>LR738714.1:127737839-127842875 GCA_902687465.1 Secale cereale
ACACACACACACACACACACACATCATCCCTCTCTTCGATTCTATGGACACCTCAAGACGATGATACCTCCACTCTATTCTCATGGATCGCCCCCCTATATATATATATGATATATCTAGGACTCTATTTCACACACATTCCATATGTTACATTTTTTGATTGACCCCAACCCCCCAAAACTCTCACGAACCCACACACTATGTCTCTCTACGTTTGTATCTCTCTCACACAACCCCACGTAGGTGGTGTACGTATACAAGAAGAGAATAGATGCACCGTGCATGTACTCACACTTCGTGCCCAGCCACACCCGCGTGGGTACACGGTGGAGCTCATTTCTCTACGAAATGGCAGCCCACGTGCTAATTTGAATGCGTCTAGCGGTTTTTTACCTACGGAGGTCGTGTACCACACGTGCACGAAACAAAGTTCAACTTGATGCGTTGGCCCGTTATTTTTAAATAAAGTTATATCGCTTAATGTCATGTACACAGAATATAAAACGATTTTTATGGAGAAAAAGGTAGCCCACTCCACTATATACAATGGAGCCTGCCTGCCTAGTTTGTCTCTCTTCAGAGTATCTCACACAAGGTTGCGGTGGCCTCTCTCTCTCACCGTTGGTCACTGATCGGGCCGCATCCCGTCCGCCGGCGGAAAGGGAGGATGTGCATCGTTTCTCCGTTCGACGGCGTCGAGGCAGCACATCCCGATCTGTGCTACACGCCGTTCTCTCTGTCCAAGCTCCGACGTGGTAGGACCTACGCCACCTGCTCGCTGCCGCAGTATGGGCAGATTCTGCCCGCCGCCGCTCACCTAGTTACATCCCGACGACCTCCAGATATCCCCTCCGACCTTGCTCCACTGCCCGCCTTCCCACGTCGCTGCATGTGGATCTTCAATAGTTCTTTGCCCAAAACATAGCTCGTCCGACGTACTTTCCATACTGCAATCTCGTCCTCACACCGTTTTAGACAAACACAACCATGTTGTTATCTTCCCTTAGGACAAGGAATATGCTTCTTTTTTGTCGACGCATGTGTCATCAACTGTTATTGGTCAGTAATTGTTTCCTTTCTACCTCTTTTTTTTACAAACAGGGCTATCCATTTCACCTCGTTGCTATTGCGACCTTTTGCTCAACTGCACAAATCACTTTTTTCTTAAGAGTGTTTTGTGCAGTTCTAACAAAATGTCACACAGGCAACGTCTCTACATTTCAGTGCGACTGCACAAAGGGAGATTGGTTTTGCTCTATCCTCGTCATCCAACTCCGAGCCTAATCTTCTCCAACTAGTTAGTCTTAAGAGAGACTGCAAAGGTGACCGGCTTCTATTTGTGTGTTTATTGTTTCATCAGCAGTCCTCTATTATCGTAATCACACTTAATATCTTTGGAACAGGGACGCTCAGCTCTATTTTAGTGGAACTGCACAAAATGATCGAATTGTTGCATGCTCCAGACAACTACTTTTTTTACCAACATGCCTTGTTGATTTAGACAGAGCTGGGGGGACGTTGCTGCCAATGAAAGCATGGATCAATTTTAATTTAACACCTTCTCACAACTTTGTCTTCAGTTGTGATGTAAATATTAGCTCTGATTAGCAAGGAAGTTAGTTTTTTATTGTTTCCGAAAGAGCATCGATGGCAAGACACATGAAACAAAAGTTGAAAGCTCACACCATTGTACAATTTCATGTCGCTGGAAAATTATTTGTATAGTACGGCAATTATGTAAACAAATGTTGGAAGCTTGATAGCATTGCCAGAAGCCTCATTGGCATCCAAGTCCATGTGCCATGCACACAATTATACTCCTTCGTTCCTAAATATTTTCCTTTTTACAAATTTCAAATGGGCATATTTTAGAGTGTAGATTCGCTCATTTTGCTTCATATGTGTACTCCCTCCATTCCTAAATATTTGTCTTTCTAGAGATTTCAACAAGTGACTACATACGGAGCAAAATGAGTGAATCTACACTCTAAAATATGTCTATATACATCCGTATGTAGTAGTCCATTTGAATCTCTAAAAAGACAAATATTTGAGTAGTCACTCGTTGAAATCTCTAGAAAGAAAAATACTCCGGAGTATATTTAAGAACCGAGGGGGTAGTGCACATCCGCATGGGAGACTCAGACTGGTTGTTGCGCCGCATTAATAGTGAGTAATGAGCAGTCAAATCATAAGCCCCACCTTTCCCACTATAAGTTGCTCGGAAGAAGCAACCATCAATACGCTCTTCTTTGAATCTGTTCATACTACTCCATCTGTCACTGTTTATAGAGCGCACTTCAGAAAAAGATAAAATCTATGGAACCAAGGCGACTAGCGATCGGCCTGAAAAATAGCATTGGTAGTTATTGCACGGCGTCTATTACTAGAGGAAATAATGCGTACACACATGCATGCAATGCTTCCACCCTGGGTACACACATGCATGCACTTTCTCCACCCCGTAGTACTACATCAAGAGAAAATTCCAGTTACCATGCCCTAATTAATTGAGCATTAAACCAAACGCGTCTAAAGTCTCTCTGGTGGTGGAAATGCATTGAGAAAATGCATCATAATGAAGCACGCCCTGTAAACTGTGACGGAGGGAGGAGTAGTATGAAGGTGCAAAACCAAGTACGCATCTGGCCAGTCAGTCAACGCACCTCCTCTTGGCATATCACTGACATGTAGGACCGGAGTGTGAGCAAACCGATGTCAATTGACGGCAAAATGGCCAACCGCCGTTCCTTGAGAGAGACGAGGAGCGAGAACACACAGACGGGCTCGCACGGAGGCCAAGATATAATTGAGCATGGTTGATCTATATCATCATTACATGTTGGGCTGCCGTTTTCTGCCCTTCTCTGGAATAAATGTGTACATTATCAGAGATTAAGAAAACTAAGAGTACAGATGCTCCACCATGCGGTTCTAGTAGTAGTACTACTCGTACTACTAAACCTTGCGCTTGGCTCTTCGCCTCTTCGTGAAGTTGAACAATGATGGTACTCCGCATGTTCGGTACTACAGTGTATGCCTCTGGCAATCTGACACCGAATGAACTGATGCATGTCCACCGCCTGGGCAAGGGTACGTTGCAATAGTCAAAAGACGTAAGCGAGCTTCACCTTGTCCTGCAAGCTTCTCCTTGTTCTGCGAGTTGACGGGATAGACCAACAAGTAGTGCTAGTCCATACTCCCTCCTTTCCGGTTAATATGGCTTAATCTTTTTTGCGGGTAAATGAGAGAGCTTTATTCATATATAAGCATTCTTAGGACGATCAGCCAAGACACTGGTAACTAGGAAGCGAGGTACCCCGCAAAAAAAGAAGTAGGAAGCGAGGTGTTTCATCAAGCCAGCTCTCGGCCACATTCAAAGTGCAGCAAGCACGGTTCGCACAAAGATGCGCCGCAACGTTTGCTGACCTGTTTACATGTTGAATAAAAAAAAGAGGAAATATTACCGAGCGCTCCTATTTGTAACAGGATATGAGCCAGAATTAAGCGAGAATTGTGGCGAGTGTTCCATGCAATCAACTTCTATTATCACATGCGAGAACCCTCGAAGAGAACCAAATGTGTTGAAGATTGCTTTATCATATTTAAAAAATATAATAAGAGTGCAGACGCTCCTCCGTCCGGTTCCTAGTACTAGTATAGTACCTCTATAGACTATAGTAGTAGTACTAGTACTAGTAAACTTTGCGCTTGGTTGTTCGCCTCTTCGGGAAGTGCAACAATAATAGTACTAGTATAGTGTATGCTTCTGGCAATCTGACACTGAATTAACTGTTGCACGTCCACCGCCTGAGCGAAGGATTGCTTGCATTAGTCAAAAGTTTCTCCTTGTCCTACGAGCCACCGCGTGCAAGCTTCTCCCGTCCTACAAGCTTCTCCTCGTTTGGCAAGTTGACGGGACACAAAAAAGTAATGCAAGTCCATACTGCGTCCTCTCCGGTTAATATGGCTTAATTTCAAATGAGATAAATACACTGTCTATCACTGTATATTTGTAAAAATACAGTTAGTGGACTTCATAATACGCTCATTGCGCTCAATATATACATTTTCCGGTGTTTATACGGTCACTAGCTCACCCTGGCTGAGTATGTGTGTGCATGCACGTGTAGGTTGAGCACTTGAGCGTGACCGTGTGTGTTCCGTTGTGTGCTCGGACATGCATGCATTAGGGTGTCGCGCGCATTTTTGCGTCCATGTGTATGTGTGACTGTTGCATACACGTAGGGGGAGTACGTGTAGGGGCCACTAAAGGAGCAACCAAATCACATAGTAAGTTAATCGGAAGAAGCAACCATCATTTCACTCTTCAATGACATGTATGCAATATAAAATGGTTGATATAGAGAGAAAACAAAACCACTATATATACACTAGCATGAGCCTAAGCTACAAGCCTGCTTGCTTGGGTTGCTCTCTTCACAAGCATAGAACGACGGTGGCCACACCGCTGGTCACATATCCGGCCTGACCCCGCAGCTGTGGGAAGGGAACAATGTTCTCCGTAGACGCGGTCGACATCGGCGAGGGAGAAAACCATAGTCGATGTGTCCCAATCGGGGGTCACCGCGGTATGGGCCGATGCCGTGTCCAAACCACCCTTCTAGCTACAGCCCGACGTCCCAGGTAGTCCATCTTCCTTTTGGTGTCGGCTTGCTCCACTTCCGCAGCTCCCCACGTAGCTCCATCTCCATGTCGATCTTTCTCTACTTCTACTGGCTTATACTTGTGATGAGTTTATGTCTCATGAACTAGTGCCAGTACTATTATTCTAATCATACTTCTTCAATATCTTTGCCATCAGGGATGCTCGGCTCGATTTTAGTGGAACTGCACAAAAGCATCGTATGATCCTAGGGTGCCAGCCGTCTTTCCTTCGACAGGTTCTACCTGGCCAGGAAATTAAATCATGTTTAGGGTTTAGGGTTTAAGTCGTAGTGACCCCATCAGTAGTTTTTCTTTCATACACGCTCTCACAACTTTTGTCTTTAGTTGTGAAGTAAATATTGGCTATGATCTGTGAATCATTGAGATGCATCAGCATGCGTGTTAGTTTTCCTTTGTATTTGATGGAATGTTGTAACGGGGCAACCTTGGAGTAGGAATGAAAATAGAGTGGAAGGTTTCTGTTTTTCTGGAGAAAAAATGGAAACAGAGAGAAACCAACGTTTCGTTTCGTTGGATCGCACCATCGAGCAAAACCAATGTTTAAATCACGTCTGTCGCGTTTGTGTCTCACCCTCCTCCACGGCTCGACCCCACACGGTCGCTCAGCATGCCACTCACCGCAAACTGAGTATACGATAACTTCCCCGCCTGCTTGTCGATGGATCGCGCCAAGGAGTACTAGTACTACTGGAAGAGATTGACGAGTTGGGGGAGGACAGCTAGGTGTTGCACAGACTCCCAAGAACTTTTTACATGCATGTTGTGGCCGGCTATTGCGACCTTTGAACGCGGAGCAGTCGTGTGCACCAGTAAGTGGCGCGGGCGACGCTCTCTCGTCCAGCGCGCCGCTTCAATACCAGCGCCAGTGAGAGGTCGCATCCGCTCTGGCCGGGCATGAATGCGGCACTGATCGTTTCGGGCGGGAAGCACACACGGGTGATGAAGAGGGTTCGGGTCGGTCAGGAGCGGCCGTGGCAGCGGTCCGGACGCCCGCAAACAAGAGATGATGTACGTTAATATTGCCACGTATATAATTAACAACATAAATAATATGCTAGTTGGACAAATATGATTGGAGATGGAGATGGAAATGGAATTTTACGTAAACACGGATATGCATGTCTATGTCTATGTGTGTGTGCGCGACGACTCTCGTGACCTGGAAGCGGGGGCGTGTTTTTGATCGAGTTTTCTTTCTTGGTACGTTAAAAAATTATCCGCCAGTTTTCATTTCTTTTTTCCGGGAACGCACATATTCTATTTAAAACCACTGCTATGGAGAGATTGTTTTACTCCATTATAGCCTCTTGTTTGATAGAGTTTCTCGCGTCTCGCTCTCTCACCCTCTCCATATCAAAACAAGATGACAATGTCCACACTATCTCTCTCCTCACCGATGCTCACAGATCCGGCCGAATCCTGTCCACTGCGGGACGTGAGGAGGTGCAACGTTGACGTTGTCGCCATCGGCGATGGAGGAAGCCGATGCGCACCGTCCTCTCGAAGCCGGCGCTAGCGCGGATGAAGGTCCTCCGCGCCCTTGTTCGCTGTCGTCGTGTGGACAGATCCCGCCCGCCTTCCTAAGCGACATCTCGCCCACCTGTGGTATAACTTCTTGTACTGGTCCAGCTCCCCAGGTCGCTGCATGCGGGTTTTCGTCTATGCGACTACTCCCCAGCTCCCCATGTATAGTAGCTAGGGTTTTTCGGCTGGTCCAACATCACCTACTATTATAGAGGAAATGCCACTCGAGAAGTTGTCCAGATTTATGCCTCGGTGGAGGTATACATGTTGTTTCGACTAAAAGTACATGGTGGTTGTGCGGTCATTGTTCATATGCTCCTATTGTTGCTGCTAATCTAATACTATCACTGGTTAAATGAAGAAATGCTTTTTTCTCGGGTATCATGGTTTAGTTCCCATCAAGATAATCATGATGCTTCTGTTTGTTGGTGTACTTTTCATAATTCTTATTGACAATTGAGATGTCGTTGTTAATCTTGTAAAGCAAAGTAACAATACTATATCGCTTTTTTTATATTTTTGGAAACAGCGATGCGTATCTCCATACCCGGGCATGTCTTCCTCAACTTTAGTGGAACTACACAAAATTGGATGGCCATTGTTGTTCCGCCTCACTGTCCTCTGCCACGTGGTTCTTCCTTCCTCGAGCTTGACTACTGAGAAGAAATAGACCACTGTGAGGATTTGTCGAACTTCATAGGTGCCTCACCCAAATTTGATGCCAATTGGATGATGCATCACCACGATGACCTATCGATGCTCATGGTTGCGCCTCATGGTTGCGTCGGCTAGTGAAGCTGATCGATTTTAATGAAAAACAAGCTGTCTTCCATCAGTGCTCTTTCCTTGTTACCCACAAAGATGATATCCTTCGTCAGTTCACCTTGGTTGCGTTGGAGACGCAGTCGTCTTTCACGTTGGTGCAATTTTATCACACAATTGGCTATGAACCAAATGTTTCCTCGAAGAAGGATCGACGTTGGTACTAAGAGCATAAGTTTTGTATTGATTTCTAAGCCTTCTCACAACTTTGTCTCCAGCTCCCCTGTAATTTTATTTGTCCAGCTATTAACTTTGATTAAAACAATGGTGTGGACTAAAAACCCGGATGGACGTAGTAGCCCTCCATTTTTATTTACTCCGCATATTAGATTTGACTGAAGTCAAAATTTACAAAGTTTGACCAAGTTTAGGCCGAACTCAACAACCATAATTATTAGAGAGGGAAAACTGTACATACTCTCAAACCTTTCTGATAATTGAAATTAAAATTCTTTATTTGTACACACTCTCACACGTTTCCGATAATTTGGCGCATGTGCGGTTGTTCACTTAAGGGAGGGTAGTGTACCGCATGTGAAGGACAGGAAGTGCGACCAGGATGCGTGGATCATTAGTTCATCGGAAGTACTCCCTCTGTTCCTAAATATTTGTCTTTCAAGTGGTTTGCAATGGACTACCACATACGGATGTATATAGACATTTTTTACAGTGTAGATTCACTCATTTTGCTCCGTATGTAGTCATTTGTTGAAATCTCCAGAAAGACAAATATTTAGGAACAGATGGAGTAGTAGTTTTCTTCACTAGTACGTTAAATAAAGAGTTTCGTTTCGTACTTACACAATTTAAAACGATTGTTATGGAGAAAATAAGAAAACCACTCCACTATATATTAGTCGTATACACGAGTACTATATGGATGCAACTTCATTGACTTTAGTGCACCTGCCTTTGGGTTTATGACAGGTGGGCCCAAAATGTGGCTGGCCCACCTGTCATACAGCCAAAAGCAGGTGCAGTTAAGGCACCGGAGCTCAGTCTGTACTACAGTATATATATAAGCTGGAGCCTCAGCGCTTGTTCGCTAGGGTTTGCACTCTCCACACTCTCACCGCACTACATATATATATACACGCTGGAGGCTCAGCGTTCCTTTGCTAGGGTTTGCTATATTCACTGTCTCTCACCCTCTTCACTAGATCTAAACAAGACTGCATTGTGGCCTCTTCTTTCTCACCCCCGTCACAGCTGGCGAAGGAGGCATCTGGATCTCGTCGCACCGGGAAGGGGAGGAGGTGCAACGTTCACTCTATCGCCTTCGGCGAGGGACACAATCTACTGCCGGCTGCGCTTTTCTCTTTCACCCAGTGCCTGTGTGGGAGGGCCATCGACCCCTTCTTCCTCACTACCGTACGTAGTGTGGACAGATCCGACCTCCCGCCACACGCATTGCCACATCCCGACGACCCTAAGGTATAAGTTTCTTTGAAATCATCATTGTTCTAGCTGCATGCTGATATTTTTCGATTCTATAATCAAATCTAGGTCTTGGTTGAAAGAGGAAAGAAGGGTGCGGTGGGGTGGAGCATGAATCTAGGACGTGGTTCAATGAGGAAAGGAGGGAGGGAAAGTAGTATAGACTAGCTATCCAGCTGCTTTGTTGGTCAAAAAGGTAAAAAGGGGGTAACCCAGTACACACATATGTAAGGAACTGAACTCTTTGTTGAAAAGGGAAAGAAACTGGGGGGTCGGGTAGTTTGTGCAGGACTAGATTTGCTGCCCTCACATCGGAAAAAGTTTCAAATAGAACAAATATGGGACCAACACAGATATTCTACTTGGCTACATACTCTGCATCACCCATTTATACGTGTGGACGCACATGGTGCTGGCATGTCCCATGTCCCATCCACATGATCGTGTAGTGTGTTTTGAGATGTTGTGCTACTTGTATTGGTACTGTTTTAAATAAACTCTGCATCACCCCCTTTATAAGTAGATGGAAGCACATGTTGTTGTTGCGCCCACTCTCCCCTGGAACTGATTATGCTTTTTGTTAATCTAATGCCGCTGGTAAAATTAAGCAATGCCACTCTCAGAATTAACTACTGAATCTTATTTCAAAACTGCAACACTGGTTAGGGATTGGCGGGATTACCATTTTTGTGGCCGCATGTTTCATCCTCCTGTATTGGCTAGTAATTGATTCCTTTTTTGCCTCTGTTAAAACAGGGATATCTATTCAACTTGTTGCTATTGCGACATTTTGCTTCGCTTAATTTTGGTGGAACTGCACAAAATGAGACCGGATTTCCATATATGTGTTGAGATCTGTTTAAGGTCTTCCTCATGAGTTATTTCAAATCTTGGTCTTGAAAGGTCAGTACCGACTTTCCTCAGAATTAACTAGTGAGTCTTAGTTCAAAACTGCAACACTTGTTAGGGCTCGGCGGGAGTACCATTTCTGATAGGGATCGGCCGGAGTACATATTTAAGAAATGTATTGTTCACCTAATGTCTCTGTTATTATATATCAGTTACAGTGTTTTAAAAATGGTACTATCCTACTTTGTAGTTCTTTCTACATGTTTAACCAAGGTTTTGTTAAGATAATGTCTCTGTTAAAACGAATCAGTCGCATTGTTTTAGGAATGATACTTTTCTGCTTTGTCGTTCTTTATACATGTTGAAACAAGGCATTGTTAAGATAATGTCTCAGTTAATATGAATGAATCACACTGATTGAGAATTGCTACTCTCCTGCTTTGTTTCCCATTAAGATAAGGTAGATCAGTAGATGTTTTTCTTTTGGGAGTACAAGTCATCAACCGTTATTTCTCAGTAATTGTTTCCCTTATACCTTTTGTTACTTATAGGGATATCAAAATTAAAGCTCGGTTTTATTCCGACTTTGATTTTAGAAGAACTGCACAAAAGGAGCCAATGTGTCTAAGACAAACTGCTGCATTAGTGGGTACAGTTGGTCTTACCACTTTGCAGAAAGAAGCAGTCACTGTTTGCGCTACATTACACAAGGAATGATCAAGAAGCTTTACAGAGTATTAGTATACGCTGGTGACATGACTAGTCTCTAGAGAGCATAGGAAACTCTACAACACGTGGAGTGCACCGGGCAAAAAGTGCCCAAACATGTACAGGAAGCCAGGACAGGACTCCAAATCTGTTAATGTCATTCTAAGCAACAATGATGGGGCATCTAGGTATGGTAATCTGTTTACCGTAATTTCAGTTTGTTAGTCCACCGATTGGTGGGTTGACACTGGGGCCAATATTCATGTGTGTGCTGATGTGTCTTTGTTTTTTGGCAGCATATAAATACGTAATCCACAGGGATGCTCAGCTTGATTTTAGTGGAACTGCACGAAATGTTCAGATGGTTCGTGTCCTCCATAATAATACTTCATCATGCACAATACATCGAATGGTTCTCTAATCATTCATCATCACCTTGAGCCACCGGACTATCAGATGACAAACTGATGACAAACCCTGCCCGTTCCACAATCATAGGCATTACATATTTTCAATTGGAAAAGCTTGTCAAAGTTGACATTAGTTTAATATATTGGAATTGGAAAACCTTGTCAATTTTTGCTCATTGATGTTAGCCAGAAGACATGCATTTGATATTTTTGAGTGGGACGCCCTTTGCTGTGAGCAACGTCGATCGTTTTTTCCTATTCCCGTCTTCAGTTCACAAGTAAATATTTACTCTGCTGAGATGCATAGTCACATGAATGTTGACTTATCTAATATATTTTAAGAGTTTGTTCTGAATATTGTCTATGTAATGCCAGGCCTTGTGTTTGATTGCAAAAGTTGAGCTTGAAATGTTGTGGCATGCGGCATCACGAACTGTTCACCGTGGCTCCTGAGAATAATGCTTCGTATTGTTTTGCATGTCGATCTAATGGCAGTGATTTGCTTGTTAGGAAGATCATCCTCTTCTGTTGTTTCCGTGCTTAAGAAGATCATCGTCTTATGTTTCATTCATAGCATATACGACAAGTCGGGTAGGTTAGACGTGAAACCATATGATCTTCCGACCAACTCATCATCTTAGGCTGTGATTGGATCATTGTTTTCCAACCAAAACCGCTTGTAAAACTGACGCTTGTAAATAAAAGCAGATGGTCTCGGGCGAAGCGCTTGGTTGGTCGATTTCGACTAGTAAAATATACACAGGTCTCTCAAATTACACGCGTCACCCACCGGTTTTACTTACAGACCTCGGGCCCTCAGTTTCATTACGCCTGTATTTTACGCATTGTTTCCGATGATGAGTAAATTACACTTGTATCTTAATACATGTGTGAAATGAACCAGAGCTCTCAAGCGCGGCCTTACCGTTTCATGTCGTCTCAGTCTCTCGAAGGTTCTCATAGGTGTCCTATGATCCTTGCTTCCTGAATGAGCAGTGATGGCTTCTCGCCCCTCGTTGGTTACCCCAAGTGGAAGGTTGAGATGTAGCGTAGCGGCAAATTTCCCTTGGCAAAGATACCAAGGATCGAATCCCGTGAGACTCTGAGGGTCGACAAGTAGGTGTCAATGGCGCCAGAAACTTAGCGGTTGACGGGACCTGCACACAGATACAGATAACTTTGCTCCCAACGAGTACAGAGAGGTTGTCAATCCCTCCGGCCTTGTTGTTTACAAAGGATCAAACACAAGAGATAATAATGATAGCTAAGACTGCAACTAGGAAATTAAAACAGGAAGTAAATAGAAGGTGTGATCAGCGGTGGTAATATGGACCGGGGTTCCATGATGTTCACTAGTGATGTCTCTCTCCCAAAAGACGATAAAACAGCAAAGCGAGGTAAACAAGTTACAGCTGGGCAATTGACATGCTAACTATGCTGCAAAGAAAGGTAGAGGCTCAAAATCATGGGTGGTGCGCCAAGACAAGTAGACCGAAATCCATCTGCATCTACTACTAATCATCCACCTTGAGATATCTATCCAGAACATCTCGCTGGTATTAAGTTGCGAATCCCACCCAAAGTGTAAACTAAAAGCAACAGACAACTGCATTAAAAGAACTTTGCGTAAAGTAAACAATCCTTGCAGCCGCAAGTACAAGCACCGTTGTTTTCTCCCTTGTGGCAACAACACATCCCCTAGACTCATGTTTCTGTCACTCAAGCTAGTCATCAGGGGGCATGAACCCACAATCAAGCATAACGCTCCCTCTTTGAGTTACTACCTACTACTTGGCCAAAGCAATAAACAGCAACAGAGAACATGCAAGAATTACTCAAGAACAAAGATATAAAAGAGGTGAATCAAATATATTACTCAAACACAATCTGAACATAGTCTCATAATCCATCAGATCCTAGCAAACTCAGCAAAGTAACAGCAGAAAGATTACATATGTGCCTCGATCATGTAGGGCAGCTCACGAGGTCTAAACCATGAAGAGCAAAGAGGGGAGGAGAACATCACATAGCTACTGATCATGGACCCATGGTCCAAGGTGGACTACTCACGACTCATCTGAGAAGCGTCCATGGTGGTGGAGAAGCTCCCGGTGGTGGTTCTCCCCTCCGGCAGGGTGCCGGGAAGAGTTCTCCTGATGCTCCCGATCTTGGAAACGCCGCGGCGGCGGAACAGAGGCGAGATCGCGAAAAAGGGTTCTGTCCTCGAGGGTTTCGGGACGAGAGGGATATATAGGCGAAGGGGGGCAGCCAGAGGCGGAGCAGGGGCCCCAGGCGCCCCCCTGGCACGGCCAGGGGTGGGGCCGCGCCAGGTGGCCGCCTGGGCCTCCCCTGGCTCCCCTCTGGCCCATCTTTGGTTCTTCGCGAAGCTTCCTGTACGCTGATTTTTCCAATATTTTTCCTGGAATTTTTGGAGCACTTTTAATATGGGGGAAATCTGAAATAGAAAAACAGCAGAAAACAGGAACTGGCACTATGGTGCATTGAGTTAATAGGTTAGTCCAAATATGATCAAAAGTGTATGGAAGTGCATCAATATCATAGCAATATCACACAAAAGAAGCATGGAGCAAGCAGAAATTAAAGATACGTTTTGGACGTATCAACATCCCCAAGCTTAATTCCTGCTCGTCCTCGAGTAGGTAAATGATAACAAGCATAATTTCTGTGGTGACATGCTACCAACCATATAAGAACTTTTTAAGTAAAGCAATCAAGGCATGTAATTCAATTCAAGTCATAACAAGCAAGAGTCTATATTAGCATTGTAACAAGCAACATAAGAACATAAAGGTGCAAGAGCTCTCGCTGTCCATGACTCGAATGTCTCCAAATGGTGTTTGCGTGCAAGAAAGGGGATAGGGATATACGAGAGAGTAAAACATAGTTTTTGTATTGTTGAGAACTTAATCTACTAAAGTTTCACACTTGGTCTTCTTTGGAATATTATCTTGACTCATCCCTAGACCACTAGCCAGGTACAAGTCAAAATGATCCACTCCCTTTCGATATTTTGAGCACTCATGCAATGGATGAGCGTAAGCAATAAAGTTGACACTTAGGATGGCAAAGAGAGAAAAATGATGAAGGGGGAAGACAAAAAAAGGTGTGAAAGGCTCACATCAATGAGGACATCATAGGAGAGAGAAAGCCAAATGATAGATATGATGTGAGGAGTAGGGATTGCCATGCAACGGATGCACATATGAGCTAAGGTAAGCTCTCCAATGGAACTATTGGGGGTGCATCCAACTTGCTCGCTCAAGAAGACCTAGAGCTCTTTTGAGGAGGCTCATCATTGGAATATACAAGCCAAGTTCTATAGTGTGAAGGTCCCCACATAGCTATATGCATGAATGATAATCTCTATGGAGTACAAGGTATAAGATGAAGTACGAGTGTGGATCTCTCAAAAGGAATAGTAGTGTGCCCCCTTCTCTCTTTTTATTTCTTTTTCTCTTTTTTCTATTTTTATTTTTATTTTTTTGTGGCCTCAATGGCTCTTTCTATTTAACTCTCATTTGTCCTCTTTGGGATCTTTTGATTTTGTCCTCTTTGGGATCTTTTCCTCACTTTAGGGGCAACACTCTATGTATTACAAGAAGTATAGAAGATCTTTCACACTTTACAAAAGTACTCAACATAAAGAAAATGAAACTATCATGATGAATGCAAATGTATGCCTCTGCCGGTGTAGCAGGATATGCAATGATACTAGCGCGTCATGTAGCAATGATTAGGGCAAGGCCCAACTAGCATGCGGCTCATCGATCAAGCAAAAAGCATGTATGACATGAAGATCAAGTCATGAGAAGATGGATGTTGCATGGCAATGTATCTCGGAAAGGCTATGGAAATGCCTTGATAGGTAGGTATGTTGGCTGTTTGAGGAAAGATATAATGAGGCTTATGATGACAGAGCGTATCGTGCCAAGGATTTGGATGCACCGGCGAAGTATGCGCCAACTCTTGAGGTGAGAAAGGGCAATGCACGGTACCGAAGAGGCTAGAAAAATATGGCTAGGTGGAAGTGTCAACTTTCGAATATTCACATTAGTCCAAAGAACTCATGCACTTATTATCGGTAACTCTCAATCTAATTAGGAGGTTCACAAAGAGACAAGTACCCCGAGGAGGAGTGTATGGTGGTTTGGTTATCCTTGCGCATCCTCGACTCATGGTACGTGAGTGTACTCTAATATTCGATCCCTCCAAAGATTAGTGATCCATCTAGTAGCTAAAGTTCTCAACTATTTTGTAGGTTTTCGAAAATAAACACGGATTGCCCAAAATACGACATCTATCACTAATAGGCTAAAGCTCTTGACACCAAAAGTTCAGACATTACTCATGGCAATACCTCAAAACTATTGCAAGTTACTACTAAAATTAAATAGCAACCTCAATTAGCTACTTTAAGTTAAGACACACAACTCAGTGCAACAGGCAAACTCTCTTAACAAGATAAACATGAAAACTCAAGAGAGTTCAGCAACCAACTAAACAAAAGCTCTTTGAAAAGAAAAGCATGAAAACTAAGAGCTAAACATGACAGCAGCTATGGAAAGACAAAGAACACACACAGCAAAGATAAGCATGAAAATCCTATGTTGTGTTCTAGGTTGAAGTGGAGCTTGTTTCTCTCCCACACAAAGAAAGATGGGTTCTAACTTGTTATGAACATCAAGCAAAGCTAAAGAAAACTAAAAAAACTAAGAGCAAGACGCTCCAAGCATAGCACATAACGCATGAAGTGATAAAATTATAGTGGAACGAAAGACGAACTGATAATTGTTGATGGAGAAGGGGATGCATGGGGGCATCCCCAAGCTTAGACGCTTGAGTCTTCTTGAATATTTCTTGGGGGTGCACGGGGGCATCCCCAAGCTTGAGCGTTTGACCCTCCTGAATCTTCTTTTATCATCTTCCCTCGCACACTTGAAAACTCCCTTCATACATAACTCATCATAATCTGATTAGCGAGGTTAGTACCCACAATAAAATAATTTTTCCCTACTGGAAATAAATATAATCTTGAAGAGCTACTGTTTCTCAAGATTGCCAAAAGATTTTTGCAAAGAAAAAGCAAGCTCAAGGTTTGCAAAACGAAGAAAAGGCAAAACAGGACAGAATCTGTGAAAAACAGACCAGCAGGTAGTAAATAATTTTTTCGGGGCACTTCTGCAACTCAAATCAAAAAACTCAGAACAGACGCTCGAAAGCCAATTGTATAGAGCACGCTGTAAAAAAATTCAGATCAAAAAGATGATCTGGTGATTTTATTCAAATTTTTCTGTCCAAGGACAGAATCTGTTTTCTGGACAGCACGTCACAACTTTTGAACTTCTTGCAATCGGAGGCTAAACTTGGCACAAAGCTGAAAAGAAAAGATACAATGATGATGCTACTGTAGTAACAAACATCAAGACCCAACAAAAGCAAAATAAAACCTAATTCGTTGTGGGCTGCCTCCCAAAAGCGCTTTCTTTTATGCCTTTAAGCTAGGCATGATGCAAAAAGGAGGAATCAAAAGTCATCATAATAATCGGAGTTATAAATTGCTTCAAATGGTTCCTCAACAAGTTCATCCTTGTTCCTTCTAGGAAAGGGGTACGTACCTTTTGCCTTCCCGCGTAGGCGGATTTGTCCCTTACCTATATCGATGAAGCCTTTTACGGCTCGGAGGAAGTCCCTTCCAAGCACTATATTTCCTTGGTTTGGCTTCATGATGAAGAAATCAACCATTGCAATTCCTTTAAGGAATGTAACTGGTACGTCTTTTATTCTTCCTTGGATCTCAGAAATATCTCTATTAGCATGTTCATGATAGGATGATAATTCGTCCATGTTAAATTTTAAAGAATCATGAACAATTTTTGGCATAGTAGAAACCATAGATCCAATATCACAATAAGCAAGGAAGTCTTGATTAGAGATGCTAATCCTAACAAAAGGCTCCCAATCATTGTCTATTTCCAAAATATCTCTCTTATTGGGTTTGGGTTTCTCTACCTTCATCAAGTCTAGAGCATCCATTCTCTTCTCAATAGTAGCAAGTCTATCTATGACAGTATCAAAACTATGATCATAAACAAAGTAACTAGATAGACCATGTATAATTTCAAGAGCTCTAGCTTCATCACACTCTAGGAAATCTCCTTCAGCTATAATATCAAGAGAGTGTTTACACCATTTAAAAAGACCATGGTAAAAATTTCTAAGCACAATTTATATAGGTATCCAAGGCATAATTCTCCTATGTGCATCAGAAATTCTGTCCCATGCCTTCTTCATATTTTCTCCATCCCTTTGATGTAAATCTAGAACTTCTAATTCCCTCAAAGCACCAAGTCCTAATATGCTTGACTAAACTGAAAGGACTACTAACAGAAAAGCAAATAATTTTTTTGTGATTTTTGATAAAGGACACTAAAGCAAAAACTGAAAGGTAAACTAACAAGACTAAGAAGCAAAGATAAAAGATAGCGTGCAACTCCCCTATATTGAAGAGTGGAGTCCCCGGCAACGGCGCCAGAAACTTGCTTGATGGCTTCTCGCCCCTCATTGGTTACCCCAAGTGGAAGGTTGAGATGTAGCGTAGCGGCAAATTTCCCTTGGCAAAGATACCAAGGATCGAATCCCGTGAGACTCCGAGGGTCGACAAGTAGGTGTCAATGGCGCCAGAAACTTAGCTGTTGACGGGACCTGCACACAGATACAATTAACTTTGCTCCCAACGAGTACAGAGAGGTTGTCAATCCCTCCGGCCTTGTTGTTTACAAAGGATCAAACACAAGAGATAATAATGATAGCTAAGACTGCAACTAGGAAATAAAAAGAGGAAGTAAATAGAAGGTGTGATCAGCGGTGGTAATATGGACCGGGGTTCCATGATGTTCACTAGTGATGTCTCTCTCCCAAAAGACGATAAAACAGCAAAGCAAGGTAAACAAATTACAGCTGGGCAATTGACAAGATTATGTGCGCAAACCAATGCTAACTATGCTGCAAAGAAAGGTAGAGGCTCAAAAGCATGGGCGGTACGCCAAGGCAAGTAGACCGAAATCCATCTGCATCTACTACTAATCATCCACCTTGAGATATCTATCCAGAACATCTCGCTGGTATTAAGTTGCGAATCCCACCCAAAGTGTAAACTCAAAGCAACAGACAACTGCATTAAAAGAACTTTGCGTAAAGTAAACAATCCTTGCACCCACAAGTACAAGCACCGTTGTTTTCTCCCTTGTGGCAACAGCACATCCCCTAGACTCATGTTTCTGTCACTCAAGCTAGTCATCAGGGGCATGAACCCACAATCAAGCATAACGCTCCCTCTTGGAGTTACTACCTACTACTTGGCCAAAGCAATAAACAGCAACGGAGAACATGCAAGAATTACTCAAGAACAAAGATATAAAAGAGGTGAATAAAATATATTACTCAAACACAATCTGAACATAGCCTCATAATCCATCAGATCCCAGCAAACTCAGCAAAGCAACAGCAGAAAGATTATATGTGCCTCGATCATGTAGGGCAGCTCACGAGGTCTAAACCATGAAGAGCAAAGAGGGGAGGAGAACATCGCATAGCTACTGATCATGGACCCATGGTCCAAGGTGGACTACTCACGACTCATCCGGGAAGCGTCCATGGTGGTGGAGAAGCTCCCGGTGGTGGTTCTCCCCTCCGGCAGGGTGCCGGGAAGAGTTCTCCTGATGCTCCCGATCTTGGAAGCGCTGCGGCGGCGGAACAGAGGCGAGATCGCGAAAAAGGGTTCTGTCCTCGAGGGTTTCGGGACGAGAGGGATATATAGGCGAAGGGGGGCACCCAGAGGCGGAGCAGGGGCCCCAGGCGCCCCTCTGGCGCGGCCAGGGGTGGGGCCGCGCCAGGTGGCCGCCTGGGCCTCCCCTGGCTCCCCTCTAGCCCATCTTTGGTTCTTCGCGAAGCTTCCTGTACGCTGATTTTTCCTATATTTTTCCTGGAATTTTTGGAGCACTTTTAATATGGGGGAAACCTGAAATAGAAAAACAGCAGAAAATAGGAACTGGCACTGTGGTGCACTGAGTTAATAGGTTAGTCCAAATATGATCAAAAGTGTATGGAAGTGCATCAATATCATAGCAATATCACACAAAAGAAGCATGGAGCAAGCAGAAATTATAGATACGTTTTCGACGTATCAAGCAGCGAGCGCTGCATCACACCATCCATAGGGCCCGCGAGGCCCTCTCCGTCGTCCTTCGAGTTGTTGCGCTCGCCGTGGCGCCGATCATTGTTAACATGGTCAATGAACATGAGGATTCAGGAGATGACTTTATTTTGGTTGGTCGACAGTAGGGACCCACTAGGGCCATAGCCGTACGTACACAAGTGCCTCCTTATTATGTACAACTATATTTTTTTGCTTCCTCCTGGTTTCCTGACATCACGGTCCCACACCATTATCAACCTATGTAGTCAATATAAACGAGAGAATTGCACAAGGTGCGGCCGACTGCTGGGACCAAGCAGCTCGAGCAGTATTTGTGCTTTTGAGGCGTGAGCACTGCAGAGTTTTTCTTGGCGATGTTTTCGTTGTTGTTCACAGCAGAGCAGGGTATTAACTCGGCGGGTTGTGGCCCGTCTAGCCCAGAATAGATATCCAGCCTAGATATTAATTTGTTTCAAGATGAAAATGGCTTGCCCAGCTATACGTTTTTTCAGGAATACCCAGGCAAGGTCAACTTGTTATTCTCCACCCCGCTGGGCTGCAAATCTTTCCTAGGAGGGATGCATTAGGCTTAACGGGAAAATGGGCTTTAAAAATAATAAATGGAATGTAATTATAATAATTGGGCAGTAACTAAAAAAAATGCACCAAGCACGAAATTAGTTTATAAAATATTATTTATGGATTTTGAAAATATTAATTTTTAATTGTTGCGCGCACAATGTTTCGTTAGATTTTTAAGTAATACAAATTTATATTTAATCTAACAAGAAATTTCGGGATAAAAATATTTCGGATCCCATCAAAATATGGGAAATTTTATTGAATTCTATCTTGAACGGTTGGTTGAAATTATTAATCGTTGTCCTACCTAGAAAATGGGTTGTACTTTTAAAAAACTGTAAAATGAGCCTAGTTTATTTTTTTGAAGAATACCCAGTCCAGGCCTATTTATTTTTCTACGCCCTGATGGGCTGCAACTATTTCAAGACGCCTGCAAATCTTGAAAGTAATATGAAATTCGTTGTAAATATAAAAACAGATGACAAATTGGCAATTACTTTATAATTTCTGATTTTTTTTCACATTTTCAGATTCCTATTTCACTCAGCATTAACCTAATTTAAATATATCTTCAAAGTACTTTAAATCTAGCTCGACATTTCGGTATTAAAAATAGTTTGGAACCCATAGAAATATGCGAAATTGGCCTTGGACAACCTAAAAAAATGGACTACAATAAATTACATAAGAAGTCGCAATGAGCTATATATAAATTATTAAAAAAAGAAGGAATGGTCTGACTTATGGGCCTATTAAGTTGACCTGTATGCAAGAATTTTTTTAGTTATTATAGACGTCAACAAATGATTCTAGGAGACATAACCGTTGGATGTCAATCCAACAGCCGTCGTGTTTCTTCAATCTCTGATCTTCTTGCTCCAGCCGCCAAATCCAGCACCTGCGGGACCGCCTGCTCCCACCTCCCGTGCAGGCCTCACAGCCCCCTACTACTCCCACCGTTGGCCAGGGCATCCCTCTACTCACCCATACCCCCTGTTATTCTGCGGCAACAGCAGCCTCATACCGCAGCCGAACCAGTGAACCCTCGTACTCCTCTCCACGTGGGCATCCACTGCCGCGTCTTCCCCTGCTCCACGT
Source organism: Secale cereale (assembly GCA_902687465.1). Taxonomy (NCBI): domain Eukaryota; kingdom Viridiplantae; phylum Streptophyta; class Magnoliopsida; order Poales; family Poaceae; genus Secale; species Secale cereale. The sequence goes on from LR738714.1 coordinate 127,758,174, forward strand.
CATCCCCTTCCTAGGCCTCGCCGTCGTCCACCACCCTGGTGCTCTCGGCGCGGCCTGGTCAACGTGGTCGACGAACGACTTCCATCGAAAGAGTACTGTCATGGAGAGGCTCATAGATGGGTCCACGGCAGCCGCAAGGAAGTGCGTCCTTATTACGCGGAAAATAATTATTCCTCCATCTGACAGCAAGGACCCACCGGAGAAGCCATCGTATTTGGCGAAAAACGTTTCCCCCGTGACTGCTGGGACCCACCGGACGGGCCACCATATTTCGCGAAAAAAATGTTCCTCCCGCTGCCAGCTCGGACCCACCGGAAGCGCCCCCTTATTACGCAGAAAAAATGAATACTCCCCCTGCTAGCTGGGACCCAGTATAGTGGGAGGCTGACTTATGGGCCTACTAAGTTGACGGGGATGGAGGGCTTTGTCAACTTAGTCAATATGCACGATTCTAGCTCCATTGACCGTACGATGTGCGTCCAACGGTCGTAGTGCTTCTTCAATCTATGGTCTTCTTGCTCCAGCCGCCCAAACTAGCGCCGATCGTGCCTCGTGCTCCTGCCTCTCGTGGCCGGCTGCGATGCCGCGGAGGCCTCACCGCCCCCTACTACTCCCACCGCTGGCCAGGCCATCCCTTTACTCACCCACACCCCCTGTTATTCTGCGGCGATGGCAGCCTCACACCACAGTCGAACCAGTGAACCGTCGTACTCCTCTCCGCGTGGGCATCCACTGCCGCGTCTTCCCCGGCTCCGCGTCGTCCCCTTCCTAGGCCACGTCGTCATCCACCGCCCTGGTGCTCTCGGCGCGGCCTGGTCAACGTGGTTAAGGAACGACTTCCATCGGAAGAGTACCGTCGTGGAGAGGCTGACAGCTGGGTCCACGGCAACCGCAAGGAAGTGCCTCCTTATTACACGAAAAATAATTATTCCTCCACCTGACAGCAGGGACCCACCGGACGGGCCACCGTATTTGGCGAAAAAATGTTTCCCCCTTGACTGCTGGAACCCACCGGACGGGCCATCGCATTTCGCAAAAAAAATGTTCCCCCCGCTGTCAGTCGGACCCACTGGAAGTACCTCCTTATTACGCACAAAAAAATGAATACTCCCCCTGCTAGCTGGGACCCAGTATAGTGGGAGGCTGACTTGTGGGCCTACTAAGTTGACGGGGATGGAGGGCTTTGTCAACTTAGTCAATATGCACGATTCTAGCTCCATTGACCGTACGATGTCCATCCAATGGCCGTAGTGCTTCTTCAACCTCTGGTCTTCTTGCTCCAGCCGCCCAAACCAGCGTCGGTCGTGCCTCGTGCTCCAGCCTCTCGTGGCCAGATGCGATGCCGCGCAGGCCTCACCGCCCCCTACTACTCCCACCGCTGGCCAGGCCATCCCTCTACTCACCCACACCCCCTATTATTCTGCGGCGACGGCAGCCTCACACCACAGCCGAACCAGTGAACCCTCGTACTCCTCTCCGCGTGGGCATACACTGCCGCGTGTTCCTTGGCTCTGCGTCATCCCCTTCCTAGGCCTCGCCGTAGTCCACCGCCCTGGTGCTTTGGGCGCGGCCTGGTCAACGTGGTCAAGGAATGACTTCCATCTGAAGAGTACTGTGCGTGGAGAGGCTGACAGCTGGGTCCACGGCCACAGCAAGGAAGTGCCTCCTTATTACGCGCAAAATAATTATTCCTCCACCTGACAGCGGGGACCCACCAGACGAGCCACCGTATTTTGCGAAAAAAACATTTCCCCCTGACTGCTGGGACTCTCCGGCTACATCTTCGCACGCAAGGAAGTGCGTCCGGGCAAAAAAAAAAAAAACGACTCGCCCCTGAATACTGGGATCCACTAGCTACATCTTCGCATGCAAGTGCCAGATAGTCGGGACCCACCAGTCGAAGCGTACGTAGCATTGTGATTCTGGTCGCGAACGTGTACGTACATACTGGTCGATGTAGAGGCGCGCACGTGTCATAGTAGAGGCGCGCACGGAGCATGTACACGTACGTACAGCGGCCGGTGTGCAAGAAAGAAAATATGGCCACGTATGTACATACGAGCAGGGTCTCGAACGCCTACTCGTGCATACGTACGGCCAGGGCTCGTGTACATGGCTGGGTCGGAACGGAGAAACAGTGTCGTCATCGTGTTCATGGGGAGCCAACCGGCTGGGTCGGAATGAAATGCGTCGTCGTGTTCCATCGGGAGGGCTTGGACGGAACAACCAATGGAAACGAGGCCTGACCTACCGCAGAACGGAGGAAACGGCCTTGTGTTCGACTAGCCATGGTCGAAACGAGATCCTGTTCATCGGGAGGGGTCTGGCGTACCGCAAAATGGAGGAAACGGACCTTCTACGGTCGAAACGGTAGTCCTGTTGATCAGGAGGGGTGTGGCGTACCGCAAAACGGAGGAAACAGACTTGTGTTGGAGCTCTACGGTCAAAACGGGGGTCCTGTTCATCGGGAGGGGTGTGGCGTACCGCAAAACGGGACTCCATGGGATACTGTTCATCTCCACCGTCGACCCCCTCCAGCCTCCACGTGCTACTGTTCATCCACTGTCGACCTCCTGCTGCCTCCACCTGCGACTGTTCAGCCTCCACCGCGTGCTACTCCACCAGCTACTGTTCAACCAACCCTCTCCACGGGCTCCTGTTCAACCACCCCTCCATGGGCTACTGTTCATCCAGCCCTCCACCGTATATTGTTCATCCTGCCCTCGACGGGTTGGTTCTGTTCATTCAGCCCTCCACGGGCTCCTGTTCATCCAGCCCCAACCGGCTCGAACGATCGGGGTCCTGTTCATCTAGAGGCAACACCACGGGGTCATGTTCATCCACCCCCAACGGGAACTATTCATCCAAACCCCCCAGCAACGCTCACTATTCATGCAGAGGCAGCATCGATCGGCTACAGTTAGCAGCAGTAGCGAAGGAATCGCTCGATCAGGTTCAGTTAACAGCCATCGATCGATCGCTCGGGTTCAGTAACGCGTAGCCTGCAGTGCAATCGCTCGGGTTCATTTAGAGCCCAACGCCTCGCTCGGGTTCAGTTAGAGCCCAATGCCTCGCACCCACGCGCGTGCGTGTACGAGAGAAACGTGCATCGCTCGTCCCCGACCATGCACCGTAACCGGGAACACCCCTATATTTTCCTTGCCCTCGCTTGTACCACGGTTTTTTCCGTCCTAGACGGCCCAAAGAATGTCATGCAGCTGCGTCTCCGGCCTGCCCAGGACGAAAAGCCCATTTTCTGTCATGATTTTTTGTCATAGAAGTAGGACCCCACCACATCTATGATGATACCGTGTTTTGTCACAATTATTGTCGTAGAAGTGTCATAAGTATGACAGAAAAAATTTCGTTCGGCCCAAAATGTCACGGATGTGTCTTTTTTTGTAGTGAGTATTGAAGACAAACGTGGTTGAGGGACTAACGTGTTTGTGAGAATTGCAGGATAACACAGGTAATACTCCCTCACTGATTCGGTTTACCTTCCGAAGATGACCCCTAAAAATGTGTGAAGACATTGAAGACAGTGGTGGCTCGTGAAGACATTCACGTGTAGATAATGACCTATGAAGACATTCAATGAAGACTATGGAATGCGAAGACAAAGTTTCTTTCATAGTTCTTTTTCTTCTTTCATGAGTCATGGAACCACCGCATTGTTAAGTGGGGTCCAAGTGAAACATAATCAGAGACTGATGTGATGCTCAACCAAAATCCTATGTCTTCGAGCAAAGACAATGAGAGCAAATCTTATCTAGAGTTGGATAAGTCAGCTTTGCTTGGAGCTCAAGCTAAGTTGCCGCGTGTGATCAAAATCTGACCGTTGGACACATGTCAGTTCCTTAGTGACCAATGGTCATTTCGGACATATCATGTCGGGTTGCCTCCTGGCTATAAATAGCCCACCCCCTACACCATAAATTCGTGGCTGCAAAGAGTTACTGCATGGCTTTTGTCGTCTGAGAACAACCCACCTCCGAACCTTCGAGAGAAAATATCCTTGAGAGGACAAAGCCCAAAACACCCAGAGCCAAAGAGTGTTAGGCATCACTGTAAGTCTTTCTGTCTATGTGATCTGAAGACTTATTACACTTGAGGACCGTGTATCCTCCAGCTGGTTAGGCGTCATGTTCTGAGGATCCAACAGTCACTGTGGATCGCCGGTGAACGAAGTCTGTGAAGGTTTGGAAGTCCACCTTGAAGACTTACCAGAGTGATTGGGCGAGGACTGGGTGTCCTTAGCTCAAGGGGAATAAGGTGAAGACACGGTCTTCAGAGTTCAATCTCAACCTCCCTAACCAAACGTACAGTTGTCACAGCAACCGGAACTGGTCTACCAAATTCCCTTCATCTCCAAGCTACTGGTTCTATCTTCCAACTCATTTACATTCTAGTTTGTCTTCGCGAAGTCATTGCTTGTTTGTCTGATCTGTTTGTCTTCACTGTGTGAAGACTATTCCCTATTTAGCTTCATTCTGTTTTCTGCTACCTCTTGAGCTTGCGTTGGTTTTCCCTTGAAGAGGAAAGGGTGATGCAGCAAAGTAGCGTAAGTATTTCCCTCGGTTTTTTAGAACCAAGGTATCAATCTAGTAGGAGACTACACGCAAATCGCCTAGTACCTGCACAAACAATCGAGAACCTTGCAACCAATGCGGTAAAGGGGTTGTCAATCCCTTCATGGCCACTTGCAAAAGTGAGATCTGATAGAGATAATAAGATAAATATGTTTGGTATTTTTTTGTATAGATTGAAAAGTAAAGATTGCAAAATAGAAGAACGGCGACAGAAATTGGCAAGTTGACGGGAAACTAATATGATGGAAAATAGACCCGGGGGCCATAAGTTTTACTAGTGGCTTCTCTCAAGATAGCATATTTTACGGTGGGTGAACAAATTACTGTCGAGCAATTGATAGAAAAGTGCATAGTTACGAGAATATCTAGGCACGATCATGTATATAGGCATCACGTCCATGACAACTATACCGAAACGATGCTGCATCTACTACTATTACTCCACACATCGACCACTATCCAGCATGCAGCTAGAGTATTAAGTTCATAAGAACAGAGTAACGCATTAAGCAAGATGACATGATGTAGAGGGATAAACTCAAGCAATATGATATAAACCCCATCTTTTTATCCTCGATGGCAACAATACAATACGTGCCTTGCTGCCCCTGCTGTCACTGGGAAAGGACACCGCAAGATTGAACCCAAAGCTAAGCACTTCTCCCATTGCAAGAAAGATCAATCTAGTAGGACAAACCAAACTGTTAATTCAAAGAGACATGCAAATATATTAAATCATGCATATAAGAATTCAGAGAAGAATCATATATTGTTCATAGATAATCTTGATCATAAACCCACAATTCATCGGATCTCGACAACACACCGCAAAAAAGTATTACATTGAATAGATCTCCAAGAAGATCGAGGAGAACTTTGTATTGAGATCCAAAGAGAGAGAAGAAGCCATCTAGCTAATAACTATGGACCCGAAGGTCTGTGGTAAACTACTCACACATCATCGGAGAGGCTATGGTGTTGATGTAGAAGCCCTCCGTGATCGATTCCCCCTCCGGCGGAGCGCCGGAAAAGGCCCCAGGATGGGATCTCACAGGTACAGAAGGTTGCGGCGGTGGAACTAGGGTTTCGTGGTGCTCTCTGATGTTTTCAGGGTATATGAGTATATATAGGCGGAAGAAGTGTGTCGGTGGAGGTACGAGGGGCCCACGAGGGTGGGGGCGCGCCTACCCCCTGGGCGCGCCCTCCTGCCTCGTGGCCGCCTCGTGGCGTTCCAAACTTGTACTCCAAGTCTCCTAGATTGTGTTTGTTCCAAAAAATGATCCTCGCGAAGGTTTCATTCCATTTGGATTCCGTTTGATATTCCTTTTCTGCGAAACACTGAAATAGGCAAAAAAACAGCAATTTGCACTGGGCCTTTGGTTAGTAGGTTAGTCCCAAAAATAATACAAAAGTGCATATTAAAGCCCATTAAAAATCCAAAACCGATAATATAATAGCATGGAACAAGCAAATATTATAGATACATTGGAGACGTATCAAGCATCCCCAAGATTAATTCCTGCTCGTTGTCGAGTAGGTAAATGATAAAAACAGAATTTTTGATGTGGAATACTACCTAACATAATTTTCAATGTAATTTTCTTTATTGTGGCATGAATGTTCAGATCCGAAAGATTCAAGACAAAAGTTTAATATTGACATAAAAATAATAATACTTCAACCATACTAACAAAGCAATTATGTCTTCTCGAAATAACATGGCCAAAGAAAGTTCATCCCTACAAAATCATATAGTCTGGCTATGCTCTATCTTCATCACACAAAATATTTAAATCATGTACAACCCCGGTTTAAGCCAAGCAATTGTTTCATACTTTAATTATTTCAAACTTTTTCAACTTTCACGCAATACAAGAGCGTGAGCAATGTACATAGCACTATAGGTGGAATAGAGTGGTGGTTGTGGAGAACACAAAAAGGAGGAAGATAGTCTCACATCAACTAGGCGTACTAATGAGCTATGGAGATGCCCATCAATAGATATCAATGTGAGTGAGAAGGGATTTACATGCAACGGATGCACTAGAGCTATAAATGTATGAAAGCTCAACTAAAGAAACTTAGTGGGTGTGCATCCAACTTGCTTGTTCACGAAGACCTAGGGCATTTTGAGGAAGCCCATCATTGGAATATACAAGCCAAGTACTATAATGAAAATTCCCTTTAGTATATAAAAGTAACAAAACAAGAGACTCTCTATCATGAAGATCATGGTGCTACTTTGAAGCACAAGTGTGGAAAAAGGATAGTAGCATTGCCCCTTCTCTCTTTCTCTCTCATTTTTTGGGCCCTTTTTTTATGGCCTCTTTCTCTTTCTTTTTTTTAGTCCGGAGTCTCATCCCGACTTGTTGGGGAATCATAGTCTCCATCATCCTTTCCTCACTGGGACAATGCTCTAATAATAAAGATCATCACACTTTTATTTACTTACAACTCAAGAATTGCAACTTGATGCTAGAACAAAATATGACTCTATGTGAATGCCTCCGCCGGTGTATCGGGATGTGCAATGAATCAAGTGTGACATGTATGAAAAATTATGCATGGTGGCCTTACCACAAATACGATGTCAACTACATGATCATGCAAGGCAATATGACAATGAAGAAGCGTGTCATAATAAACGGAACGGTGGAAAGTTGCATGGCAATATATCTCGGAATGGCTATGGTAATGCCATAATAGGTAGGTATGGTGGCTATTTTGAGGAAGATATATGGTGGGTGTATGGTACCGGTGAAAGTTGCGCGGTACTAGAGAGGCTAGCAATGGTGGAAGGGTGAGAGTGCGTATAATCCATGGGCACAACATTAGTCATAAATAACTCACATACTTATTGCAAAAATCTACAAGTCATAAAAACAAAGCACTACACGCATGCTCCTAGGGTAAGGGTTGGTAGGAGTTAACCATCGCGCGATCCCGACTTCCACACAAAGGAAGACAATCAATAAATAAATCATGATCCAACTTCATCACATAACTGTTCAACATACGTGCATGCTACGAGACTTGCAAACCTCAACACAAGTATTCCTAAAATTCACAATTACTCTACTAGCATGACTCTAATATCACCATATTCATATCTCAAAACAATCATCAAGTATCAAACTTCTCATATTATTCAATGCACCCTATATGAAAGTTTTTATTATACCCATCTCGGATGCATGTCATATTAGGACTAATTTTATAGCCAAAGCAAATTACCATGTTGTTCTAAAGTACTCTCAAAATAATATAAGTGAAGCATGATAGATCAATAATTTCTATAAAATAAAACGACCACCGTGCTCTAAAAGACATAAGTGAAGCACTAGAGCAAAATTATCTAGCTCAAAAGATATAAGTGAGGCACATAGAGTATTCTAATAAATTCTGATTCATGTGTGTCTCTCCCAAAAGGTGTGTACATCAAGGATGACTGTGGTAAACTAAAAATCAAAGACTTGAATCATACAAGACGATCCAAGCAAAACACATATCATGTGGTGAATAAAAATATAGTCTCAAGTAAAGTTACCGATAGACGAAGACGAAAGAGGGGATGCCTTCCCGGGGCATCCCCAAGCTTAGGCTTTTGGTTGTCCTTGAATTTTACCTTGGGGTGCCATGGTAATCCCCAAGCTTAGGCTCTTGCCACTTTTTATTCCATAGTCCATCAAATCCTTACCCAAAAACTTGAAAACTTCACAACACAAAACTTAACAGAAAATCTTGTGATCTCCGTTAGTATAAGAAAACAAACCACCACTTTAAGGTACTGTAATGAACTCTTTATTTATTTATATTGGTGTTAAACCTACTGTATTCCAAATTCTCTATGGTTCATACCCCCCGATACTAGCCATAGATTCATCAAAATAAGCAAACGACACACCAAAAACAGAATCTGTCAAAAACATAACAGTCTGTAGCAATCTGTAACTTTTGAATACTTCTGTAACTCTAAAAATTCTGAAATAAATTAGTGGACTGGAGGAATTTTCTATTAATCATCTGCAAAAAGAATCAACTTAAAATCACTCTCCAGTAAAAAAATGGCAGCTAATATCGTGAGCGCAAAAGTTTCTGTTTTTATGGCAAGATCGCAAAGACTTCACCCAAGCCTTCCCAAAGGTTCTACTTGGCACAAACACTAATTAAAACACAAAAACACAATCATAGCAGTAGCATGATGAATCATTTATTACTTAAAAGAAACAAAAAGCATAGAAAATAAAGTTAGGTTGCCTCCCAACAAGCACTATCGTTTAACGCCCCTAGCTAGGCATAATTTTAATGATGCTCACATGAAAGATAAGAATTGAAGCACAAAGAGAGCATTATAAAACACGTGGCAATCACATCTAAGTCTAACATACTTCCTATGCATAGGCATTTTATATGGAAACAAATTATCAATGCAATCAATTTCTAGCATATGCAAGGAAGAAGAAAAAACAATAGCAATCTCAACATAACGAGAGGTAATTTAGTAACACGAAAATTTCTACGACCATATTTTCCTCTCTCATAATAATTGCATGTAGGATCATAAGAAAATTCAACGATATAGCTATCACATAACATATTCTCAACATGATCCACATGCATGCGAAGTTGACACTCTTCCAAAATAGTGGGATCAACATTAACTAAAGTCATGACCTCTCCAAACCCACCTTTATCAAAAATTTAATAAGATTAAACATTCTACAAATATGTGGGATCTAAAGTTCACACTCTTCCAAACCCACTTTCAGTATTATTGCAAGCATTATTATCAATATTACATTCATCATGGGGATTAAATAAATTTTCAAGATCGTAAGAAGAATCACCCCAATCATGACCATTGCAACAAGTAGTGGGCATAGCAAAATAAACATCCCCCAGCTTAGGGTTTTGCATATCATTAGCACAATTGATATTAATAGAATTTATAATAGCATCATTGCAATCATGCTTTTCATTCAAGGTACTGTCGTGAATCACTTTACAATTTTCTTCATTCAACACTTCATCACAATTTTTAGATTCACGAATTTCAAGCAAAACCTCATAAAGATAGTCTAGTGCACGTAGCTCACTAGCCATAGGTTCATCATAATTGGATCTCTTAAAAATATTAGCAAGTGTATGAGGATCCATAATTTAGCAAGCGAAGATGCAAGCTAATAGAGGGCACATGGCAACACAAGCAAACAAAAAGGCGTACGAAAAAAGGCAAATGTTTTTGAAAATCATTTTAGAAGTGGGGGAGAGAAAAATGAGAGGCGAATAGCAAATAATGTAATGCGAGGGAGAAGAGTTTGTGATGGGTACTTGGTATGTCTTGACGTGAGCATAGATCACCCTGGCAACGACGCTAGAAATCCTTCTTGCTACCTCTTGAGCATGTGTTGGTTTTCCCTTGAAGAGGAAAGGGTGATGCAGCAAAGTAGCGTAAGTATTTCCCTCGGGTTTTGAGAACCAAGGTATCAATCCAGTAGGTGACTACACACAAATCGCCTAGTACCTGCACAGACAATCAAGAACCTTGTAACCAACGTGGTAAAGGGGTTGTCAATCCCTTCATGGCCACTTGCAAAAGTGAGATCTGATAGAGATAATAAGATAAATATTTTTGGTATTCTTGTTGTATAGATTGAAAAGTAAAGATTGTAAAAGAGAAGAATGGCGACAGAAATTGGCAAGTTGACGAGAAACTAATATGATGGAAAATAGACCTGGGGGCCATAGGTTTCACTAGTGGCTTCTCTCAAGATAGCATATTTTACGGTGGGTGAACAAATTATTGTCGGGCAATTGATAGAAAGGTGCATAGTTATTAGAATATCTAGGCATGATCATGTATATAGGCAGCACGTCCGTGATAACTAGACCAAAACGATTCTGCATCTACTACTATTACTCCACACATCGACCGCTATGCAGCATGCATCTAGTGTATTAAGTTCATAAGAACAGAGTAACGCATTAAGCAAGATGACATGATGTAGAGGGATAAACTCAAGCAATATGATATAAACCCCCTATTTTTATCCTCGATGGGAATAATACAATATGTGCCATGCTGCCCCAGCTGTCACTGGGAAAGGACACCGCAAGATTGTACCCAAAACTAAGCACTTCTCCCATTGCAAGAAAGATCAATCTAGTAGGACAAACCAAACTGATAATTCAGAGAGACTTGCAAAGATATTAAATCATGCATATAAGAATTCAGAGAAGAATCAAATATTGTTCATAGATAATCTTGATCGTAAACCCACAATTCATCGGATCTTGACAAACACACCGCAAAAAGTATTATATTGAATAGATCTCCTAGAAGATCAAGGAGAACTTTGTATTGAGATCCAAAGAGAGAGAACAAGCCATCTAGCTAATAACTATGGACCCGAAGGTCTGTGGTAAACTACTCACACATCATCGGAGAGGCTATGCTGTTGATGTAGAAGCCCTTCGTGATCGATTCCCCCTCCGGCGGAGCGCCGGAAAAGGCCCCAAGATGGGATCTCACGGGTACAGAAGGTTGCAGTGGTGGATATAGGGTTTCGTGGTGCTCTCGGATGTTTTCAGGGTATATGAGTATATATAGGTGGAAGAAGTACGTCGATGGAACTATGAGGGGCCCACGAGGGTGGGGGCGCGCCCTCTTGCCTCGTGGACGCCTCGTGGCGTTCTAGACTTGTACTCCAATTCTCTTGGATTGCGTTTGTTCCAAAACCGATCCTTGCGAAGGTTTCATACCATTTGGATTCCATTTGATATTCCTTTTCTGCGAAACACTTAAATAGGCAAAAACAACAATTTGCACCGGGCCTTTGGTTAGTAGGTCAGTCCCAAAAATAATATAAAAGTGCATATTATCCAAAACAGATAATATAATAGCAAGGAACAATCAAAATTATAGATACATTGGAGACATATCATCTTCCATCTTTATCCATGTTATCTAACTATCAATAGTCTTCATATTTTCATTATGATGCTTACTTGACTATTGTGTGCCTAGAGTCGTTTATCTTCCGCTGCTTATCATATAGGTTCTTTTCATTTGCTGTCTTCAAAGGATATCGTGTTTTGAAGACTTTCGTGAAAATCGCCTATTCACCCCCCTCTAATCGATAACTTGCACTTTCAATTGGTATCAGAGCAAGGTGCTCCCTTGTTATGTGTGATTCGATTTAACCACCTAGAGTTTTAGTTATGTCAACTGCAGGGATAATCAAAGTCTCCGCTGCGTGCCCTGTCTTCGATGGGACTGATTACCCCTACTGGAAGAATAAAATGCGCATGCATCTTGAAGCTATCGACAACGATATTTGGTATGTCGTCAAGACTGGTGTTCCCAAGGCTGGTGAAGGTGTCACCCTGCTGATGTCAATAAATTTGCTCAAATGGACTCAACTGCCAAGAACATCATCTGTGGTTGTTTGACCAAAGGATGGTACGGACGTGTGAGTGCACTGGATTCAGCCAATCTGGTATGGGACTAGTTGTCCAAGGACAATGAAGGCGTCTCAACACAAGGAGACTCAAGGATTGACGTTCTTCGCAATCTCTTCAATCGCTTCAAGAGAAATGACAATGAAAATGTCCAACTTACATTCGATCGCCTCACTGATATCACCAATGAGCTTCATGCACTCGACGCCACTGAAATCACCAAGCATGAAGTTGTGAAGAAGCTATTGAGATATCCTGACAGTTCATTTGACACCTTGGCATTGATTATTCAAGAACGACCTGACTTCAAAAGTCTTGATCCGTCTGACATACTTGAGAGGCTCAACACACATGTGTTCCAGCTATCTGAGAAGAGAGATATCTATGGCCCCAAATATGGTCGATCCAGAGCCTTGAAGGCCAAAGTTGTGTCCTCATCTGAAGAAGACTCTGAATGTAATTCTGACGATCCTGGAGACATTGATATAGAACTAGCTATGCTTGTGAAGAAGTTTCAAAGGTTCTCAAGAAAGAAAAACTTCGGAAAGTCTTCAAGATCCAGCTCAAGAAACGATGAGGCTTCTTCTCGTGACTACAAGAAGAGAACATGCCACAAGTGCAAAAAGCCTGGCCACTACATATCTGAATGTCCTCAGTGGGACAACGAATCCAAGAGAAAGAAGAAGAGCAAGGAATATGATTCCGACGACAAGAAGAAGAAGAAATCTTCAAAGTCTTCTTCCAAGTCTTCATCAAAGTCTTCGTCTTACAAAAAGGGTTCATTTGCAAGGCTCGTGCGTTCATTGGCAAGGAAATGGATTGAGAGGAGGAGTCTGCTTCTGAGGAGGCAGAGGTGGAATCTGAGGAGGAATCTAATTCTGGCGTGGCTAGCCTAGCTCTAGCATCGGCATTCGTCGCCAAGTCCATCTTCAACACTGACAATAATGGTCACTCCGCTAACGCTGAAGAAAATGACGAGGACGACTCTTCTCCAACCTACTGCTTCATGGCACGTGGTGCAAAGGTAAACTCATGTGATGCCTACTTTCAGACCTCCAGTGAAGATGACTCTGAATGTGAATCCAAACCCACCAATAAAAGTCTTGCTAAAATTGCAACTGAACAACAAAATGCTATGGAACATATTCAAAAGTTGTTAGACAAAAGTGATGATCTATTGGAGGCGGAAATGAATCGAACTCGGCCCTTAATTAAAGACATAAAAAATCTTCACGTTAAGTACACTGAACTTGAAAGTCGTCATGAAACCCTCTTAGCTACTCATGGGAATCTTTCCTATGATTATCTTCAAAGGAAGCAAGATCTTGAGAAACTTATAGCGTCTCATGATGATCTTCAAAAGGAAAACAATTCACTATTCGCCCAACAGATTAGTTCCACTCAGGAAAACTTTGTGCCACCTTGTCTAAAATGTCTTGAGCATGATAATGTTGTTTCTGTTGCTGAATGCTCTACTACTACTGAAATTGCAATATCTTCAACTGTTGATGTGGTAATTAACCCCTGTGCTGAGGAAACCACTGCTATTGCTGATGATAATGCTAGGTTGAAGACATTGCTTGAAATAGGCGTGTACAAAAGCCTAAAAGGGCATCAGACACTGTGCGATGTTCTCAAGAAACAGATTTTGAACCAAAACCATAGGAAAGAGGGTGTTGGGTTCGAAATGAAAATGAATATTGTTGGCTCATACTGGAAGCGTGAGCAGTACCCCAAAGCAGCATGGGTTACTGCAAAGGGCCCATCAGTAGATCCATCTACCTTGTCTCGCTTCACTTGTGCTAACCCTAGTGTCATTGATGAGTCATTTCACTCAAACTATAAACTGTTCAAGGATCAGAACGATAAAGTGTTTGACAGGTTCATTGGAACTAACTGCAGGAATGGGTCACCTATGAAGAAGATTAGGGTTCCGAGAAGTCTTCTCGAAAAGCTTCCAGTGAATGTCATCATGACACCACCTGGAAAGAAGATCAATCCCAGACCAAAGGCTTCATATGGTCCAAAGACTTCATACAGACAAAGGACCACACCGGGTCACTCTAATGCAAATGTTTTGCAGGGAGATTATCATCAGACTAATGAATACGAGCATGTTTCATCTAACCACTTTGTTCATAAGACAAAGAACTTCTCTGCATATTCATATGAGTATTATTCACCTCCTGCAAAGTTATTTGCTTGGGCTCCCAAGCCAAAATTCTCAGATGCTGCACTTATACTTATTGCTTCTATGCCACCCCTAAAGATGTGGGTGGTTAAGAAGAATTAACTTCTCTTGCCGGGAAAGGTCTCCAACCAAAAATCAACTTCAGATGCCAATGCTGGGGACCTAAAACATCTTGTGGGACGCAAGATTAAATGTCCAAATGGTCTAACCATGTAGTTCATCCCATGGTTTCTTGACAAGCTTCATATTATGCCTAACAAGGACCTTAACTTTGATAGCATGCTTGTTCGTCAAATGTTTATGCTTCACACTTCTCTTTGTGAAGACTGTACTGAAGGAAATATGCCCTAGAGGCAATAATAAAGTTGTTATTTATATTTCCTTCTATATCATGATAAATTTCTTTTATTCATGCTAGAATTATATTGACCGGAAACTTGATACATGTGTGAATACATAGACAAAACATAGTGTCCCTACTATGCCTCTACTAGACTAGCTCGTTGATCAAAGATGGTTATGTTTCCTAACCATAGACATGTGTTGTCATTTGATCAACGGGATCACATCATTAGGAGAATGATGTGATGGACAAGACTCATCCGTTAGCTTAGCACTATGATCATTTAGTTTTTCTGTCATTGCTTTCTTCATGATTTATACATGTTCCTATGACCATGAGATTATGCAACTCCCGAATACCGAAGGAACACCTTGTGTGCAATTAAACATCACAATGTAACTGGGTGATTATAGACATGCTCTACAGGTGTCTCCGAAGGTGTTTGTGGTGTTGGCATAGATCAAGAATAGGATTTGTCACTCCGAGTGTCGGAGAAGTATCTCTCGGCCCTCTCGGTCATACACATCATAATAAGCCTTGCAAGCAAACGACTAATGAGTTAGTCACGAGATGATGTACTATGGAATGAGTAAAGAGACTTGTCAATGACAAGATTGAACTAGGTATGATGATACCGACGATCGAATCTCGGGCAACTAACATATCGATGACAAAGGGAACAACGTATGTTATTATGCGGTTTGATCGATAAAGATCTTCGTAGAATATGTAGGAACCAATATGAGCATCCAGGTTCCGCTATTGGTTATTGACCAGAGATGAGTCTCGGTCATGTCTACATAGTTCTCGAACCCGTAGGGTCCGCACGCTTAATGTTCGATGACTATCGGCATTATGAGTTTATGTGTTTTGATGTACCGAAGGTAGTCCGGAGTCCCGGATGTGATGACGGACATGACGAAGAGTCTCGAAATGGTCGAGACATAAATATTGATATATTTGAAGGTTATATTCCGACACCGGAAGGGTTCCGGGGGTCACCGAATAAATACTGGAGTACCGAGAGGTTACTGAAACTATCAAAGGCTTAATGGGCCTACATGGGCCTTAGTTGAAATAGAGGGCAGTAAGGGAGCCATGGGGTGTGCCCCCTAGGCCCAAACCGAATTGGTTTAGGGCAAGCGGGGCCGGCCCCCCTCTTTCCTTCTCCTTTCCTCTCCCTTCCTTCCGCCTCCTTGTTGGACTAGGAAAGGGGGGAAACCTACTCCTAGTAGGAGTAGGAATCCCTCCATGGGGCGCGCCATAGGAGGCCGACCGGCCCCCTCCTCCACTCCTTTATATACGTGGACAGGGGTACCCCACAGACACATAAGTTGATTTCTTAGCCGTGTGCGGTGGCCCCTTCCACAGTTACACACCTCGGTCATATCGTTGCAGTGCTTAGGCGAAGCCCAGCCTCGGTAACTTCATCATCACTGTCACCACGTCGTCGTGCTGACGGAACTCTCCCGCGACCTCAACTGGATCAAGAGTTCGTCGAACGTCATCGAGCCGAACGTGTGCTGAACGCGGAGGTGCCGTACGTTCAATGCTTGGTTCGGTTGGATCACGAACATGTTAGACTACATCAATCGCATGACTAAACGCTTCCGCTTTCGGTCTACGAGGGTACATGGAGACACTCTCCCCACTCGTTCCTATGCTTCTCCTGGATAGATCTTGCGTGATCGTAGGATTTGTTTTTGAAATACTACGTTCCCCAACAGTGGCATCTGAGCCAGGTCTATGCGTAGATGATATGCACGAGTAGAACACAATGGGTTGTGGGTGATAATAGTCATACTGCTTACCATCATGTAATACTTTGATTTGGCGGTATTGTGAGATGAAGCGGCCCGGACCGACATTACGCGTACGCTTACGCGAGACTGGTTTCACCATTACGAGCACTCATTGCTTAAAGTTGACCGGCGGGTGTCTGTCTCTCTCACTTTAGTTGAATTGAGTGTGACTACGCCCGGTCCTTGCGAAGGTTAAAACAACACACTTGACGAAAAATCGCTGTGGTTTTTGTATGTGTAGGTAAGAACGGTTCTTGCTAAGCCCGTAGCAGCCACGTAAAACTTGCAACAACAAAGTAGAGGACGTCAAACTTGGTTTTGCATGGCATGTTGTGATGTGATATGGTCAAGACGTGATGAGTTATACGTTATTGTATGAGATGATCATGTTTTGTAAGTTATCGGCAACCGGTAGGAGCCTTATGTTTGTCTCTTTATTGTATGAATTGCGAAAGCCATGTAATTGCTTTACTTTATCACTATGAGTTAGCGATAGTAGTAGTAACAATAGTTGGCGAGATGACCATGACGCTACGATGAAGATCATGGTGTCAAGCCGGTGATGATGGAGATCATGACAATGCTTTGGAGATGGAGATCAAAAAGCACAAGATGATGATGGCCATATCATGTCACACATTTTGATTGCATGTGATGTTTATCTTATTATGCTTCTTATTTTGCTTAGTACGACGGTAGCATTATAAGATGATCCCTTACAAAATTTCAAGGTACAAGTGTTCTCCCTGAGTATGCACCGTTCCGAAAGTTCTTCGTGCCGAGACACCACGTGATGATCGGGTGTGATAAGCTCTACGTTTAAATACAACGAGTGTAAGACAGTTTTGCACATGCAGAATACTTGGGTTAAACTTGACGAGCCAAGCATGTACAGACATGGCCTCGGAACACTGGAAACCGAAAGGTCGAGCATGAATCATATAGTAGATATGATCAACATAAGATGTTCAATATTGAAAACCACTCCATCTCACGTGATGATCGGACATGGTTTAGTTGATTTGGATCATGTAATCATTTAGATGACTAGAGGGATGTCTATCTAAGTGGGAGTTCTTTAGTAATATGATTAATTAAACTTTAATTTATCATGAACTTAGTCCTGATAGTTTTTGCATATCTATGTTGTTGTAGATCAATGGCCCATGCTACCGTTCCCTTGAATTTTAATGCGTCCCTAGAGAAAGCTAAGTTGCAAGATGATGGTAGCAACTACACAAAGTGGATCCGTAACTTGAGGATTATCCTCATTGCTGCACAGAAGAAGTATGTCCTTGAAGCATTGCTAGGTGATAGGCATGCTGCAGGAGCAAATTCGGATGTTATGAACGCCTGGCAAGCTCGTTCTGATGACTACTTGATAGTTCAGTGTGCCATGCTTTATGGCTTAGAATCGGGACTTCAAAGACATTTTGAACGTCATGGAGCATATGAGATGTTCCAAGAGTTGAAGTTAATATTTCAAGAAAATGCCCGAATTGAGAGATATAAAGTCTCCAATAAGTTCTATAGTTGCAAGATGGAGGAGAACAGTTCTATTAGTGAATACTTACTTAGAATGTCTGGGTAGTACAATCACATGTTGGTTGCAAAGTTGACGAAGATAGTGTTATTGATAGAATTCTTCAATCACTGCCACCAAGCTATAAAGGCTTTGTGATGAACTATAATATGCAAGGGATGCATAAGACAATTCCCGATCTCTTCGCTATGCTCAAAGCTGCGGAGGTAGAAATCAAAAAGGAGCATCAAGTGTTGATGGTTAACAAGACCACTAGTTGTAAGAAAAAGGGCAAGGGAAAGAAAGGGAACTTCAAGGAGAATAGCAAGACTGTTGCTACTCCTGCGAAGAAACCCAAGTCTGGAGCCAAGCCTGAAACTGAGTGCTTCTACTGCAAAGGGACTGGACACGGGAAGCGGAACTGCCCCAAGTATTTGGCGGATAAGAAGGATGGGAAAGTGAACAATGGTATATTTGATATACATGTTATTGATGTGAACCTTACTAATGCTCGTAGTAGCACCTGGGTATTTGATACTGGTTCGGTTGCTAATATTTGTAACTCGAAACAGGGGCTACGGATTAAACAAAGATTAGCTAAGGACGAGGTGACGATGCGCGTGGGAAATGGTTCCAAAGTCTATGTGATCGCCGTCGGCACGCTACCTCTACATCTACCTTCAGGATTAGTTTTAGACCTAAATAATTGTTATTTGGTGCCAGCGTTGAGCATGAACATTATATCTGGATCTTGTTTGTTGCAAGAGGTTATTCATTTAAATCAGAGAATAATGGTTGTTCTATTTATATAAGTAATATCTTTTATGGTCATGCACCCTTGAAGAGTGGTCTATTCTTGTTGGATCGCGATCGTAGTGATACACATATTCATAATATTGAAGCCAAAAGATGTAAAGTTTATAATGATAGTGCAACTTATTTGCGGAACTGTCGTTTAGGTCATATTGGTGTAAAGCGCATGAAGAAACTCCATACTGATGGACTTTTGGAATTACTTGATTATGAATCACTTGGTACTTGCGAACTATGCCTCATGGGCAAGATGACTAAAACTCCGTTCTCCGGAACAATGGAGCGAGCAACTGATTTATGGGAAATCATACATACTGATGTATGCGGACCAATGAGTGTTGAGGCTCGCGGGGGGTATCGTTATTTTTTGACCTTCACTGTTGATTTGAGCAGATATGGTTATATCTACTTGATGAAGCACAAGTCTGAAATATTTCAAAAGTTCAAAGAATTTCAGAGTGAAGTTGAGAATCATCATAACAAAAAAATAAAGTTTCTACGATCTGATCACGGAGGCGAATATTTGAGTTACGAGTTTGGTCTTCATTTGAAACAATGTGGAATAGTTTATCAGCTCACGCCACCTGGAACACCACACCGTAATGGTGTGTCCGAACGTCGTAACTGTACTTTATTAGATATGGTGCGATCTATGATGTCTCTTACAGATTTGCCACTATTGTTTTGGGGTTATGCTTTAGAGACAGATGCATTCACGTTAAACAGGGCACCTTTTAAATCCGTTGAGATGGCACCTTATGAACTGTGGTTTGGAAAGAAACCCAAGTTGTCGTTTCTTAAAGTTTTGGGTTGCGATGCTTATGTGAAAAAGCTTCACCTGATAAGCTCGAACCCAAGTCGAAGAAATGTGTCTTCATAGGATACCTAAAGGAAACTGTTGTGTACACCTTCTATCACAGATCCGAAGGCAAGATATTCATTGCTAAGAATGGATCCTTTCTAGAGAAGGAGTTTCCCTGGAAAGAAAAGTTAGTGGGAGGAAAGTAGAACTTGATGAGGTAATTGTACCTTCTCCCGAATTGGAAAGTAGTACATCACATAAACTAGTTCAAGTGATTCCTACACCAACCATCGAGGAAGCTAATGATGAGGATCATGAAACTTCAGATCAAGGTACTACCGAACCTCGTTGATCAACCAGAGTGCGTTCCACGCTAAAGTGGTACGGTAACCCAATTCTGTAAGTCATGTTACTAGACAATAATGAACCTATGAACTATGAGGAAGCGATGATGAGCCCAGATTCCGCAAAATGGCTTGAGGCCATCAAATCTGAGATGGGATCCATGTATGAGAACAAAGTATGGACTTTGGTTGACTTGCCCGATGATCGGCAAGCCATTCAAAATAAATGGATCTTCAAGAGGAAGACTGGCGCTGATGGTAATGTTACTATCTACAAAGCTCAACTTGCGAAAGGTTTTCGACAAGTTCAAGGAGTTGACTACGATGAGACTTTCTCACCCGTAGCGATGCTTAAGTCTTTCTGAATCAAGTTAGCAATTGCCGCATTTTATGATTAAGAAATCTGGCAAATGGATGTCAAAACTGCATTCCTTAATGGATACCTCAAGGAGGAGTTGTATATGATGCAACCAGAAGGTTTTGTCGATCCTAAAGGTGCTAACAAAGTGTGCAAGCTCCAGCGATCCATCTATGGAGTGGTGCAAGCATCTCAGAGTTGGATATACGCTTTGATGAGGTGATCAAAGCATATGGTTTTATACAAACTTTTGGAGAAGCCTGTATTTAGAAGAAAGTGAGTGGGAGCTCTGTAGCGTTTCTGATATTATATGTGGATGACATATTTTTGATTGGAAATGATATATAATTTCTGGATGGCATAAAAGATACTTGAATAAGAATTTTTCAATGCAAGACCTCGATGAAGCTGCTTATATATTGGGCATCAAGATCTATAGAGATAGATCAAGACGCTTAATTAGACTTTCACAAAACACATGCCTTGAATTTTTTTTGAAGAAGTTCAAAATGGATCAGTCAAAGAAAGGGTTCTTGCCTGTATTACAAGGTGTGAAGTTGAGTAAGACTCAATGCCCGACCACTGCAGAAGATGGAGAACAAATGAAAGTCATTCCCTACGCCTCAGTCATAGGATATATCATGTATGCAATGTTGTGTACCAGACCTGATGTGCGCCTTGCTATAAATTTAGCAGGAAGGTACCAAAGTAATCCAGGAGTGGATCACTGGACAAGGGTCAAGAACATCCTGAAGTACCTGAAAAAGACAAAGGATATGTTTGTCGTTTATGGAGGTGACAAAGAGCTCGTCGTAAACAGTTACATAAATTCAAGCTTTGACACTAATCCGGATGACTCTAAGTCACAAACCGGATATGTATTTTTTGAACGGTGGAGCTGGCAGTTGGTGCAGTTCCAAGCAGAGCGTCGTGGCGGGATCTACGTGTGAAGCGGAGTACATAGCTGCTTCAGAAGCAGCAAATGAAGGAGTCTGGATGAAGGAGTTCATATCCGATCTAGGTGTAATACCTAGTGCATCGGGTCTAATGAATATCTTTTGTGACAACACTGGAGCAATATCCTTGGCGAAGGAATCCAGGTTTCACAAGAGAACAAAGCACATCAAGAGACGCTTCAATTCCATCCGCGATCAAGTCAAGGAGGGAGACATATAAATTTGCAATATACATACGGATCTAAATGTCACAGACCCGTTGACTAAGCCTCTTCCACGAGCAAAACATGATCAGCACCAAGAATCCATGGGTGTTAGATTCATTACTATGTAATCTAGATTATTGACTCTAGTGCAAGTGGGAGACTGAAGGAAATATGCCCTAGAGGCGATAATAAAGTTGTTATTTATATTTCCTTATATACCATGATAAATGTCATTCATTCACGCTAGAATTGTATTGACAGGAAACTTTGTACATGTGTGAATACATAGACAAAACATAGTGTCCCTAGTATGCCTCTACTAGACTAGCTCGTTGATCAAAGATGGTTATGTTTCCTAACCATAGACATGTGTTGTCATTTGATCAACGGGATCACATCATTGGGAGAATGATGTGATGGACAAAACCCATCCGTTAGCTTAGCACTATGATCGTTTAGTTTTTCTGCTATTGCTTTCTTCATGACTTATACATGTTCCTATGACTATGAGATTATGCAACTCCCGAATACCGGAGGAACAGCTTGTGTGCTATCAAACGTCATAACGTAACTGGGTGATTATAAAGATGCTCTACAGGTGTCTCCAAAAGTGTTTGTGGTGTTGGCATAGATCAAGAATAGGATTTGTCACTCCGAGTGTCGGAGAGGTATCTCTGGGCCCTCTCGGTAATACACATCATAATAAGCCTTGCAAGCAAACGACTAATGATTTAGTCACGAGATGATGTATTACGGAACGAGTAAAGAGACTTGTCGATGACGAGATTGAACTAGGTATGATGATATTGATGATCGAATCTCGGGCAAGTAACATACCGATGACAAAGGGAACAACGTATGTTGTTATGCGGTTTGACCGATAAAGATCTTCATAGAATATGTAGGAACCAATATGAGCATCCAGGTTCCGCTATTGGTTATTGAAAGGAGATGAGTCTCGGTCATGTCTACATAGTTCTCGAACCCATAGGGTCCGCACGCTTAACGTTCGATGACTATCGCTATTACGAGTTTATGTGTTTTGATGTACCGAAGGTAGTTCGGAGTCCTGGATGTGATCACGGACATGACGAGGAGTCTCGGAATGGTCGAGACATAAAGATTGATATATTGGAAGGCTATATTCGGACACCGGAAGGGTTTCGGGGGTCACCAGATAAATATCGGAGTACCAAGAGGTTACTGAAACCCCCGAAGGCTTAATGGGCCTACATGGACCTTAGTGGAAATAGAGGGCAGCAAGGGAGCCATGGGACACGCCCCGCTAGGCCCAAACCGAATTGGTTGAGGGCAAGGGGGGCTGCCCCCCTCTTTCCTTCTCCTCTCCTCTTCCTTCCTTCCCCCTCCTAGTTGGACTAGGAAAGGGGGGAAACCTACTCCTAGTAGGAGTAGGAATCCCCCCATGGGGCGCGCCATAGGAGGCCGGCCGCCCCCTCCTCCACTCCTTTATATACGAGGCCAGGGGGCACCCCATAGACACACAAGTTGATTTCTTAGCCATGTGCGGTGCCCCCTTCCACAGTTACACACCTCGGTCATATCGTTGTTGTGCTTAGGTGAAGCCCTGCCTCGGTAACTTCATCATCACCATCACCATGTCATCGTAGTAACGGAACTCTCCCGCGACCTCAACTGGATCAAGAGTTCGTGGGACGTCATTGAGCCAAACATGTGCTGAACGCGGAGGTGACGTACGTTCGGTGCTTGGATCGGTTGTATTGCGAAGACGTTCGACTACATCAACCACGTTACTAAATGCTTCCGCTTTCAGTCTACGAGGGTACGTGGACACACTCTCCCCACTCGTTGCTATGCTTCTCCTATATAGATCTTGCATGATCATAGGAATTTTTTTTGAAATACTACGTTCCCCAACATATACCACTAATTGATCTGTAGGGTACTGCTTCAGAAGCCACTGAATGGATAATTGACAGTGGATGCACCAACCACATGACTGGTAATAGACATCTTCTCATGGACTCAACCATACGTCCTTCTCCCAAAAGCCACATCACATTCAAAGATACTGGTAAAAGCAAGGTATTGGGTCTCGGTAGAGTTGCTATCTCCAGTGATCAACACATGGACAGAGTAATGCTTGTTGAATCCCTTGGATACAACTTAATGTCAGTCTCTATGCTATGTGATCTAAACATGATTGTGATATTTGGAAAATATCATTGCCTTGTGCTTATGGAATCTGACAAGTCTCTAGTCTTCGAAGGACATCGAAAAGGTGATTTGTATATGGTAGATTTCTCTACAGGGCCACAGCTCGCCGTTTGTCTTCTTGCAAAAGCTTCAGAGTGTTGGCTTTGGCATCGAAGACTAGGTCATGCAGGCATGAGGAACCTGCATACTCTCGCCAAGAAGAAGCACGTCATAGGCATCGAGGGCGTCAAGTTCAAGAAAGATCATCTGTGTGGAGCTTGTGAAGCTCGGAAGATGACCAGGGCCAAGCATCCTTCAAAGACAATCATGACTACATCTCATCCTTTCGAGCTGCTCCAGATGGACTTATTTGGCCCTACTCACTACTGTACTCTCTCTACTACTGCTTGCTTATATTGCTTCGTGATCCTTGATGACTACTCCAGATATACTTGGGTGCATATAATCCTCTATAAAACTGAAGTGCGGGATGTCTTCAGACGATTCGCCAATCGAGCCATGAACAACTATGGCATGAAGATCAAGCACATTAGAAGTGATAATGGTACTGAGTTCAAGAATACTGGGCTCGGCACATATCTTGATACATTGGGCATCACGCATGAGTTCTCCGCTCCATACACACCTTAGCAGAATGGCGTCGTTGAGCGCAAGAATAGGACTCTCATTGAGATGCCACGTACTATGCTCGATGAATAAAAGACACCAAGAAAGTACTAGCTCGAAGCCATAGACACTGCATGACACATCATAAATAGAGTTTATCTTCACAAGTTCTTCAAGAAAACATCATATGAACTTCTGGCACCCCGGATCAGAGCAACCAGTTTACCTTGCATTGCCAGTCTAGAGACCTTGTCTTCTGGCAACACACAACAACTTGGTATAGGAAACAACCACTTTATTGATACTAGTGGACCAAAGTTTTACATTACAACAGTTAGCGAGGCCGAGCGGCACACACAGTGCGGCTAGACAACATGTACATTATTTAATGAACATAAAAGGGCCTCGGGCATAAACTACGCAGCAGCGGAACGACGTCGTAGAGGAACTCCATCTCACAGGGACACCGATGTGGATATGGACTAGACTCAGACGACACTCCTTCCCAGAGGAACTTTCCTGAAATCTGGCATGACACGCCAGGTCAGTACTTTGAATGTACTTGCAAGCTTACAGTAAAACAGAATCATAATGACAATCAATACCATGATGATTAGTCAATATTAAATATGCAACAATAGACTTAAAATAAATTATAATACCATGCTATGCTCATGACTGTGCATAAATAAAACCTCAGTCTATCTTACTCATGGTAATTTATCATAACCACCAACTTATTCATCTTAACCAGATAAAACCCGTGATCCTTCCGGCGATCACAACCCTGCCCATACTGGGTCTCAGAACATCTCAGAAGCTCTAAAATGTTATTCTCATATCACTCATGATCCTTCCGGCGATCACAAACCTACCCATACTGGGTCTCAAAGCATCTCATAAGCTCTTCCATCAATTTATCATAGTACCAGAAATTTAGAACTTAGTAAGCAAAATTTTATTATCTGTTGACCCATGGTGTGACCTACTTTCGAGCGTGTCCGTGACCGTGGACTCGGCTATCGATAGATTAATACACTCTGCAGAGGTAGTGCACTGTACCCACACCACGGAACCCATGGCCTCTTTATCCCATTCGGGTGGACCAATGGCATTCCGACGAAACCCGTCCATTGCCATGACACTCCTCTGGCCACTCCGACTCGTTCCCTCACAGGAACAGTCCTGGGTGGCCCCTGTGTCTACCCAAGACACACCTGCCACCGTCGTGGCCAAACAAAAATAACTGTCCCAAACGGGAACTCAGTACCATAAAACTTACTACGGGCACACAAGGTTATGTCTGCTTACCGGGCCTAGGTACTGCATGCCCATAACCTTCCCTATCTGGAGGTACCGCCAGGAGGCATGTCAATGGAAAAAATCAAGACCTTCCCATAAAGGTAAATGTGGTTGCACCGGGAAAGACTCGGTTCAGTGGCACCATAACCCGGTCAACAATTTATTCAAGTTGAGTTATTATCAGTTTAAACGTAGAAAGAAATAAAGTAACCGGTGTCATACAATGCCATGCAACGATAAAACTCAGTCAACTATCATCTTAACTTCAATATTACCTTGGTTATACTTGACTTCCAACAAAATATAACTTAGCAAAATTTTATCATAGTTACTTAATGCAAGAGAAAATAACTTCGCGTATGTATGTCCATAATCATTCACAAACTCCCAACTCTATTTGAAGTATCTTAATGACTTAAGCCAAACTCCAACCTTCTGTAAAGTGAAATGAAACTATTAACTACAGCAACCAAAAGAACTATTTAACAGAATATTTAACATGCATAAAATAAATCATTTGTTCAAGTTGGAAAAATCACAAATATTGAAATGGCATTATGAAAATGTTGCTGTGGCTTGCCTTAGTTCAAATGAGGCTCAGAAGCCTCCTGGTGATCCTTAGGACAAGCCTCTTCTTCTAAAAACAAATAAAAGTTCAAAAAGAAATCATCAAGATTCATTCAAAAATTCACCAGAAAATCTATACAGCACCAAATGGTTTCATTTTTGGTGTGCTGCAAGATTTCTTCACCAGGAACACAATGCAAAAAGAATCAATTCATTTGGACTTAGGGTTAAAAAGTTACAGCATTTTGAAGTTCTCCGGAATTAATTTAAATTCACAAATTTAAATAAAAGAATAGGGGGGGTGACGTCGAAAGCGTAAACGCCCTGAGCGCCACCAGTTATACCGCTTCGCGCGGGACTGGAGACACGGACTAGCGGGCCCCGCTAGTCAGGTGAGAGGGAGCGAGAGAGATGGGCAGAGGCGGCCGTCGTTTCGCCGGAGCGTACGCCGGCGACGCTGCCCCTTGGCTCAAACGGAGAGGATAGATCGACGGAGAAGGTTGAGGTGCACCTGCCTGTACCCGTGGGGTGGCTGGAGGTGGACGGACGGCGACGGAATGGAGCTCGGAGGCAGAGGCAGAACAGAGGACTCGCCGGAGTTGGGGAAGACGACGAGCTACGGTACCTCCAGCAGTTCCAGCTAGGTGAAGCAGCTTCACCAGAGAGTGGCGGAGGCACTGGGGCGGTCGCCTTGGACTGAGGGAGTCAGGAGCTACCTCGACGACCCGAGGGGGATCGCCGGTAAGCTCGTCTCGAGAACGGTGTCCTGAGGCCTGCCCGGCCGG
The DNA here is from genome assembly GCA_902687465.1 of Secale cereale. Taxonomy (NCBI): domain Eukaryota; kingdom Viridiplantae; phylum Streptophyta; class Magnoliopsida; order Poales; family Poaceae; genus Secale; species Secale cereale. Next base: position 127,785,017 of record LR738714.1, read on the forward strand.
TCCACGGGGTTCTACTCTATCTGGGGTCGTGTGGGAGTGGAGCGGTGTGCTCGAAGTGGCTGGGGAAAGGCCTATTTATAGGAGAGCGAGAGGGGGGAAAGCGTGCTCCACCGGCGACACCTGGCCGCGCCCGGCGACGAAACGGCGTCAGTGAGAGGGGGAAGAAGAAGACGGGGTCACAATGGAGCTGTGGCCGTGCGGAGACGAACACAGGTCCGCTGGAGATGGCGGCGAGCTCCGGCGTTGGCGAGCGCCAGGAGGGTACTGTGAAGATGAGGGCGACGATGGGGGTGGGGTTTGGCGCGGTTGGACAGGCTCGGAAGCGAGCACGCGCTCTACACAGCCTTGGCGCCATCCAGAGCGCGCCGGCTGCATGCCATGGCACGATGCGCACGCGTGGTCACCGCGTGAACTCGTGTCTGTGGGCTGACTTGGTGCCAAAAACCTTGTCTAGCTTGTTGTTCGTGGTAGATAGGTAAGTTACCTAGGGTTGCTTTGATTCCAGACACAGTAGAATGAGATTAACTGGCCCAGTAAGTTTCTAGACAGAAACTTTGAGAGCTTGCTGTGGTAAAATGGTGAATAGTTGGAGGTTGTGCTTTGGAGGCTAGTCATGAATTACTAAGGTGAATATGCACAAGAAGTTTCAGGGGGATTGGAGCAAGTAAAATGGTAGTTGCTGTAGAAACTACCATTTCTGTCCAGAATGGAAAAGATTTTCTATGGCAAAAATATCCCAAAAAGTAGTGCAATATTTTTGCTCAGGAATGTGCCTAAGGGTCCAAAGAATATTTAGGAATTTCCTCAGAATTTTTGGAGCCATAAAAATAGGGGTTGCTTTGGAGCACCAAGAATTTAGCTAGGGTTTTAGGGAGAAAAATGAATATTTTTCAAATAAGAAAAATATTCCAAGGAGTATATTGGGGTGGTCCAGAGATATATAATAGTTTGAGATGGATGGGAGGCACTTGGGTGAAAGCCAGGGGTACCCAAGTGGTTTAAGTCCATATGAAATGATTCAAAAACACCAAGGTTTAAAATAAATTCAAATAAATCTTTGGCAAATAAAAGAGGGCAAAAATCAGGCTGTCACAAACCTCCCCCACTTAGAATGAATCTCGTCCTCGAGATTTGGTTGCTCGGGAAAACCATTCCGAATAATATGTCTGTAGGAACTCTTCTTGTTCCCAGGTTGATTCTGGCTCGGTGTGATGCTCCCACTGGACCTTATAAAACTTTCGTACTTTACTACGGGTGACCCTTTCCATCTGATCTATAATTTTGAACGGCCTTTCTGCATACGTTAAATCCTCTATCAATTCTATGTCGGTTACGACAGTCTTTTTCTCACGCGGGGATATGCATTGCCTCAACTATGAGACACGGAACACGTCGTGCACATCTGACAATTCCGGGGGTAATTCCAACTGGTAAGCAACAGTGCCCACTCGAGAAATAATTGGGAAGGGACCAATAAATCTGGGTGCCAACTTCCCGCGTGTTTGGAATCTCTTGACTCCTTTCATAGGAGTGACTCGGAGGTATACATGCTCTCCAGGTTCAAAACTGATCTGCCGGTGCCTCGCATCGTAATAACTCTTTTGTCGAGACTTGGCCAACTGTAATTTGTCTCTGATTTCCTTGACTTGTTTCTCGGCTTCCATCATGAGGTCCGTTCCGAAAATATGGCTATCTCCCATCTGGGACCAGTTTAACGGGGTACGGCATTTGCGGCCATATAAAGCCTCGTATGGTGACATCTTTAGACTGGTTTGGAAGCTGTTGTTGTAGGAGAACTCGGCGTATGGTAGACAATCTTCCCATTTGGATCCTTGGGCCAAGACGCAAGCTCGCAGCATATCTTCCGGTATTTGGTTTACTCGCTCGGTATGTCCATCTGTTTGAGGATGATAGGTTGTACTATATCTGAGGGCTATTCCCAAAGCTTGATGGAGACGTGTCCAGAAAGCAGATGTAAAGAGTGAACCTCGGTCAGAAGTGATGGTTCAAGGTACACCATGTAGACTGACTATTCTGGACACATACAGTTGTGCGAGTTGGTCTGCTCGATAGGTGGTCCTAACCGGAATAAAATGGGCTACCTTGGTTAGAGTGTCCACGATGACCCATATTGCATTATTGCCCCGCTGAGTCTTGGGTAATCCCGTGATGAAATCCATGCAAATATCATCCCATTTCCACTGTGAAACTGGCAGCGATTGAAGAAGTCCGGCTGGCTTCTGATGTTCTGCCTTTACTTTGTTGCATATGTCGCAATAGGCCACAAAGTAGGCAATATCCTTTTTCATGCCATCCCACCGAATATTTGGCGAAGGTCTTCATACATTTTTGTTCCCCCAGGGTGAATGGAATATGAGGACTCGTGGGCTTCTGTCGAGATCTTCCTTTTTAAGTCTGACTGATTTGGTACACAAATCCTTCGGCGAAATCGGAGAGTCCCATGGTGATCTTTTGAGAAGTCTGATGCACGTTCTGCCTGCAGGTCCCGGGCATGCTTTTGCAGGACAGGATCATCTGGCTGGGCCTTGCGGATTTCTTCTTCAAGTGTGGGGGTAACTTCCAGTGTGTTAGCGAGACCAGCCTCAACGATGTTCAGATGGAGTTGAGCAATCTCCTCTTGAAGTTCAACGGGCAAGGAATTCAATATAGTATTTAAACTGACCGGCTTTCGACTGAGTACATCAGCTACCACGTTCGCTTTACCCGGGTGGTAGTTTATTCCCAAATCATAATCTTTGACCAGTTCAAGCCACCTTCGCTGACGGAGATTCAAATCAGGTTGAGTGAAGATATACTTGAGGCTTTTGTGATCGGTAAAAATTTGACACTTCTTCCCAATGAGATAATGTCTCCATATTTTGAGAGCATGCACTACTGCGACCAATTCCAGATCATGTGTAGGGTAATTTCCCTCGTGTGGTCGCAACTGTCGTGATGCATAAGCTACCACCTTGCCGTCTTGCATGAGTACGTAGCCAATTCCTTGTCTGGATGCATCACAGTAGACATCCAAACTGCCATATATGTCTGGAAGAGTTAATACAGGAGCGGTGGTCAGACGTTTCTTTAGCTCACTAAAGCTTTGCTCACAGTCTTGTTTCCATTAAAACTTCTTGTCATTCTGGAGTAGCTCGGTCATGGGCTTGGCGATCTTGGAGAATCCTTCAATGAAACAGCGGTAATATCCCGCCAGTCCAAGGAAGCTTCGGACCTGAGATACGGTTCTGGGTGGCAACCAGTTGAGCACATCTTTTACCTTGCTGGGGTCTACGGCTATACCTTCGGCGGATAGCACGTGTCCAAGAAATCCGACTTGTTTAAGCCAAAACTCGCATTTGCTGAACTTGGTGTAAAGCTGATGGTCTCTGAGTCGCTGCAATATTGCTCGGAGATGTCCCTTGTGATCCTCTTCACTTTTTGAATATATGAGTATGTCATCGATAAAGACTACCACGAACTTATCGAGGAAGTCCATGAACACTTTATTCATCATGTGCATGAAGAATGCAGGGGCATTGGTGAGTCCAAAGGACATGACGGTATATTCGTAAAGACCGTATCGAGTGGTGAATGCGGTCTTAGGAATATCTTCCTTTTTAATCTTGAGCTGATGGTATCCGGTCCTTAAGTCAATTTTGGAGAACACCTTGGCACCACTGAGCTGATCGAACAAGTCATCAATCCTTGGCAGCGGGTATTTATTTTTGATGGTGACATCATTCAGCTGTCGATAATCTACACACATGCGGAGGCTTCCATCCTTTTTGTTTACAAAGTGTGCAGGCGATCCCCATGGCGAGGAACTAGGACGGATATACCCTTTTTGGAACATTTCATCGAGCTGCTTCTTTAATTCCACTAACTCTGATGAGGGCATCCTGTAATATTTCTTGAATAACGGTGCGGTTCAAGGTACCAGATCTATTGCAAACTCAAGTTCTCGGTCTGGCGGCATGCCTGGTAGTTCTTCCGGAAATACATCAGGAAATTCACTAACCACAGGAATTAATTCCAATTCATCCACGGCGGAAAACATCATCCCCTTCTTTGGTATGCTTCTGCGCGAGTAGAACTTTGTAATCTGCACTTCTTGATTGGTCAAAGTGACTTCTCGGGTTGCACAATTTATGCATACTAGGTATTGAGTCAGTCAATTCATGCCCAGAATAACATCCAACTATGTTGATTCGATGAGTATCAAGGATGTTGGAAAACTTATTCCGTTGATGTTGATTTCCAAGTTACGGCAGACCATACTGCTCTTGATTTAAGATCCAGGGGTTTGTACCAGCATATTTTTGCCCAAGAGAGAACAAGAAAAATTGTTTTGGGCAATAAAACTCCGAGAAATAAAAGAGTGGGAAGCCCTCGAGTCAAATAAAATTACTGCAGGTATGCTATTTATAGAAAACATACCGATGACCACTTCGGAGTTTTCTTGGGCTTCATCTGCGGAGAGGTGATTGATGTGCCCGGTGATGTTTTGCTGGTCCGGGTATGATCCCATGAAGTTGACTTGTGGCCGGAATAAGGCGTTTGCCTTGCTGTTCTTGGGACACTGAAGGGCATAATGTCCACTTTGCCCGCAACTGAAGCAGGAATTGTTGCGCTGGCGTTCCTCATGCATTGGGTTGGTAATAACATTCTTGACTTGGGTAGTAGTCTTGTTAACATTTTGTTGCCAATTGGGCTTGTAGTCTACCCGAGTTTGCTGCCAGGTTCGGGCCTTCTGCACCGGTGGTCCTTCCTTCCTTGGTTCAAACTTGTGTTTGTTCTCGTTATTAGCGGGCCGGGTGTCCAGTACGAGTTTGTGTTCTCTTTCCGCAATAAAAGCTTTATTCACCAGAGTTTGGAAATCTGGGAAATCAAGCATACTGAGAGTGCACCTGAGTTGCGAGTTTAACCCTCCAAGAAACCGGTCAATTTCTCTCTCTTCTGTGGCCACGTCATACAGGGATTACGGGACAGATGGTTGAATTGCTGCAGATATTCTCCCACAGATAGATTTCCTTGGTTGAGGGCAAGGAACTCGCGCTGCTTGGTCTTCATTCTAGTGGGGATGTAATATTTCCGAACTGCTCCTTGAATTTGGTCCAGGTGAGTGCATCATCAGCAGGCCACATGGCTTTTGTATTTTCCCACCATACGGTAGCAGCGCCTTCAAGATAGTGGGTTGCATATGGAACTTTGTCATCTTCGGCTATACGGGCAATTTCAAGCTTCCTCTCAATGGTTCGCAACCAATCATCAGCATCTAACGGGTCAATTGCCTGGCTAAAACTGGGAGGTTGAGTTCGCTAAAAATCTGATAGCTTGGAGAAATGACCATTCTGCTGCCCATTCTGACCAATCATAGCTTGAACACTATTTAATACTTCCAGCAGATCATTATTTCTTCTTTCCTCAAACATACGCAGGAATTGTTCGGTGGTAGGCGGATGTGGCGGTGGTATGAATGGCTCTGGGGAGTGTCCTGCCAGTCGGGCGGAGCGACGAACAGGAACATCCTCGTGAGCACTACTACTGTTGCCTCCCCGCGTCATCCTATATTGACTTTTTCCCAAGACAACGCAATCAAGATGAGAAGCATTCAACGGCAAAAATAGGTGGGGAAAAGCCAGCAACAAAAATCGAGGGAAAAACAGAATTGCGAAGAAGACAACGAGTACACAATTTCAGCATAATTATACAAGGACGCATACATGAAAAGAAAACCAGCATGCCCGATTACACTACTTTCATACATAAAACATCATGACTCGTACAACATACAACAGTCTGACTACTGCTACTACTCTGGAGCTCTACTGCTCTGCGGGTGCTGCGGGGTTCTCTCCTGAAGTCGACTCGGATCCCGAACTGACGAGATTAATGGAAACCTCAGGGTTAAAGGTAACACGGCGACGCTGCCTCGGAGGCTCTCCTTCCGGGGCGGGAGTAGGGTGGATCATAGGAGCTACAGGGGTAGTGAGGAGTGAGATCCACTCGGCAGGGGCACTAAGAGGAGTTATGGTTGAGGTGCCCAAACTACTAGGAGGGGTTACTGGGGAATTAGGGGAAATGGAACTGGGGACGTACGTGGCAAATCCCAAGGAAGCGGGAATGGTGACAAACCAAGTAGAGGCTAAAGCAATACGAGCGTGAGTCAACTCGCGTGCTAGCTCATGGAGTGTGATGTAACTGGCAGTGATATAATAGGAAAGATGGCTAGCAACACTATCAGACTCCGGATCAATTTCACGAAAAAGAATATGACCGTTGTCATTCAAGGAAGGATAGTATTGGAAACCTGGATGGTCCTGCATACGGACCTCGCTGTGGCGGAGCTCAACGAGGATCTGGAATGCAGCAAACTGGACGGCTAGTGAAGCGGTAGAAGCATGACCGCTTCGAGAAGTACGAGAATAGGAGCTGGAATTAGTACGAGCGCTCAGAGTCACCACTGCCTGATATTCATAAACTGAGTCAGCTAGACGTTCCCGGTACACACGATAAACTGGGTCGTCTCCATGAGGGTACAGCTGACGCCACACGTTCCGGAGGAGGTGCGGTGACATGTACGGCATCAGCTGCAACTCGCACGGATACGGCACCAGAGCCATCTACATTCACAAGCATTAGTGGGTTAGCATAAAAATAACACATGTATAGATAAAGCAATAACCAACTAGACAGACTACCAGCACTCAAACTAAACGTGTATCTAGCGTTTACATGGCACGTCTTGGTCTAACACATCCTACAGTCAGCGCGGCTCTGATACCAAGCGTTGTGGCACCCCGGATCAGAGCGGCCGGTTTACCTTGCATTGCCAGCCCAGAGACCTTGTCTTCTAGCAACACACAACAACTTGGTACAGGAAACAACTGCTTTATTGATACTAGCGGACCAAAGTTTTACATTACAACAGTTAGCGAGGCCGAGCGGCACACACGGTGCGGCTAGACAATATGTACATTATTTAATGAACATAAAAGGGCCTCGGGAATAATGTACGCAGCAGCGGAACGACGTCATAGAGGAACTCCATCTCACAAGGACACCGATGTGGATACGGACTAGACTCAGACGGCACTCCTTCCCAGCGGAACTTTCCGGAAATCTGGCATGATACGCCAGGTCAGTACTTTGAATGTACTTGCAAGCTTACAGCAAAACAGAATCATAATGACAATCAATACCATGATGATTAGTCAATATTAATATGCAGTAATAGACTTAAAATAAATTTAATACCATGTTATGCTCATGACTGTGCATAAATAAAACCTCAGTCTATCTTACTCATGATAATTTATCGTAACCACGAACTTATTCATCTTAACCAGATATAACTCGTGATCCTTCCGGCGATCACAACCCTGCCCATACTGGGTCTTAGAACATCTCAGAAGCTCATTTTATTCTCATATCACTCGTGATCCTTCCGGCGATCACAAACCTACCCATACCGGGTCTCAAAGCATCTCATAACCTCTTCCATCAATTTATCATAGTACCAGAAATTTAGAACTTAGTAAGCAAAAATTTATTATCTGTTGACCCATGGTGTGACCTTCGAGCGTGTCCGTGACCATGGACTCGGCTATCGATAGATTAATACACTCTGCAGAGGTAGTGCACTGTACCCACACCATGGAACCCATGGCCTCTTTATCCCATTCGGGTGGACCTACGGCATTCCGACGAAACCTGTCCATTGCCACGACACTCCTCCAGCCACTCCGACTCGTTCCCTCACTGGAACAGTCCTGGGTGGCCCCTGTGTCTACCCAAGACACACCTGCCACTGTCGTGGCCAAACAAAAATAACTGTCCCAAACGGGAACTCGGTATCACAAAACTAACTACGGGCACACAAGGTTATGTCTGCTTACCGGGCCAGGGTACTGCACGCCCATAACCTTCCCTATCTGGAGGTACCGCCAGGAGGCATGTCAATGGACAAAATCAAGACCTTCCCATAAAGGTAAATGTGGTTGCACCGGGAAAGACTCGATTCAGTGGCACCATGACCCGGTCAACAATTTATTCAAGTTGAGTTATTATCAGTTTCAACTTAGAAAGAAATAAAGTAACCGGTGTCATACAATGCCATGCAACGATAAAACTTAGTCAACTATCATCTTAACTTCAATATTACTCTGGTTATACTTGACTTCCAACAAAATATAACTTAGCAAAATTCTATCATAGTTACTTAATGCAAGAGAAAATAACTTCGCGTATGTATGTCCATAATCATTCACAAACTCCCAAATTAATTTTTAGTATCTTAATGACTTAAGCCAAACTCCAACCTTCTGTAAAGTGAAGTGAAACTATTAACTACAACAACCAAAAGAACTATTTAACAAAATATTAAACATGCATAAAATAAATCATTTGTTCAAGTTGGAAAAATCACAAATATTGAAATGGCATTATGAAAATGTTGTTGTGGCTTGCCTTAGTTCAAATGAGGCTCAGAAGCCTCCTGGTGATCCTTAGGACAAGCCTCTTCCTCTGAAAACAAATAAAAGTTCAAAAAGAAATCATCAAGATTCATTCAAAAATTCACCAGAAAATCTATATAGCACCAAATGGTTTCATTTTTGGTGTGCTACAAGATTTCTTCACCAGGAACACAATGCAAAAAGAATCAATTCATTTGGACTTAGGGTTAAAAAGTTATAGCATTTTGAAGTTCTCTGGAATTAATTTAAATTCAGAAGTTTAAATAAAAGAATAGGGGGGTGACGTCGAAAGCGTAAATGCCCTGAGCGCCACCACTTATACTGCTTCGCACGGGAGTGGAGACACTGACTAGCGGGCCCCGCTAGTCAGGTGAGAGGGAGAGAGAGAGATGGGCAGAGGCGGCCGTCGTTTCGCCGGAGCGTACGCCGGCGACGCTGCCCCTTGGCTCAAACGGAGAGGATAGATCGACGGAGAAGATTGAGGTGCACCTGCCTGTACCCGTGGGGTGGCTGGAGGTGGACGGACAGCGACGGAATGGAGCTCGGAGGCAGAGGCAGAACAGAGGACTCGCCGGAGTTGGGGAAGACGACGAGCTACGGTACCTCCAGCAGTTCCAGCTAGGCGAAGCAGCTTCACCAGACAGTGGCGGAGGCACTGGGGCGGTCGCCTTGGACTGAGGGAGTCAGGAGCTACCTCGACGACCCGAGGGGGGTCGCCGGTAAGCTCGTCTCGAGAACGGTGTCCTGAGGCCTGCCCGGCCGGTCCACGGGGTTCTACTCTATCTGGGGTCGTGTGGGAGTGGAGCGGTGTGCTCGAAGTGGCTGGGGAAAGGCCTATTTATAGGCGAGCGAGAGGGGGGAAAGTGGTGCTCCGCCGGCGACACCTGGCCGCGCCCGGCGACGAAACGGCGTCAGTGAGAGGGGGAAGAAGAAGACGGGGTCACAATGGAGCTGTGGCCGTGCGGAGACGAACACAGGTCCACTGGAGATGGCGACGAGCACAGTGCGCACCGCACTGTGCCTTGGCCGGACCGCGCCCTTGCTTGCTGCGGCGAGCTCTGGCGTCGGCAAGCGCCAGGAGGGTACTGTGAAGATGATGACGACGATGGGGGCGGGGTTTGGCACGGTTGGGCAGGCTCGGAAGCGAGCACGCGCTCTACAGAGCGCTGGCGCCATCCAGAGCATGCCGGCTGCATGCCATGGCACGATGCACACGCGTGGTCAACGCGCGAACTCGTGTCTGTGGGCTGACTTGGTGCCAAAAACCTTGTCTGGCTTGTTGTTCGTGGTAGATAGGTAAGTTACCCAGGGTTGCTTTGATTTGAGACGTAGTAGAATGATATTAACTGGCCTGGTAAGTTTCTGGACAGATACTTTGAGAGCTTGCTGTGGTAAAATGGCGAATAGTTGGAGGCTGTGCTTTGGAGGCTAATCATGAGTTACTAAGGTGAATATGCACAAGAAGTTTCAGGAGGATTGGAGCAACTAAAATGGTAGTTGCTGTAGAAACTACCATTTCTGTCCAGAATGGAAAAGATTTTGGCAAAAATATCCCAAAAAGTAGTGCAATATTTTTGCTCACGAATGTGCCTAAGGGTCCAAAGAATATTTAGGAATTTACTTAGAATTATCGGAGCCAGAAAAATAGGGGTTGCTTTGGAGCACCAAGAATTTAGCTAGGGTTTTAGGGAGAAAAATGAATATTTTTCAAATAAGAAAAATATTCCAAGGAGTATATTGGGGTGGTCCAGAGATATATAATAGTTTGAGATGGATGGGAGGCACTTGGGTTAAAGCCAGGGGTACCCAAGTGGTTTAAGTCCATATGAAATGATTCTAAAACACCAAGGTTTAAAATAAATTCAAATAAATCTTTGGCAAATAAAAGAGGGCAAAAATCAGGCTGTCACAGAACTTCTAACTAGTAAGAAGACAAATGTCGGCTATTTCAAAGTATTTGGCGCTAGGTGCTAGATCAAAGATCCGCATCACACTTCCAAATTTCCACCGAAAGCACACGAAGGTTTTATGCTTGGTTATGGCAGGGACTCGCACACCTTCAGCGTCTTCACCCTCTTTCACTATAAGGTGGTTGAAACCGTAGATGTGCGGTTCGATGAAACTAACGGCTCGCAAAGAGAGCACCTATCGAATGTGTTAGATGAAGCTTCGCCCAGTGAATCTATCAAACAAATGGGTACATGAGAAATCATACCCACCGAGGAACCAACTAAAGAGGAAATCATCATCTCTCCACCTAATCAACCTAAAGACAATGCTCAGCCTGAAGCCAATCATGAACAAGAAGATGATCAACGGCATGAGCAAAGTCTTCGCCCAGTTCATCCTTGGGTGGCTAATGAAGTCCAAGTGGAAAACATTCTTCATAGCCTGAATGCAACTGGTCCACTTACTCGTTCAAAAGCAACTTAGCTAGCCAACTTTTGTGGACACTCTGCATTTGTTTCAATATCTTAACCCAAGAAAGTTGATGAAGCCTTTATGGAACCTGAATGGATTCAAGCAATGCAAGAAGAGCTTCAACAGTTTGAGCTGAATAATGTACGGGAGCTTGTTAAGCGTCCTGATCCACGGAAGCATAACATCATTGGCACCAAATGGATCTATCGCAACAAACAAGATGAGCATGGTCAAGTTGTCAGAAACAAGGCTTGTCTTGTTTCTCAAGGTTATACTCAAGTGGAAGGAACTGACTTCGATTAAACCTTTGCTCCTGTGGCTAGGCTTGAAGCCATTCGCATCCTGCTAGCCTATGCCAATCACCATAACATATTTCTATATCGAATGTATGTAAAGAGTGCCTTTCTAGATGGCAAAATTGAAGAAGAAGTGTATGTTGCCCAACCTCCTGGCTTTGAAGACCCAAAGCGTCCTGGCATGGTTTACAAGCTCAAGAAGGCACTATATGGCCTCAAACAAGCACCTCGTGCGTGGTATGACACACTCAAAGACTTCTTGAAAAGCAAAGGCTTCAAACCTGGTTCACTAGATCCCACACTCTTCACGAACACATATGATGGTGAACTATTTGTATGCCAAATCTATGTGGATGACATTATCTTCGGATGCACTAACAAAAGATACAGTGATGAGTTTGGATACATGATGCAAGAGCAATATCAAATGTCCATGATGGGTGAGCTGAAATTCTTCCTTGGACTCCAAATTCGTCAACAGAAGAATGGCATCTTCATATCTCAAGAGAAATAGCTCAACGATTGCCTGAAGAAGTTTGGAATGCAAGATTGCAAAGGGTACATGACGCCAATGCCAACCAAAGGTCAATTGGGCTCCAACGACAATGGTAAAGAGTTTGATCAAATGGTATACCGCTCCATGATTGGTTCTTTACTCTACTGTAGCGACCCGACCCGAATGGGTCAAGTCTCTGTGCTTAAGTGTCATCCCTGGATCGGTATGCTGACACACACAGTACTCGAGGATTTATAATAGAGATAAATCACATGTATAAAAATGTAGCGACCACGATCCGAATGGACCGAAGTCTCTATGTTCTGTGTCATCCCTGGATCGTTAATGCTGACACACACAGTACTTGAAGGATTTATAACAGAGTGGCAATCACACAATTATTACATCGAATGTCTCAAAAGAGAACTTATTACAAAATATATGGCACAAGTCCATATAACACGATAACAACATCAGGCTTGGAAGATAAAGTGAGTCCATCAACTACAACGGCATAGATGAGTGCATGACAAATGACCTAGCGCACCTTAATCTTCTTCTGAAAAGTCTGCAACATGATATGTTGCAGCCCGAAACGGGTCAGCACATGGAATATGCTGGCAAGATAACACATTAGAGCAAGTAACAGATAAATGCTAACACTACATGCAAATATGGATGGAGAAGGCTCTAAGGTTATAATGTTTTTGCATAAAGCCAATTTTTTCCTACAACAAAGGAATAAATTTTTATTTTAACTATCATGGTAGTTGAAACAACATTGAGAAGGTTCCTCCAACCCAATCCCAATTAAAGCCATCTTTATTAACCCAACAAATTAGTTTTAGAGTGATGAGATCAATCCAATAATTTAAGTACCAGATACTCAAGATGTCCATAACCGGGGACACGGCTAATCATGATTAGTTTGTACACTCTGCAGAGGTTTGCACACTTTTCCCCACAAGAATCGATCTCCTCCGTTGGTTTTCTCGCACTACATGGTGTTTGAGAAACGGATGACCGAGACATAGTCTTTCAGAAGCATTTACTCTTTACCCCGGGTGGACCGGTACACCTACTTTCCCCTACATCTGCTAGTCCACCACTGAAAGAGCTCACACAAGATACTCAACTATGCCAGAACCCATAATGGCATTGTGGCTGCACACGGAAGTTTCTAGCATGAATAGTCTTATGATCCCTTTGAGCCTAGGTGGCATTCCATAGGATAATCACACGGTTCCTCTGGGATTTCCTAGGACAACACTAGATTCTCCAGGTGCCCTACAACCAATCCACCCAGATGTGTATTAAAGTAGCCACCTTAAGTTGAACCATTAATTAACAAGCTCACATCTGTCATGGATACTCTCAAACCCAATCCATGTCTACGAGCATAGCATGGCAACCTAAGCATAACGTAGAAGTAACTCCCAGGGTTTGATAATAAAGCAGGTAATAGGTTCTACCTCAATCTACTTTCCAGACCCACAAGTTAACAGATCCTACTCATGCAATGTGTGAGGGTTGGAACTAATGCATAAAAACTAGGTAATAAAGGGTATGATCAAAGTGTTACTTTCCTTACTGACGATTCGCAAAATCTAGGGACTCGTAGTAGCACGCTTCGCACTCCGGGAATTCTATCGCAATAAACAATAACATACATAAGCAACCAAGCAAAGATGCACGGGTAAATCTCAAATAATAAGATCTAACCAAAAAGTTCAACTTAAGAACTCCGGTTTGCAAAAAGAATGAAATCAAACAGAGCAACGAAACTAAAACTACGAAAGAAACAAGATCAGTTTACTGAATTGTACTAAAGTCAAACTTTTAAAGAGCCAAAATCTTGTTCAAGTTGGTTAAACAGAAAGAGGTCTTCGAGACGAAGATCTAGGCGCTTGATTCTCCCGATTCTGACTAACGAGGGAAAAGTTATACTAGAACGAAGATCAGGGCAGAAATCGCGATCGAAAATAATCGTGGAAAAAACCCTGAAAAAGAAAACGAGACTAACAAGCTAACGAACGAACGTTCGCTGTCTATAACTAAAAGACGAAAAGCGTTCGTAAAAATGAACTAACGGACAAACGTTCGCTAAATAACTAAACCGGAAAAAAACGAACCGATCTAATCTAAAAAAACAAACCGATCTAGGGTTTACCTAAAGCGAAAAAAACGGCGGCGGCTACGGCGAACAACGGCGCCAGCTCCGGCAGGACGGCGTGGCGGCGGCGCGATGGAGGCCCGGCGGCTCCGGCGGCGACCGGCGGCAGCGCGAGGAGGCGGCGGTGGCACGAGGCGGCGGCGTCGCAAGGCGGCTAGGATTCGAGGGGGCGGCGGCTGGGTCTCGGGCTGTGGGACGCCTCCGCTTATAAAGCCGGCCCGGCAGAGTATGGGTCGGTTACGGCCCGTAGGTCGGTTTGACATATTTTTTTAAATAGTCCTGACGTAGAAAAACAAACAAAAGAAATACTAAACGGAGTCGAAAAATTACGAAATAAATTTTCACTGTCCTCTAATAATATTTAGGACAAAGTGAACATTTCTCCCAGACCAAAATGAAATTTTGAAAAAAAACGCGTATTGTTCTTAATTGAATAAAACTGCAAATAAATCCAAATAAAAAATATTTGATTTTAATATTTTTTCCTCCAATATTTCATTTGTTTTGGAGAAGTCATATTATCTCCACTCATATATTTTAATAGGAAATATTTTCGGAGAGAATAACAATTAAAACCAAAATGATCCTCGTTCCTATATTTGAGAAAATTCAAATATGAAAACGATGAAATCCCCAACTCTCTCCGTGGGTCCTTGAGTTGCTTAGAATTTCGAGGATCACAACACACAAATGCAAATAAAATACGATATGCAAGATGATCTATGTATAACATTCCAAATTGAAAATTTGGGATGTTACAAACCTACCCCCCTTTAGATGAATCTCGCCCTCGAGATTCGGGTTGGCTAGAAAATAGGTGTGGGTGGTCCTTGCGTAGATCATCCTCTCGTCCCTAGGTGGCTTCATCCTCGGTATGGTGGCTCCACTGAACTTTGCAAAACTTGATAACCTTGTTGTGGGTGACTCGGCTTGCAAATTCGAGGATCTTGACTGGTTTCTCCTCGTAAGTTAGATCACTATCCAACTGAATTGCTTCCAGGGGCACTGTATCTCTCAGAGGAATATCGGCCATTTCAGCATGGCACTTCTTTAGCTGGGAAACATGAAACACATCATGAACTCCTGACAATCCTTCGGGTAACTCTAACTTGTAGGGAACCTCTCCCATGCGTTCCAAAACACGGTATGGTCCCACAAATCTCGGGGCTAACTTTCCCTTAACACTGAGACGCTTAACACCTCTCAGGGGTGACACTCTCAGGTACGCTCGCTCTCCGATTTCATAGACTACCTCCTTGCGTTTTGAGTCTGCATAACTCTTCTATCTGGACTGAGCTACCTTTAGTCTATCTTGAATCAGCTTAACCTTCTCTTCTGACTCTTTGATCAGATCCGGTCCAAATAAGTGACGGTCTCTGACTTCATCCCACATCAACGGCATTCGGCATCTCCTTCCATACAATGCTTCGAGTGGTGCCATCTTTAAACTGGCATGATAACTGTTGTTGTACGAAAATTCCGTGTAGGGCAAGTTGTCATCCCAAAAAGATCCATAATCTATCGCACAAGCACTCAACATGTCCTCCGGAATCTGATTGACTCTCTCCGTCTGTGCATCTGTCTGCGGGTGAAAGGCTGTACTGAACTCTAGCCTGGTACCCAAAGTCTGGTGTAATCGATCCCAAAACTTTGAAAGTAAATTGTGTTCCTCTATCTGATACGATGGTCCTCGGTACTCCGTGCAGACATACGATCCTGGTCATGTATATCTTGGCCAACTTCGCACTGGTATAGGTGGTTTTCACGGGGATAAAGTGAGCTACTTTGGTCAAGCGATCCACTACTACCCAGATAGAGTCATATCCCGATCGGGTCCTGGGTAATCCGGTGATAAAGTCCATGCCAAGCTTATCCCACTTACATTCGGGTATCGACATAGGTGATGACCCACAAGTGTAGGGGATCTATCGTAGTCCTTTCGGTAAGTAAGAGTGTCGAACCCAACGAGGAGCAGAAGGAAATGATAGGCAGTTTTCGGTAAGATATTTTCTGCAAGCACTGAAATTATAGGTAACAGATAGTTTTGTGATAAGGTAATTAGTAGCAAGTAACAAAAGGTAAAAGTAAATAAGGTGTAGCAAGGTGGCCCAATCCTTTTTGTAGCAAACGACAAGCCTGGACAAACACTTATATAAAGGAAAGCGCTCCCGAGGACACATGGGAATTATCGTGAAGCTAATTTTCATCATGATCATCTAATTCGCGTTCTGTACTTTGATAATTTGGTATGTGGGTGGACCGGTGCTTGGGTGCTGTCCTTACTTGGACAAGCCTCCCACTTATGATTAACCTCTAATGCAAGCATCCGCAACTACAAAAGAAGTATTAAGGTAAACCTAACCATAGCATGAGACACATGGATCCAAATCATCCCCTTACGAAGCAACGCACAAACTAGGGTTTAACCTTCTGTCACTCTAGCAACCCATCATCTACTTCTTACTTACCAATGCCTTCCTCTAGGCCCAAATAATAGTGAAGTGTCATGTAGTCGACGTTCACATGACACCACTAGAGGAGAGGCAACATACATCTCATCAAAATATCGAACGAAGACCAGATTCACATGACTACTAATAGCAAGACTTCTCCCATGTCCTCAGGAACAAAAGTTACTACTCACAAGACATGATATTGTTCATGATCAGAGGGGTATTAATATGCGTAATGGATCTGAACATATGATCTTCCACCAAATAAACCAACTAGCATCAACTACAAGGAGTAATCAACACTACTACCAACCCACAAGTACCAATCTGAGGTTTGGGTACAAAGATTGGTTACAAGAGATGAACTAGGGTTTGAGAGGAGATGGTGCTAGTGAAGATGTTGATGAAGATAGCCCTCCACAAGATGGGAGAGTTGTTGGTGATGATGGCGGTGAAGATTTCCCCCTCCCGGAGGGAAGTATCCCAGGCATAACAGCTCTGCCGGAGCCCTAGATTGGTTTCCACCAAGGTTCCGCCTTGAGACGGTGGCGTTTGGTCCCGAAAGCCTCCTTATGATGTTTTCCTGGTCAAAACACCTCATATAGGAGAAGATGGGCATCGGGGGACCCACGAGACAGGGGGGCGCGCCCAGAGAGGGGGGCGCGCCCCCACCCTCGTGGATAGCAGGTGGCCCCCCTGGTGATCTTCTTTCGCCAGATATTTTTTATATTTTCTAAAACGGAGTCCTGTGAAGTTTCGGGGCTTTTTGAGTTGTGCATAATAGGTTTCCAGAATTTGCTCCTTTTCCAGCCCAGAATTCCAGCCGCCGGCATTCTCCCTCTTCATGTAAACCTTGTAAAATAAGAGAGAAAAGGCATAAGTATTGTGACATAACATATAATAACAGCCCATAATGCAATAAATATCAACATATAAGCATGATGCAAAATGGACGTATCAACTCCCACAAGCTTAGACCTCGCTTGTCCTCAAGCGAAAGCCGATATCGAAAAATATGTCCACATGTTTAGAGATAGAGGTGTCGATAAAAATAAAATACGGACATGAAAGCATCATGATCATTCTCATAACAATAACATATATATATTGTCATATGATTATTATGCTAATGTAACAATTCATTCACAATATCAGGTATGAATCATAAACTTCATTGAAAACCAACAAACTATGATCTTGGTCATTGAAGTAATTGCAATTTATCGTAACATCGGAAAGAGTCAATATATAAGAGCTTTTCAGCAAGCCTACATACTCAACTATCATATAGTCCTTCACAATTGCTCACACTCACGCAATACTTATGTTTATGGAGTTTTAATCGGACACAGAGAAAGATAGGGGCTTATGATGTTGCCTACCAACCTTTTACCTCAAGGGTAATGTCAACAGTAATAGACCATGAAAACTTACATCCAAGTGGGTATATATGTTAGGATCTTTCCAACACAGTGTGCGTGCCAAAGGATAAAGTGTAAAAAGGAAAGGTGAATTTCACCTTGACTCTTAAGGAAGAATAATAGATAGGCCCTTCGCAGAGGGAAGTAGAGGTTGTCATGTGTTTTTATGATTGGATGCACAAAGTCTTAGCACAGAAGAACGTCACTTTATATTGCCACTTGTGATAAGGACCTTTATTATGCAGTCCGTCGCTTTTATTACTTCCATATCACAAGATCGTATAAAGTTTATTTCCTCCACACTAATAAATCACACATATTTTAGCGAGTTTGCAACATGACAACTTACTTGGAAGGATCTTACTCAACCCATAGGTAGGTATGGTGGACTCTCATGGAAAAACTGGGTTTAAGGATGTATGGAAGCACAAGTAGTATCTCTACTTGGTGCGAGGAGTTTTGGCTATCATGAGGGGGAAAGGCAAGCTCAACATGTTGGATGATCCATGACAGTATACTTTATTTTGGATATAAGAAACCATAACCCATTATGTTGTCTTCCTTGTCCAACATCAACTCTTTAGCATGTCATATTTTAATGAGTGCTCACAATCATAAAAGATGTCCAAGATAGTATATTTGTATGTAAAGCCTCTCTTCCTTTATTATTACCTATTAATTGCAACGATTACCAAAACTATGTTTGTCAACCCTCAACAACTTTTATTCATCATACTCTTTATATGTGAATTCATTACTTCCCATAAGATCAATATGATCTCTTGGATACTCTTTATGTTTTCTTTCTTTTCATCATGACCAAAGTGAGGAAATCAAGCCCTTGACTCAACACTAATCTTTATTATATAGCTCACGGACTCAATTACAAAGGTTAAAGATCATAAGGCAAAAGCTCACAACTAGATCATGCTAACTTTATTCTACTAGATCAAGATACTACCAAAAGGATCGAACCAAGAAAAACGGTAAAGATAGGAGTGATGGTGATACGATACCAGGGTCACTCCCCCAAGCTTGGCAGTTGCCAAGGGGAGTGCCCATACCCATATGATTATGTCTCCTTCTTCGAGGGTGGTGATGTAGGCTTCTTCCTTAGCTTGCGCTTAAGGACAGAATTTTGCTCCTTTAGATCTTCTTGCATAGTACCTGCTTGTTTTCCTGCAAGAGGTTGAAAGGGATAAATTCGATCTTAGGTTTCTTTACTCTGTTGGGGAGGCTTGACTTTTTGAACTCCACATGCATGTCCCCAGGTTGAGGTAGTGGGACTTCGTCTTCATCTGAGCTGGTCCAATCCTTTCCCTTGGGATCATGGTCCTCTTCTTCCTCCGTGGTCAAACCATAATGCTCCCAGTCCCCATATACCATAGGGTCAGCAAGGAAATCCGCCACATAGCTTTCTCCCTCCGAATCCTAGGATGACATATTGCTCTTATCTGCGACAGAAATAGCTCGAAACAAAAACAAAGGATTTTTGCGTGATACAGAGGTCAAAATCTTCAGGAGTATATATAATGATTTTTTACCGACCGAAAGGAGTAACATACAAGAAATCGGAGTCCAAGAGGCACACGAGCTGCCCACGAGGCAGGGGCGCGCCCTCCACCCTCGTGGACGGCTCGTGTCTCTTCCGGTCTGCCACTTATTTTTCTATTTTTATAAATATTCCAAAACAGAGAAAAAAATTCCTTTAGAACTGTTTTGGAGTCAGTTTACTTACCGTATCACATACCTCTTCCCTTTCGGAGGCTGAATCGTTCTGGAAAGTGTCCCTTATGTATTCCTCCGGGGTTACGGTTTCAATAACGTTGGTTTCGAACGATAAAAGAGTAGTCGTGTATAGCGAGGGAGTGGAGTGGAGGCTGTGTTAGGGTCGATCTGTGACCCCTAGCTAGCATTATGTAATCTCTTGTACATATTACTCTACCTTCTATAAAGCTAAGGTACGCCATTGGCGTACCCTCGAAAAAAAATAACATTGGTTTCAACATTTATAGGATTACATGAGATATAATGTTTGATTCTTTGACCGTTCACTACCTTCGGATTTGTGCCTTCGAAGTTGTTGATTTTTATGGCACCGGAACAATAGACCTCCTAGATAACGTAAAGGCCTTCCCATTTAGAGGGAAGTTTTCCTGCAAAAAATCTTAAACGGGAATCGTATAGCAATACATAATCACCTACATTAAACTCACGCTTTTGTATCCTTTTGTCATGCCATCTCTTAACTTTTTCCTTAAACAGCTTGGCATTCTCATAGGCCTGGGTTCTCCATTCATCAAGAGAGCTAATGTCAAATAACCTCTTCTCACCGGCAAGTTTGAAATCATATTTGAGCTCTTTGATAGCCCAATATGCCTTATGTTCTAGCTCAAGAGGTAAGTGACAAGCCTTTCCATAAACCATCTTATATGGAGACATACCCATAGGATTTTTGTATGCAGTTCTATAGGCCCATAATGCATCATCAAGTTTCTTGGACCAATTCTTTCTAGACCTATTAACTGTATTTTGCAAAATTAATTTCAACTCTCTATTACTTAGTTCTACTTGACCACTAGTCTGAGGGTGGTAAGGGGATGCAATTCTATGATTAACATCATACTTTGCAAGCATTTTCCGGAAAGCACCATGAATAAAGTGTGAACCACCATCAGTCATTAGGTATCTAGGGACTCCAAACCTCGGAAATATAACTTCTTTAAGCATCTTAATAGAGGTGTTGTGATCAGCACTACTAGTTGGAATAGCTTCTGTCCACTTAGTAACGTAATCAACAGCTACTAATATTACTATAAATATGTGTGTACCAGTTAGTGGTAGGAAACGGTCCCATATAATCAAAGCCCCAAACATCAAATGGTTCAATAACAAGTGAATAATTCATAGGCATTTCTTGATGTCTACTAATATTACCAATTCTTTGACATTCATCACAAGATAAGACAAACTTATGGGCATCCTTGAAGAGAGTAGGCCAATAAAAACCGAATTGAAATACCTTATGTGCAGTTCTATCTCCAGCATGGTGTCCTCCATAAGCTTCGGAGTGGCACTTGTGTAGGATTTGTTCATGTTCATGCTCAGGTACACAACGTCTAATAATACCATCTACTCCTTCTTTATAAAGATGTGGGTCATCCCATAAGTAATGTCCCAAATCATAGAAGAACTTTTTATTTTGCTGGTATGTGAAGCTAGAAGGTATAAACTTAGCAACAATATAATTAGCATAATCAGCATACCATGGAGCAGTACGAGAAGTATTTATGACAGCTAACTGTTCATCAAGAAAGCTATCATCAATAGGTTGTGGGTCATCAAGTACATTCTCTAGCCTAGACAACTTGTCTGCAACAGGGTTCTCATCTCCCTTTCTATCAATTATATGCAAGTCAAATTCTTGCAGCAAAATAACCCATCTAATAAGTCTAGGTTTAGCATCTTTCTTTTCCATAAGGTATTTGATAGCAGCATGATCAGTGTGAACAGTTACTTTAGAATCAACAATATAGGGTCTAAACTTATCACAAGCAAATACAACTGCTAAAAATTCTTTTTTAGTGGTAGCATAATTTTTCTGGGCACTACCTAGAGTTTTACTAGCATACTGGATAACATTCAATTTCTTATCAACTCTTTGCCCTAAGGCAGCACCTACAGCATGATCGCTAGCATCGCACATAATCTCAAAGGGTAAATTCCAGTCAGGAGGCTGGACAATAGGTGCAGAGATCAATGCTTTCTTGAGTATTTCAAATGCCTCTAGACAATCATCATCAAAGACAAAAGGAATATATTTTTGTAAGAGATTAGTCAGAGGCCTGGATATTTTGGAGAAGACCTTTATGAACCTCCTATAAAATCCGGCATGACCAAGGAAACTTCGTATACCTTTGATGTCCTTGGAGCACGGCATCTTTTCAATAGCATCCACTTTAGCTTTGTCAACTTCAATACCTCTTTCAGAAATTTTAAGTCCCAAGACAATGCCTTCATTGACCATAAAGTGGCACTTCTCCCAATTCAATACAAGATTAGTGTCTTCACATCTCTGTAAAACTCGATCAAGGTTGCTTAAGCAATCATCAAAATAAGTTCCGTAAACGGAAAAGTCATCCACGAATACCTCAACAATCTTTTCACAAAAGTCAGAGAATATAGCCATCATGCATCTTTGAAAGGTAGCAGGTGCATTACATAAACCAAAAGGCATACGTCTATAAGCAAAGGTACCGAAAGGACAAGTAAAAGTGGTCTTTTCTTGATCCCCTTTTGACACAGGTATTTGAGAGAAACCGGAATAACCATCTAGAAAGCGAAAGTGAGTATGTTTGGATAACCTTTCTAGCATTTGATCAATAACAGGCAAGGGGTAATGATCTTTCTTAGTAGCTTTATTTAGTTTACGAAAATCTATTACCATCCTATAACCTGTAACTATTCTTTGTGGGATCAATTCATCTTTATCATTAGGAACGACAGTCATACCTCCCTTCTTAGGGACACAATGGACATGATTTACCCACTGGCTATTAGCAACTGGATAGATAATACCTGCCTCTAGAAGCTTCTTTACCACTTCTTTCCTTACCACTTCTTTCATCTTAGGATTTAACCGTCGTTGATGATCAATAAATGGTTTAGTGTTTTCTTCCAATTTTATCTTGTGTTGGCATAAGGTGGGACTAATGCCCTTAAGATCATCCCGAGTATATCCAATAGAAGCATGGTGCTTCTTCAGAGTTTTCAATGATTTTTCTTCTTCCTGCTCTAAAACCTTAGCACTAATAATAACAGGATATATCTTCTTTTCATTAAGATAAACATACTTAAGATTATCACGTAAAGGTTTAAGTTCAAACATGGGATCACCCATGGGTGGAGGAGGATCCCCTAGGATTTCAACAGGCAAGTTGTTTTTCAATATGGGTCCCTGATTAAAGAACATTTCGTCTATTTCCCTTCTCTCATTCATATGCATATCATTTTCATGATCTAGTAAATATTGTTCTAAAGGATCATTAGGAGGCACAGCAATAGAAGCAAGACCAATAATGTCATCCTTACAAGGTAATTCTTTATCAAGGGGTTGTCTACGGAATTTAATAAAGTTAAAATCATGAGACATATCCCCCAAACCAACGGTAACAATATCTTTCACGCGGTCTATCTTAGCATTAACAGTATTCAAGAAGGGTCTACCAAATATAATGGGACAAAATTCATCTTGTGGGGAACTAAGAATAAGAAAATCAGTAGGGTATTTAACCTTCCCACACAAGACTTCAACATCTCTAACAATCCCAACTGGTGAAATAGTGTCTCTATTAGCAAGCTTAATAGTAACATCAATCCCTTCTAACTCAATAGGTGCAATATCATGCATAATTTCTTGATATAAGGTATGAAGGATTATGCTTGCACTAGCACCTACGTCACATAAACCAGGATAGCAATGATCTCCTATTTTAACAGAGATAACAGGCAAGCCTACAATAGGTCTATGTTTATTCCTAGCATCTGGTTGGGCTATTCTAGCAGATTCCTCTTGGAGGTAAATAACATGTCCATCTAAATCTTCTACCAAGAGGTCTTTCACCATAGCAACACTAGGTTCAACTTTAATTTGCTCACAGGGTGTAGGTGTTCTAGTATTACTCTTACGAACTACAGTTGAAGCTTTAACCTGATCCTTTATTCTAAGAGGGAAAGGTGGTTTCTCAATATAAGCAGTAGGAACAATAGGATCAACATTATAAGTGATAGTCTTTTCTTCAACATTAACAGGTTCAACTACTTTTAATTCAATGGGAGGATGGTATTTAAACCACTTCTCCTTGGGAAGATCAACATGAGTAGCAAATGATTCACAGAAATAAGCTACTATCTCAAAGTCAAGTCCATATTTAGTGCTAAACTCACGAAAAACATTGGTATCCATAAAAGCCTTAACACAATCAAACTTAGGGGTCATACCTGACTCCTTACCTTTGTCGAGATCCCAATCTTCAGAGTTGCATTTAATTCTTTCCAATAAATCCCATTTGAATTCAATATTCTTCATCATAAAAGAGCGAGAAAAAGAAGTATCGAGCATGGAGCGATTATTGAGAGAAAGCCGAGCATAAAATTTTTGAATGATCATTTCTCTTGAGAGCTCATGATTGGGGCATGAATATAACATTGACTTAAGCCTCCCCCAAGCTTGAGCGATGCTTTCTCCTTTGCGAGGCCAAAAATTATAGATATAATTACGATCACGATGAACCTAGTGCATAGGGTAGAACTTCTCATGAAATTCCAACTTCAGACAATTATAGTTCCATGATCCGATATCATCACATAGCCTAAGCCATGTCAATGCATCTCCCTTCAAAGATAAAGGGAAGACCTTCTTCTTGATAACATCCTCGGGCATACCTGCAAGCTTAAATAATCCACAAACTTCATCCACATAGATTAGGTGTAAATCAAGATGCAGTGTTCCGTCTCGTGTAAAAGGATTATCAAGCAGTTTCTCTATCATACCCGAAGGAATTTCAAAGCAAACATTTTCAGTAGGTGCAGTAGGTTGAGGAGCAACACTTTGCCCTTCTGGTCGGGGTGAAGATACCCCGAACAAGCCCCTCAAAGGATTATGAGCCATAGTAACAAGTGACAGTAAATTTCAGCACACTATATAGATTTTTCCTTACCAAAGGCGCTTCACTCCCCGGCAACGACGCCAGAAAAGAGTCTTGATGACCCACAAGTCTAGGGGATCTATCGTAGTCCTTTCAATAAGTAAGAGTGTCGAACCCAACGAGGAGCAGAAGGAAATGACAGGCAGTTTTCAGTAAGGTATTTTCTGCAAGCACTTAAATTATAGGTAACAGATAGTTTTGTGATAAAGTAATTAGTAGCAAGTAACAAAAGGTAAAAGTAAATAAGGTGCAGCAAGGTGGCTCAATCCTTTTTGTAGCAAAGGACAAGCCTGGAAAAACTCTTATATAAAGGAAAGCGCTCCCGAGGACACATGGGAATTATCGTGAAGCTAGTTTTCATCACGATCATCTAATTCGCGTTCGGTACTTTGATAACCAGATGATACCCCGCGCGTTGCTGCGGGAATTTATAGTAATAAGTTATCAAGAACAAAACTAGAATACATGATAATAATACCCCCTTGACACACAAACACATTCTCTTCCTATGAACAGTAGCAAACCTAGCAACAAATGAGGGTGGCTGCACATTATGATGAGCATGTATGTAAATGAGTGTTGCATTTAAGCACGCATGGCAACAAATTAGAACTATTTCAAATGTAGGGTCATTCGGTAGAAATATGGATTAAAAAACTCTCGATGTCATATTTATTGGTGTCTTGACCCAATAAATTGCACATCTCCATAACAGAAACTCACTTGGTAAAAAGAAGCTTGTTTATCACCAGTTGTAAAAATGATGTTGGCAAAGTCTTCCAACTCATCTTTCCTAAATACCTTCATGAAGCAAACATAGTGGTATAATTCATAGCTTTAGACTGCAACTTCCCTGAAATAGGCAATCAATCCTACCGACGGATTCAAGAAAGCATACTGAGATTTTGTAGCAGAGCCAATTGGATTTCCAATCACCCATGGGAACAAATATTGTCCCATTTCCAATACCTTTAATGTGACCTGCCTAGCAAGCCGAAGAAGCATTAGAAATGGGACAACATTTGATTGTCCCCAAGAAGATGGCTGAAGATATACTACTAATATCTTATCTAATCACAAAAATGAGATCAAGCCAATGTTATAAATACCTTGAAATGAAATGATACATCAGACTGAGAAAAAGGAAACATTCTTGAGATCTTGACCGGCTAATTCAATTCCATTTATAGATATAAGCAACCAAATAAGTTCCTGTGAAGTTTTGCTGCAAGTACTTATACACCTGTAGCATTGCAAAAGTACACATCCTATCCTGCAGGTTTCCATTTGTGGCAAACACTTGATGTCAAGATAAATAAGCAAGGCTACTGAACTAAAAAGGCAATAGACAAACTCACACATTTCTATTAAGAATATCAAATGTGATGAAACAAATTCACGGGCCAAATACGTCTGATGTTAATGCTAGTAGGAAGAAATTGTTAAAAGAATGAATATCAAGAAATTTTAACCACCTGAGTGCAAAATAATATGAAAAATAAAATAATCACATAAATTGGACCTACCTTCCTACTATACTATTGCCAAATACATATGAAATGTAAATCGCGTGGCTACTAAAATGATTTCATGAATACATGCTAAGAAACACATGATCTGTAGCCATCTTTGTCCATTATTTAATCAGGACGATTCATAGTTCTCGCCAAGAATAACTTGAGGAGAAGATACAAATGTGTATCACAGCATACAACAAAAGCCTTGATTAAGCAAGACATAGGAGAAGGGATTGGCATATGTAGCATACCCAAGAAAGGATGTAACTGATGCAATCTTAACTGGATGCAAATTGGGATGAACAACATGCTACTACCCCAGAGTAAAATATAGAGAGCCAAATGCAAGTCAATGTTAAGAGAAGCCTACCAAATTTTTATAGCAAAAATCTGACCAGTCTGGAGAGAAGTAATATGGCTTGTGATCACTCAAGTCAGACCTCACTTTGTGTTGCTGCGCTGGAGTTGTGAAAACTGACATCCAATCTACGATCTGAGAAAAACTGGACTGCATATCCTTCTCGCCTGCTTCAATTTGCAAAATGATTGCATAAAAGCATCAACCCAGCAGAATCGTGTTCTTGACGCTGTAGAGGGATCAGCTGCTCCAGCTAGGTGAGGGGAGGTAACGAAGGGCTGAAGATGTGTCCCGGCTAAGGACCTTGTCTGGTGCGTTTGTTCAGGGTCGCTAGCGTGAGGAGGAACCAGAGAGGAGGCACGGTCAGCGCAGAAGATAAATCAGTTGCACGGGGATGTCTTGCATGGCATGGCGATGGCAAGGAGCCAGGGGGATACCAACGACCTGATCCTTCCCGAGGCCACCCTGCCGGCTGGATTCCCCACAATCTGGGGTTGCGACCGGGATGGCCGCATCCGCCGCGTCTGGTCCGTCCCATGCCGCTACCGCGAGGAGGACGCGGAGCGGAGGAACGGCAGGAGCGGCTCTGAACACCGGCGCCAGTGCATCCGATGTCTCCGTCGTGAGAAGGACTCAGAGCGGAGGAACGACAGAAGGGAGCCGGAGCGGGTGGAGAAGATTGGGATGGTTTAGTGTAATGCATGCTTTGAATAGGATGGCCATAACTAATTAAAAGGATGTGTGTAAAAGAAAAAGGAGGACTAACGGATGCTTAACACTCCCTCTGTTCCTAAAAATAAGTCTTTTAAGACATTTCAAATGGACTACAACATACGGATGTTGTCGGTGTACAAAAATAGGGGTACACTTTTTTGTACCCCTATAACTGGGCACGGGCAGTCTGAGCCACAGGCACCACCACACCAAGCAAGGCAAGGGAGGTGAGCCAGGGTGAGACCGAAGCTCGATGGAACTGGAGCAATACCAAAGCCAAGACCACAAAGAGCCAAGGGACGAGATGGGCTCCCCCGGCAAGATCCTTGCCGGGGCCGACTTTAGCAGCCCCGGCAAGACCCTTGCCGTGGCAACTCGTCCCACGCCTATGGAGCAAATCACCCTTGAGTCCACTGCCCCCATGGGGCAAGAATTCGGGAGACATCCCCGTAGTGGCATGCAGATCTTTGTGAAGACATCAAGATCAGATACGCACTAAGAAGACGACGACCCTTGGCGGGATCCCAGCCAAGGAAGACCACAAGACCTCCGGCAAGCACCTTGCCGGGGATGGCAGCAGGCGCCGCGGCAAGACCCTTGTCAGGGCCCCGGCAAGGCCCTTGCCAAGGACATCCACAGGGCCACCATCGGGCCCATGCCGACTAAACTTCCACCGCCTTATGCAGCTGCCGACCCAACCAGCTGGGCAGGCACGTGCGTGGCGGCATGTAGATCTTCGTGAAGACCCACCATTGCGCCACCTCAGCTGCCTGCCTACCTACATGGCATCTCAGGCATCGCTGGCCAGGGCGCGTGTCGACACAAGAAGGAGCGGCGATGGACAAGACAGATCTCTCCCCCGTCCCCGATAAAGCAAGGACACATAAGCAAGACGCATTAAATGCGCCTTGTCATGTAATGTGAGGGATAAACTTGCATCACTGTACCCTTTCCACCTCCTGTGTGCCACTGTGGCAAACTCTTTTTCTATAAAAGGAGGCCCGAGGCGACCAGGAGGAGGATTCGGCTTTTTGGAGCTCCTCACGCCCCATAGCTAGCTGAAGAATACAAATATACAATCCACCAAAGCAGGAGTAGGGTTTTACGCATCCTCGCGGCCCGAACATGGATAAACAAACCGTGTGCTATCTGTTTGATCCGCTCTTCTCTCAACCCCACGCCCCGCTAACCGTAGTAGGGATTCTTGTGATCCCATAGGTGTCGTTCCCACCGACATCTTTGGCGCGCCAGGTAGGGGGCGCAGTTGTGAGAATTGGCTCTAGCAGTTAGCCCAACACTCCTTCGTCTTCGTGGCTCTTTGAGAAGGAAGGAGGCCGGAAGATCAGCACTCGAGCGGCTACAAACAGGAGCTAAGTTACATTGAACCCCGGATATTTCCATTCTATTATATAAAGTTATTATCCTCAGAGCTGTCGTTCTTTGTACAAAAAGAAGCATGTACGCAAATGGGCCCCTCCCCGATCGGCAATGCCTTTGTTCTGTTACGAGTCCGCTCAACGGTTCAAATGGCTGTGTTGGAAACGGTAGGGTAGCCTTCCGCAATTGGCAAGGCTCTCGACTCTTACTCGAGTCAAACTCGACAGTTCGAGCGGCTGTGTTAAGGGTGGTAAGGTGGCTCACCCGGTAGCACGTTCACCCGGCAGGCCAATGGGGACCCGTCCCCAAAACGCCGCCCTAGGTTTCCGCGCCGGCAAGCCTACCCAGCTAGCGTAGGGTGGACGTACAAAGAGGCAACAAACAGGGAAATAACATGCATAATCCCAAAAATACTTCAAAGTTATGTTACATCACATCATTGCTGCGGTTCTAACTAAAGATAAAACTTGTCTTGGTCGGGAACCCGCAGCGGCGAAGAAGAACGGGATGCCTAATCCCGGCACTGGCCTTCCACCCTCTTGATTTCGTCGATGTAGCTGATGACGGGCTTGATGCGCTCCTTGAGCACCGTGAGGCCAGTACCATCCGGCAAGCTATCCATCGCGGCTTCGAAGTCAAGGTCGGGATTCCAATACGCCATCTTGGTGAGGACCTTGGTCACGACCCCCCGGCAAAGTTGCCGGGCCTCCCCGGCCAACGTGCCCGCTCTATTGGAGTGAAGATAAGCCAAGGCTCCAAGGACGCCCTCGAAGAACTGGGTCAGCTTGGCGTTGACGGTCCCGCTGCGCTCAGGGGCATACCTCACATTTGGCATCCCCATGATGGCCAACTGCGAGGTGACCCTGCCGGCAACGTCCTCCAGGCGGCTGATCCATCTGTTCTCGCCCGCCACATATTCCTGGTGGGAGGCGGCCTAGTTCGCCCGCAGCTGCTTCTCCTCCTCCAGGCTCCTGGTCAAGGTCTCTTCCCGAGCCGTGCTCTCCGACGACATCTTCTCGAGATTCTCCAGCTTCAGCTTGAGATCTCTGATGGAGTTTTGCACTTCGGAGAGCTCCCCAGCCCTGCTGATGACCGCTCCTTGCGCCTCCACCAAGGCGCTGTTGAGCGTGCTCTTCTTGTTGGATAGCTTGAGGGCCTGTTCCTTCAGCTCGTCCCGCTCTACCTCCAACTCCTTCACCTTGCCGGCATGGGCCAGAGCCTGGGCATCGAGTGCCTCTTTGTGCCTCTGCTCCATCTCACGAGTCCGCTGCACGACAAGGGTCTCGAGCTCCTCATCCTTGCCGCGAAGTGTTGCGGCAAGCTTCGCCTCACGCGCGGAGAGGTCTTCTTCCTGGGCATCCAATGCGGCTTGATGCTGGTTTCGGGCGGCCTCGGCCGCGGCAGCAAAGTTCGCTGCCTTTTCCTGGGCCTTCTTGATGTCAGCCATCTTCATGGTGAGCTCTACATCGCGCTTGGCCAATTCCCCCTAAAAGGCCCTGTGCTCCTCGCGAGTCTGGTGAAACCAGGTCTGCGTCTCAGCAACGCGCGCCTTGAAGTCCACCTCCGCCTTGTCCACCGTTGACATGCTGGACTTAACCTTGTCCAGACGGGCACGGTAGAGCACTTGGAGCTTTTGGAAATTGGCCCCCAAAGCACAAAAAAGTTGCTCTTCTGGAGAACCATCGCCGCCAACGCTCGGTTCATCGACCACCTCGAGCCCGGTGGCGGCAAGCACCTCGCCGTCGAAGACTTCCCCTTCGACGAGCACTCGGGAACTTGACGCCCCTTGAAGATGGACGAAAAGATCGTCGCCCACCTTGAGATATCTGCCGGGGCCCTAGGTTATGGAGGAAGGAGGATGATCATCAACCACCTCTTCCTCGACTGTGGCCTTGCCGGCCTCCCCGACAGGCCCACCGCTGGTACCCTCGGTAGAAGCCTCGTCGATCGCCTTGGCGGCCCCTGCAACGGTGTCCTCGGCAGCATCCTTGGCGGCCTCACCAGCGGTGTCCTCGGAAGCATCCTTGGCGGCCTCATCGGCGGCGGCCTCGTCAGCATCCTTGGCAGCCTCCTCGGCGGCAATCCTGTCGGCCTCCGCCGCGGCCTCCTCAGCAATATTCCCAACAAAAGTATCCACGTCCTCCATATCTGTTGAAGGAGGGCCTGGGTAGTAATGGGAACAATGAAGCCAAGAAAAAGAATAAGGGAAAAGCAGAGACAGAGGACAGGCGACTCACCAGTGCCAGGCTGTGAAGCAGAAGTCCCCTCCTTGCCAGCATTTGGCGCCGTGGCAGAGTCACCAGCTCCCAAGCTCCCCTCTTCCTTCATGGGTGTGGGCTCCGTGCTTGATGCCCTTGCCGGGGATGCCCCTCACGGTGGCGTAGTCAATGGGGGTGGTGTGTTGGGGGTAGCCCTCTGCGACTCCTCCTGCTGCCGCTCCCTTCCTACAAACCCGACAAGGTCAACACCATAGCATCGAACACCTACCACATGTCGAATAAGAGGAGGGTCACGAACTTACGCTGGGGGCTGTGCCGGGGGCTGCTGTCCGGGCGGCTCAACACCACCAGTGGCGTCTTTGAAGCCCCAGCCGAGGGCTGACTGCTCGCCGAGGCCTTCGCCCTCTTCATCCTCTGGGCCAATGTCTCGGCATCCCTGCAAAAACAAAAACGGATCAAGATGAGTGACTGAATTCAGGGGAATGGAAATGGCAGTAAGGAACGGAGTACTTACTCGTCATCCATCTTCTCCTCTTCCACCACTTTCCTTTTCCTCTTCGGGCTGAGAGGCCCAAGATCAAAATGGAGCTCCGCGTCAACATCTGAGTCGACATCTGCCGGAGGAGGCGAAGAAGGTGGGGTTTGTGCACACCCAGATGGGGAAGTGTAACACCCCAAAATTTTAACCATGTTTTATTAAATTAAAAAATTTGCGTGGGAATTGAAATTTGTCTTTTTGCTGGATGTTCCTTTAGATTCCAGGACCATTCTTTTCCTTGTATGTTGGAGTTATTATCACTAGTGAAAACTTTCCAATTAATGTTACTCTCATATTCACTCCTTAAATTTTTCTTATATCAGTAGAATTAATTATGTAATTGTCTCCCTAATTTTCTCTAAAAATGTTTTCCCTTAGTTTTAGGGTCCCTTTTGGACTGCAACCACTTGATTAATTTATCTAAAATTTCCAACCAAAAATTGGAGATGTCATGTGATGTTGTTAAGTCACTTTTATGCAAGTATATATTTATTTCTTTTAATATTTTGAGCTCCACACCAGATTTCCAAATCTGGTCCAATGGGCAAATTTGCGCTACAACCCCTTTAAATATTCCTTTAATGCTTCCACCAAAATTATGGGATGTTCATAGGAGTATGTTCTTCAACTTTATGCGAAAACCCATTTAGGTCCTTTGGAAAATTTGAGAGAACCAGCCTCTTTTTCATTCTGGTCCATTTGGGTATTTTGCACTGCAACCCTAGTTTATTTTGCTCTAGTGCCCTTGAGCTTCCACATGCTTATAGCCCTTCTTGCAAAACCCTTAAGTCTAGAAGAGTGGGCCTATTGGGATATTTTTGGTTCATCAATCAATGCCCTACACTTTCAGTCCAGATCTGAAGATTTGCAAAACTTGCACTAGCAAGTTTCTGGTTTTGCCCGACCAGCTATGCCATCATCACCTTCTCCTAAAGAGACCCTGATCTGGAGATTTTGGCCACCATAAGAGATGCCCATATGCCCATGGCATTCTGTCGAGCACCTTGTGTGCATGACCAGTGTTGGCATAATTTTTTTAGTTCACATTGTTGACTTGAACCCCTGACCTAGCAGCCATGTCCACTAACCTCCTAGCTACCTCTAACCTAGGTTTGTTGATTTGTATTGGCATCCAAGCAGGTTTGGCCGCCCTGGCATTTCGTCGAACGAGTGTCGTGCGTGCCTAGAGCACGGCCAGAGCGCGCGTTTTGCACGTGCCGCGCCCGAGCCACCGCGTCCCTGGCTTGTCCCCCAACCGAGCTTATCCAAACCTTCTGCAGCTCGCAGCATAGAGCCAAGCCCCGACCGTACTCTCTCACAGGCACCATAGGGCATCGCCACGTCTTTGGCAAGCCAGGAGCTAGCCGCCACCACCGCCTGCTGAGGTTGGTGCCGTATGGGCCACCTGGCGCGTCCCCGAGCACCCCAGACCGCCGTGCTCATCCACAACTTCGTCGTCTACCTCTGCAAGCTCTGCCAGCCGGCCCCCACCTCCCCTGCTCTGCAATAGTGCCGCCGCCGTCGTCCTTATCCTCGGCCACCATCGAACCAACCTTGATCACCTATTTAAGGAGGCCCCGAACCCCTCCGCAGCCTCAGTCAACCACTAGCCACCTCTCGGAACGCCCCCGTAGCAACCAATCGCCCCAGAGAAGTTTTCTCCTCCATCTCCGGCGAATGCAGCCGCCGCCGCACTCTAGTCCAATCCGTCGCAACCGAGCCCCTTTCGTCCAGCTAGCGCCATCATTCGATTCCCCACGACCCTGCGAAGCCACCCATCGCCTCAAACTCGCTCGGGAACTACCGCAACGCAAAGCCCCAAATCCACCCGAGGCCGCCATCTGCCGCAAAGCTTGTCGCCGATGATTCCCTCCGTCCCCGCCGGCCACTCGACCACCGGGAGGACTGCCCTAGTCTGGCGGATCCATCCCTGCACTCGGACGCCCTCAAGGAGCCGCCGTTCGCCGGCGACGATCACCGGAGCCCCGACCTCACTCGGACGAAGGAGGAAGGAGGCGGGTAGACCAGTCAAATATGACAGGTGAGCCCGCAGGTCCCACCGTCAGCCCCTCTTGTCCCCGCCCACTAGTTTAAGTGGAGGCGCATTCCCCGAAGTACGTCTCCCCTTCCCTGGAAATGTATTCTCTGCTGATGCGTTTTCCTTTTTCTGGTTTTTATTAAAATGGAGTTGACTGAACTTTGACTGGCAATATCTCTTTAAATATTAATCCAAATGACTTGATTCTTTTTCTATTTGCTTCCCAAATATTGTCTAGTTTGTTTTCATATTTATATGAAAATTTTCCAGACAACTTTTTTGGGCTGTTTTGATTCTATGTATTGATTTCTTATTATTTCTTTTAGGATGTTGAAGAGGGAGAAAACTTCCAAAAAAAATTGGAATGCATTTTCTCCTCCCCTCTACTTGAAGGCAAGCATCTTGAACCCCGTTATAACATACGTTATGTGTTGTTTGCTAAAACATATGAACTTCATCATTATACAAAAAATGGAGTAACGTTATTTCATGTGGAAGTCATACTCTTGCATATCTACATATGGTGAAAAATCTTTTTCTGTTATGTATGTGATATTGGTGACAGTAACCACTTCTCATGCCACATATGCCTGGTGATAGTTCGGATGGAATCCGAAGGAAGGTTGTGTTTCGGTGAACCGACCACGTGACTGACATCTCATTGTGGCGAGGATGTGCAGTAGGGCAGGATGTAGCATGAGGGGTGGTGACCCTGTCAGGATCTATGAAGAGCATTGTCGCACCAACCATACAGAGAATACATAAACCTCCTGAGTCGACCGTAGATCGAGTCTTGCTCTAGTAACCCCCATACTTGTTTCGTACTACCACTTGTCCCTGCCGCTGGTAGGGTACGGTTTAGTCAGTTGTCAACCCCTTTCTTGGCACACACCGTACAGAGAGGCCATGGTGGAAGATACTGGGTGCATCCGGTAGGCATGCCACCTGGTTAGGGGGCATGGGTGTTTCCGGTTGGGACCGAGAGGGGGGACACCCCTTAGAGCGCGCGATAGAAATTTGATCCCATGCTACGGTAGGTTGTAGCCTCCCCACTCAGAGTTTGCTTATCAGGTGTCGTGGGTCATTCCAGACACAAGTAAAGTTAAGCTGGTGTGTGCAAGTTAGGTGGGTTCTCGACTAAAAGACCGTAGACGGAATTAGTTCCAATGGACTAAAGAAAGCCGTTATTCGTGGGTAAAGAGTACACCCTCTGCAGAGATATCAAACCTATTCGAATAGCCGTGTCCATGGTTAAGGACTACAGTCTGGGATGGGTCGAGTGTCGGTATTAGTGTCGGTCTTCGGAGGAAAACTACTAAATCGGAACATTTACTATGATCTGCGATATGTGGTAATCCTGTTTATTATTGTGGACTAACCATTTGTGTTATTTGAATAAATGAGTATCCCTGGGACGGTTCTACCTCCTGGATATTCACCGCGACTTATTTATTTTCCTTATAAGCCCTTTATGTGATGTCGCTCAGACATCCGACTATGGCATTTTGTTATTTACTTTTCTTTATAAGCCCTTTATGTGATGTCGCAGATGTCCGACTGTGGCATTTTGTAATTTACTTTTCTTTATAAGCCCTTTATGTGATGTCGCTTAGACGTCCGACTGTGGCAGTTTGTTATTTATTTTTCTTTATAAGCCCTTTATGTGATGTCGCTCGGACGTCCGACTGTAGCATTTTGTTATTTACTTTTCTTTATAAGCCCTTTATCTGATGTCGCTCAGACGTCCGATTGTGGCATTCTTGTCCTTTATTTTCCCCTATAAGCCCTTTCTATGGTGTCGCTCAAACGCCCGACTGTGGCATGCTTGTTATTTATTTTATTATCACTCTCTGATTTCATATGCCTTTTCATACGAATGTCCTGCTTGCATTATATACGGTCATATCATTAATATCATAGTGATCATCCATTATTCCCGAACATGTTTATATCTCACTCATGTTCATAATGTTTGCGAGTACATTCAAAGTACTCACTGGCTTGTCCCTGGCTATTGTCTTGGCCAGATTCCTTGCATGGGAAGGAACGATGCGATGACAGCCCCGGAACCTATGCTAATGGAGATAGCAGCCTCGCGAAGATAGGAGTTAGCCTGGTCAGCTGTTCCTGTGGGAAATGGAGTCCCATAGTCACCGACGTATCTCAAACCGCTTCCACCTTCAGCCACTAGAAAACTTGTGTTGTACTCACAGGCCAAGATGGTCTTGTACTACATACTTGTACTTTGCTTGGAGTTTCTGTAACTAGTTGGTAACTCATCAGCTAACAGTAATCTTGGGGCTGGTGAGCACAGGGGCCGCTTTTGGGAAATTAATATCCCGAAAATCCGGTCCTGACAAACTTGGTATCAGAGCCAGGCTGACCATTGGCTAATCCTATATTAGCTCGGTCAAAAACCTAGGTAAACCAACCCACCAGACCTTAACCAAACCCAGGCCAAGCTTCTCGCATAAGATACCCACACAGAGGGTCGACACCTTTGGTAGTCGGTGCCCAACCTATCAGTCTAGTCTGTCAATCACCCGCCAGTGACCGACGCCTAAACAATTCCCTCCGCAAGCGTGCGAAGGAAGACTCCGTCCTTTCCTATAAATAGGGCACGCTAGCCCCCAAACCCAACACCACACAGCCTCTACCCCCATATCGAGCTAAAATGCCAGGACCCATTGTCCACAATGAAACCACAACAAACAACCTTGGAGGTTTTGTGACTGTGCTCGCAAACCTCACCCGTCGTGCCTTTGCGTTAGAAGAACCCCCATAATATGTTGTGTACCAAGACTCCATGGGCGGTGAAAGCCGTCAATTCTGGGCCACTGTACACATCTATGGTAGGGGTCTGTCGCCAGAACACCCCTATAGGTTCACCGGAAGAACAACTTCCTTTGAGCCGCAAGCTATCCAACTAGCTGCTCGAGAAGCTATAGTTCAACTCCGGCACCTGTCGCTCAGAGTTAACTGTCGCTCATTCTACTACTATCCCAGTTGTAACGGGTATGGTAGGCCTCCCCGAGTTGCGAGCGGAGACCACGAGACTGATCCTGCATTATTGCATCTGGTACGCTATGTTAGTGTGCTCGAGGAACTGTTCAATCAAATCACCCTTGATCTGATCGCAGCTCGTGGAGAACTGCTTCGCCGAGCCCCGGCAAGAGGACGAGACGAGTCCTACACCGACAACCCAGTCATGTTGTTCGGACAACCAATTGAGTCCCCGAGGCCTGCCTCGGTCATTGACCAGAATGCCCTGGTGTCTCCAAAGGTGATGCGTCGCCTGTTTGGCGCACGCTCCAACAGGACTGTGGCCGATAATCCCCGCGAGGGTCATCATCACTACCCCGACCCAGCACCCCCTCGGCCACCTCCAGCCAACACCAACGATGAAGCTCTTGGAGAAGCTTCAGCATCCACAAGGCAAGGCCGCTTGGATATAAACGAGGTTGATTAGATCACCCGAGTAGTGCCAAGTGTTGGGGAACGTAGCAGAATTCAAAAAAATTCCTACGCTTCACCAAGATCAATCTAAGGAGTCATCTAGCAACGAGCATAAAGGAGTGCACCTACATACCCTTTGTAGATCGCGTGCGTAAGCGTTCGAAGGAACGTGGATGATGGAGTCGTACTATTCATGATCCTCATCACCGATGATCCCAGCGCCGAACGGACGGCACCTCCGCGTTCAACACACGTACGGTACAACGACGTCTCCTCGTTCTTGATCCAGCAAGGGGGGAGGAGAGGTTGACGGAGATCCAGCATCACGATGGCGTGGTGGTGGATGCAACGGGAAAAGCTGCAGGGCTTCGCCGGCGCCTTGCGAGAGGAGTTGGAGGTGTGACGGGGGGGAGAGGCGCCAGAGGGTTGGGGTGTGGCTGCCCTCTCCCCCCCCCACTATATATAGGGGGCCAGGGGGCGCCGGCCCTAGGAGATCCAATCTCCTAGGGGGGCGGCGGCCAAAGGGGGGAAACTTGCCCCCCAAGGCATAGGGGGCGCCCCCACCCCCTAGGGTTTCAACCCTAGCCGCATGGAGGGGGCCCATGTGGGTGAGCCAGCCCACTAGGGGCTGGCCCCCTTCCCCTTGCGGCCTACGGGGCACTCCGGGATGGGTGGCCCCACCCGGTGGACCCCCGGGACCCTTCCGGTGGTCCCGGGACACTCCCGGTGACCCCCGGAATTCTCCCGATGGCCGAAACTGGACTTCCTATATATCAATCTTTACCTCCAGACCATTCCGGAACTC
The DNA here is from genome assembly GCA_902687465.1 of Secale cereale. NCBI lineage: Eukaryota > Viridiplantae > Streptophyta > Magnoliopsida > Poales > Poaceae > Secale > Secale cereale. The sequence goes on from LR738714.1 coordinate 127,822,483, forward strand.
CTCGTGATGTCCGGGATCTCATTTGGGACTTTGAACAACATTCGGGTTTCCACGTGCATGTATCTCTACAACCCTAGCATCACCGAACCTTAAGTGTGTAGACCCTACGGGTTCGGGAGACACGCACACATGACCGAGACGACTCTCCGGTCAATAACCAACAGCGGGATCTGGATACCCATGTTGGTTCCCACGTGTTCCTCGATGATCTCATCGGATGAACCACTGTGTCAAGGATTCACTCAATCCCGTATGTTATTCCCTTTGTCTATCGGTACGGTACTTGCCTGAGATTCGATCGTCGGTATGCCCGATACCTCGTTCAATCTCGTCATGCCAAGTCTCTTTACTCGTTCCGTAATCCATCATCACGTGACTAACTCCTTAGTCACTTTGAGCTCATTATGATGATGTCTTACCGAGTGGGCCCAGAGATACCTCTCCGTCACACGGAGTGACAATATCCCAATCTCGGTTCGTACCAACTCAACAAACACTTTCGGAGATACCCGTAGCGTACCTTTATAGCCACCCAGTTACGTTGTGACGTTTGGCACACCCAAAGTATTCCTACGGTATCCGGGAGTTTCACAACCTCATGGTCTAAGGAATAAATACTTGACACTGGAAAAGCTTAAGCATTACGAACTATACGATCTCGTGCTCGGCTTAGGATTGGGTCTTGTCCATCACATCATTCGCCTAATGATGTGATCCCGTTATCAATGACATCCTATGTCCATGGTCAGGAAACCGTGACCATCTGTTGATCAACGAGCTAGTAACTAGAGGCTTACCAGGGACACGTTGTGGTCTATGTATTCACACATGTATCGCTGTTTCCGTACAATACAATTCAAGCATGAATAACAGACAATTATCATGAACAAGGAAATATAATAATAATCCTTTTATTTTGGCCTCTAGGGCATATTTCCAACAGTCTCCCACTTGCTCTAGAGTCAATAATCTAGTTACATTGTGATGAATCGAACACCCATAGAGTTCTGGTGTTGATCATGTTTTGCCCGTGGAAGAGGTTTAGTCAACGGGTCTGCGACATTCAGATCCGTATGCACTTTACAAATATCTATGTCTCCATCTTGAACATAATTCCGGATGGAGTTGAAACGGCGCTTGATGTGCTTGGTCTTCTTGTGAAACCTGGGCTCCTTGGCAATGGCAATAGCTCCAGTGTTGTCACAGAAGAGAGTCATCGGGCTTGACGCACTTGGAATGACTCCTAGGTCGGTGATGAACTCCTTCATCCAGACTCCTTCTTGTGCTGCTTCGCAAGCAGCTATGTACTCCGCTTCACGTGTCGAATGCGCCACGACGCTCTGCTTGCAACTGCACCAGCTGACTGCTCCACCATTCAAAATATACACGTATCCGGTTTGTGACTTAGAGTCATCCAGATCTGTGTCGAAGCTAGCATCGACGTAACCCTTTACGACGAGCTCTTCGTCACCTCCTGAAAGCACATTTGCTCCCTGGGTGGTTTTGGTAATTAATGACAACATACTTTGTGGTTGGACTAATGCTTTTATCAAGTATGTTTCAGGAAATTCAATCACATTGGTATGGCAAGATGACTGAAGAAGTGGACCCCTCAAATGCTAAGGCAAGCATTGGCAAAAGCTCAAGACTCTATTTTTGGTTTAGTGATCAAAGATCACATTGAGTCCATAGGAAAAGCGAATACTATTAAAAGGGGATGAGGTTGTGTTGATGATCTGGTTGCTCAAGTGCTTAGTGATTTAGCTCCTTCAACTATCAGCACCTTTCACTACTATACACACTCATAAGTAATCTCGGACAAACCGATTCTTCCAACTCAGTCCCACCGAGATGAACCACTTCTGCCATATTCCAAACCCTAGAAAAATCGGTCATACCAAGTTTGAGATCGGTCTCACCGAAACTGAACTGCCAACCTTCTGTAACCATTTCACATCATTTCGGAATAACCGAGTTTGTATTATCGGTCTCACCGAAATGGGCAAGCTTCTGTCTTGGCTCAAATCGGTCTCACCGATAATTCATTTTCGGTCTCACCGATTTTGGCATGTTCCTGTCTTTTCTCAAATCGGTCCAACCGAGTTTTCTTTCTCGGTCTCACCGAAAACTCCAACGTTCATATTAGATACACTTCGGACACACCGAGATGGTATTTTCGGTCCCACCGAAAATCCCAACGTTCACTATATTTGAGCTTTCGGTCTGACCGAGTTTTCATTTCGGTCTCACCGAGATTGGTCAAATGTGTGTGTAATGGTTGGATTTTGTGTGGAGGCTATATATACCCCTCCACCCCCTCTTCATTCGTGAGGAGAGCCATCAGAAAGTCTACCATTCTTACCATACACTTTCTGAGAAGTGAACCACCTACCCTTGTGTTGAGATCAAGCCATTCCATTCCTACCATATGAAACTTGATTTCTAGCCTTCCCAAGTTGCTTTCCACTCAAACCTTTCTTCCACCACAGCCATATCAGTGAGGAGAGTTGAGTGTTGGGGAGATTATCATTTGAAGCACAAGAGCAAGGAGTTCATCACCATCAACACCGTCTATTACCTTTTGGAGGGTGGTGCCTCCTAGATTGGTTAGGTGTCGCTTGGGAGCCTCCGTCTTTGAGATGTGGAGTTGAACCAAGAAGTTTGTAAGGGCAAGGAGATCGCCTACTTCGTGAAGATCTACCCCGAGTAAGGCTAGTCCTCCGTGGGCGTAGGCCATGATGGAATAGACAAGGTTGCTTCTTCGTGGACCCTTCGTGGGTGGAGCCCTCCGTGGACTCGCGCAGCCGTTACCCTCCGTGGGTTGAAGTCTCCATCAACGTGGATGTACGATAGCACCACCTATCGGAACCACGACAAAAATCTTTGTGTCACCAAACTGCGTTTGATCTTCTCCACCTCTCTTTACTACTTGTGCAATTTACTTTCCGCTGCCCATACTCTAGAATTGCATGTGTAGTATGCTACTTGACTTGTGTGTTATGCAAAAACTGCCAAAATCTGTTCTTGTTAAAAGGCAGAATTTTTATCTTGTCAAGTAGTCTAATCACCCCCCCTCTAGACATACTTCTTCGATCCTACAATTGGTATCAGAGCTTTGGTCTCCATTGCTTTGGTTTACACACCATTGGAGGAAGATGGACGTGTCTACGGATGGGAGTGTTAGCCATAGAGTGCCTGTTCTTAATGGAAGGTTCTATAACTCTTGGAGGTCTGAAATGCTTAGTATCTTTAAAATGTACAATTTGTGCAAATATATTGAGACCCCATATGTGCCTCCATTTGATCCCTTGCACCCTACCATGGATGAAGAGCTTGATTTGCTTCGTAACCTTAGAACTGTAAATCTTATCATTAGAGGGTTACCTGATGACTTGCTTAATCTTGTTACAAACTTTGAGTGTGCCTATGCTATGTGGAAATTCTTGGAAGAACTTTATCCGGACTACTCTTTGAGAAGTCTTGATGAAATTCTACACAAGACTATTGAATTTGATAAGTTGCACCCCAATGATCCTAACTTTGATAAATGCTTCTTTGAGCTTCGTGATCTTATGAAAAAGAAGGGTGATCCCAGTCTTATCAATATTATCATTAGAAATGCTCTTGCATTGCATTCCGAAGATTATTGTTCCATTGACCAAACTAATGCAAGTACTTATCAAATTGACCTAGGTGTTGATGATGAACAATCTATGGGTCAATATGATGATGAGCATGAGCATGATGATGATTACTCCGATTCGGACACCGAGCTAGACAAGGTCATGAAGAGTCTCAATCTCATGGCAAATATGAGAGACTACATGTCCGGTGGAAAAGAGTGGATTCTTGATAGTGGATGCACCAATCACATGACCGGAGACAAAGACATGTTTCGAGAGCTTGCAAAGAACGATGGTCCACGCAAGTATGTGACTTTTGGAGACAACTCCAAGGGTAAGGTACTTGGCCTTGGTAAGGTGGCCATATCTCATGATAGCTCTATTCAAAATGTCATGCTTGTAGAATCTCTTGGATACAATTTACTTTCCGTGTCTAGATTAGCTGACTTTGGATTCAATGTGCTATTCACCAAAGTAGATTGCCAAGTCTTTCGGCGTGATAATCAAAACATGGCTTTTACTGATATCCGTAGAGGTGATCTATATATTGTTGATTTCACTAAGAAAGCTCAACCTAGAGCTTGTTTCATTGCTAAATCCTCTAAAGGTTGGTTGTGGCATAGAAGGCTAGGACATGTTGGTATGCGTAATCTAGACAAGCTGATCAAAGGTGATCATATTCTTGGTGTTAAAGATGTTTTCTTTGACAAAGATAGACTTTGTAGTGCTTGTCAAGCAGGAAAACAAGTTGGTGGAAGTCATCCCGTGAAAAACATCATGACCACAAGGAGACCGCTTGAGCTTCTTCACATGGATCTCTTCGGTCCCAATGCTTACAAAAGCCTTGGTGGTAACTCCTTTGGTCTAGTTATAGTTGATGATTATTCCAGATTTACGTGGGTATTTTTCCTTGATGATAAATCGCAGGTTCAGAGGATCTTCAAGACCTTTGCCAAAAAGGCCCAAAATCAATTTGAGGTGAAGATCAAGAAAGTTCGGAGTGACAATGGAACGGAGTTCAAGAACGCCAATGTAGACTCTTTTCTCGATGAGGAAGGGATTCTACATGAGTTCTCGGCTACGTACACTCCTCAACAAAATGGAGTTGTTGAGAGGAAGAACCGAACGCTCATTGAGATGGCAAGAACAATGCTTGATGAATACAAGACACCGAAACACTTTTGGGGAGAAGCGGTCGAGACAGCTTGTCATGCTATCAACAGGCTTTATCTTCATAAGCTCCTCGGCAAGACATCATACGAGCTTCTCACCGGTAACAAACCCCAAGTGGGATACTTTCGTGTCTTTGGTTCAAAATGCTATATCCTTGATAAGCATCGTCGATCTAAATTTGCTCCTAAATCTCATGAAGGCTTTCTTCTTGGTTATGGATCAAACTCCCACACCTACCGTGTCTACAACAATTTCACCCGAAAGGTTGAAGAGACGGTAGACGTGAAGTTTGATGAATCTAATGGCTCGCAAGTAGAGCAAATGCCTATTGATGTAGGAGACAAGGACCCATCGGAAGCAATCCAAGATTTATCTATTGGAAAGATCCGTCCCATGGAAGTGAAGGAGAGTACCTCATCTACATATGTGGAGCCACCTACCTCACGGCGAGATGAACCTCAAGGCAACATGGAGGCCTCCACAAGTGGAACTCACCAAGATGAGGAAATGCAACAAGAAGATCCACCACAACCTCCTTCTCCACCACCTCAAGACAACACCAACAACAATGAAGAAGAAGAAGAGGAAGATGAAGATGATGAGGAAGCTGAGCCACAACATCAACAAAAGCTATCTCGAGTTCGAGCAAGAGTCAAGAAAAATCACCCTGTGGAACAAATGATGAATGACATCAACTCCGGGAGAATTACTCGCTCTAAAACTCGCTTAGCTAACTTTTGTGAGCATTACTCATTTATCTCTAGTATTGAACCTATGAAGGTAGAAGAAGCACTTGAAGACCCGGATTGGGTGAACGCTATGCACGAAGAACTACACAACTTCGAGAGGAACAAGGTATGGACCTTGGTAGAGAAGCCCAACGATGATCAAAACATCATTGGAACCAAATGGGTGTTTCGGAACAAGCAAGATGAAGATGGACAAGTCATCCGCAACAAGGCTCGTCTCGTAGCTCAAGGTTACACACAAGTCGAAGGTATGGACTATGGTGAGACCTATGCCCCCGTTGCTAGACTTGAGTCCATTCGCATTCTTCTTGCTTATGCCAATCATCATGATATTACTCTCTATCAAATGGACATCAAAAGTGCTTTCCTAAATGGTGAAATTGAGGAGGAAGTATTTGTGAAACAACCTCCCGGATTTGTGAATCCCAAAAAGCCTAATCATGTTTACAAGCTGCACAAAGCTCTTTATGGTCTTAAACAAGCTCCTAGAGCTTGGTACAAATGCTTGACTAGTTGTCTCCTTGAAAAAGGCTTTGAGATTGGAAAGATAGACTCAACGCTGTTCACGAAAAGGGTTAATGGTGAACTATTTGTGTGCCAAATATATGTTGATGATATTATCTTTGGTTCAACTAACCCCCATTTTAGCAAGAAGTTTGGACAGCTCATGTCGGAGAAGTATGAAATGTCCATGATATGTGAACTCAAATTCTTCCTTGGGTTGCAAATCAAGCAATCTAAGGAGGGTACTTTTGTCTCACAAACAAAGTACACCAAGGATCTCTTCAAGAAGTTCAACATGCAAGAAAGCAAAGGTATGAGTACCCCCATGCCTACCAGTGGACATAATGACTTGACTAAAGATGGAGAACCCGTTGATCAAAGGGTTTATCGTTCTATGATTGGTTCTCTACTATATCTTTGTGCTTCTCGTCCTGACATAATGTTGAGTGTATGCATGTGTGCGAGATATCAAGCAGCCCCTAAAGAATGTCATCTTAAAGCTGTTAAAAGGATAGTGAGATACTTGATACACACACCAAACTTTGGCATTTGGTATCCTAAGAGGGCCTCTTTCGATCTTGTTGGCTATTCCGACTCGGACTATGCCGGTGACAAGGTTGATAGAAAGTCAACTTCGGGTACATGTCAATTCCTTGGTCGATCCCTTGTATCTTGGTCCTCCAAGAAACAAAATTCGGTATCTTTATCCACTGCCGAAGCAGAATATATTGCTGCTGGTTCGTGTTGTGCTCAATTACTATGGATGACACAAATGCTTAAAGATTATGGGATACATGTGAGACGTGTTCCCTTGCTTTGTGACAATGAGAGTGCAATCAAGATTGGACACAATCCTGTGCAACATTCTCGAACAAAGCATATTGAAGTTCGTCACCATTTTATTTGTGATCATATTGCCAAGGGTGACATTAATCTTAAGCATGTTCGTACTGACAAACAACTTGCTGATATCTTTACAAAACCTCTTGATGAGAAGGTGTTTTGTCGCTTAAGGAGTGAGTTGAACATCATTGATGCTTCAAACTTGGAGTGATAACTCCATTGATGCATGCAAGGCATGAGCCTCTTGGCTAATCCTTGATATTTCTCTTATGATGATGATCATATGTCTTGGACACATTTGCCTCCTTGTATTGCATCTAACTCTTTGCAGGTACTTGGATGATCTACATTCCACAAGATTACCACACACTCAAATCATGAGTAATCTTGTCATTGACCAAGTATCTAGCTCTTTGGGATGTTGAGTTCAAGGAACAAAACTCCACATATCCTCTTTTTTTTACACCTTATACATTTAGTATTTCACTCTTGTCATCTTGGATATTCTTGAGTATTTCCTTGCTTGCCTAACCCATGTAGGAAGATGAACTACACAAGTAGAAATGGCGCTCCAACTTCACATTCAATGAGCACCTACATCAAGCTTACCTACGTGAGTAAAGCAACAACAAACCCAAGGTATGTTCTTCACATCTTTGAGGAGCTTTGCTCAAAGTCATGAGTACAAGCAGCTTCATAAGATGTGATCACATCAAATGCTTAATCGAAAAATGGCAACCCCATTTTGAGCTTAAACAATGAGTATGACCTATGATCAAATGTCCTCATTTGACTCCTAAGTCAATATACTCAAACATAGGTGACTTTGTCGCCGACCTTTATCTAGATGAAGTACATATGCTTTTGGAGTTTTTCTGTTTTCTCTTATGTTCTCTCATCGAGTTTTCTTTAAACAAAAAAAAACTTCATCTAGGAATCTTTTTATTTCTTTTCTTATATTTCTTTGTGAATATCCTTCTGGAAATCTTTTTATGGCTCTGATCAATTCCCCGAAAATCTTTTACAAATTCATTGCAAATCCTTTGAAACTTTCCTCGCAAAGTGAGCTGAATTATTTCTGTATTTCCTTGGAATAAACTCGGAGTCACCAATTTAACATTTTCGGTTTAACCGAAAAGGATTCGGACCCACCGATCCATCTAATTCGGTGTCACCGATTTATCTTCCAGGACATCAACTTCTGCAGCTCCACTCAAATTTTAAATCTTAAAGGGGAGAAGACTCAAATTGTTTCTCCTTGAATGTTCTTGTTTGCCCTGTGTGATTCTTAAGGATCCCACTTCTTTCTTTCTTTCTCTCTTTCCATTTTTCCTGCCCTACCTAGTTTGCTGTCCTTTTCGGCACTTGATGTCAAAGGGGGAGAGGACTTAGGGGGAGTAGGGAGTAGGGGAGAAGAGAACACTTAGGGGAAGAAGAAAAGCAATCTTATCTTAAGGGGGAGAGAATCACATCAAAGCTTTGTCGTGTTTTACATTGGACATTACAATTGGCATCATTCTTTTGATTTTGCTTTCCATAACAAAATCTCTCAGAATTCATTGAAAATCTTTTAGTTTCGGAGACATGTTTGCTGATTCAAGCCTGTGCTCAATATGAGACACTCTTTGTACATGTCCTCCCTGGCTTGGTACTCTTGATGTTCTTGCAGTTGGTTGAAGGAATACTCTTGTGTTATCTAACCTTGTTTTCCCAAGTTTATTCTTTCAGGTACAATGCCAAGGAACCTCAAGGTAAGTATATGCATCCTGCAGAATGTGCATGATGGTGACTTGCTTGTAAATACTTGTTTGCAAGAAATCACCATGCACATATGCATTATCACTCACTTCCTTTTCTTCTGCTCTGATGCATATAGCCAAGCTGCATGTAGCACATCTTGCTTATCTCTCTTGTGTGCTTGTGGTAGTCCAAAACCATAATCTATGAAAATCTTGCACACTTGTAGGGGGAGCCTATGTACTACATGCTTGTCAAAGCTTTCGTGATAATCCTGTCTTTCTTTCAATAAGCTTTGATGTCTTGTTTAGTATAATTTCAGTGTGTTGCCATCAATTACCAAAAAGGGGGAGATTGAAAGCACATTTGCTCCCTGGGTGGTTTTGGTAATTAATGACAACATACTTTGTGGTTGGACTAATGCTTTTATCAAGTATGTTTCAGGAAATTCAATCACATTGGTATGGCAAGATGACTGAAGAAGTGGACCCCTCAAATGCTAAGGCAAGCATTGGCAAAAGCTCAAGACTCTATTTTTGGTTTAGTGATCAAAGATCACATTGAGTCCATAGGAAAAGCCAATACTATTAAAAGGGGATGAGGTTGTGTTGATGATCTGGTTGCTCAAGTGCTTAGTGATTTAGCTCCTTCAACTATCAGCACCTTTCACTACTATACACACTCATAAGTAATCTCGGACAAACCGATTCTTCCAACTCAGTCCCACCGAGATGAACCACTTCTGCCATATTCCAAACCCTAGAAAAATCGGTCATACCGAGTTTGAGATCGGTCTCACCGAAACTGAACTGCCAACCTTCTGTAACCATTTCACATCATTTCGGAATAACCGAGTTTGTATTATCGGTCTCACCGAAATGGGCAAGCTTCTGTCTTGGCTCAAATCGGTCTCACCGATAATTCATTTTCGGTCTCACCGATTTTGGCATGTTCCTGTCTTTTCTCAAATCGGTCCAACCGAGTTTTCTTTCTCGGTCTCACCGAAAACTCCAACGTTCATATCAGATACACTTCGGACACACCGAGATGGTATTTTCGGTCCCACCGAAAATCCCAACGTTCACTATATTTGAACTTTCGGTCTGACCGAGTTTTCATTTCGGTCTCACCGAGATTGGTCAAATGTGTGTGTAACGGTTGGATTTTGTGTGGAGGCTATATATACCCCTCCACCCCCTCTTCATTCGTGAGGAGAGCCATCAGAAAGTCTACCATTCTTACCATACACTTTCTGAGAAGTGAACCACCTACCCTTGTGTTGAGATCAAGCCATTCCATTCCTACCATATGAAACTTGATTTCTAGCCTTCCCAAGTTGCTTTCCACTCAAACCTTTCTTCCACCACAGCCATATCAGTGAGGAGAGTTGAGTGTTGGGGAGATTATCATTTGAAGCACAAGAGCAAGGAGTTCATCACCATCAACACCGTCTATTACCTTTTGGAGGGTGGTGCCTCCTAGATTGGTTAGGTGTCGCTTGGGAGCCTCCGTCTTTGAGATGTGGAGTTGAACCAAGAAGTTTGTAAGGGCAAGGAGATCGCCTACTTCGTGAAGATCTACCCCGAGTAAGGCTAGTCCTCCGTGGGCGTAGGCCATGATGGAATAGACAAGGTTGCTTCTTCGTGGACCCTTCGTGGGTGGAGCCCTCCGTGGACTCGCGCAGCCGTTACCCTCCGTGGGTTGAAGTCTCCATCAACGTGGATGTACGATAGCACCACCTATCGGAACCACGACAAAAATCTCCGTGTCACCAAACTGCGTTTGATCTTCTCCACCTCTCTTTACTACTTGTGCAATTTACTTTCCGCTGCCCATACTCTAGAATTGCATGTGTAGTATGCTACTTGACTTGTGTGTTATGCAAAAACTGCCAAAATCTGTTCTTGTTAAAAGGCAGAATTTTTATCTTGTCAAGTAGTCTAATCACCCCCCCCCTCTAGACATACTTCTTCGATCCTACACCTCCATAAACGAGAAACATATCCTTAGTCCTCTTCAGGTACTTTAGGATGTTCTTGACCGCTGTCCAGTGTTCCATACCGGGATCACTTTGGTACCTCCCTACCAAACTTATGGCAAGGTTCACATCAGGTCTGGTACACCGCATGGCATACATGATAGAACCTATGGCTGAGGCATAGGGAATGACACTCATCTTTTCTCTATCTTCTGCCGTGGTCGGGGACTGAGCCGTGCTCAATCTCATACCTTGCAAAACAGGCAAGAACCCCTTCTTGGACTGATCCATATTGAACTTCTTCAATATCTTGTCAAGGTATGTGCTTTGTGAAAGACCAATGAGGTGTCTTGATCTATCTCTATAAATTTTGATGCCTAATATGTAAGCAGCTTCTCCAAGGTCCTTCATTGAAAAACTTTTATTCAAATAGGCCTTTATGCTCTCCAAGAATTCTATATCATTTCCCATCAGCAATATGTCATCCACATATAATATGAGAAATGTTACAGAGCTCCCACTCACTTTCTTGTAGATACAGGCTTCTCCCCAAGTCCGTATAAAACCAAACGCTTTGATCACATCATTAAAGCGAATATTCCAACTCCAAGATGCTTGCACCAGCCCGTAGATCGAGCGCTGGAGCTTGCATACCTTGTTAGCATTCTCTGGATCGACAAAACCTTCCGGCTGCATCATATACAGCTCTTCCTTGAGGAAACCATTAAGGAATGCCGTTTTGACGTCCATTTGCCATATCTCATAATCATAGAATGCGGCAATTGCTAACATGATTCAAACTGACTTCAGCATCGCTACGGGAGAGAAAGTCTCGTCGTAGTCAATCCCTTGAACTTGTCGATAACCCTTAGCGACAAGCCGAGCCTTATAGATGGTCACATTACCATCCGTGTCTGTCTTCTTCTTAAATATCCATTTATTTTCTATGGCGTGCCTATCATCAGGCAAGTTCATCAAAGTCCATACTTTGTTTTCATACATGGATTTTATCTCGGATTTCATGGCTCCAAGCCATTTATTGGAATCTGGGCCCGCCATCGCTTCTTCATAGTTTGAAGGTTCACCGTTGTCTAACAACATGATTTCCATGACAGGGTTGCCGTACCACTCTGGTGCGGAACGTGTCCTTGTGGACCTTCAAAGTTCAGTAGTAACTTGATCTGTATCTTCATGATCATCATCATTAACTTCCTCCCTTGTCGGTGCAGGCACCTCAAGAACAATTTCCTGCGCTGCGCTACTTTCCGGTTCGGTAGGGCTGACTGTCACCTCATCAAGTTCTACTTTCCTCCCACTCACTTCTTTCGAGAGAAACTCTTTCTCCAGAAAGGATCCATTCTTGGCAACAAAGACCTTGCCTTCGGATCTGTGGTAGAAGGTGTACCCAATCGTTTCCTTTGGGTATCCTATGAAGACGCATTTTTCCGATTCGGGTTCGAGCTTCTCATGTTGAAGTTTCTTGACATAAGCATCGCAACCCCAAACTTTTAGAAACGACAGCTTAGGTTTCTTGCCAAACCAAAGTTCATACGGTGTCGTCTCAACGGATTTCGACGGAGCCCTATTTAAAGTGAATGCGGCAGTCTCTAAAGCATAACCCCAAAAAGATAGCGGTAAGTCGGTGAGAGACATCATAGATCGCACCATGTCCAACAGAGTACGATTTCGACGTTCGGACACGCCATTACGCTGAGGTGTTCCGGGAGGTCTCAATTATGAAACAATTCCACAGTTCCTAAGGTGCGTGCCAAATTCATGACTTAAATATTCACCCCCACGATCCGATCGCAAGAACTTTATTTTTTTATCACGTTGATTCTCAACCTCATTCTAAAATTCCTTGAACTTTTCAAAGGTCTCAGACTTGTGCTTCATCAAGTAGATAGACCCATATCTACTCAAGTCATCTGTGAGGGTGTGAACATAACGATAGCCTCCGCGAGCTTCTACACTCATTGGACCGCACACATCGGTATGTATGATTTCCAATAAGTTGGTTGCTCGCTCCAATGTTCCGGAGAACGGAGTCTTGGTCATCTTGCCCAAGAGGCATGGTTCGCACGTGTCAAATGATTCATAATCAAGAGACTCCAGAAGTCCATCTGCATGAAGCTTCTTCATACGTTTGACACCAATATGACCAAGGCGGCAATGCCACAAGTATGTGGGACTATCATTTTCAACTTTACATCTTTTGGCATTCACACTATGAATATGTGTATCATCACGATCGAGATTCATCAAAAATAAACCATTGACCAGCAGGGCATGACCATAAAACATATCTCTCAAATAAATAGAACAACCATTATTCTCGGATTTAAATGAGTAGCCATCTCGTATCAAACGAGATCCAGATACAATGTTCATGCTCAGAGCTGGTACTAAATAACAATTATTAAGGTTTAAAACTAATCCCGAGGGTAGATGTAGAGGCAGCGTGCCTACGGCGATCACATCGACCTTGGAACCATTCCCGACGCGCATCGTCACCTCGTCCTTCGCCAGTCTCCGCTTATTCCACAGCTCCTGCTTTGAGTTACAAATGTGAGCAACTACACCGGTATCAAATACCCAGGAGCTACTACAAACGTTGGTAAGGTACACATCAATAACATGTATATCACATATACCTTTGACGTTGCCGGCCTTCTTGTCCGCAAAGTATTTGGGGCAGTTCCGCTTCCAGTGACCCGTTCCCTTGCAATAAAAGCACTCAGTCTCTGGCTTGGGTCCATACTTTGGCTTCTTCCCGGCAACTGCCTTACCGGGCGCGGCAACTCCCTTGCCGTCTTTCTTGAAGTTCTTCTTACCCGTGCCCTTGTTGAACTTAGTGGTTTTATTGACCATCAACACTTGATGCTCTTTCTTGATCTCCACCTCCGCTGATTTCAGCATTGAATACACCTCGGGAATGGACTTCTCCATCCCTTGCATATTGAAGTTCAACAGAAAGCTCTTGTAGCTAGGTGGGAGTGACTGAAGGATTCTGTCAACGACCGCTTCGTCAGGGAGATTCATTCCCAACTGAGACAAGCGGTTGTGCAACCCAGAAATCTTGAGTATGTGCTCACTGACAGAACTGTTTTCCTCCATCTTACAGCTGTAGAATGCGTTGGAGACATCATATCTCTCAACTCGGGCATGAGCCTGGAAAACCATTTTCAGCTCTTGGAACATCTCATATGCTCTGTGGTGCTCAAAACGCTTTTGGAGCCCCGATTCTAGGTTGTAGAGCATGCCGCACTGAACCAGGGAGTAATCATCACAACGCGACTGCCAAGGGTTCATAACATCTTTGTTTGCCGGGGCGGGAGCGTCACCTAGCGGTGCTTCTAGGACATAAGTTTTCTTGGCAGCTATGAGGATGATCCTCAGGTTACGGACCCAGTCCGTATAGTTGCTACCGTCGTCTTTCAGCTTGGATTTCTCTAGGAACGCGTTGAAGTTGAGGGTGACATGAGCGTGGGCCATTTGATCTACAAGACATATTGTAAAGAATTTAGACTAAGTTCATGATAATTAAGTTCATCTAATCAAATTTTAATGAACTCCCACTCAGATTGACATCTCTCTAGTCATCTAAGTGATACATGATCCGAATCGACTAGCCCGTGTCTGATCATCACGTGAGACGAACTAGTCATCAACGGTGAACATCTTCATGTTGATCGTATCTTCCATACGACTCATGTTCGACCTTTCGGTCTTCCGTGTTCCGATGCCATGTCTGTACATGCTAGGCTCGTCAAGTGAACCCTAAGTGTATTGCGTGTGTAAATCTGGCTTACACCCGTCGTATGCGAACGTTAGAGCCTATCACACCCGATCATCACGTGGTGCTTCGGAACAACGATCCTTAGCAACGGTGCACAGTTAGGGGGAACACAATTCTTGAAATTTTTAGTGAGAGATCATCTTATTTACTACCGTCGCTCTAAGTAAACAAGATGCATAAACATGATAAACATCACATGCAATCAAATAAAGTGACATGATATGGCCAATGTCATCTTGCTCCTTCGATCTCCATCTTCGGGGCACAATGATCATCTTTGTCACCGGCATGACACCATGATCTCCATCATCATGATCTCCATTATCGTGTCTTCATGAAGTCGTCACGCCAACTATTACTTCTACTACTATGGCTAACGTTTAGCAATAAAGTAAAGTAATTACATGGCGTTATTCAGTGACACGCAGGTCATACAATAATTAAGACAACTCATATGGCTCCTGCCGGTTGTCATTTTCATCGACATGCAAGTTGTGATTCCCTATTACAAGAACATGATCAATCTCATACATCACATATATCATTCATCACATCTTCTTGGCCATACCACATCACATAGCACATGCTGCAAGAACAAGTTAGACGACCTCTAATTGTTGTTGCAAGGTTTTACGTGGCTTCTATAGGTTTTCTAGCAAGAACGTTTCTTACCTACGCAAAAGCCACAACGTGATTTGTCAATTTTTATTTACCCTTCATAAGGACACTGTTCATCGAATCCGATACGACTAAAGTGGGAGAGACAGACACCCGCCAGCCACCTTATGCAACTAGTGCATGTCAGTCGGTGGAACTAGTCTCACGTAAGCGTACGTGTAAGGTCGGTCCGGGCCGCTTCATCCCACGATGTCGCCGAATCAAGATTGGACTAGTAAAGGCAAGAAAATTGAACAAACTCAACGCCCACAACTTGTTTGTGTTCTACTCCTGCAAGATGCTACGCAAAGACCTAGCTCAGATGCCACTGTTGGGGAACGTAGCAAAATTCAAAAAAAAATCCTACGCTTCACCAAGATCAATCTAAGGAGTCATCTAGCAATGAGCATAAAGGAGTGCATCTACATACCCTTTGTAGATCGCGTGCGGAAGCGTTCGAAGGAACGTGGATGATGGAGTCGTACTCTTCGTGATCCTCATCGCCGATGATCCCAGCGCCGAACGGACGGCACCTCCGCGTTCAACACATGTACGGTACAGCGACGTCTCCTCCTTCTTGATCTAGCAAGGGGGGAGGAGAGGTTGACGGAGATCCAGCAGCACGACGGCGTGGTGGTGGATGCAACGGGAAAAGCTGCAGGGCTTCGCCGGCGCCCTGCGAGAGGAGTTGGAGGTGTGACGGGGGGGAGAGGCGCCAGAGGCTTGGGGTGCGGCTGCCCTCTCTCCCCCCCACTATATATAGGGGGCCAGGGGGGCTCCGGCCCTAGGAGATCCAATCTCCTAGGGGGGCGGCGGCCAGAGGGGGGAAACTTGCCCCCCAAGGCATAGGGGACGCCCCCACCCCCTAGGGTTTCAACCCTAGGCGCATGGAGGGGGCATGTGGGTGCGCCAGCCCACTAGGGGCTGGCCCCCTTCCCCTTGTGGCCTACGGGGCCCTCCGGGATGGGTGGCCCCACCCGGTGGACCCCCGGGACCCTTCCGGTGGTCCCGGGACACTCCCGGTGACCCCCGGAATTCTCCCGATGGCCGAAACTGGACTTCCTATATATCGTTCTTTACCTCCGGACCATTCCGGAACTCCTCGTGACGTCCGGGATCTCATCCGGGACTCCGAACAACATTCGGGTTTCCACGTGCATGTATCTCTACAACCCTAGCGTCACCAAACCTTAAGTGTGTAGACCCTACGGGTTCGGGAGACACGCAGACATGACCGAGACGACTCTCCGCTCAATAACCAACAGCGGGATCTGGATACCCATGTTGGTTCCCACATGTTCCTCGATGATCTCATTGGATGAACCACTGTGTCAAGGATTCACTCAATCCCGTATGTTATTCCCTTTGTCTATCGGTACGGTACTTGCCCGAGATTCGATCGTCGGTATGCCCGATACCTCGTTCAATCTCGTCATGGCAAGTCTCTTTACTCGTTCCGTAATTCATCATCCCGTGACTAACTCCTTAGTCACTTTGAGCTCATTATGATGATGTCTTACCGAGTGGGCCCAGAGATACCTCTCCGTCACACGGAGTGACAATATCCCAGTCTCGGTTCGTACCAACTCAACAGACACTTTCGGAGATACCCGTAGCGTACCTTTATAGCCACCCAGTTACGTTGTGACGTTTGGCACACCCAAAGTATCCCTACGGTATCCGGGAGTTGCACAACCTCATGGACTAAGGAATAAATACTTGACTCTAGAAAAGCTTAAGCATTACAAACTATACAATCTCGTGCTCGGCTTAGGATTGGGTCTTGTCCATCACATCATTCTCCTAATGATGTGATCCCGTTATCAATGACATCCTTTGTCCATGGTCAGGAAACCGTGACCATCTGTTGATCAATGAGCTAGTAACTAGAGGCTTACCAGGGACACGTTGTGGTCTATGTATTCACACATGTATCACTGTTTCCGTACAATACAATTCAAGCATGAATAACAGACAATTATCATGAACAAGGAAATATAATAATAATCCTTTTATTATTGCCTCTAGGGCATATTTCCAACACCAAGCCCTATCTAGTCCACACCCCGTGGTGTTGTAACCTATATGCCGATATGTATATACAGTTTACTGTTGCGCTCTTATAGCATCTGTGCACAGTTATGCCCATGTACGAGTGCCTCTTTTTCGAGTGTGACTTACAAAACACCTCACCGACAACCCCTATAGTAAACACGTCACTTTGCGAGACGTGAGTACCTGTAGCATTGACCCCGACCCATAAAGCGAATCCAACAATATAGCTGCCCCTCACCATGATTCTGTATACCAGCCCGGTTGATATATAAAAGGGCCACACCGTGACCTTACCAAGCATCCCTCACCTGGTGCCCTGCTCTCACAACCTTTTCCTTCACCATGCCGATCCCTAGTATTTATCTGAGAACTCCAGAGGCATCCCCAGGTAGTTTCGTGAAGATATTGTGGGATTTTACCTGCAGTACCATGAGTGCTACCCGTCCACCCCAGTATGAGCTGCTCAAATCGAGGAACTCACCTTCCACCTCGAAATATTGGGCAGTGGTACACATGCCACCCGCAAACCCAAACCAAGACCCCACCGAAGTTTCCTTCATGGGGGAAATCCATGCCAACTCCCCAGATGGCCATAGAGGTTGTCGCTTGTGAAGCACTTGCTCGCCTTTGATTCGCGGTGCCCTATGCCAGAAACGAGGGTATTATTATTTTCCAAGCCGCGCAGCACCCGGAGAAGCAGCATCTTTTCCTGGTGGGCGAATTGAGAGAGACCCAGTGCAAGCCAACCTTACGCAGTATGTCATCGCGCAAGAGCGTCTAACCCAGCGGATAATGGGTTACCTCCAGAGCCTCGCCGATTTAAATCCTCGGATCGCCATCGGCAGACCACTAAGGCCCGGGCAGGAGAAGCACATTCATCGACTGGTTAACCCGCTCCCATCGATAGAAGAAGAGTGTCCCCCAGCACCAGAGACCTTTTCCCAGGACCCTGTTCATTTGCCGTTTATGTTTTAGACCTAACTGTTATGAGGTTATAACCGTACCTTTTTATGAGAACTGCGTGTCGTATTGTGTGTTAATTAATTTTCCCTGAGTTGTTGCAAATGTCCATCTGTAGAACGTAGATGTTTAATCATGCAACACCGCGACAGCAGACTTACAACTCCAGCCACTCCACACAGTACACTAAGTTGCTAGTCCTCCTACACCTGCTTCATCTAATTAACCGCCTCTCTAGCGCACCACAGTGTCTTGATGAGAAATCCGTGGGAGTTTATTCAAACACTAATTGCCTACCGCTCACTAACAACCATTAGCATCTGACACTCGCACCTAATCCTCGTGATAACCGCCGCCGCAAAGAGCTAGCACTTGAGCCGCCGCATCACGACGATCGTCGAGGATCATCGTGCACAAGAGCGCAGATACTCCCAGCAATGCCGCCAACCCCACACACACACTAGGATCATACACTAGTCTGGCATCACCTCCACCATTAGAGCCTCGACCCGAGCTCCTGCAAACACTAATGGAGGAGAAGGAAGAAAGGAGATGAAAAGAGGCCAGGTGTGAGGAGGAAGAAGAATCACCTCGGCCGTTTTATAGCTCGAGATCGGTGTACGGTGGGCGGAGTCCACCAGCGCCACTCGTCGCTCGACCGCCGGTGTTCGGAGGCGAATCCGCGAGCAGTGTCGACAGCACACTGGCCCGCGAGGTGAGTGCACGCTGCACCGGCAGCTAGCGCGCCGCGCACTACGGCAGTACGGCCTAGATGCCCTACGAGCTAGCCGTCGCCGGTGGAGAAAGTGCGGGAAAGCGCGCGGGAGAGAGGAGAAGAGAGAATCGGAGGTAGAAGAAGAGACTGACAGTGGGTCCAGTGCCCACCTGTCAGCCTGTGAGAGCACAGTGCTCACGGGTGCAACCAGCGTATTTGTAAATTTAGAAATACCATTGCTAAATTTACTATAGCCCAGAGTAGAAATATCTCGTTTTCCACGACCGTAGATTTTTCCATGCCGCACAAGTGTTTAACACTGCAGTTTACACCACTGTTTGCACATGCACTGTAGTGGCATTTATTTGCATTATTAGAGCGGTAAAATTTTGGTAGTATCTTTTTGTGGCAGTAGAAGATCTTATAGCAGCCCTCAACAAATCTAGAGGATGAGATTTTTTTTTCTTAAGGGGGGGTAGTGTTGTAACACCCCAAAATTTTAACCATGTTTAATTAAATTAAAAAAATTGCCTGGGAATTAAAATTTGTCTTTTTGCTGGATGTTCCTTTAGATTCCAGGACCATTCTTTTCCTTGTATGTTGGAGTTTTTATCACTAGTGAAAACTTTCCAATTAATGTTGGACTCTCATATTCACTCCTTAAAATTTTCTTATATCAGTAGAATTAATTATGTAATTGTCTCCCTAATTTTCTCTAAAAATGTTTTCCCTTAGTTTTAGGGTCCCTTTTGGACTGCAACCACTTGATTAATTTATCTAAAATTTCCAACCAAAAATTGGAGATGTCATGTGATGTTGTTAAGTCACTTTTATGCAAGTATATATTTATTTCTTTTAATATTTTGAGCTCCACACCAGATTTCCAAATCTGGTCCAATGGGCAAATTTGCGCTACAACCCCTTTAAATATTCATTTAATGCTTCCACCAAAATTATGGGATGTTCATAGGAGTATGTTCTTCAACTTTATGCAAAAACCCATTTAGGTCCTTTGGAAAATTTGAGAGAACCAGCCTCTTTTTCATTCTGGTCCATTTGGGTATTTTGCACTGCAACCCTAGTTTATTTTGCTCTAGTGCCCTTGAGCTTCCACATGCTTATAGCCCTTCTTGCAAAACCCTTAAGTCCAGAAGAGTGGGCCTATTGGGATATTTTTGGTTCATGAATCAATGCCCTACACTTTATGTCTAGATCTGAAGATTTGCAAAACTTGCACTATCAAGTTTCTAGTTTTGCCCCACCAGCTATGCCATCATCACCTCCTCCTAAAGAGACCCTGATCTGGAGATTTTGGCCACCATAAGAGATGCCCATATGCCCATGGCATTCTGTCGAGCACCTTGTGTGCATGGCCAGTGTTGGCATAGTTTTTTTAGTTCACATTGTGGACTTGAACCCCTGACCTAGCAGCCATGTCCACTAACCTCCTAGCTACCTCTAACCTAGGTTTGTTGATTTGTATTGGCATCCAAGCAGGTTTGGCCGCCCTGGCATTTCGTCGAACGAGTGCCATGCGTGCCCAGAGCGCGCGTTTTGCACGTGCCGCGCCCGAGCCACCGCGTCCCTGGCTTGTCCCCCC
>LR738714.1:127842986-127905583 GCA_902687465.1 Secale cereale
CCCGAGCTTATCCAAACCTTCTGCAGCTCGCAGCATAGAGCCAAGCCCCGACTGTACTCTCTCACAGGCACCACAGCGCATCGCCACGTCTCTGGCAAGCCAGGAGCTAGCCGCCACCACCGCCTGCTCTGGTCGGTGCCGTATGGGCCACCTGGCGCGCCCCCGAGCACCCCAGACCGCCGTGCTCATCCACAACTTCGTCGTCTACCTCTGCAATCTCTGCCAGCCAGCCCCCACCTCCCGTGCTCTGCAATAGTGCCGTCGCCGTCGTCCTTATCCTCGGCCACCGTCGAACCAACCTTGATCACCTATTTAAGGAAGCCCCGAACCCCTCCGCAGCCTCAGTAAACCACTAGCCACCTCTCGGAACGTCCGAGAAGATTCCGGATGTTCCGGGTTCTTCCGTGTGTTTCATTTGTGCTTGTGTTATTTATTTTGCATTGCATCATGTCATCATTCCTTCATGTCATTCATCTTAGCATCTCAACTAAATAAATGGCATAGATCTTTTGATCTATTTAAATCAAGGGAAGAGTGACTTCTCTTTATAATATATCCTCCTAATATTATGGAGCTATTATAAATAATTATTCCATTTGTTTGGAATTCACCATAACACACTTGCATATTTTCCCCATGCCTTCTCTTTCGCAATTCCTTGCCTCAAACCTAGTCTACAATTCTTATCCATTTTATTGAGGTTCCTCCAAAAATTCGAACATTTTTGGACACTTCTGAAACCTTGTCCTAATTCAAACCATTTGAATTAAATTCAAATGAGTTTGAATTTTACTCTTGCATTCTTGCCATTTCTATTTTTCTCGGACCGCGCTCATTTTTATGAGCCCGAGAAAATTACCCTCAAGTGTAAATTCTTTCCGTAGATGCCTTTTTCTTTTCTCTCTCTTTAGTTCTCTATTTTTTTAACTTGAGAGAGAGAGGGGCAAGAGGTCCAACCGCAGCCCTCTTCTCAGGCCGGCCCATCTGGCTCAAGGCCCCCTGGCCCCAGCCACCTATCCTAAGCCGGCCCAAGGCCCAGCCGCTCTATTCTAACCCTAGCCTGACTGCTCTCAATCGCTCTCTCCTCTTCTCCCGCACCCCGCCGCCAGCATCTCCCTCCTCTCGCCCGAACCCTTTTCCCTCGCTCGTCCTCCCTCTGCTCGATCCCCATCGCTCTCTCTCCCAGGGAGCCCGAGCACCACACCGCGCCGCGCCGTCCTTCTCCCCTGCGTCGTCTCCGTCGCCACCTCCCTCATGCGTCGCCTCCTCCCCTCAATAGCCAACAGCTGGTGGCCTCCTCCTGCTCCTTCCCCGTCGCGCCAGGAGGCCGCGACCTCGTCACCCTCGTCGGCCCTCCTCCTTCGGCGTGCCTTAGCTCGCCTGTCCTCGCGCAGCCAGAGAGGATCGAGAGCGCCTTGCTCCCGATTCCTGCCGTGGCCCGACCTCAGCCTGCAAGATCCCGTCGATGCCGCCCCTAGGGTACTAGGAGGAGCCCTCGAGCACTCTGCCTCGCCCCGTGCGGCCCCCTCCTCCTCGCTACTCCGGTCGGCAAGTCCAGCCACCGGCGACCTCCCCTCCGACGCCATCGACGGCCGCCTTCTGTGCACCTTGCTGCCTTTTTTTCCCTTTGTTGTGAACACTGCAGTTGCAACACCCGTGGGCGCCGAGTTCTCCTTCCGGATCCGACAAGTGTACGACTACCGGATGCGCCAAGTACCTCTTCTTGCGACACGAACATCTACGGAATGTGTACATCTACAAACGTGAACAACTACCGTCATCGACACCCCGAGTACCACGACTTCCACCGACCGTCAAGTACCACGACGCCCGGAGCCATCGGAACCGTCAAGTACATCTACAAAACGAGTAACGATGGCAGTCCGAAACGCCAAGTTCGACTACCGTCGCAAGAATCGAGACCGGCAAGTCCGAAGACCCAGCTACCACTACATAACGTGTACCCCTACGTCAACGACGACCCCGACGCCCCATGTACGACTACGAACGGAATGACTACTTCCCTCTACGAACGTGTACCACGACCTGCGAGTACCACTACTTCCTCTACGATCTTGATCCTCCTCGAAACGAACGTTCCGAAGGTATAACCCTGAGACGATGACCCGTGGACGAATGCTTGTGGTTGTATGAGATGTTTCCCTTGTGTGCACCGTGCCCGTTTCGTCTTTTGTCATGCTCCTCGGTTGCCTCGTCGCCGACTCGTGGGAACCCGGTGACGGGATCACCCCACCTTTCATCTTGTTCGACTCGTTCACGCTCTCCGTCATCTTTTGCACCGGTCTCTCAACGAGTTACCGGAACCGAGATGTTGCCGTTGCATCATTTTCGGATCGTTGCCATGGCACCCTTTCATTCCACCACGGTGACAATACTTTATATCTCTTCATGTTAAACTTTTACTAAATTGCATAAACTTGATCATGTCATCCGCATCATGTTAACAACATTAAAATGTGTCAATTGTTGTTTGCTTAAAATTGCTAAACATGCATATGGGGATTTTCCCGGAATTGTTGTTGTTATTTCCGGCCTCATTTAAAATGCCTAAATAGTGTAGTTTTATTATGCATCATACCTTGCCATGTTTTGCATATTGTCATGTTGCTTGTGTTATTTTTCTGTGCTTCCTACCTTGCCATGTTTTGCTTCCTGTATAGACTTGTCATGCATCATACCTTGCCATGTATTGCATCATATAGGCTTGTGTTATTTTTCTGTGCTTCCTACCTTGCCATGTATTGCTTCCTGTATAGACTTGTCATGCATCATACCTTGCCATGTATTGCATCATGTAGACTTGTGTTATTTTTGTGTGCTTCCTACCTTGCCATGTTTTGCTTCCTGTGTAGACTTGTGGTGCATCCTATATAAAACTGTCATGCATCATACTTGGATGTGCATCGTATGCCATGTTTATGCTTGTGTGTTTACCGTGTTGTTTGCTTCTTTCCGGTTGCTTCTCTTGTTAGCTTCGGTTCGTTCCGGAGTTGTGAGGTTCTGTTCGACTACTTCATGGACCCGTTCTTCTTCCTTGCGGAATCCCAGGCAAGATGACCATACCCTTGGGTACCTTTACTACCATTGCCATGCTTAGTTGTATCGATGCTATCGTTATATGTCGCGCTACCCATCATTTATGTCAGCCTCTCCTTGTTGCCATGAAACATCTAACCTTTGACACCTTCGTAGCAAAAACCATTGTTTGGCTATGTTACCCGCTTGCTCAGCCCCTCTTATAGCGTTGTTAGTTGCAGGTGAAGATAAAGATCGTTCCAGGAGGGAACTTGTTGTTGGTATATCACATATCTATTATTATTAATAACACACCTATATACTGGGCATGGGTGGAAGGCTTGGCCATTTGCTCGGTGTTTTGTTCCACTCATGTCACCTTAGGCGCCGATAAATCGACATTATGTTCCTTGATTTTGCGTTCCTTACACGATGGGTATATGGGGACCCCTTGACAGTTCGTCTTTGAATAAACCTCCTCCAGCAAGGCCCAACATTGGTTTTAATTTGCCTCATAATAACAACTTAATTAATTAATTAAATTTGCATAGGGGGTCGCGGCCCTGGGGATTCTTCTACATAGCAGGGGGGGCCAGTGCTGATGGTGTTGGTCCCAAATAGAGCAGCTTGCGGCGCCGCCCCTTGGAAACTTGGAGTATCTGGTCGCTGTAACCACAGCTCATCCGGACGTGGCCTGAGACGAGATACGCGCGGCTACTATCAGGGTGTCGGCACGCCGGGAGGTCTTGCTAGACTTGTTTTACCATTGTCGAAATGTCATGTGCACCGGGATGCCGAGCCTGATCGGATTTCCCTAAGATAAGGGGTGATGATATTATATTTATCACTTCAGCTAATCGTGAGAGCTTGTGATGGGCTAAGTTGGGACACCCCTGCAGGTTTATAATCTTTCGAAAGCCGTGCCCGTGGTTATGTGGCAGATTGGAATTTGTTAATGTCCGGTTGTAGAAAACTTGACACAGGATCCGAAGTAAAACACACAACTGTGTGAGTAACCGTGACTGTCTCTTTTATCTTTGAGAAGAGAACATGGTGGGGTTATGTTTGACTCGTAGGTAGTTCAGGATCTTTAGCGATCACTACTAGTTTGCGACCGTTTGCGTAGATGCTCATCTTATTCTTGTACTCGTAAGCTAGCCACCATATTATGCTTAGCCGCTGCCGCAACCTCACCACTTTACCTCTTCCTACCCATAAAGCTTTGCTAGTCTCGATACCCATGGTTATGGGATTGCTGAGTCCTCGTGGCTCACAGATACTACAACACCAAATGCAGGTTCAGCCGAGATTGATGCAGGAGCTGGTTCAAGTACTTCGCTGGGAGCTCGATGATTAGAGTGGCCGCATGTTTGTGACGTTTCGAAGACCAGTAGTGGTTTCTACTAGGGGCGATTTGGACCTGTGGCTTTATGTTTTTGGTATCATTCTTTTGGATCTTCGCCCGTAGTCGGGTTGTGATGTTTTGAATGATGTCTTGCTTATGTAATGTATTGTGTGAAGTGGCGAGTGTAAGCCAACTATATCCTTTTGCATTTTCATCCCTATTTTACATGAGTCATGCAAAGATACCAAACTTGAGATCATTTCAGAATGGGCTTATACCTTTAAGTCGTGCCTCAACACGTAGGAGGTATAGTCCCATCCTGGGCATTACAAGTTGGTATCAGAGCCTTCTCCGACCTAGAAGCCCCCACTGATTGATCGAATCATTGACGGTTGAGTCTAGGCACACACTTGAAAATGTTTTGAGTCCTATATATTATATATATATATATATATCGGAGAGTAGGATTTCTTTTGCTCCTCATCTCTTATCACTCTGGTGAGGACTCCTGACGATTACTCTTATCTCTTCTACTCTCAAAATGCACAAAAAAAATTTTTAGGATCTCACGAGTATTGTTTGGATTGTTCCGATGTCTTTGTGATGAGAACATTGTTCTCGATGCCTTCTGTCATTTAGGGGTTGTGGCAGTGTCCCGGGGAGTTGAGCTCCAAGGTGTTGTCGTCACAAATATATCGCATCAGTTCTGGAATACTTAAGACGGCCGACATCGAAAACTCTCCTATGCGGTTAGTGGCAAGATAACCCCGACATCACCCAGTACTGGGGAGGTAGTTCAGGAGTATTGCCATAGCTTGTATAGTAGATGTGTTTCGAAGGTCCGAGGTAAACGGTTTCCGGAAATAACTGGTTATGTGTTGAAGGATGGATACAGCTGGATGTAGGATTAGAGTTGAGTGCGTGGTGCTTCCCCTGTATCCCCAACACCTGATTGCATAACTGGAAACTTTCGGAAATTAATAGGTGGGTTCATCTAGTAGCTCGTAGGCATTCTTCCAACGAATGCATGATATGGAGTTCGGGGTTCTACATTGAGTGAAGTGGTTTTATGGGCGTTGTTCCGATCGGGAGTTGCATCTTAAAGGGTCCTTGGCTATGCTGATCCGGGGATTGCAAAACCCTTTTGTAACACGTTCCATGAGCTTTCAGCACGAATATGTGGAACGAAGCTTCTATCTTGTATTTGTTCTATCTGCTCCTTGTTGCTTTTATTTACCTTTTGTTCTCCCAAGTGGCTTCTCGACAAGTTGATGTACCTGCGGAATTCATTCGTTCAATTCTCTGTTCGAATGATATTGTAAAGATTATGTCGCAACATATCTATCCGTTGTTTTTGTTTTGATTCTGATATTCGAGTTGCTTCGATGTCAAATGTTGATTCCATACCTTTCCTAATCGGTGTTCTCATATTTCTATGGGAGTGCTAATTCTTCTTGACCATCGAGATCTTCATGTTAATCCTTTTCAACTGGTGTGCCTTCTCTTCAAATTATTCCATACGGACGCCGTTGAGAAATTCGACGATTTGTCTGTTTCATTCATCCCAAGTTGTCTTTGTTTTCCCCACCCTCACACCCTTCTTCTTCTTGGAGCCAGAAATTCTCAAATGAAATATGCATTTTATTCATGTGATGTTTCTTCATTCTTTTCCTTCAATGTTCTTATCCGGTGAGTTAAAGATGCTCAAGAGTTTCAAGTTCATCATTCTTAATTCTAACATTCTTCTCCGGTGGACTAAATCCAAGCTTACGTATTGATCATATCTCTTCTTCTTGTTTCACATGTTTTCCCATGTTGAAATTTCTTATCTTAAGTTTCTCTTGCTTATTCAACTCTCTAATTCTTATCCGGAGTCTACAAGGTGTCTCAGAAGATTTGTGTTTCAATTCCTCTTCCGTTCAAGCTATTTTGAGATTGTTATCTCATTCAAGCAATTTAATTCAACCGGTGCTATATCTCTTAAGCAATCATTTTCAGCGGTGATTTCTTTGAGTGGGCCCTAACCCACAGGTCTTTTCCCAGGATCTTACCTGACTCTTCTATTTTTCTGGAGTTATACTCAAATTCTTTTCAAAGTGTGACGTAAGAATGATTTCCATCAGTCACATGCCTTCTCCAAGCTTGTTTTCAATTATTTCCATCTTTAGCTCCACCTTCCTCTTGTCATTCGTCCGGAGTATCTCGAAATTCTTCATGGCATTTCTCGTCTTCATTCTCAACATTTGAAGACCGGAGAAGTGTTTCTCTTAAATCTTGGCCCGTTCTCTCAAGATTCTTCATGAATTCTTCCCATTGTGATCCTCCGAAGGCCATCATTTCAGAAGATTCTTCGTTCTCAATTTTCAACTTCGTCCTCCCACTATTCTTAATTGATGCCTCTTCGTTCGTCTCAATATTCTTACGGTGGTTCATTCAAGTTTACTCTTCCTTGTTTTCGTATTAATTCACTCGTTCTTTTCATAATCCTACCGGTGGTTCGTTGAATATTTACCCAAGCTTGTGTGAGATCTCTCTTAATTCTTCCAACGAGAATAAGTAGTAGGCCAATTCCGTTGCTTGTCATCAATTTAATTTGATGACGGACAAGTATACAGTAAATCTTATTCTTGTCTCCTCGAAGTGATTAATCTCTTTCTCCGGAGCTTGTTCATCATATCATATCCTTGGTTCTAAGTTGTTCATCTTGTTTCGTAGCTCCAAGTTATTTCAATTATACCATACCAAAGCTCTATCTGAATTCATCGCAGGCCTTCAATCTTATTCTTTTCATCTTCCACTTCGCATGCTTTCATTACCGGAGTTCTCATGGTGGTTCATCATGTTTTAATTCATCATCGAAGTCTTCAGCAAGATTCTTGTTGGAGCTCAAGCATTCTTCATCATGCATTCCAAGTGCAATTCTTTCTACCTTATCTTTTCAGATGGTGTTATGTCATTCTTGACAATTCCTTCGTGTTTCATGATTCACGAGTTATCAAGAATGAGATAATTAAAACCATCATTTCTTTCTCTTTAGGAGATCCTTTCAACCCCTCATTTTTATCTCTTGGAGTTATCTTGGGTTGTATTTCACCTAAAAGCTTTCCCTCAGAATTGTTGCTAAGTATGGTGCTTATAAATGACCCAAGTTCTCCATTTATCATTCCGGTGAAATAAGTTTATCGTCTCCTTGTTGATCTCAATCCAATCAAATATTTCCGTTAGTGGCTGGTTGTCACCTCATAATTTTGAGATGATTTCCATAAGCACACATCAAGCTTATTCTTTTGTTGTTGATTATTTTCAACAACTCCGTTCAACCCTTCTTCGTAAGGATGTTTTTCATATTCATTTGTCGGAGAAGTTGTCTTTTCTTCTCCGTTCTTTTCTTTCCAACGATCTAGCATATATTCTTTCATTCCGGAGGCATTGTGATTTTGCTCTCTTTGACCATCATCTCGTTTTATTAAGATCATATTCTTCCCTTGCTTGTCTATTTAATAGGAGTGTCGTGACCCCCATTCTAATTCTATCATCTTATCAAGTTTTGTCTATCTTTTTAACCGGAGTGCTGTCTGAAAGCTTTCTTACCCCTTGTGCCATTCTTTCAATTGTTTCGGAGGCAATATGCTGTTGATTTCATCAAGTATCATTCCATCTCCTCAAGTTCATGTTAATTCCTTCCATTTTTAGACGGAGTGCTGTCCAAATTATTTCGTTCTTATTCCTTCTCAATCTTGGTTAACCGGAGTGGTTTTGAAATTCTTTCGTCATCCGTGAGCTCTTGTTTCATGTCTTTCAACCTGCAAGGTTCTCATAATGCTCCTTGTTCCTCTTTTCTAACGGAGTGTTTTCATCTTCGTTCATCTCCATTGTATTCTTATTCAACTTGTTTAAGCTCTCAAGGTTCGTGGTTTCACTAGTTTGTCAAAGAAGCAACTTTGTTTTACCTCTTCTTTTTCGTTTCTATCCGGTGCCATCTTCAGGATCTCGGGTCGAGATCCTCTGTTAGTGTGGAAGAGTTGTGACGCCCGAAGACCGACGTCCCAGAAGATTCCAGATGTTCCGGGTTCTTCCGTGTGTTTCATTTGTGCTTGTGTTATTTATTTTGCATTGCATCATGTCATCATTCCTTCATGTCATTCATCTTTGCATTTCAACTAAATAAATGGCATAGATCTTTTGATCTATTTAAATCAAGGGAAGAGTGACTTCTCTTTATAACATATCCTCCTAATATTATGGAGCTATTATAAATAATTATTCCATTTGTTTGGAATTCACCATAACACACTTGCATATTTTCCCCATGCCTTCTCTTTCGCAATTCCTTGCCTCAAACCTAGTCTATAATTCTTATCCGTTTTATTAAGGTTCCTCCAAAAATTCGAACATTTTTGGACCCTTCTGAAACCTTGTCCTAATTCAAACCATTTGAATTAAATTCAAATGAGTTTGAATTTTACTCTTGCATTCTTGCCATTTCTATTTTTCTCGGACCGCGCTCATTTTTATGAGCCCGAGAAAATTACCCTCACGTGTAAATTCTTTCCGTAGATGCCTTTTTCTTTTCTCTCTCTTTAGTTCTCTGTTTTTTTTTAATTTGAGAGAGAGAGGGGCAAGAGGTCCAGCCGCAGCCCTCTTCTCAGGCCGGCCCATCTGGCTCAAGGCCCCCTGGCCCCAGCCACCTATCCTAAGCCGGCCCAAGGCCCAGCCGCTCTATTCTAACCCTAGCCTGACTGCTCTCAGTCGCTCTCTCCTCTTCTCCCGCACCCCGCCGCCAGCATCTCCCTCCTCTCGCCTGAACCCTTTTCCCTCGCTCGTCCTCCCTCTGCTCGATCCCCATCGCTCTCTATCCCAGGGAGCCCGAGCACCGCACCGCGCCGTGCCGTCCTTCTCCCCTACGTCGTCTCCGTCGCCACCTCCCTCCTGCGTCGCCTCCTCCCCTCAATAGCCAACAACCGGCGGCCTCCTCCTGCTCCTTCCCCGTCGCGCCAGGAGGCCGCGACCTCGTCACCCTCGTTGGCCCTCCTCCTTCTGCGCGCCTTAGCTCGCCTGTCCTCGCGCAGCCAGAGAGGATCGAGAGCGCCTTGCTCCCGATTCCTGCCGTGGCCCGACCTCAGCCTGCAAGATCCCGTCGATGCCGCCCCCAGGGTACCAGGAGGAGCCCTCGAGCACTCTGCCTCGCCCCGTGCGGCCCCCTCCTCCTCGCTGCTCCGGCCAGCAAGTCCAGCCACCGGCGACCTCCCCTCCGACGCCATCGCCGGCCACCTTCTGTGCACCTTGCTGCCTTTTTTTCCCTTTGTTGTGAACACTGCAGTTGCAACACCCGTGGGCGCCGAGTTCTCCTTCCGGATCCGACAAGTGTACGACTACCGGATGCGCCAAGTACCTCTTCTTGCGACACGAACATCTACGGAATGCGTACATCTACAAACGTGAACAACTACCGTCGTCGAGACCCCGAGTACCACGACTTCCACCGACCGTCAAGTACCACAACGCCCGGAGCCATCGGAACCGTCAAGTACATCTACAAAACGAGTAACGATGGCAGCCCGAAACGCCAAGTTCGACTACTGTCGCAAGAATCGAGACCGGCAAGTCCGAAGACCCAAGTACCACTACATAACGTGTACCCCTACGTCAACGACGACCCCGACGCCCCGTGTACGACTACTTCCCTCTACAAACGTGTACCACGACCCGCGAGTACCACTACTTCCTCTACGATATTGATCCTCCTCGAAACGAACGTTCCAAAGGTATACCCCCGAGACGATGACCCGTGGACGAATGCTTGTGGTTGTATGAGATGTTTCCCTTGTGTGCACCGTGCCCATTTCGTCTTTTGTCATGCTCCTCGGTTGCCTCGTCGCCGACTCGTGGGAACCCGATGACGGGATCACCCCACCTTTCATCTTGTTCGACTCGTTCACGCTCTCCGTCATCTTTTGCACCAGTCTCTCAACGAGTTACCGGAACCGAGATGTTGCCGTTGCATCATTTTTGGATCGTTGTCGTGGCACCCTTTCCTTCCACCATGGTGACAATACTTTATATCTCTTCATGTTAAACTTTTACTAAAAATTGCATAAACTTGATCATGTCATCCGCATCATGTTAACAACATTAAAATGTGTGAATTGTTGTTTGCTTAAAATTGCTAAACATGCATATGGGGATTTTCCCGGAATTGTTGTTGTTATTTCCGGCCTCATTTAAAATGCCTAAATAGTGTAGTTTTATTATGCATCATACCTTGCCATGTTTTGCATATTGTCATGTTGCTTGTGTTATTTTTCTGTGCTTCCTACCTTGCCATGTTTTGCTTCCTGTATAGACTTGTCATGCATCATACCTTGCCATGTATTGCATCATATAGGCTTGTGTTATTTTTCCGTGCTTCCTACCTTGCCATGTATTGCTTCCTGTATAGACTTGTCATGCATCATACCTTGCCAAGTATTGCATCATATAGACTTGTGTTATTTTTCTGTGCTTCCTACCTTGCCATGTTTTGCTTCCTGTGTAGACTTGTGGTGCATCCTATATAAAATTGCCATGCATCATACTTGGATGTGCATCGTATGCCATGTTTATGCTTGTGTGTTTACCGTGTTGTTTGCTTCTTTCCGGTTGATTCTCTTGTTAGCTTCGGTTCGTTCCGAAGTTGTGAGGTTCTGTTCGACTACTTCATGGACCCGTTCTTCTTCCTTGCGGAATCCCAGGCAAGATGACCATACCCTTGGATACCTTTACTACCATTGACATGCTTAGTTGTCTCGATGCTATCGTTATATGTCACGCTACCCATCATTTATGTCAGCCTCTCCTTGTTGCTATGAAACATCTAACCTTTGACACCTTCCTAGCAAAAACCATTGTTTGGCTATGTTACCCGCTTGCTCAGCCCCTCTTATAGCATTGTTAGTTGCAGGTGCAGATGAACATCGTTCCAGGAGGGAACTTGTTGTTGGTATATCACAATATCTATTATTATTAATAACACACCTATATACTGGGCATGGGTGGAAGGCTTGGCCTTTTGCTCGGTGTTTTGTTCCACTCATGCCACCTTAGGCACCGATAAACCGGCATTATGTTCCTTGATTTTGCGTTCCTTACACGATGGGTATATGGGGACCCCTTGACAGTTGGTCTTTGAATAAAACTCCTCCAGCAAGGCCCAACATTGGTTTTAATTTGCCTCATAATAACAACTTAATTAATTAATTAAATTTGCATAGGGGGTCGCGTCCCCGGGGATTCTTCTACATAGCAGGGGGGCCAGTGCTGATGGTGTTGGTCCCAAATAGAGCAGCTTGCGGCGCCGCCCCTTGGAAACTTGGAGTATCTGGTCGCTGTAACCATAGCTCATCCGGACGTGGCCTGAGACGAGATACGCGCGGCTACTATCAGGGTGTCGGCACGCCGAGAGGTCTTGCTAGACTTGTTTTACCATTGTCGAAATGTCTTGTGCACCGGGATGCCGAGCCTGATCGGATTTCCCTAAGAGAAGGGGTGATGATATTATATTTATCACTTCAGCTAATCGTGAGAGCTTGTGATGGGCTAAGTTGGGACACCGCTGCAGGGTTATAATCTTTCGAAAGCCGTGCCCGCGGTTATGTGGCAGATTGGAATTTGTTAATGTCCGGTTGTAGAAAACTTGACAGAGGATCCGAAGTAAAACACACAACTGTGTGAGTAACGGTGACTGTCTCTTTTCTCTTTGAGAAGAGAACATGGTGGGGTTATGTTTGACTCGTAGGTAGTTCAGGATCTTTAGCGATCACTACTAGTTTGCGACCGTTTGCGTAGATGCTCATCTTATTCTTGTACTCGTAAGCTAGCCACCATATTATGCTTAGCCGCTGTCGCAACCTCACCACTTTACCTCTTCCTACCCATAAAGCTTTGCTAGTCTTGATACCCATGGTTATGGGATTGTTGAGTCCTCGTGGCTCACAGATACTACAACACCAGATGCAGGTTCAGCCGAGATTGATGCAGGAGCTGGTTCAAGTACTTCGCTGGGAGCTCGATGATGAGAGTGGCCGCATGTTTGTGACGTTTTGACGACCAGTAGTGGTTTCTACTAGGGGCGATTCGGACCTGTGGCTTTATGTTTTTGTTATCTTTCTTTTGGATCTTCGCCCGTAGTCGGGTTGTGATGTTTTGAATGATGTCTTGCTTATGTAATGTATTGTGTGAAGTGGCGATTGTAAGCCAACTATCTCCTTTTGCATTTTCATCCCTATTTTACATGAGTCGTGCAAAGATACTGTCACACCCCAAAATTTTTAACCTTGTTTTAATAATTAAAATTTGGCTAGAAAATAAAATTTTGAATTTTATTAGGTTCTTTAATAACTTCAGAACCTTTTATATAACTATCCTTCAAAAATCCTCTCTTCTTATAATAAAATTTTTGGGAATAATTTTTATGGACTCTGGTTATATCTTGGGTTACTTCTTTATTTGTTTAAATAACAGTAGAATTATTTTCATAATAAAATTTTGCCCTAGAAAATTCTTTTAATAACTTTTCAGTGTTTTAAATGCTTCTGTTGCACTACTTCTATTTTAAATAATTCCCTAAAAATTCCACCATAAATTCTGGGAGGTCTTGTTATGCCTATATGTCACTTTGGTGCAAAAACCCAACCTGGTGTTTTGCAAAATTTGAGTGCAACATCCTCTTTTCATTTCTGTCCATCTTCTAGGTTTCAACTACAACCCTATTATTTCTTGCTCCAAAATTTCTGAGCCTTGGCCATCTTCTTGTTCTTCCAACCAGAACCTTAACTCCAGAAGATCAGCTCCATTAGCATCTTTTAGACCCACCAAAGACCCCTCTGAATATTCAGTCCAGAACTGAATTTCAACAAAACTTGCACTAGCAAGTATGTCTTCTTCCCAAAATAATTTCACCACCATCTCTACCCTCTAAAGAGACCTCATCCTGCCAAATTCCAGCCCCAACAGAGTTACCTAGCAAGCTCTAACATTTTGTCGAACACCTTGAGGGCATGACCGAATTTTGGCAAGGTTTTCATCTTGCACAACACACCTGCCCTCCTGGCCATTCTAACTTATCCATCGTAATCACCATAAACCCTGGCCCCATTCTGTTATCTGTCAGCTTGTATGGATCACTATGGGTGCCATTAGCAAATCGTCGAGCACATGGCGTGCAGGTCCAGAGCGCGGCCAGAGCACGCGTTTTGCAGGCATCGGCACCGCACCGCGTAGCCTTCCTGCCAAGCCTCCCGCACGCCAAAAGCTGCGTGGCGCTTCTCTGGCAAGCCACCACCCTCGCCGACACTTTCCCTTGTCCCCTAGCATCACCTTCCACCGTCCATCGCCTCCGCTCCTCGCCGCCCGACAAACACCGTCTCCGCCACGCCACCTCCGGGACACGCGGCTCACCCTGAGTCCACCGGCCCCCCCTTGCATCAATGCGGACGGCCGCCGTCCCCACAGAATCCCGCCACCTCATCACCGGCCACGACCTCCGCCTTTAATCGCCGCCGCCTCCATGGCTTCCCCGGGAAGTCACGGGAACCGCCTCCCCCACCTATAAAACCCCTCCTCGAGCTCGCTCCCGTGGAGAGCACCTCCCTCTCCCCCTCACCAACTCTCCCGTAGAGGCAGAACGACCGAAAACGGTCGTCTCCCCCAACTCCAGTAGCCTCTACCGCCACCATTCCCTCGACGGTTCCGACGCCACCACAACCTCCCCCGCTTCCTTCTCCTCACCGAGATATTCCCCTTCACCCCACGGACCCTTTCCTCCCATCATTTTCGCCGGAGCAAGCTCGTGGGCGAAAGCCCCATTCCGACGCCGCCGGAGTTTCTCGGGTGAGCTCGTCGCCGGCAGGATAGGACTCCCCGGCGACCGTGCCACACACCGGCCGAACCCTCTCTCTCCCCTGAGCACAACGGTGGGCTTAGACCCACGAGAGGTGCCGCCTAACTCCGACGAACGCCGCCGGAGCCTCGTCTCTGTCTCCGTTCCGGCGCGGGCGAGGAGAAGGACGAGGACCGGTCAAACCTGACCGGTGGGCCAGGCGGGGCCCACCGTCAGTGACTGGAAGTCACGCCTGCGCCGCCTCCCGAGCGGCTGGGCGATTGGGCTCGGCCCAGTGAGGCCGTGAAACTAAACAGCGCTCAGGGCGCACCTCTATCCTTTTCTCTTATTCCTTCCAGCACTGTTTCAAATATTTCCATAGCCACCAAATCAACTCCAAATCTGATGATTCCAATTTTTACAGACTCTTAAAATCATGGCCTATTTAGTAATATTAAGTGAACATTTTACTGGGCTTAGTTTCTGTCTAATGGATTTAAATATTGCTTTTAATCATGTTTTCCATCTTAGTAGATCCATAACTAATTCATCTGAACTCTAAATGAATTAATTCTTTTTCTGTTATTCCTTAAATATCCTCTAGTTTATTTTAGTATTTATTTCAAAAACTTTTGAAATACTTTTTAGTGCTGTTTTTGAATTATGTGGTGATTTAGATATTTTTGAAAATAGGATTTGAAGGGGAGATGATTCCTTGCAAGTAACCAGCACCTTTTCATATCTAAGGCAAGCATTGTGAACACTTGATATGATAACTTGTTAGCTAGTATATTTTAAGCATGGTTTAATACTAGTAATAAAATTTGCATATAAGTAGGAATATTTCATGCATGCATGTTCATGTAGATAAGTTCTTTTGCATGCATTTTTGGCAACATGCATAGTTTGTGGGCATCCATGAGTGTGCTCCTGTTTTGGACGTGCCGGTGGGCACGGGCCATATTTTGACACGGTGGTGTCTTGAGACATATGTGGAAGAAGGCAAGGGTTGTAGCCCTGTCCTGGTGATACTGTTGAGAGAATAAGTTTTGTTGTGCTAACCCCTGCAAGAAACATAAGCCTCCTGAGTCGGCCGCAGATCGAGTCTTGTTCCGGTAACCCCCATACTTGTCTCGTGCTACCACTTGTCCCTGCCTCGGGTAGGGTATGGTTTAGTAAGTTGTCAACCCCTTTCCGTGCACACACCGTACAGAGAGGCCATGGTGGAAGATACCGGGTGCATCCGGTAGGCATGCCACATGGTCAGGGGGCATGGGTGTTTCCGGCTGTCGTGATGCCGAGAGGGAGTGTACCCTTGTAATCCGCGCGTATGAATAGTGATCCCATGCTCATGGAGGTTGTAGCCTCTCCGACTTAGAGTTTTCCTTAACTGTTGTTCTGGGTGATCCCTGGCAGCAGAAAAGTTAAGCTGGTGTGTGCTGGTTAGGTGTGTTTTCAACCCAAAGACCGTAATGGGAATTAGGCAGTGTCATGATACTGACTAATGAAATCCTATACTTGTGGGTAAAGAGTACAACCTCTGCAGAGTTTGAAACCTATTCGAATAGCCGTGTCCGCGGTTAAGGACTACGGTTTGGGTTGGTCAAGTGTCGGTCTTAGAGTCGGTCTCCGGAGGAAATATTTAATATTTGAGCATGATTATTTCGCAGGATAATATTTGGCTGCTACTGTTGTTGTTATGAATATTATGGATGAGATGATTATTATTATGAACTAACCCCCTGCTCTTATTTTATTTTTTTCCAGAGTGTCTCAGGGGCTGGTTAGACTACCCCGGACACTCGCCTTTATTTTTTAAAGTCCTTTCTGTGGCGTCCCTCGAGTGTCAGGCGGTTTATCACGCCACTACTCTTGTGGACACCCGATTGGCATTTCTTTTCAAGTCCTTTCTGTGGCGTCCCTCGAGTGTCAGGCGGTTTATCACGCCACTACTCTTGTGGACACCCGACTGGCATTTCTTTTCAAGTCCTTTCGTGGCGTCGCCTGAGATCTCGGACGGTATCGTCCGATTTTTCTTTTAGACACCCGACTGGCATTTTTTTTTAGACCAACCGTGGTGTCACTTGACATCCGATCGGCATTTCTTTTATATTTTATTATTGCTAATATTTATTTTCTGCAATAATTATTATTCACTATGCCATGTTTTAATTCATGTCAGCATGCATTTAAAATAAGTCTGTCATGAGCATATGCATATAGTTTAATTCATGACCATATAATTATTTGCTGCATTTGTTATATCTTTTGTCCATGATGTTTGCGAGTACATTCAAACGTACTCACAGGCTTGTCCCTGGCTATCTACTTGGTCAGGTTAGGAGTTCTGCGAGAAGTACTACAGCGACGTTCGTGCGAAGCCTAGGAGTGCAGCCACGCAGGATAGGAGTTATCCGGGTCAGCTGTCCTGTTGGGAAGAAACCCCATCGTTGTAAAGTTCCGCAAGCCAATTCCTTCATCCACCACCGGAGTCATTGTTATTCAGTAGACCTTTATGGTCTTATATCAAAATTCTTGTAATGCTTGGTAATCTGTAACAAGTATGTGTCCACCAGTAACAGTAATCCTGGGCTGGTGATGACACTAGGGGATTAATTTCTGGAACATTATGTTCCCGAAATCCGGCCCCGACAGACTTGGTATCAGAGCCAGGCTGACCATTGGCTAATCCTATCTTAGCCTGGTCACCATCCCTAGGTTTCCACACCATCCACAACTTTTCCTGTCCACGGTCAAGTCTATCCCACCCACAGTGGCAACCGACATCTTTCAATAGCCGGTGCCCAACCTATCAGTCTATCCATAGGCCGGGTGCCTGTGCCAACACCTGAACCTTCTCATCCACAAGCGTGCGATGGAAGACTCGGCTGCCTTATAAAGGAAGCCTTGCCCCAAACTCAGCACATCACAGCCCCATTCCCAGTTCAGTATCAAACCACCAGGATGGCAGGCCCCCTCGTGCATAACGAGACCACCGCAGTCGAGCTTGAAGGCTTCGTAACCATCCTCGCCAATCTCACTCGTCGTGCTTTTAGCATCAACGAGCCTCCGGAATATGTCGTGTACCAAGAGCACACGAGTAATTCCATCCATCACTTCTGGGCCACGGTGCACATCTACGGGAAGGGCACCACATCGGAACGTCCCTACCGATTCACCGGAAGGACGACCTCCGACGAGCCTCAATCCATCCAACTTGCAGCCCGAGAGGCTATAGTTCAACTCCGGCACCTGTCGCCGAGGGTTAACTGCCGCTCCTTCTACTACTACCCCAGTCGTGAAGGCTATGGTAGCCCGACCCAGGTCGCCAACGGGGACCATGAGTCAGACCCTGCCCTGGTGCACCTGGTGCGCTACCTAAGAACGCAGGAGGCACTGTTCGATCAGGTCACTCTCGACCTGATTGAGACCCGCAGGAAGCTCGCTCTCCTGACCCCAGCAAGGAGTGAAGTCACACCCGCCACCGACGCTCCTATACTGCTGCTTGGAAGGCCGGTTGAGCCCCCAAGCTCTGACCATGTCACCTATCCAGGCAATGCCTTCGCCTCACCCGGGCACCTTCGTCGTCTCTTGGAGGCCTACTCCAATGGGACGGTGACCTCGACACCCCGCGAAGGACACCACCGCTACCCCAGCCCTGTAGCTCCCCATCCTACCCCGACCAGCTCCGACGCGGAAGCGCACGGAGACGACTCGGCATCAGCAAGATGCGCCAAGATAGATATCAACCAGATGGACTGAGTCCACCAAAATTGTTATCAAACCCATGGTGGCTCGGTTTTTCCTTAAAGTTTCGCAGTAGCTGTTGGGTGGCGTAGTGAGTTTGTAGACCCCTGTGTGTCACTATCTAATAATATTTGTGTTCCGGCATAAATTGCTTGATGAGTGGTTACAGAGTAAATTCTAGACATGACCCCTAAATCGACATACACAGTAATATGTCACTTCCCTTCTGGGGATTGATGCCTGAGGCTTTGACTCAGACAGCCCCGCGCCGGAATCGGTGTCTCTGTCGTAACGGCACCATTTCATGACCCAGGCTCTCTATAAGAGGCCACAATCACTTTTCCACACCAGCAACCATCAGCATCAAGCACTACCTTTTTCCATTCATCCACACATGCCTCACCCCGGAGCCCATCTGAGAAACCCCGATGCAAGACCTGGTAGTTTTGTTATGTTATTGTGGGATTTTACCCGCAATACTCTTGGCTCCACCCATCCACCCCTGTACGAGCTTTTCAAATCGAGAATC
Organism: Secale cereale; assembly: GCA_902687465.1. Taxonomy (NCBI): domain Eukaryota; kingdom Viridiplantae; phylum Streptophyta; class Magnoliopsida; order Poales; family Poaceae; genus Secale; species Secale cereale. Next base: position 127,861,500 of record LR738714.1, read on the forward strand.
ACTCCCGATCTCTCGAAATACTGGGCAGCTGTATATATTCCACCAGCAGATTTGAACCAAGGCCCTCCCTATGTAATTTTCATCGGGAGATCCATGCCAACGCCAGGCATGGCCATTGAGTCTGCTGCGTATGAAGCAGTTACCCGTCTTCGTTTTGCGGTACCCTGTGCCAACGCAAGGGAATACTGCTATTTTCCAAGTCGCGCTGCTTTTGGAGCAGAAGCTACGTTCCGCTGTGGGCGTGCGGAGAGCGATCCAGCCCTGGTCTATCTCATTCAATATGTGATGGCCCAGGAGCGTTTCACCCAGCAAATACTGGAGTATCTCCACTACCTTGCTGTTCTGAATTCCCGGATCGCCATCGGCGGACCCCCTCTGCCAACTCAGGAGGGACACGTTCTTCGTTTGCTCCCTCCACTCCCTCCACTCACTCCGGAAGAAGAAAGATGTGTTCCAATACCGGGAAGTTGTCCGTTTGACCCTGTAAATCCCGCTTTCGGACCGTAGACGGTCGTGAGTGTGTTTGCGTATCGTGTAGTGTTTGTTTGCGTGTTGTTTTATTTGTATGTCATGAATGTATTGCCCTGTTGGCATTTTTGCATATGAGTGTTTTATTTGTGTGGTATGCTTCTTAGTTCTTTCGCCCTTAACAAATCTCGAGGACGAGATTTTTCTTAAGGGGGTTAGAATTTGTCACACCCCAAAATTTTTAACCTTGTTTTAATAATTAAAATTTGGCTAGAAAATAAAATTTTGAATTTTATTAGGTTCTTTAATAACTTCAGAACCTTTTATATAACTATCCTTCAAAAATCCTCTCTTCTTATAATAAAATTTTTGGGAATAATTTTTATGGACTCTGGTTATATCTTGGGTTACTTCTTTATTTGTTTAAATAACAGTAGAATTATTTTCATAATAAAATTTTGCCCTAGAAAATTCTTTTAATAACTTTTCAGTGTTTTAAATGCTTCTGTTGCACTACTTCTATTTTAAATAATTCCCTAAAAATTCCACCATAAATTCTGGGAGGTCTTGTTATGCCTATATGTCACTTTGGTGCAAAAACCCAACCTGGTGTTTTGCAAAATTTGAGTGCAACATCCTCTTTTCATTTCTGTCCATCTTCTAGGTTTCAACTACAACCCTATTATTTCTTGCTCCAAAATTTCTGAGCCTTGGCCATCTTCTTGTTCTTCCAACCAGAACCTTAACTCCAGAAGATCAGCTCCATTAGCATCTTTTAGACCCACCAAAGACCCCTCTGAATATTCAGTCCAGAACTGAATTTCAACAAAACTTGCACTAGCAAGTATGTCTTCTTCCCAAAATAATTTCACCACCATCTCTACCCTCTAAAGAGACCTCACCCTGCCAAATTCCAGCCCCAACAGAGTTACCTAGCAAGCTCTAACTTTTTGTCGAACACCTTGAGGGCATGACCGAATTTTGGCAAGGTTTTCATCTTGCACAACACACCTGCCCTCCTGGCCATTCTAACTTATCCATCGTAATCACCATAAACCCTGGCCCCATTCTGTTATCTGTCAGCTTGTATGGATCACTATGGGTGCCATTGGCAATTCGTCGAGCACATTGTGCACATGTCCAGAGCGCGCCCGGAGCACCATTATGGCAGGCATCGGCACCACTCCGCGTGGCCTCCCTGCTACTCCTCCCGCACGCCAACCGCTGCGTGGCGCTTCCCTGGCGAGCCACCACCCCCGCCGACACTCTCCCTCGTCCCCTAGCGCCACCCTCCACCGTCCACACCACCGTCCCTCGCCGCCCGACAAGAAACCTTCTCCGCCACGCCACCTCAGAGACACGCGGCTTCCCCTGAGTTCTCCGGTCCCCCTTGGCATTAATGGGACGGCTGCCACACCCCACGGAACCCCGCCACCTCGCCACCGGCCTCACCGGCCTCACACGCCGCCTTTAAAGGCCGCCGTCGCTGCATGCCGTGGACGGCGCCACTCGGGGCACCTGGCTCCGCCCCGAGGCCGCCAGCTTGACCCCCGCATCTAACTCGCAGGGGCCCCGCCCTCACCTAACCGCACCGGCCACGCCTACTCATCACCGGCCACGACCTCCGCCTTTAATCGCCGCCGCCTCCATGGCTTCCCCGGGAAGTCACGGGAACCGCCTCCCCCACCTATAAAACCCCTCCTCGAGCTCGCTCCCGTGGAGAGCACCTCCCTCTCCCCCTCACCAACTCTCCCGTAGAGGCAGAACGACCGAAAACGGTCGTCTCCCCCAACTCCAGTAGCCTCTACCGCCACCATTCCCTCGACGGTTCCGACGCCACCACAACCTCCCCCGCTTCCTTCTCCTCACCGAGATATTCCCCTTCACCCCACGGACCCATTCCTCCCATCATTTTTCGCCGGAGCAAGCTCGTGGGCGAAAGCCCCATTCCGACGCCGCCGGAGTTTCTCGGGTGAGCTCGTCGCCGGCAGGATAGGACTCCCCGGCGACCGTGCCACACACCGGCCGAACCCTCTCTCTCCCCTGAGCACAACGGTGGGCTTAGACCCACGAGAGGTGCCGCCTAACTCCGACGAACGCCGCCGGAGCCTCGTCTCTGTCTCCGTTCCGGCGCGGGCGAGGAGAAGGACGAGGACCGGTCAAACCTGACCGGTGGGCCAGGCGGGGCCCACCGTCAGTGACTGGAAGTCACGCCTGCGCCGCCTCCCGAGCGGCTGGGCGATTGGGCTCGGCCCAGTGAGGCCGTGAAACTAAACAGCGCTCAGGGCGCACCTCTATCCTTTTCTCTTATTCCTTCCAGCACTGTTTCAAATATTTCCATAGCCACCAAATCAACTCCAAATCTGATGATTCCAATTTTTACAGACTCTTAAAATCATGACCTATTTATTAATATTAAGTGAACATTTTACTGGGCTTAGTTTCTGTCTAATGGATTTAAATATTGCTTTTAATCATGTTTTTCCATCTTAGTAGATCCATAACTAATTCATATGAACTCTAAATGAATTAATTCTTTTTTTTGTTATTCCTTAAATATCCTCTGGTTTATTTTAGTATTTATTTCAAAAAACTTTTGAAATACTTTTTAGTGCTGTTTTTGAATTATGTGGTGATTTAGATATTTTTGAAAATAGGATTTGAAGGGGAGATGATTCCTTGCAAGTAACCAGCACCTTTTCATATCTAAGGCAAGCATTGTGAACACTTGATATGATAACTTGTTAGCTAGTATATTTTAAGCATGGTTTAATACTAGTAATAAAATTTGCATATAAGTAGGAATATTTCATGCATGCATGTTCATGTAGATAAGTTCTTTTGCATGCATTTTTGGCAACATGCATAGTTTGTGGGCTTCCATGAGTGTGCTCCTGTTTTGGACGTGCCGGTGGGCACGGGCCATATTTTGACACGGTGGTGTCTTGAGACTTATGTGGAAGCAGGCAAGGGTTGTAGCCCTGTCCTGGTGATACTGTTGAGAGAATAAGTTTTGTTGTGCTAACCCCTGCAAGAAACATAAGCCTCCTGAGTCGGCCGCAGATCGAGTCTTGTTCCGGTAACCCCCATACTTGTCTCGTGCTACCACTTGTCCCTGCCTCGGGTAGGGTATGGTTTAGTAAGTTGTCAACCCCTTTCCGTGCACACACCGTACAGAGAGGCCATGGTGGAAGATACCGGGTGCATCCGGTAGGCATGCCACATGGTCAGGGGGCATGGGTGTTTCCGGCTGTCGTGATGCCGAGAGGGAGTGTACCCTTGTAATCCGCGCGTATGAATAGTGATCCCATGCTCATGGAGGTTGTAGCCTCTCCGACTTAGAGTTTTCCTTAACTGTTGTTCTGGGTGATCCCTGGCAGCAGAAAAGTTAAGCTGGTGTGTGCTGGTTAGGTGTGTTTTCAACCCAAAGACCGTAATGGGAATTAGGCAGTGTCACGATACTGACTAATGAAATCCTATACTTGTGGGTAAAGAGTACAACCTCTGCAGAGTTTGAAACCTATTCGAATAGCCGTGTCCGCGGTTAAGGACTACGGTTTGGGTTGGTCAAGTGTCGGTCTTAGAGTCGGTCTCCGGAGGAAATATTTAATATTTGAGCATGATTATTTCGCAGGATAGTATTTGGCTGCTACTGTTGTTGTTATGAATATTATGGATGAGATGATTATTATTATGAACTAACCCCTGCTCTTATTTTATTTTTTTCCAGAGTGTCTCAGGGGCTGGTTAGACTACCCCGGACACTCGCCTTTATTTTTTTAAAGTCCTTTCTGTGGCGTCCCTCGAGTGTCAGGCGGTTTATCACGCCACTACTCTTGTGGACACCCGATTGGCATTTCTTTTCAAGTCCTTTCTGTGGCGTCCCTCGAGTGTCAGGCGGTTTATCACGCCACTACTCTTGTGGACACCCGATTGGCATTTCTTTTCAAGTCCTTTCTGTGGCGTCCCTCGAGTGTCAGGCGGTTTATCACGCCACTACTCTTGTGGACACCCGACTGGCATTTCTTTTCAAGTCCTTTCGTGGCGTCGCCTGAGATCTCGGACGGTATCGTCCGATTTTTCTTTTAGACACCCGACTGGCATTTTTTTTTTTTTTTTAGACCGACCGTGGTGTCACTTGACATCCGATCGGCATTTCTTTTATATTTTATTATTGCTAATATTTATTTTCTGCAATAATTATTATTCACTATGCCATGTTTTAATACATGTCAGCATGCATTTAAAATAAGTCTGTCATGAGCATATGCATATAGTTTAATTCATGACCATATAATTGTTTGCTGCATTTGTTATATCTTTTGTCCATGATGTTTGCGAGTACATTCAAACGTACTCACAGGCTTGTCCCTGGCTATCTACTTGGTCAGGTTAGGAGTTCTGCGAGAAGTACTACAGCGACGTTCGTGCGAAGCCTAGGAGTGCAGCCACGCAGGATAGGAGTTATCCGGGTCAGCTGTCCTGTTGGGAAGAAACCCCATCGTTGTAAAGTTCCGCAAGCCAATTCCTTCATCCACCACCGGAGTCATTGTTATTCAGTAGACCTTTATGGTCTTATATCAAAATTCTTGTAATGCTTGGTAATCTGTAACAAGTATGTGTCCACCAGTAACAGTAATCCTGGGCTGGTGATGACACTAGGGGATTAATTTCTGGAACATTATGTTCCCGAAATCCGGCCCCGACAGATACCAAACTTGAGATCATTCCAGAATGGGCTTATACCTTTAAGTCGTGCCTCGACACATAGGAGGTATAGTCCCATCCTGGGCATTACAGTGATATTGGTGACAGTAACCACTTCTCATGCCACATATGCCTAGTGATAGTTCTGATGGAATCCAAAGGAAGGTTATGTTCCGCTGAACCGACCATGTGACTGACATCTCGTTGTGGCGAGGATGTGCAGTAGGGCAGGATGTAGCGTGAGGGGTGGTGACCCTGTCAGGATCTATGAAGAGCATTGTGGCACCAACCATACAGAGAATACATAAACCTCCTGAGTCCACCTTAGATCGAGTCTTGCTCCAGTAACCCCCATATTTGTTTCGTACTACCACTTGTCCCTGCCGCTGGTAGGGTACGGTTTAGTCAGTTGTCAACCCCTTTCTTGGCACACACCGTACAGAGAGGCCATGGTGGAAGATACCGGGTGCATCCGGTAGGCATGCCACCTGGTCAGGGGGCATGGGTGTTTCCGGTTGGGACCGAGAGGGGGGACACCCCTTAGAGCGCGCGATAGAAATTTGATCCCATGCTACACGAGGTTGTAGCCTCCCCACTTAGAGTTTGCTTATCACGTGTCGTGGGTGATTCCAGACACAAGTAAAGTTAAGCTGGTGTGTGCAAGTTAGGTGGGTTCTCGACTAAAAGACCATAGACGGAATTAGTTCCAATGGACTAAAGAAAGCCGTTATTCATGGGTAAAGAGTACACCCTCTGCAGAGATATCAAACCTATTCGAATAGCCGTGTCCATGGTTAAGGACTACAGTCTGGGATGGGTCGAGTGTCGGTCTTAGTGTCGATCTTCGGAGGAAAACTACTAAATCAGAACATTTACTATGATATGCGATATGTGGTAATCATGTTTATTATTGTGGACTAAACATTTGTGTTATTTGAATAAATGAGTATCCCTGGGACGGTTCTACCTCCTGGATATTCACCGCGACTTATTTATTTTCCTTATAAGCCCTTTATGTGATGTCGCTCAGACGTCCGACTATGGCATTTTGTTATTTACTTTTCTTTATAAGCCCTTTATATGATGTCGCTCAGACGTCCGACTGTGGCATTTTTTATTTACTTTTCTTTATAAGCCCTTTATGTGATGTCGCTCAAACGTCCGACTGTGGCAGTTTGTTATTTATTTTTCTTTATAAGCCCTTTATGTGATGTCGCTCAGACGTCCGACTGTGGCATTTTGTTATTTACTTTTCTTTAAAAGCCCTTTATGTGATGTCGCTCAGACGTCCAATTGTGGCATTCTTGTCCTTTTTTCCCCTATAAGCCCTTTCTGTGGTGTCGCTCAGATGCCCGACTGTGGCACGCTTGTTATTTATTTTATTATCACTCTCTGATTTCATATGCCTTTTCATATGAATGTCCTACTTGCATTATATACGGTCATATCATTAATATCATAGTGATCATCCATTATTCCCGAACATGTTTATATCTCACTCATGTTCATAATGTTTGCGGGTACATTCAAAGTACTCACTGGCTTGTCCCTGGCTATTGTCTTGGCTAGATTCCTTGCGTGGGAAGGAACGATGCGATGACAGCCCCGGAACCTATGCTAATGGAGATAGCAGCCTCGCGAAGATAGGAGTTAGCCTGGTCAGCTGTTCCTGTGGGAAATGGAGTCCCATAGTCACCGACGTATCTCAAACCGCTTCCGTCATCAGCCACTAGAAAACTTGTGTTGTACTCACAGGCCAAGATGGTCTTGTACTACATACTTGTACTTTGCTTGGAGTTTCTGTAACAAGTTGGTAACTCATCAGCTAACAGTAATCCTGGGGCTGGTGAGCACAGGGGCCGCTTTTGGGAAATTAATATCCCGAAAATCCGGTCCTGACAGGAAGGGGCTGTTGTCTTCTTCTTCTCAGCGGCCTTCGTCAGCCTCTTCGCTGCCGTGGCCCTCATGTGACGCCCGGACCCCTGCAGGGTCAATTGAGGCTGTGTAGCCCTGTCGGGCCGGACCAGCTCGCCATAGCCAGCCCGCCGCAGGACTCGCCCTCTTCCCTTGGCTGGCGTCGAGCCTGCTGCCACTTCCTCCTCCTCCAACGACTCGTCGGCCGCATCTTCGACAAGCAGAGCTCCAGTGCCGGCGCTGCTAACCTCCCCGGCGGCCGCCGCCCATCGGGTGAGCTCCACCTCCTCCGCAGCCGTTGTGGCCTTGTCCTCCACACCCCCGGCACTGCCGGCCTCCATGGAAAGCTGCGTCTCCCTCGCCCTAGTGGCGATGTAGTCCAGCTCTGCCTGGGTGGTGTCCATGACAAGCCACCACTCAGCGTCAGCATTGACATATACCTCAATCAGGGTGTCAAAGAATTGCTGCACATCCGCGTCCGTCGGCTCCTTCCAGCTCGGGACAGGGCCATGCGCGTTACAGTCCGGCATCATAGCGATGATCTCGGACCGACGAGAATTATTGCACAACGGGACCACCCCCACTGGCAACTTGAAAAACGGCCCCTTGAGGGCCTTGCCGACCTTTGCGGCAGCCCTCGCGGCCTTGCCGGTCCGTTCGACCTCGCCATCACGACCCACATCAAGCTGAAAAATCCGCTGGCAGAAATGGGCATGTGCCATCATCATGAAATTGTGGTCGAGGCCAGGACGGAGTCGCATAATGTCAGCCGGATTTGTAAAGAGCCATGCTAGCCTCCCCTTGTTGTGCAACGGGGCGATCCGACGGCGAATAAAGTCTGCCCTGATCATCTCAAGGGTGAGTCCAGCCCGGGTGAGCCAGAGAATCCTGGTAGTGGCGACAGTCAGCCTCCCATCAGCGACATCGAGATCGCCCCAATCACTGTCACGGACCGGCAGCACTCGGCGGACCTTGCAGAATTTTGGCGGGTCTTCGTCTTCAATCCAGCACCACCGGCCACGCCATTCCTCCCACCTCTCCTTCACAGCACCGTCCGGGTACGCCCCCTTGGATCTTCGGATCCAGGTGCCGCATCCAGAGACGGCACCTCCCGGCTGGATCCGAGGCGAGAAATAATGGCGGAAACACGTTGTGTTGGGCTGCACCCCAACAAAGCCTTCGCAAAGATGCGCAAAGAAATCCATGGACGCCACCGCATTCGGAGTAAAATCCAAGAGGTGAAAGCCAAAGGTATGCATAATGTCGCAGAAGAAATCGGAAAAAGGGGGACATAACCCGCAAGAAAGATAATCGACGAAAAAGGGATACCGATTTGGGGCAGGATCGGCGCAAGCAGCAGGAATAAACTCGCATCACTGTACCCTTTCCACCTCCTGTGTGCCACTGTGGCAACCCCTTCTTCTATAAAAGGAGGCCTAAGGCGACCAGGAGGAGGATTCGGCTTTTTGGAGCTCCTCACGCCCCATAGCTAGCTGAAGAACACAGATATACAATCCACCAAAGCAGGAGTAGGGTTTTACGGATCCTCGCGGCCCGAACCTGGATAAACAAACCGTGTGCTATCTGTTTGATCCGCTCTTCTCTCAACCCCGCGCCCCGCTAACCGTAGTAGGGATTCTTGTGATCCCATAGGTGTCGTTCCCACCGACAGATGTACGTAGACATATTTTAGTGTGTATATTCACTCATTTTGCTCCGTATGTAGTCACTTGTTGGAATCTCTAGAAAGACTTATATTTAGGAACGGAGGGAGTACAATCTGTATATCCAGACGTATAGTGGATGGAAGATGGAAAGACCATTCTTTCGTCTTCCACTTACAATATGTGACATGAGGCGTGGTAGAAATTATTGTCTTCAACGTACAATTGGTAACATGAGGCATGGTGGAAATTATTACAGGAAGAGAAGATTATTGAGAGAAGGAAAATAAATTTACATGTTGGACCTACTTGATGATGTGGATAGGCTGCATGTCAAGAGAAATAGGTTAGTGGGGATGAACTATTTAGGTATTATAGATTTGGTATGTGGGTGGACCGGTGCTTGGGTGCTGTCCTTACTTGGACAAGCCTCCCACTTATGATTAACCTCTAATGCAAGCATCCGCAACTACAAAAGAAGTATTAAGGTAAACCTAACCATAGCATAAGACATATGGATCCAAATCAGCCCCTTACGAAGCAACGCATAAACTAGGGTTTAAGCTTCTGTCACTCTAGAAACCCATCATCTACTTATTACTTCCCAATGCCTTCCTCTAGGCCCAAATAATGGTGAAGTGTCATGTAGTCGACGTTCACATGACACCACTAGAGGAGAGACAACATACATCTCATCAAAATATCGAACGAAGACCAGATTCACATGACAACTAATAGCAAGACTTCTCCCATGTCCTCAGGAACAATAGTAACTACTCACAAGACATGATATTGCTCATGATCAGAGGGGTATTAATATGCATAATGGATCTGAACATATGATCTTCCACCAAATAAACCAACTAGCATCAACTACAAGGAGTAATCAACACTACTAGCAACCCACATGTACAAATCTGAAGTTTGGGTACAAAGTTTGGATACAAGAGATGAACTTGGGTTTGAGAGGAGACAGTGCTGGTGAAGATGTTGATGAAGATAGCCCTCCCCAAGATGGGAGAGTTGTTGGTGATGACGGCGGTGACAATTTTCCCCTCCCGGAGTGTCACGCCCTACATTTTGTAACATGTCATTTGCATTAATAAAGCATGAAAATTTGGACCAACAATTTTTTTTGGCATCATTTGGCTTTTAGTTGGCATTAAGTTTTTCTCTCTGTGATTTTCAAGTGCTCTTTAAAATCAACTACTCCCTCTTGTATATTTCATCTCCTTACCCCAAACTTCTGCCCAATGATCATACTAAGTGTATATAACAGTATAGTATTTTCTTACAAAAATAATTTGGCCAAAAAGTATTTTCAAAAATTAGTTTTCCAAAAACCCCTAAATTGAGGTTTGCACTGCAAGTACTTGATTTAGGGTGAGAAAAATATTTCAAAGAGTATATTTGAAACCTAGTAGATATAGGACTCCCATAAACCACAAAAATATAATTTTAAAAGTTATTCTCCTATTTTATGTAAAAGCTTCTTAAGGCCAGAAATGGTCTTTAATAGGGAAAAATTATTTAACTATTTCAAAAATATTTGCCAAAATTCAGGGAGACTCTTTGGACATATATTTTCCATATATAAGAGTTTCAACACTTTGTCATGTTCAAAATATTTGGCAAATCCCTCAGAAACCCTTTCTGGATATTTCAAGCTTTCGTAATATTTACAAAGGAATTATTCTCTAAAAATTCCAGGGAAATTCTATCATGTCATATATGACATATTTGATGATCTTGCCAATCCCCATGCCTTGGGAAGCAAGAAAACATCATCAAAACCACTCTGTCCATTTTTTAAGTTTGAGCAACTTTACATTGCCAAACTTGTCCAAATGCTCTCAAACTTGGTACACATGCTAGAATGGTATAATAATGCATCTAGACCAAATGGCACAAGTTTTGGAGAAGGCTAACTTGATCAGAGTACCCCAAAACTCTTTCTGTTCAGATTCAAATTTGAACAACTTTACATTACCAACTTTTTACTTGTGACCTCAAACTTTGTGAGCATGATCACAACCCCAAATGATGACACTACACCAAGTGGTGCATCAAGGAGGGATGATTTGCTTAACTCAAACTTGGTAAATCCATTTCTGTTGATTTCTAGGGTTCACCAAAGTTACATTGGCAAGTTTCTTCAAATGAGCCCAAACTTGGTGGAACACCCTATTTCTATGTACCCTTTGATCCTATTAAGTCTCATGTCAAATGGAAATCATTTGATTGCTCCAAACCACATCAAACACCTTCTGTCACTCTTCAAAAATCACCACTTTGACCACTTACACTATTCTCCTTGAGCCCAACTTTTTACCACAGCTCCTCGTAGTCCTCTCCTACCTTCAGTAACTCTCCCTTGGCCTCAGCTCAATGATTGAGTAGGGGTAAAACCCCATTTTACATTCTGGACAGCAATTCTCACCTTTATATCGCAGCCCTCTCTTCTTCTAGAAGCTTTCCCTGGCATCCAATGCCTCTCCTACGTTGTTTACTCCCCCTAGAGCCAATGAACATGGTGGCCGCGCCCAGAGCGCGTGGGGCACGGCCATGCCGGCCATATGGGCGCTCTGGAGCGCGCTACAGTGCGCTCCCGCACTGTAGCCACCCCCAATCCGCAGCACCCGACCACCTCGGGCCTCCCCCTTGCGCCAGTCGAGGTGCCTCGACGTCCGCGACACGCCACGGCCCTGTCCCCCTCCTCCTTCTCCCTCCGGCCGCCCGCGAGCTCCAATCTCCGGCCTCACACGTGCGAGCCTCTGGAGCCTTCCCCGCTCCTTCTCTTCCCCTCTCTGGACGTGAACCACACCCACAAGCACCCCAGACACGCCCCGACGAGCCCCGTGGCCTGTAGCGACCACAACGAGCTCGCCGGTGCACACCTCCTCAGTGGACCGCCGCCCGCCTATATAAAGGCCTCCCTGAGCCCTCTCCTCTCCATCACTCGCCTCTGAGCTCACTCAAGCACCCCCCCTAAACTCCTAGCTCTCTCCCAAAAGCTCTCGAGCTCGAGATCGAGCTCGAGCTCCGCCGCGGCGGCTCGCCGTCGTTCGCTCGATACGGGCAGTCCCCGCAATCCCTGAGCTTCGATCTGAAACCGCCGAGCCTCACTGACCATTTCCCCTCTCTTTCCCCTCTCTGGTGCAGTCGGAAACAGCCGGAGCAACCACCACCCGACGCCTCTCCGCCGTGCAGCCTCGTCGCCGGCGAACCCGACCACTCCGGCGACTGCCTCCACCACCACCCGAACGGCGACTCCACACTGAATCCGTCCCTGCCCTTAGCTCGCCCTGCCATGCCCTGAATCACTGACGGTGAGCTCGCCAGCCCTCTGGATGGGGGTTAGGGATGAAAGGCGGGCCCCGCCTGTCAGCCTCCCATCCCCCTCGCCTGCTCTCTCTCCCACTGGCCGTTGGGCCCCGCCCGTCAGGTTTAAACCTGACGCGCGCGCGTAGCTCGGCTTGCCTGGGCCAAAAACTCTCTGGGCCTGTACGCCGAGGCCGTTCTGGCCCAGTTGCACAGTATCCCTTTTCCTTTTCTTTTCTGTAGGTTTTTCAAATAATTCCACATGATTAAATATTAATCCAAATGAATAATTCCAGTTCCTAAAAACCTGTAAAATTCCAACCTATTTAATGATATAACTTTCACACAATTTCATGAACCTTTTCTGTTCTGTTCAAATTTAAATCTAAATTTGAACACTACAACCTCTGTTCAAAAATTCATGTACCCCATTCTGTCACTCCAAATTCCAAACTAAGAATTTTTGCCATCTTAGTTTTCCCTCTAGTATTTTTTAAAAATAAGTTGACATTTTTCTGATCACTTTGGTTTTTCTGTTTTTATTATTATCTTATTTTCTCGTTATTTATTGCGACGATTAGATACCGTGTTTGACGAAGTTGCTGAAGAAGAAGGAGGGGAAGGATTTGAATACCTTGAAGACCAAACCAATCCAGGCAAGCAGCCCTTTGACCATGATACCCCTTTTGTTCCTCGGAACCCTTTTATTTCTGATTGCAGGATGATAAAGAGTGACGGTGGTAAACTTGTTGAGAGCCACCACATGATGCATACACCTACTCATGATCTTTAACATGAGCATAAATGGAATGACAAATGATTACTTGTCGATACATGATGATGCATATGTACCATGATCCTTCGTGGTTGCATTCCTTTCGGAAACCCCATCGGGTGCCCCTAATGTCCGAGGGTAATGTTGAGTCAAGGTCATCACTTGAGGAAGAAGTGGTGTACCAAAGTAAATTCTCGTGTGTGGGTAAAATGATGGATTAGATTTATGTGTGATTACCGTCCCAACCAAACATGTGCAACCACTCTACCCCTTATGGGATGGGGCATTATTGACTACTTAGGCTGATACTAGCATGGTGCCCACATCACCAGTGACGGGGGAGACTTGAGGTCACTCCCGAGACGAGGTCGTGCTTGGATAGGCGACCATGACTGTTTTCACAGGGCACCGGACACACCATTGGTCCCTTCGTGTATGTGTGACATTGTAAAAGGGGCGAGTCCCGTGATTTAACGTTTGTACATGAGGGCTGTGCACCAACGAGTGGACCCTATGTTAGTGTCGTCTAGGGAAAGGTAATGATCGGGTGCTTCCCCCGAGTACTTGAGGTACTGCGGTATCGTGGGTGACACGAAAGCTTCCCGGATCTTGTGGGTAAAGTGCGCAACCTCTGCAGAGTGTAAAACTATTTGAATAGCCGTTTCCACGGTCATGGACAGTTGGGAGGTGCTACTTAAACTATGTCCAGAATTTTACAATCTCGATGAAAGTATGTGTGTGTGTTGAGTCAAGGTGGTGACTTGACTTGTTGATAATGAATTGAACCCTATTCATGTTGATATCTGTAACCTGTCTTTGAGGTTACCCAAGTACATTGATGCATGTTTCACAAATGGTAGAATATCTTAGCTAGCTTGTAGCTAAGTTGCTTATTGTTTTACAACTTGCATTGTTACCTTGAACCAAATCATGGGTTGCTTGCGAGTACATTCAAAGTACTCATTGGCTTGCCACTGGTTATTTAATTGGCCAGGCATGGAGGAGCAGGAATTTGAAGAAGAATTCTATGGAGACGAACATGCGAACTAGGACGCTTTCCCAGTCAGAATGCGTGTAGGGTTAAGGCAGATGGCATGGGTTCTACTTATCTACGAAGACTTCCCCTATTTGAGTTTATTTGCTATTCAGCCCATGAGGCTTTATCCTTTGACCATGATACCCCTTTTGTTCCTCAGAACCCTTTTATTTCTGATTGCATGATGATAAAGATTGACAGTGGTAAACTTGTTGAGAGCCACCACATGATGCATACACCTACTCATGATCTTTACCATGAGAATAAATGCAATGACAAATGATTAGTTTTCGATGCATGATGATGCATATGTACCATGAATCCTTCGTGGTTGCATTCCTTTCGGAAACCCCATCGGGTGCCCCTAATGCCCGAGGGTAATGTTGAGTTAATGTCATCACTTGAGGAAGAAGTGGTGTACCAAAGTAAATTCTCGTGTGTGTGTGTAAAATGATGGATTAGATGTATGTGTGATTACCGTCGCAACCAAACATGTGCAGCCACTCTACCCCTTATGGGACGGGGCATTATTGACAACTTAGGCTGATACTAGCATGGTGCCCACATCACCAGTGACGGGGGAGACTTGAGGTCACTCCCGGGACTGGGTCGTGCTTGGATAGGCGACCATGACTGTTTTCACAGGGTACCGAACACACCGTTGGTCCCTTCGTGTATGCGTGACATTGTAAAAAGGGCGAGTCCCATGATTTAACGTTTGTACACGAGGGCTGTGCACCAACGAGTGGACCCTATGTTAGTGTCGTCTAGGGAAAGGTAATGATCGGGTGCTTCCCCCGAGTACTTGAGGTACTGCGGTATCGTGGGTGACACGAAAGCTTCCCGGATCTTGTGGGTAAAGTGCGCAACCTCTACAGAGTGTAAAACTATTCGAATAGCTGTGTCCACGGTCATGGACAGTTGGGAGGTGCTACTTAAACTATGTCCGGAATTTTACAATCTCGATGAAAGTATGTGTCTCTGTGTTGAGTCAAGGTGGTGACTTGACTCATTGATAATGAATTGTACTCTATTCATGTTGATATCTGTAACCTATCTTCGAGGTTACCCAAGTACATTGATGCATGTCTCACAAATGGTAGAATATCTTAGCTAGATTGTAGCTAAGTTGCTTATTGTTTTACAACTTGCATTGTTACCTTGAACCAAATCATGGGTTGCTTGCGAGTACATTCAAAGTACTCATTGGCTTGCCACTGGTTATTTAATTAGCCATGCATGGAGGAGCGGGAATTTGAAGAAGAATTCTATGGAGACGAACATGCGAACTAGGACGATTTCCCTGTCAGAATGCCTGTAGGGTTAAGGCAGATGGCATGGGTTCTACTTATCTATGATGACTACCGCTATTCGAGTCTATTTTCTATTCAGCCCATGAGGCTTTATCTATGTAAGACTTGGCCATAATGGTCATAATTTGTGTAAGACGATATGTATGGATGTAAGACTCTTGTTATTCAGCTTCTGTGTGTTCAGTGAGCATTGATCTCTGGGATCACTGTACACGTGCATTCGGTGATCTCGACTCTTAAGTTGGGGTCCCCACACGGAGGGAAGTATCCCTGGCAGAACAGCTCTGCCGGAGCCCTAGATTGGTTTCCGCCAAGGTTCCGCCTCGAGACGGCGGCGTCTTATCCCGAAAGCCTTCTTATGATTTTTTTTTCAGGTCAAAACACCTCATATAGGAGAAGATGGGCATCGGGGGGCCATCAGGGGGCCCACGAGACAGGGGGCGCGCCTAGAGAGGGTGGGCGCGCCCCCCACCCTTGTGGTCAGCAGGTGGCCCCCCTAGCGATCTTCTTTCGCCAGATATTTTTTATATTTTCTGAAACGAAGTCCTGTGAAGTTTCGGGGCTTTTTGAGTTGTGCAGAATAGGTTTCCAGAGTTTGCTCCTTTTCCAGCCCAGAATTCCAGCTGCCGGCATTCTCCCTCTTCATGTAAACCTTGTAAAATAAGAGAGAAAAGGCATAAGTATTGTGACATAACGTGTCATAACAGCCAATAAGGCAATAAATATCAACATATAAGCATGATGCAAAATGGCGTATCAATAGGCTGCAGTAATCCTGCTGGCTTCTGATGTTCTGCCTTCACTCTCTGACATACATCACATACGGCTACATACTCGGCAATGTCCTTCTTCATTCCCATCCACTAGAAACGTTCCTTCAAGTCCAAATACATCTTAGTGTTTCGGGGGTGTATCGAGTATGGCGAATCATGTGCTTCCTGTAGTATCAACTTCCTGATCTTGGCGTTGTTGGGCACATAGACTCGGTCCACAAACCACAAGGTGTCGTGTTCGTCCTCACGAAAACCCTGGGCTTTTCCTTCACTCATCTTCTCCTCTATTTCTACAAATTCTTTGTCATCCTTCTGAGCTTCTCGTATCTTTCCCAATAATGTTGACTGAACTTCCAAGGTTGCAACAAAACCTCTAGGAACTATCTCCAAACGAAGCTCCCCGAGATCTTCTGCTAACTCATGTGGCAATCCTCCATTTACTAGGGTATTGACATAACTCTTCCGGCTCAAAGCGTCTGCAACAACATTGGCCTTGCCTGGATGATAGTGCATCTTCATATCATAATCCTTTATGAGCTCCAACCACCTCCTCTGTCTGAGGTTCAGTTCCTTCTGGTGAAAATGTACTTCAAACTCTTGTGATCCGTGTACACATCACAACAGTTTCCGATAAGGAAATGTCTCCAGGTTTTGTGCGCATGCACTACAGCTACTAGCTCCAAATCGTGCGTAGCATAATTCAACTTGTGAGGTCGGAGTTGACGGGATGCATAAGAAACAACTCTTCCATCCTGCATGAGTACTCCTCCAAGTCCTAAGCGTGAAGCGTCGCAATACACTTGGAAATCCTTGCGTATATCTGGCAAGATCAGCACTGGGGATGTCGTCAAATGTTTCTTCAACTCCTGAAAACTTTCTTCGCACTCTTCTGTCCAATGGAACTTTGTGTCCTTCTTCAACAATGCCGGCATAGTCTTTGCAATCTTGGAGAAATTCTCTATGAATCTCTGGTAATATCTCACGCGTCCAAGAAAACTGCGGATTTCTCCCATTGAGGTGGGTGCCAACCACTCAGTGACTGACTGAACCTTGGTAGGGTCCACTGCTACACCTTCTCCTGATATAGCATGTCCTAAGAATCCAACTTCCTTTAACCAAAACTCACATTTGTTGAACTTGGCATATAATTGACGTTCTCTGAGCTTCTCAAGAACCAAACGCAAATGCTCATTTTGTTCCTCTTCGTCCTTCGAATGCACCAAAATATCATCGATGAATACCACGACAAACTTATCCAAGAACTCCATGAACACCTTATTCATCATAATCATGAAATAGGCAAGGGCGTTGGTCAATCCAAATGACATAACTGTATACTCATATAGCCCATACCTTGTGGTGAAGGATGTCTTAGGTATATCCTTTTCTTGGATCTTCAACTGGTGGTATCCTGATCGTAGATCGATTTTGGAGAATACTTTAGCTCCTTGAAGTTGGTCGAAAAAATCATTGATCATCGGCAGTGGGTACTTATTCTTAATCGTCACTTCATTTAGTGCCCGATAATCAATGACCATTCTTAAAGATCCATCCTTCTTTTCGACCAAGAGCACTGGGGCTCCCCAGGGTGATGAACTTCATCGAATGAATCCTTTCTCTAATAACTCCTTAATTTGCTCCTTGATCTCCTCCAGATCATTCGCTGGCATCCGGTATGGTCTCTTCAATATTGGTCCAGTGCCTGGCAAAAGTTCTATAAAAAACTCAATGTCCCGATCTGGCGGCATGCCTGGTAGCTCCTTTGGGAATACATCTGGGTAATCCTTCACTACATGCACTTCCAACTGAACAACTCCTGAAAGAGAATTTACTTGTGTCCTCCTAGGCGCATGCCTAGATACATACTTGATCCTTTTCCCCTCCGGGGTGGTAAGTAGAATCGACTTACTGGCACAATCGATGTTCCCTCCATACATTGATAGGCAATCCATACCTAGTATCACATCCAATCCTTGTGACTCCAAAACTATCAGATCTGAGGGGAAAACATGGCGTCCAATGGTCAATGGCATCTGAAAACATCCTTGACTTGCCATATACTCCACTCCTGGTGAGCTTACTAACATAGGTGTCTTAAGTACTTGGGTGGGCAACTTATATCTATCCATGAATCCCCTTGAAATGTATGAATGCGATGCACCAGTATCAAAAAGAACTATTGCGGTAAATGACTTAACCAGAAACTTACCGACAACTGCATCAGGCTGCTCTTCGACCTCCTCCACATTCACGTGGTTCACTTGTCCCCTGTTGAAAGGGTTGGGCTTCTTCTCAGAGCTTCCATTGTCATTCCCATTCTTTGCTTCAGGGCACTCCGTGGCATAGTGTCCATTCTTCCCGCACTTGAAACAGGTAATGTGACCTAGATCCCTCTTGGCGGGTGTGGCTGGAGTGGAGTGGTTTTGAATATTGCTTGCTCCATTCCCATTCCCATTCTTGGGGCCATGGTGGTTATGAGAACTCCCTCCATTATGGGTGTGGCCTCCATGGTTATGGGTATATCCTCCCGAGTTCGGGGTGAAACGGGGCTTCTGCTGGGCTCCAGAATTGTTCTTTCCTTGTCCATACTTCCTCTTGCGGCTCTCAATCTGCTGCTGCTTCCCTTCAATCATAAGGGCCTTATCTACCAGCTCCTGGTAGTTGTTGAATGTTGCCACCATCAACAGTATGCTCATCTCGTCATTCAGCCCTTCCATAAACTTCTCCTGCTTCGCAGCATTTATGGCCACATCATCAGGGGCATAGAGAGATAGAGTACTAAACTCATCTACGTACTGAGCCATAGTACGATTTCCTTGGCGTAAGTTGCGAAACTCATGCTTCTTCATGCTCATAGCCCCTATTGAGACATGGGCGGTGCGAAAAGCTTGCTAAAATAGATCCCAAGTGACATTGGCTATAGGGAAAGTGGTTGTGTAATTCTCCCACCATGAGGCTGTTGGTCCATCCAATTGGTATGCGGCAAAACACACCTTCTCAGCATCTGTGCAACCTGCGGTGGTCAACTCCCTTCCAATCTTGCGTAGCCAGTCATCAGCAACTATCAGCTCGACGCTGCTGGAAAACACCGACGGTTGTAACCTTAGAAAATGGGCTAGGTTGTCCACTGGTGGTGGTGGTGGAGGGTTGTTGTTGTTGTTCTGATTGTTCTGGTTCTGGACAAGAAGTTGCATCAAAGTATTCTGCTGCTGGATCAACTGGGTGAGCTTAGGGGGAAATTCAAATCCGGGCTCACGTCTCGGAGGCATCTGATGGGTTCAGAGGGAAGAGATTAGAATAGAATGAGGTCTAGGGGGGAAATTCACTACCCATATGCACATGAGACAAACACAATCATATCACACCAATCAATTTCAAACAAGGGCATACGAAAGGTCTAGAACTAACGTTACAAAAGTGCTCGGACTTCTACTATATGGGAAAAAAACTACTATTCATATGGTGGTCATCTAGAAATTTTGATCGGTGGAAGATTCCATGATATCTGCTCCAGCTTCGTCTTCATATTCATCATCACTATCATCAGGGTCTGAGTCGGTGTCGTCGATGATGATGTAGTCATCGGGACGAATCTCCATGGGTTCATCGTCTTCTCCTCCTGGCACGGGGTCTCCCATGAATACTCCTAGCTTACTTGTCAATTCGTCATTCTTCTCCACAAGTATTGCGATTTCCTCCTCATATACGTCACGTGAAGACTTGAGTTCCTCTTCTAACTCTGTGTTCCTGGTTAACGCCTTCTTCAAGTCTAACATGCATGCGCACATCTGGTGCTCCTGTCGACGAATGTGCTGGTTTAAGTCTTGGATAAAAGCTGCAATAGACATGTCCTTCTGGGTACTCATCATATCCCATTGCTCATCTCGGTGCCCACATATCTGGTAGATAGTGTCCTTCAGCTCCTGTTTGTAGACTTCTCCAATTCGTCCCATAGCAATGTGGGCGGCCATACTCGTACCTAGGCTCCAAGTTGGTGCATCAAAGGAAACTCTATGTGCTCAGTGACTGGCACGAATGTCCTCCCGGGAATTTGAACTTGAATATTCCATAGCTCGGTGTAGGTCCCAGTGAAGCTTGGTATTCCGATGTTCAGGTACCTAGTGACTTCCTTCAAGTGTCGTCCAAAAGGTGTGTCTTCATCCGGTTGGGTGAACTTGTTCCTTGAGTCCACCATCCTAAAGAGTAGAAAATGGAGCGGAGTCAAAAATGAGTAGAGAAGAGTGATCTAAGGCTTATCTTAGTGGTCGTGTCCTACATTCAACGTGTGCTCTGATACCATCCTGTAGCGACCACGATCTGAATGGTCCGAAGTCTCTGTGTTCTGTGCCATCGCTGGATCGGTAATGCTGACACACACAGTCCACCACTGAAAGAGATCACACAACATACTCAACTATGCCAGAGCCCATAATGGCATTGTGGCTGCACACTGAAGTTTTTAGCATGAATAGTCTTATGATCCCTTTGAGCCTAGGTGGCATTCCATAGGATAATCACACGGTTCCTTCGGTATTTCCTAGGACAACACTGGATTCTCCAGGTGCCCTGCAACCAATCCACCCAGCTGTGTATTAAAGTAGCCACCTTAAGTTGAACCATTAATTAACAAGCTCACATCTGTCATGGATAATCTCAAACCCAATCCATGTCTACGAGCATAGCATGGCAACCTAAGCATAACGTAGAAGTAACTCCTAGGGTTTGATAATAAAGTAGGTAATAGGTTCTACCTCAATCTACTTCCCAGACCCACAAGTTAAGAGATCCTACTCATGCAATGTGTGAGGGTTGGAACTAATGCATAAAAACTGGGTAATAAATGGTATGATCAAAGTGTTACTTGCCTTGCCGACGATTCGCAAAATCTAGGGACTCGTAGTAGCACGCTTCGCACTCCGGGAATTCTATCACAACAAACAACAGCACACATAAGAAACCAAGCAAAGATGCACGGGTAAATCTCAAATAAGAAGATCTAACCAGAAAGTTCAACTGAAGAACTCCGGTTTGCAAAAAGAATCAAATCAAACGGAGCAACGAAACTCAAACTACGAAAGAAACAAGATCCGTTTACTAAATTATACTAAAGTCAAAATTTTAAAGTACAAAAATCTTGTTGAAGTTGGTTAAACAGAAATTGGTCTTCGAGACAAAGATCTAGGCGCTTGATTCGCGTGATTCCGACTAACAAGCAAAAAGTTATACTAAAACGAAGATCGGGGCAGAAATCACGATCGAAAATAATCACGGAAAAAATCCTGGAAAAAAAACAGACAAACAGGCTAACGAACGAATGTTCGCTGTCTGTAACTAAAAGACGAAAAGCATTCGTAAAAACGAACGAACAGAAGAACGTTCGTTAAATAACTAAACCAGAAAAAAATGAACCTATCTAATCTAAAAAAAATGAACCGATCTAGGGCTTACCTAAACCGAAAAAAATGGCGGCGGCTCCCGCGAACTGTGGTGGTGGCTCCGGCGGCAACCTGCGGCGATGCGGTGGGATGGCGCGGCGGCGCGACGGCAGCTAGGCAGCTGGGCCTCGGGCTGCGGGGCGCCTCGGCTAATAAAGCCGTCCCGTAGGTCGGTTTGACTTTTTTTATAGTCCTGACGCAGAAATACAAACAAAGGAAATACAAAACCGAGTCATAAAATTTCGAAATAAATTATCATCGTCCTCTAATAATATTTAGGACAAATGAACATTTTTCCCGGACCTAAATGCAATTTTTAAAAACGCGTATTTTTCCGAATCGAATATAATTGCAAATAAATCCAAATAAAATAAAATATTTGATTTTAATTTTTTTTCCTCCAATATTTCATTTGTTTTGGAGAGGTCATATTATCTCCACTCATATATTTTAATAGGAAATATTTTTGGAGAGAAAAACAATTAAAACCAAAATGATCCTCGTTCCGATATTTGAGAAAATTCAAATGTAAAAACGATGAAATCCCCAATTCTCTCCGTCTGTCCTTGAGTTGCTTAGAATTTCGGGGATCACAACACACGAATGCAAATAAAATATGATATGCAAAATGATCTATGTATAACATTCCAAATTGAAAATTTGGGATGTTATAAAAAATAACGTAAATACTATTAACTCGATCAATATAGCGTAAGTAACAACAAGGTTGTGGAGTCCCAACAATACCAACGACAAAGTTGAGTGTAGACATCGCAACCCTAACGTATCACTTACTCGTCAAATAATTCCTGCAACATGAGACGTTGCAGCCATTTAGGTGAGTACATTAAATGTACTGGCAAATTCACACCATGGACATAATGATGAACAATATCTATCATTGCATACATATTTGGCTGGTGGAGGCTTTAAGGTTAATTTTGCATAAAGTTAGTTTTTCCCTACAACAAAGGAACAATTTTATTTACTACTCTGTTTAATTAAGCAATATTGAGAATAGTTCCTCCATCTCAATCCCAAATTACCAAAGTCATTAATAACCCAACAAGTTAAAAAAATAGAGTGATGAGATCAACAAATAATCCACTTCTAAATACTCAAAGATGTCCATAACCATGGACACGGCTAATCATGATCAGTTTGTACACTGCGCAGAGGTTTGCGCACTTTTCCCCACAAGACTCGATCGCCTCTATTTAATTTCTCGCACTGCATGGTGTTTGAGAACTGGATGACCGAGACACAGTCTTTCAGAAGCATTACCCTTTACCCCGGATGGACCGGTACAGCTACATTCCCCCTACATCTGCTAGTCCACCACTGAAAGAGCTCACACAACATACTCAACTATGCCAGAGCCCATAATGGCTTGTGGCTGCACATGGAAGTTTCTAGGCATGAAAATATCATATGATCCCTTTGAGCCTGGGTGGCATTCCATAGGATGATCACACGGTTTCCCCGGGATCTCCTAGGACAACATTGGTATATCCCCAGGGTGCCCCAACCATTCCACCCAGATGTGTATTAAGTAGCCACCTTAAGTTTCCCTTAGTTAATATTACTCTCGCAACTTTCATGATTCTCACATACCAATCCACGTCTACTAGCATGGCTAAGCAATAAGTAACAAGGCGTATCTTCCCGGGGTTGATCTCAAGTCATTGGGTTCCTACCTCATGAACTACTAAGCAATACCACATGTGATCAAGTCCTACTCATGCAAATCTTTGAGGATAGAACTAATGCAGTAAAAACTGGGTATTGGAAAGTATGATCAAAGTATGAACTTGCATTGTATTGTTGATGCAGATTCTTCACACTCATAACTCGTGTTAAATCTACTCGTCACGCTCCGATCAATCTATCGTAAGCAATCAAATGGTAACCAAACATAATCAATCATTCAGAAGATCGGACAGAACAAAGAAAACACTTCGAAAAATTTCAAAACCAAGGAAATAACTCTTGCAATAGAAAACTATTTCTAACAGTACCAAAATTAAGTGTATTTGGTCTTATCGAAAACTATAGGTCAAGAGCTTCGATTTGCAAAAAGAATCAAATCAAACGGAGTTATAAAACACAAGTTATGATTAAAAACAAGTTTGAATTCAAATCTATTTAAATTCAAATTTTAAATCTTTCACAAATATGCTTAAGTTGGTTATCTGAACATAGGGGATCATAACGAAGAAGTGGGCGTTGGTTTCGTTGGATATGGAGAAACGAGTAAAAACTTGTGGCCGTTCTAAGATCAGGGACTAATCTACAAAAGAAATAATTATGAATAGGTCCCTAGCTACGAAAAAAAGATCTAATATGCGAATGTTCACTGTTTAGGACTAAACAGCGAATTTCTTCAATAAAAACTGCTAACTGGTGAACGTACTCTAATTAACCAGATCTGGAAAGAAAACCATATTGGTTTTATAAAACCGGGACTTTAACGAAAACCAGACGGGCGCAGCGGTTAGTACCGGTTTGGGGCTGTTTTCGGCGAAAAACCGGCAGCGACTGCGGCTGGTTCTAGCGAGGGGAATGCGGCGAAGGCGGTACAGCTCCATGGCGGCGTCGAGCTTGGGGCGGCTGGCAGCTCAGAGTGGCGAGGGGCAGCGAGCAGCAGCGGCGAGCGACGGCGGAGCTAGCAAGGCGGTGGCGGCGGCAACTGACGGCGGCGGCGGTGGATGGGCGAGGACGGCGGCGACATGAGGGGAGAGGAGAGGCAGCGGGTCGGGCTTCCAAGGGGCCGGGGTCCGCTTATAAAGGGCAGCGCGGCAATCCTCGGTCCTCGTGTCCCGAGCGGACACGGCGGTGGCGCTCGACGTCGTGGCGACGCACACGACAAAGGCGGCGGCGCACTGGGCTGGGCTGGCTTGGCTCGGCTAGGCCGGCCCAGTTTGGTTGCGGAGTTTTTTTTACCTGAGATAAAATAAATTAAATAGCAAAATAATGAAAATTATATATAGCATATTGTATATCAAAATTTTCAAAAAAAGATTACCTACAACATGAACATTTTTCTAGGGTCAAATAAAATCCATAGAAATTTAAATAAAACAAATAGTGCTATTGTCACAATAAAACCCAATAAAAATCATTTTAAAAAAATGCCAAAATGATTTCAAATTTATTTCTCTCCAATTTTCTACTGTAGGGAATCATTTTACCCTATAAACAATATATTTTCTTTTTGGAGAAAAATAATTTGAATAAAACCAAATAATTCCAAATTTGAAAATGGGTTTCAGAATATTTCAAAAGAACTTCCAACCCATATTTCTATAATTTGAAGAATTCATTTTATCTCCTCTCATAAAAATCATTGAGTTGCTTAAAGTTTCTGAATTTAAAATATTTCCAAATGAAATTCAAATGTTTTCAAAAATCTTTTTTATTTTAAATGGAAGAAGTCATGTCATCTTCTCTTTAGGGTTTTGTATTTGGAATAATTTGAATTCATGGAGGTCATAAATGCAAAGTGAAAGTTTGGGAAAGTCCTTTTATTCCCTCTCATTAAACTTTCGAAAGTTTTCAAATTTCACTCAATTTCACACAACATATCACACAAGCAATCAAAACTATCTATTTAATATAACATTCCAAAATTTAGATTTTTGGGATCTTACAAACCTACCACTCTTAAAATGAATCTCGTCCTCGAGATTCAAAGAGGCTAGCAAGAAATAGGTTGGGGTTCGGGGTCTCCTGACAAATCCATTGATCGGTATGGTCTAGTGTGCTACCACACTTACAAACATGGACATGGTTCCATCAAAAATCATGTACTCCATTCTTTGGGTTGACGGTGTCAGTCTTCTCAGATCTTCAGGGTAATTCCTTCTCTGGGCCCTTTTGGTAGTGGCATAACTTATGTCCTCAATTCTTGTGTCCATTCATCTTGGTAAGGTTCTTTTGAGACTAGTTCTTCTTAGCTGACAGGTCTGGCGCCAATACTAAACAAACATCGATACCTCATGGGGGTCATCAAACTAATTAATATGGTCCCTGCGGAAAACGGGTATGGGCTTCACTCTCACCATATATCCTATGGTTG
Organism: Secale cereale; assembly: GCA_902687465.1. Taxonomy (NCBI): domain Eukaryota; kingdom Viridiplantae; phylum Streptophyta; class Magnoliopsida; order Poales; family Poaceae; genus Secale; species Secale cereale. The sequence goes on from LR738714.1 coordinate 127,886,984, forward strand.
ACAACACTGCCTTGTATAGGGAAAAACTGTCATACCATTCTAAGGTTTAAACAAGGTTTTGATATCGTCGTCTCTCTACTATGGGTAAGTCACTCAGATTTACCATCCCATATAACATAGGCGAATAATAAGAGTAAGTCGGTATGGTGGTCAATCCATTATGCACCCAAATCAATACCTTGTATATGGTTTAGTGAATCTCGCATTCTAACACTCGATCATCCTCACAAGCATTGCAAAATTTCTCTTGTCGACCAACTGAGTTCAGATATATCCATTGCTTCTGCAAGCTAAACAAAACATCTATCGTTCTTCACAACTCTCGGGTTTTTCATAAACTCCTATAAGATTGTATGTTGATCAAAATCGTAGCTCCTTCCAGGGGTTCTCCTTCAGAAAGAGTGTGCTTGATTCTTGACAGGTCCTGGGGCCTGTGGGTTATAGTTGTTCTCATCACTAGTAACACTTGGTCTCATTATCGGGTTGCAACTGATCATTCTTCCAACATCCAGTTTCCTAGCATTCTTAAATCCATCCAATTGTAATGTATCCCTTCCTTCTCTTGGTACAAATTACAATGTAATTATTCAGACTCATATTTGTCTGATCCATTCCAAGTTCTGATGTACTAGATCTTGTATTCGGTAAAGGTATAGGGTCTCTACCACCCTTAAAATGAAAAACACTAGTTCTCTTCAAAATCTTATTACACGTATCATTATTTCACTCAATGCCTATATAGTACAACTCATAAAATTACAATCAATACAAATGATGCTAACTTTATTGATTCTCCAATTATTACAATCTACTACATTTCCATTCATGCTTCAACTCAACTACTTGGCACAAGTCTCCTTCTCATTGGGACAATCTCTAGCAAAGTGCCCTGCTTCACTACAACAGAAACATATTACTTATGACAAGTCTCGTGGTTCCCCTTGTGATTACGTAGCCTCCTTAGGTCCTCGGCTTATGGCCCACTTTAGAACTTGTATGTCCTTAGCTCATCCTGGGAGTCACTATTGTTCCACACTCCAGCATTAAACCCTCTCTAAATCCATTTATACTTATTTCCTTCAGACTCTTGGGGCGAGCATCATATCAAGAACAAACTCCAACTTATTTTGTGCAAACTCCACTCTTTGGAGCACCATTTTCCTTCCCATTGGTCCAGTGTTCACACAGAAAAGTATCGCCCCAAAAAATGCACTAGTTCATCTGTAATTCATATTCTCCTCATATCAAATCTTTTATTACATCCCGAATCACTATTCAACACTCAAATTTCAAAGGTGCTTCACTAGAAATGCTGCAACCCACATAGTTTGGTATGGTCAAGCATACCTTCCATCTTTATTCATTTGTCCTTGCTGGGGATGCTTTAGACCCACTAGAATTGTGCAATGTGATTCTTCAAATCATCGATCTCTTGCTTCATCACAGTGGCCGTGTGCTTCATCTTCATCATCTCTGCATGCACCCCACTCAGGCATTCCTAACTGTGATGAAGTCTTGCTTCAAGTATTTCTCCAATCTGACATATGGCCTCCATAGTAGCTTCACGAACAGAGTCGAAGAATGTTGTTCGTGGTACTTGAGAGATGAAAAAGTATTGACCCATACTTTTTGGGCAAACTCCTTTCACACGGTAGAGGTGTACCTCCACGTACCAAAGTTCAACTCCATTCTCCAAGAAGGAATAACCCTTGTAGACTGCATCTCCTTCAAGGTGAATATGCTTTATCATATCCTTTAGGATCTTACGATAATCCTAATCGCTAGTCAGGGTCATGATCATTTATGGGCCCTTGAGAAAAGACTCGTAAAGGGTTGTCATCTATAGGTATAAGACAGAAGGGGTACTCAGGATAATGTATGTATTTCCTTGGGTGAAATGTGGTTGTTTGTTTGAGAAAGGTTTGGGGTCAGGTTGTCCATGGGTCTAGGTTTTAGTCTGGGTGAGATAGCAAGAGAGGCACTCACAATCATCCAACAACTCATAGCATTTCATATGAGATTCCAAACATATCAACTTCTATTGCTTCACGAACTATTACAATGTCCTTTCCATAAATCAACTCAACATTCCAATGAGAAGGTGTATTCCACATTTATTTACATGCTTTATTCCAGTATCAAGATCTCAACTACTCTGCTCAATCTTTCCTCAGGTTTGAACATTCTTTGGCAAAATGCCTCACTTCCTTGCAGCGTAAACAATTGACATCAGATAAATCTAGGGTTTTCATGGTGACTATCTTGGTTCATTGAGTTCTTGGCTTCCTTGTTTGGCAGTTGCTAGCGTAATGACCTAAGTCCTTGCACCGGTAACATGTGATGTGGCTCAGGTCCTTTTCCACAAAAATTGGGTTGTTCTGGGGACACATGCTCTTTCTCTTCTTGGATTTCTTTATTCCGATCAAGGCTTCTATTTCCTATGGGTCATACTCAAATTCTACTGTCGGAAATTTTACTAGATACCCCCCTTGAACAATGCTGGGAAATGTGTCCTTCTTCTCCACATGAGTAGCATGACTTAGTGCAAAGGTTATTTGAGTCTCCTTCGTGTTTGCCCTTAACGTCATCCTTCATCACGGGTTCTTGTAAAATTTCCACGAGGGCTTCTTTCATTTCTTCTTTCTTCCGCTGGATAATTCGTTGTACCATGGGGTAAATGTGACACTGAGCAGGGTAGTGGGTAGTCCCTTCACACAAGAAACAAGTAATCTTCCTAGCTGGGCATTCTTAAGCTGGGTAACTTTCTTCACAATGACGGCATTCATCCTTGTGCTCCTCTTGGGTGTGTCCTATTTCTCCACAAATCCTGCAGGTACAAGGTTTCTTCTTCGGGTTGTCACCACGCTTTCAGATGAGACGGGATTTTAACAGAGTCTCCTTGAATTCCTCCCAACTTTTGGCTCCATTACATCCTTGTATGGCTTGATGCATTTTCCACCATGTTGCAGCACGTTTTGTAAACTACTGAAGAGCGTGTTGAACCTCATACTTCCTTGCAATCAAATTTTTCCTGAAGTGATGTGGGGACCCCGACTCATAAGTCGTGATCACCGAATGCACGTGTACAGTGATCCCAGAGATCAATGCTCACTGAACACAAAGAAGCTGAATAACAAGAGTCTTACATCCTTACATACCGTGTTACACAAATAGGACCATAATGGTCAAGTCTTGAGTATATCGTCGCAGCGGAAAATCTTCAATGTCAACATGGACCCATGCCATCTGCCTTAACCCTACAGGCATTCTGACTGGGAAGCATCCTAGCTCGCATGCTCGTCACCAAGAAATCTTCATCATAACCTGTGCTCTCATGCCTGGCCAATAAAATAACCAGTGGCAACCCAATGAGTACATTCAATGTACTTGCAAGCAACCCAAGTGTGATAACAGAATAATTTATGCAAGGCTCTACTGCTAAATTGGTAGTTTTGCGGAAAGCTAGTTTTTCATATGCAGGTATGATCAACATATAACATGGATATGCATGTGTCTGTAACAAGTATCAGGAAGTCACAGACATCAATATCGAGAAAGAGTTGTAATCAACACATGCACAAGCTCATTGTGACTCCCTCACAATCACATCATCAATATCTCTGAATCGTGTTGTTTCCCAGAAACTTATGGACATAGTCTAAGTAGCACCACCCAACTGTCCTTGACCGCGGACACGGCTATTCGAATAGTTTGACACTCTGTAGAGGTTGCACACTTTACCCACAAGATCCGGGGAACTTCCGTGTCATCCACGACCCGCGATACCTCAAGTACCCGGGGTAAGCACCCGATCACTATCTTTCCCTAGACTACACTAACATAGAGTCCACTCGATTGGTAGCAGCCCCGTGCCAAACATTTCACATCTCAAGGTTTGTGGAGACTCGCTCCGTATTCATCACATATCACAAGCACGGGGTACCAACGGTGTGTCCGGTGCCCTGTGAAAACAGTCATGGCCGCCTATCCAAGCACGACCCCGTCCCGAGAGTAACCTCATGTCACCCCCGTCACTAGTAATGCGGGCACCATGCTAGTATCGACCTAGGTAATCAATAATGCCCTTTCCCATATAAGGGTAGAGTGGTTGCGCATGTTTGGTTGGGACGGTAGTCACACATAAATCTAATCCATCTCTGTAAACAACACTTCCGTCAAGCCTCGGCACACTACTTCTTCACCAAGTAGTGCCCTAGCTCTTCATCAACTCCCAGGGGCATTAGTGGCACCCACTGGGTCATTTGCAAGTATGTCAGACCACACTTGTTTCACTCAATGCATAACCCCGACCCATTTTGCGTAGCCAACTACTATAGCATACATCTATCTATTCCCACCCACATAACCCTCATAGGAAGGTAGGGTCATGTTTGATGCAAGTTTCAACAGTAAAGTAACAGGGGTAGCAACCAAAGTGGTTTCCACCTCAACATGATTCTGATGCATTGAATAATAAAGGTGCTATGAGACATGCATAAAAAGGTTTCTCGAACATGGTCAAAGGGCTGCTTGCCTTATTCTTCAGAGTCTTCAAATCTTCTGGTCCATCTCCGAATACAGTTTGGGCAAACTGTTGTCCAGCAGTAGGAATTGGGGTTTTACCCCCTCCAATGATTGAGCTGAGGCCATAGAGAGTTACTGGGGGGTAGAGGATGATCAGGGGAAGGTGTGGTAGAAATTTGGGGTAAAGGGAAATAGTAAAAGAGGTTCAAACACTGGTTTTGGTAAATGACCAGAAGGTGTTTGATCAGGTGTTGGGGAGGCAAATGACTTCCAATTGGCATGGGACTTAACAGGATCAAATGTCACATATAATTAGGCCCCTACACCAAATTTGAGCTCATTTGGGCAAAGTGGCCAATGTAACTTTGGTGAACCCTAGAAATCAACAGAAATGATTTCACCATGTTTGAGTCAAGCAATTCATCTCCCCTTGATGCACCACTTGGTGTAGCATCATCATTTGGGGTTATGAACATGCCCACAAAGTTTGAGGCTCCAGATAAAAAGTTGACAATGTAAAGTTGTTCAAATTTGAATTTGAACAGAAGTGGTTTTGGGGTGATCTGATCAAGTTGCTCTATTCCAAATCTTGTGCCATTTGGTCTAGATGCCTTATTAGGCCATTCTAGCATGTACACCAAGTTTGAGAGCATTTGGTAAAGTTTGGCAATGTAAAGTTGCTCAAACTTCAAATATGGACAGAATGGTTTTGAGGGGATTAGAGGATGTTTCCTTGATCTTCAAGGCATGAGGCTTTGCAAGATCATCAAATATGTCATATATGACATGATAGAATTTCCCTGGAATTTTTGGGGAATATTTCCTTTGTAAATATTTCAAAAGCTTGAAATATCCAGAAAGGGTTTTGGAAGGATTAGTCCAATATTTTGAACATGACCATGTGCTGAAACTCTTATATATGGACAATATATGTCCTATGAGTCTCCCTGAATTTTGGCAAATATTTTTGAAATGATTAAATAATTTTTCCCTATTAAAGACCATTTCTGTCCTTAAGAAAAAGCTTTTAAATAAAATATAAAAATAACTTTTAAAATTATACTTTTGTGGTTTCTGGGAGTCCTATATTTAATAGGATTCAAATAAACTTTTTGAAAGATTTTTCACACCTTAAATAAGGTACTTGCAGTGCAAACCTCAATTCAGGGGTTTTTGGAAAACTAATTTTAGAAAATACAATTTGGCCAAAAATATCTTTATAAGAAAATTCTATACTGGTCTATACACATGGCATGATCATTGGGAAAAGGTTTTGGGTCAAGGAGATGAAGTATAAGAGTTGGAGGATTTATTTGATTTTTAGAGCACTAGCAAACAGCAGACAAAAGTCAAATCAAGCAAAGTCAACAACACTCAAAAGTTTTTGCAAATCCACATTTTAACATGAAAATTAGCTTAAGCAATGTGATATGAAAATCAGGGTGTGACAAGTGATCCTCAATATTTTGTATCCATGGCTCTGCCTCCGGCTAGTTCATCGGTCCAGAGAATACGAGTCTATCTTCATTCATCCTTTATTGGGTCCAAGGGTTTTGGGATGAGATTCGGGAGATGGAGAGAGATACACTCAATACAAGCAATAGTTTTGAAAGGACGGGATTTATTTTGTGGCCATCAGAAAAACATCAAACAAATGACGGCTCACAATCATCACATCTAACATAACTACATAATAGGGGTTTGGTCTTCTAAAGATCAATATCTCTTCAAAGTCGTCAACTCTCCAAATCTTCGGAGTATCCACTGTTGTGGCTTCAACACTTCTAATGCATGGTGAAATCCTCTTTACTCCGAAGTGGTCAAAATGGAAAAGGGTATTGTTTAACATTTATGGTAAAAGGGGAAGATTTGACAAAGCTCGGAAAAGAAGAGACGTAAAGAATCTTTTTGAAAATAAAGTTTTAGTGAAAATCCTTTCCTATGGGCTTGCCAATTTCTAGGGTCACGTCCTAGAGTCAACATGTGCTTTGATACCATCTTGTAGCGACCCGAACCGAATGGGTCAAGTCTCTGTGCTTAAGTGCCATCCCTGGATTGGTATGCTGACACACACAGTACTCGAGGATTTATAACAGAGATAAATCACATGTATAAAATAACGTAAATACTATTACCTCGATCAACATAGCGATAGTAACAATAAGGTTGTGGAGTCCCAACAATACCAACGGCAAAGTTGAGTGTAGACATCGCAACCCTAGTGTATCACTTACTTGTCAAATAACTCCTGCAACATGAGATGTTGCAGCCATGTAGGTCAGTACATTGAATATACTGGCAAATTCACGCCATAGACATAATGATGAACAATATCTATCACTACATGCATATTTGGCTGGTGGAGGCTGTAATGTTAATTTTACATAAAGCTAGTTTTTTCCTACAACAAAGGAATAATTTTATTTACTACTCAGTTTAATTAAGCAATATTGAGAATGTTTCCTCCATCTCAATCCCAAATTACCGAAGTGATTAATAACTCGACAAGTTAACTAAATAGAGTGATGAGATCAACAAATAATCCACTTCTAGATACTCAAAGATGTCCATAACCGTGGACTCGGCTAATCATGATCAGTTCGTACACTCTGCAGAGGTTTGTGCCCTTTTCCCCACAAGACTCGATCGCCTCCGTTTAATTTCTCGCACTGCAGGGTGTTTGAGAACTGGATGACCGAGACACAGTCTTTCAGAAGCATTTACCCTTTATCCCGGATGAACCGGTACACCTACATCCCCCTACATCTGCTAGTCCACCACTGAAAGAGCTCACACAACATACTCAACTATGTTAGGGCCCATAATGGCTTGTGGCTGCACATGGAAGTTTCTAGGCATGAAAATATCATATGATCCCTTTGAGCCTAGGTGGCATTCCATAGGATGATCACACGGTTTCCCCGGGATCTCCTAGGACAACACTGGTATATCCCCTGGTGTCCGGGCAAGCCACTGGTCTATCCCCAGGGTGCCCCAACCATTCCACCAAGATGTGTATTAAAGTAGCCACCTTAAGTTTCCCTTAGTTAATATTACTCTCGCAACTTTCATGATTCTCACATACCAATCCACGTCTACTAGCATGGCTAAGCAATAATTAACAAAGCGTATCTTCCCGGGGTTGATCTCAACTCATTGGGTTCCTACCTCATGAACTACTAAGCAATACCACATGTGATCAAGTCATACTCATGCAAATCTTTGAGGATAGAACTAATGCAGTAAAAACTGGGTATTAGAAAGTATGATCAAAGTATGAACTTGCCTTGTACTATTGATGCAGATTCTTCGCACTCATAACTCATGTTAGATCTACTCGTCACACTCCGATCAATCTATCGTAAGCAATCAATGGTAATGATACGTCTCCAACGTATCTATAATTTTTTATTGTTCCATGCTATTATTTATGATGTTTTGGATATTTAATGGGCTTTGTTATACACTTCTATATTATTTTTGGGACTAACCTACTAACCCAAAGGCCCAGTCCAGATTGTTGTTTTTTGCCTGTTTCAGGGTTTTACAGAAAAGGGATATCAAACGAAGTCCAAACGGAATGAAACCTTCGGGAGAGATATTTTCGGAGAAAATCACGCACGGGAGACTTGAGAACCACGGAGTAGGGGCCATGTGGTGCCCACGAGGGTGGGGGCGCCCCCCTAGGGCACTCGCACCTACCTCGTGGGTCCCATGTAAGGCCCCCGGTGCCCTCCTTCCTCCTATATAAGCCTACGTACCCCGAAAACATTAGAGGAGAAGAGAAAACCCTAGTTCCACTGCCATAACCTTCCGTTCCCGTGATATCCCATCTTGGGGCCTGTTCCGGAGCTCCGCCGGAGGGGGGATCTACCACGGAGTTCTTCTAAATCATCATCATCGCCTCACCATGAGTTGTGACTAGTTTACCACAGACCTTCGGGTCCATAGCAAGTATCTAGATGGCTTCTTCTCTCTTTCTGGATCTCAATACAAAGTTCTCCCCGGTCTTCGAGGAGATCTATTCGATGTAATCTCTTTTTCGGTGTGTTTGTCAAGATCCGATGAATTGTGGGTTTATGATCAAGATTATCTGTGAGAAATATTTGGTTCTTCTCTGAACTCTTTATGTATGACTATAATATCCTTGCAAGTCTCTTCGAATTATTGGTTTGGTTTGGCCTACTAGATCTATAGTTCTTGCAATGGGAGAAGTGCTTGGCTTTGGGTTCAATATTGCGGTGTCCTTTCCCAGTGACAGTAGGGGTAGCAAGGCACGTATTGTATTGTTGCCATCGAGGATAAAAAGATGGGGTTTATATCATATTGCTTGAGTTTATCCCTCTACATCATGTCATCTTGCTTAAGGCGTTACTCTGTTCTTATGAACTCAATACACTAGATGCATGCTGGATAGCGGTCGATGTGTGGAGTAATAGTAGTAGATGCAGAATCGTTTTGGTCTACTTGTCTCGGACGTGATGCCTATAGATAATGATCATGCCTAGGTAGTCTCATAATTATTCACTTTTCTATCAATTGCTCGACAGTAATTTGTTTACCCACCGTAGAATATCGCTATCATGAGAGAAGCCACTAGAGAACACTATGGCCCCTGGGTCTATTCTCAACATATTAATCTGCACGTACTTTACTTTTTTCGCTTTTACTTTCTGTTCTTATAAACAAAAAATACCGAAAATATAAACTATCATCTCTATCAGATATCACTTTCTTAAGTGACCGTAAAGGGATTGACAACCCCTTATCGCGTTGGCTGCGAAGTTCTTATTTGTTTGTGCAGGTGCGAGGGACACGCGCATGGTCTCCTACTGGATTGATACCTTGGTTCTCAAAAACTGAGGGAAATACTTACGCTACTGTGCTGCATCTCCCTTTCCTCTTCGAGGGAATACAACGCAAGCTCGAGGAGTAGCAAGAAGAATTTCTGGCGCCGTTGCCGGGGAGGCTTTCGCAAAAGTCATATACCAAGTACCTTTTACAAACCCTTATCCTTCGCATTACATTTTTGCCTCTCGTTTTCCTATCCCCCACTTCACCCTTGCCATTTTATTTGTCCTTCTTCTGCCGTGTGTTTTTCGTTCACTTGCCTCCTGTTTGCTTGTGTGTTGGATTGCTTGCTTGTCACTATGGCTCGGAACAATACCAAATTTTGTGGCTTCTCCAATACCAACAATAATGATTTTATTAGCACTCCGATTGCTCCTATTACTGATGCTAAATCTTGTGAGATCAATGCTGCTTTGTTGAATCTTGTCATGAAAGATCAATTCTCCGGCCTTCCTAGTGAAGATGCCGCTACCCATCTAAACAACTTTGTTGATTTGTGTGATATGCAAAAGAAAAGGGATACTGATAACGATATTGTTAAATTGAAGTTATTTCCGTTTTCACTTAGATATTGTGCTAAAACTAGGTTTTCGTCTTTGCCTAGAAATAGTATTGATTCGTGGAATAAGTGCAAAGATGCTTTTACCTCTAAGTATTTCCCTCCTGCTAAGATCATCTCTCTTAGAAACGATATTATGAATTTTAAGCAACTAGATCATGAGCATGTTGCACAAGCTTGGGAGATAATGAAACTAATGATACGTAATTGCCCTACACATGGTTTGAACTTATGGATGATTATTCAGAACTTTTATGCTGGCTTGAATTTTGCTTCTAGAAATCTTTTAGATTCGGCCGCAGGAGGCACTTTCATGGAAACTACCTTAGGAGAAGCTACCAAACTCCTAGATAATATTATGGTTAATTATTCTCAATGGCACACCGAGAGATCTACTAGTAAAAAAGTGCATGCTATTGAAGAGATTAGCGTTTTGAGTGGAAAGATAGATGAACTTATGAAATTATTTGTTGCTAAGAGTGCTTCTTCTGATCCTAATGATATGCCTTTGTCCACTTTAATTGAAAATAACAATGAATCTTTGGATGTGAATTTTGTTGGTAGGAATAATTTTGGTAACAATGCTTATAGAGGGAACTTTAATTCTAGGACTTTTCCTAGTAATTCCTCTAATAATTATGGTAATTCCTACAACAACTCTTATGGAAAGATGCCTTCAAAATTTGAAAATAGTGTTAAGGAGTTTATGGTCTCGCAAAAGAATTTCAATGCTATGCTTGAAGATAAATTGCTTAAGATTGATGAATTGGCTAGAAGTGTGGATAGAATTACTCTTGATGTTGATTCTTTGAAACTTAGATCTATCCCACCTAAGCTTGATATCAATGAGTCTCTCAAAGCCATGAGAATTTCCGTTAATGAATGCAAAGAGAGAACCGCTAGGATGCGTGCTAAAAGAGAGAATTATATAAAAGCGTGTTCTTATAGTTATCATGAAAATAAAGATGAAGATCTGAAAGTTATTGATATGTCTCATATTCTATCCTTGTTTTCTAGTATAAATCTTGAAGAAGATAGGATTGGAGATGATTATACTTTAAGGTGTCCCAATGATTTGGAGTTTTTAGATCTTGATGCTAAAATTGTTAAAAGTGGGAGTGAAGAGATTAAAACTTTGCATAGTGATGAACCCACTACTTTGGATTTCAAGGGATTCAATTATGATAATTGCTCTTTGATTGATTGTATTTCCTTGTTGCAATCCGTACTAAACTCTCTGCATGCTTGTAGTCAAAATAAAGCTTTTACTAAACACATAGTTGATGCTTTAATGCAATCTTACGAAGAAAAACTTGAGTTAGAAGTTTCTATCCCTAGAAAGTTTTATGATGAGTGGGAACCTACTATCAAAATAAAAATTAAAGATCATGAATGCTATGCTTTGTGTGATTTGGGTGCAAGTGTCTCCACTATCCCAAAAACTTTGTGTGATTTGCTAGGTTTCCATGAGCTTGATGATTGTTCTTTAAATTTGCATCTTGCGGATTCCACTATTAAGAAACCTATGGGAAGGATTAATGATGTTCTTATTGTTTCCAATAGGAATTATGTGCCCATAGATTTCATTGTTCTTGATATAGATTGCAATCCTTCATGTCCTATTATTCTTGGTAGACCTTTCCATAGAACGATTGGTGCAATTATTGATATGAAGGAAGGAAATATTATATTCCAATTTCTGTTAAGGAAAGGCATGGGACACTTTCCTAGAAAGAAAATCAAATTACCATATGAATCAATTATGAGAGCTACTTATGGATTGCCTTCCAAAGATGGCAATACCTAGATATATCCATGTATCGTGCCTAGCTAGGGGCGTAAAACGATAGCGCTTGTTGGGAGGCAACCCAATTTTATATTTTTTGTTTTTTATGCTGTTAGGGAATAAATATTGCATCAGGCTTCTGTTTAGATGTGGTTTTATGTTTCGTTTAGTGTTTGTTCCAAGTAGAACCTTTGGGAAGACTTGTGTGAAGTTTATGTGATCTTGCTGTGAAAAACAGAATCATTAGTGCTCGCTAGAATGGTCATCAGATTTTACTGGAGCGTGCTATTTAGTCGATTCTTTTTGCAGATGATTAATAGAAAAATTACTCACGTTTACCAATTTAGTTTGAATTTTTTGGAGTTACAGAAGTATGCGAAACCTGCAGATTACTACAGACTGTTCTGTTTTTGACAGATTCTGTTTTTCGTGTGTTGTTTGCTTATTTCAATGCATCTATGAGTAATATTGGGAAATACAATAGGTTTAACACCAATATAAACAAAGAATGAATTCATTGCAGTACCTTTGAGTAGTGGTTTGCTTTCTTATACTAACGGAGCTCACGAGATTTTTGTCTAAGTTTTGTGTTGTGAAGTTTTCAAGTTTTGTGTTGTGAAGTTTTCAAGTTTTGAGTATTGCTTTGATGGACTATGGAACAAAGAGTGGCAAGAGCCTAAGCTTGGGGATGCCCATGGCACCCCAAGTTAAAATTCAAGGACAACCAAAAGCCTAAGCTTGGGGATGCCCCGAGAAGGCATCCCCTCTTTCGTCTTCATCCATCGGTAACTATACTCGGAGCTATATTTTTATTCACCACATGATATGTGTTTCGCTTGGAGCGTCTTGTATAATTTGAGTGTTTTCTTGTTAGTTTACCATAATTATCCTTGCTGGACACTGTCGGGGGAAACTGTCCACCACGAGCACCTATGGGACCGGAGCCCCTTGTTCGTGCGGTAAGGGAGCGGAGGGAGCGCAAAGAGCAGATCGTAGCGAGCACGCGGGCAGTTTACCCAGGTTCGGGCCACGATGGACGCGTAAAACCCTACTCCTGCTTAGATTGTATTGAGTTGGGGAGCTCGGGAGCTTGAAGAACTAGCTACACCGAGCGAATGAGCGATCTAGGTTCCGAACCCTTTCTACGTTGTGCATGGGCCTCCTTTTATAGCTCAAGGGGTCACCGACAGGTGTCAACGTAGGAGAAAGGGTAAAAACGTAATAGTGGTGGTAGTTGTAACAGTGCGGGAATAGTGGAGCAACAGTGGATGAACAGTGGTCATCACCTACTTTGACAGTGGGGGACAAGAGCATTTAATGCCCGTCGCCGTCGACCCCAAAAGCGCCCGCCCTTGCGTCTCCGTTTGCCACGGCGATGGCTTTATCACCGTGGAGTGCCACCGTGTCCCCCAGGCTGCACAGCCATCCGCCACGCGTCCTGGAGTGGCCCCAGGGCGACGCGTGGTTCGATGAGCTGGAGCGTGGGCACACAGCGTAACTCTCCCCGGCAAGCACCTTGCCGGGGGCTTGATCTTGCCGGGCCCGGAAGCTTGTCGGGCTCTGAAGCTTGTCGCTCCCCGGGCCCTGCCGGGGCGCATGCTGCGCCGAGGCATGTATTCTAGATACAGTCTTCTGGTCTTCCTAGCAAGCTCCTCTTGCCAGGGTCTTGTGCTAGTGAGGTAATCTTGAGCCTGGGATGGCCTTCCCGGCAAGCCCCACTTGCCGGGGTCTTGATCTTCTGTCTTGTATACTTTGTTTTTGAATGGCTTTATATGGGGCAGAAAGGTCTCCGGCAAGCACGTGGTAGGCCCTGCCGCGGGAAGCTGCTACTGCCCGTGCACAAGTTGGGGTACTGAGGTACCCCTACCTTAGTACACCGACAGGAGCCCCCGGGCCTGGCCCACACACGGTGCCGAGCGCTGTTGGGCCAGGCCCAAAACAGTGCACGGGCACGCGCGGCCCACGGCACGCCGAATTCACTTCCGCATCTGCCGCGTCCCTCCGTAACGGCACGCGTCGATTGCGGCATCGTGGGAGGGAACGTGGCCACGTTCTTTAATGGGAAATGCGGAGCGTCCCCCACTTCCCCCTTAAAAGCAGAGGAAGCAGGGGCCGTTACCTTACTTCGCCTTCATTGCTTCTTCTTCTATCTCCAGAAATTCCCCTTTGCGCTCCGACTCCACACCTCCTCCGTCGTCTTCGGCATCTGCGGCGCCGCCGGACTCTTCGCTCTCCCCTCCTCGCCGCCTCCGCCATGGCCCCGAAGACCGAGAAGGCAAAGGCGGAGAAGACCAAGAAAGAGAAATCCGAGCAGGCGGCGAGGCTTGCTCTTATGCGGAAGAGGAACGTCGTCTTCGCGCCAAGGCTCAGCGCGCGGGAGCTCTGGAACAAGTACTACTTGTTCTGGGCCAAGGAGACCAAGGCGCACCCTCGAACCAGAGCCTATCCCGCCGCCGCCAAGGATATCTACCCCGGCGGGTACTTCTTCTTCGCTGTTTTCTTCCACTGCGGCCTTTGTCCCCCCTTTTCTGAATTCTTCTGCGATATCATGAACACCTACAACCTCCACCTTCTAGACTTCACCCCCAACGCCATCCTCACGATGGCGGTTTTCGCACATCTGTGCGAAAACTATATTGGGATCTATCCAAATGTAGCGTTGTTTAGGCATTTCTTTACGCCTAGAGTAGAGGCCGGCGCTCCCCTCTCCGGAGGAATCTCTTGGGTCTTCCGCTTGAACAAGAAGGAGTCCTACCTGCAAGGAGAGCTCCGCGGCAAGTGGGAGGAGTGGCGCGCGGACTGGTGCTGGATAGTAGAGGACGAGCCACAGCCCTTCACCGCGCCGCGCACAACTGCCATAGTGCGCGGCAGGGACTGGAGCGAGCTGGATTTGGACGACATCAAGCTCAACGTCGCCCTTGTCAGAATTCTTCGTCTCCGGGTAGCGAAGCTGACCATCGGAGAGGTGGGAGCAGACTTTCTCCGCCGCCGCATTGCCCCTCTACAGGATAGGAAGAGGCCAGCATGGGAGTACGGCAACGCGGCGGACGTTATGAGACTGCGCCCAGGGCTAAACTTCAACTTCACGTCGCTGGAGCTGAAGGGGATGGTCCGGGAACTTTTTAAGCACGACCCGGCCCACCCAGAGTGGTTCAGAGCTCCCCGGGGAGTGGTGCCCCTCTGCAGCAGCACGGCCCGGGATCCCCTACGCGCAATGATGCCCGCATGCGACTCGCACGGCGTCGACCGCACATGGATACCGCCCAAGCCAGATGCCATCATGAGCTTCTTCGACAACCTGGTGGAGGTGGCGAAGAACAAGGATGAGATCAAGGGGCTCACTCGGGACACCACTGACCGGGAGATTGCTTATATAGCTTCCCGGGTAGAAGAGGCCGCCGCAGCCGCAGCGGCAGGGGAGTTTGGGTTCACGGTTGAAGAGGCAGAGGCTGCGGAAGCGTCCTGCCAAGCAGAGGAGGCAGAGATCCGCAGGCTGCTGAAGCTTCCGCCCGACGAGCTCGCCGGTGTCCCCTCTCTGAGACATGCTGGGATACCCGGGATCGTGACCGAGGCCGCCGCGAGGGGCGACGTCGCCGGAGGAAACAGAGGCGCCGGAGGGAGCGCGGCAGCAGGGCAGGGCGCTGGGCCCAGCAAGCCGGCCGAGGAGGAGGAGGAGGAGGAGGACGCCGGGGCCGGCGAGGACTCCGATGGGTCTCTGGGGCTCTACAACGACGACGCCTCCTCATCATCGGAGACCTCCCCGCCTCGGGCAAGTCCCAGGCGATCTCCGCTGAAGCGCCTCCGCAAGGCGGCGACGGCGACGAGGGCGCAGGCGCCCCGGCAACAACCAGCTCGCCGGGCGGCGCGAGCTACCCGGGGGAGCCAAGCTGCGACGGGAGCGCCCGGCGCACCAACCACGGCGGGGGCGACCCGCACACAGGCCACGGCGGAGGCGCCCCGCACGTCAGCGCCAAGCGGAGGAGGGTCTTCACAGAGCGGAGCGGCTGCCCCGCCCGCTCCCCGGGCCTCGGCGTCCACAGGGGCTGGGTCTTCGCAGCCCCCAGCCCCGGGGACCGCCAAGCGCCCGAGGGAGCCTTCTCCTCCTGCTCCTCGCGCGGATGCGCCTCAGGTGGCGTTCGACTTCTCCGCCCTGAACAACGACGACGACGACGAGGAACAGGAGTAAGGACTTGAAGTTTTGTATCTTCTTTAACTTTGTCTTGATTCTTCCTTCGTTGATTCTGATCTTGTTTCTTGCTTTGATTTCAGGACCCTGGCCCAGCGAGTGGCGAAAAAGGCCAAGGTTCCCGTGGTCGAGGTCGAGGACGACTCGCCCGTCGTGGCGACAGGAGACACCCCAGCGACGAGCTTGCCGGACCCGAGCGCTGCTCCGAGGAGCAGCCCCCAGCGCAGCCCCCAGCGTAAGTCTGGGCTTGATCTTACCACTCATCGGGCGCGCTTGAGGATCTTGTTTATACTAACATCTTGTTGTTCTTGTTTTGTCTTGATTGTCTTGTGCAGAGGTGGAGCCGCAGCCACAGGAGCATCCGGAGATTGCTCCCGAGGAGCCGCAGGCCCCGCCGTCCCCGCCAAGGACGAACTCTCCGGCGAGGGAGAGTGCTCCGCCAAGGGCGGGTACCCCGCCAAGGGCGAGCAGCCCGGCGAGGGCGGCCACCCCGCCAAGGGAGAGCTCCCCGGCGAGGGAGCCTGCCGTCGACGAAGTCCGCCAAGGTGAGTTTTGTAACTCCGTCTTCTTGGATTCGTCTTTTTTGGATATTTGCTTGAACTTCTTCTTCTTTTTCTTCTTCTTCTAGATCCCCCTCCCCCAGAGCAGATGGAGACGGAGATCGTTGTCGAGGAGGAGAGCGCACAGGGCGACGGCGGCAACGCCCCTGTCGTTGAAGACACGGCGGGAGCCGCCGAGCCTGCTGCGGAGGAGACTGCTCTGACCGCAGACGCAGCGGCCGGGGAGGGGGACGGCGGCCATACTGCCGGCCCGGAGGCGGCAGGAGCGTCGAGCGCTGCGCCCGCCGCCGACCCCTCCACCGAGAAGGAGCAGTCTGCCTACTACCTTGAGGCCCCCAACGGCGTCTTCATCCAAGTGCCGTGGGGGTCCTCGTCGCGAGCCCCCGAGGAGGGAGAGGCCTTCGATGGGGAGGTCCTCGCCTCCGCGGGGCTGAAGATCGTCGAGGCGCCTGGAGGAGGTGACGAGCCCGAGGAGGAGAAGCTACTCCACCGGCTCCTGGCCCTTTAGCGGGCCAGGCAGGCGAAGCTCGAGTCTCGGGAGGCCCTTACCGCCAAGGCCGCAGCTGACATGGAGAAGCGCGCCGCGGAGCTCCGTGCCGCCAACCAGGCGGCCCTCCGCGACGTGGCGGAGGAGCGCGAGAGGCTCGCCGGGGAGTACCAGGAGTGGCTCTTGGAAAAAGCCGAGGCTGAGGAGCAGCAGCGACTCGCCGGAGAAGAGCTGTCCCGGCGAGAAGGAGAGCTCACCCAACGGAAGGTCAACCTCGACGCTCACGAGGAAGACCTTACCGCCCGGGAGCAGGCCCTTGGCGGAGAGCTGAAGGAGGCGAAGGCCGCCGCCGCCACAGCAGAGACCGCCAAGAAAGACCTTGAGGCTAAAGTGGCGCAGCTGGAGGAGTTCCTTAAGGCGAGCACGGAGAGGGTCACCGCGCTGAACTTGGAGCGCGAGAAGGACGCCCATACTAACTCTGAACTCCAGGTGCGCCTCTCCAAGCAAGGCGACGAGCTGAAGGCCGCCAAGGACTCGATTGCAGATCTGGAGCTGAAGGTTTCCACGCTGAAGGACTCGCTCGATGCCGTCCGGGACCGGGAAACTAAGCTGAAGGACGAGCTCCGCAAGGAGCGAGGCTTGGTGGAGAGCGCCGCCACTTCAGCTGAGAACTTCCGCTGGACCGTCGAGGTATGGACCGAAGACCTGGCCTCCGCCGCTGCCATCGACAAGGAGCTGATGGCGATGAGGGCGGAGTACCTCGTATACTCTCCGGATCCAAACCTCCCCCACAGCGCCAAGCTCAGTCTCTTCTTCAGAGGGATCGCGCCGGCACTCGCAAATCTTCAGAAGAAGCTCCCCGCGCAACTGGCCGAGGAGTCACGCCAGCTCTGCGCGGGAACTCTGGAGCGCGTCTTGACGAAGATAGTGTACCGCAACCCTGGTATAAACCTCGCCAACGTTCTCCGCAGCTTGCCGGCCGACGCGGACATGGAGGCGCTGAAGGCGCAGGTCGCCCACATTATCGCCAAAGTGAACAAGATCTCTAGGATTGAAGGCGACCGCGTAGATTAGGCCTCCTTTTCTTTATCTCTTTTGTTGCTGCATAGTGTGCCATGAACTTATTAGTCATTGTGACAAGTTATCCCTTGTAATATATTATCTTTGCTTTGATCAATCAATGCAGTGTTATCTCCCTTGTTTTGGTCCTCTACTTTGTATGGTTTTCACCCTACGCTTCCAGGGAGCTTGCCGGCAAGGGCCCTTTGCCGCGAGCGCTGAGTACTGGACTCTGAGCAGCCTGCTGGCCAAGGTCTTACCGGCAAGTAACCTTGCCGCAACTAGTCGCAACACACTTAGCTTGCTGAGTGAACTCGAAAACGAAGCAAGGGCGCGACACTTGTCGCAGCTCACTTAGGTCGTTGAGCGTACTCGAAAACAAAATAAGGGTGCGGCTAGCCACGGGTAGGTTCCTCCGCGCACAGGTTTTCCATACAAAGCGTGGTTGTTCAAGGAATATAACTTAAATTTAAAATTTTGAACTGCTCAAATTCTGGTAACTTAGCTTTCACATATTCCTTGTTTCTCCGACAAGGCTTCTCTTTCTTGAACAGCACTTGGTTCATCTTCCATCTCCTCCCCCCCCCC
>LR738714.1:127905670-127980796 GCA_902687465.1 Secale cereale
CCCCCCCCCCCCCGGCAAACTTGTGCGCGAGGAACATTCCTTCTGCTTAAGAGGGAAAGAAAAAGAAGAGGGAAACAAATATATGGCCTTTCGGCGTGCTAATGCTTACCGGATACGTGGGTTGCACAAGATGCCAAATACAGCATGCAAATAGCGAAGAAAAGCATGGAAAAGGCAAATAGCGCAAAACACAAAAGCTTTACTGATGCACGGGGTCTGCGCCCGGCTTTGTACAAAGGGTTACATGCAACAGCGGCAAAGCTTGTACAAAAGGTGGTTGCCGGAGCGGATCACGGCAACCGCGCCTTATGGGTGAAACTTGCGAAGATGCTCTATGTTTCAGGAGTTGCTCACCGGTAAGCCTTCTTCGGTCTCAAGGCGGACAGCGCCGGGCCTTGTGACTTGTCTCACCCGATAAGGGCCTTCCCACTTCGGCGTCAACTTGTTGGAATTCTTGGCGGACTGAACACGCCGAAGAACAAGGTCGCCTTCCTCGAGACTCCTGGCCTTAACCTTGCGGCTATGATAGCGACGCAAGGCTTGCTGGTATCGAGCAGCTCGTACAGCAGCCTGGAGACGTTCCTCCTCGAAGAGCAATGCATCATCTTGTCGCAGTTGCTCTTGCTCGAGCTCATCATAAGCGAGCACTCGAGGAGATCCGTATACGAGTTCCGTGGGGAGAACTGCCTCTGCTCCATAGACTAGGGCAAAGGGTGTCTGTCCGATGGCTCGACTTGGTGTCGTTCTGATTGACCAAAGAGCCGCCGGTAGCTCCTCTATCCAGTTTCTTCCGCACTTGCGCAGCCTGTCAAAGGTCCTTGTCTTGAGCCCGCGCAGCACTTCAGCATTTGCCCTCTCCGCTTGACCGTTGCTCCTCGGGTGAGCAACAGAAGCGAAACAGACCTTGGCGCCAAGGTCTTGGACGTACTGCATGAAGGTGCGACTAGTAAATTGTGTACCGTTGTCGGTGATGATCCTGTTAGGGATCCCGAAACGGCAAACAATCGATCTGAAGAACCTGACTGCCGACTGTGCTGTCACCTTTCTCACTGGTTCCACTTCTGGCCACTTTGTGAACTTGTCGATTGCGACGTACAAGTACTCAAAGCCCCCGACAGCGCGAGGGAAAGGGCCGAGGATATCGAGCCCCCAGACCGAGAAGGGCCAGGACAAAGGGATCGTCTGGAGAGCTTGAGCTGGCTGATGAATTTGTTTTGCATGGAACTGGCATGCTTCACACTTGGTTACTAGTGCAGTTGCATCTTGGAGGGCTTCTTGCCAAAAGAACCCTTGCCGGAAAGCTTTCCCGGCAAGCGCCCTTGCGCCAATGTGGTGGCCACATATGCCTCCATGTATTTCTGCCAACAGCTTCTGTCCATCTTCCCTGGAGATGCACTTCAACCTGACACCATTGAGTCTTCTTCTGTACAGCTCGTTATCCACGAACTGGTACATACTTGACTGCCTAGTTATCTTCTCTATCTCTTCTGGGTTATCGGGAAGTTCTCCAGTTTGCAGAAAACGAACGATCTGCTGCGCCCATGCCGGAGCCTGGGGCTCAACGGCAAGGACTAAAGGCATGAGGGCCGCTGCGGGAACCTCAGCTTCTACGGCAAGAACCTCTGGTTCTGCCGGAGCGGATGGTCCCCCGGCAAGCTCGCCGGGGCGAGGCTTGTCGGGAACGCTTGCTTCAACTGTACAGATCCGAGGATCCGCAGGAGCAAACTGTTCCTCAGCGTTCTGATCGTTGATCTTGGGGACCTTGGCGGCGGCCTCGGGAAGATCCGCCGGCAAGTAGTCGCCGGAGACCAACTTTCTCTTCTTGGACTGCCCAATTGATGGTGTAACGGATGGCTGAGTCAGCTTGAGCAAGAAGGTCCCTGGTTCCACAGGTAACTTCATCGCAGCACACTTTGAAAGGCCATCTGCAATGTCATTCCGAGCTCTTGGGACATGCTCCATTTGCAGACCTTCAAAGTGCTCTTCAAGCTTCCTCACTTCATCTACATAAGCTTCCATCAAAGGGCTCTGGTAGTTCTTGTTAACTTGCCGGACCACCAACTGAGAATCTCCCCGCACAATCAGCTTCCTGATCCCAAGTTCAGCCGCAATCCTGAGGCCGGCAAGCAAGCCTTCATACTCAGCAGTATTGTTTGTCGCTTGCTCCCTGGGAAAGTGCATCTGGATAACATACTTGAGGTGTTCTCCGGTGGGCGCGATGAGTACCACGCCGGCACCGGCGTCTTGTAGCGAGAAGGCACCATCAAAGTACATCACCCATTCACTTGTCGCTTCTTGTACGGGTACACTTGTCTCTGGAACTTCCTCATCGGGCGTCGGGGTCCATTCAGCTATGAATTCTGCCAAAGCTCGGCTCTGTATGGTTGAAGTACTTTCAAACTTGACTCCAAAGCTCGACAGCTCTAGTGCCCACTCAACGATCCTGCCTGTTGCTTCTGGATTGTGCAATATCCTCTTCAGCGGAAAGCGAGTGACCACTGTTATCTCATGTGCCTGGAAGTAATGGCGCAGCTTTCTCGAGGCCATGAGGAGGCCGAAAAGCAACTTTTGCACCCCAGAGTATCTTGATCTAGCCCCTTGCAAAAGAGAGCTCACAAAATACACTGGGCGCTGCACCATCTTCTTCCGCACTTCTCCTTGCTCCTGCGCAGAGTTGTCCTTATCGGGGCCAGATCTTGTCGGAGGAGCCCCCTGCTTGTCGCTGGATTCGCTTGCTGGTGGTGCTGACTCCTCGTCGGCCTCCCTCTCCGCTACTAACGCAGCACTAACCACCTGGTTGGTTGCTGCTAGGTATAGCGGCAACTTCTCCTCTGGCCTAGGTGCGACAAGTATTGGAGTGGAGGATAGGTACCGTTTCAAGTCTTGCAGCGCTGCCTCCGCTTCCGGAGTCCACTTCATGGGACCTGCCTTCTTCAAGATTTTGAAGAAAGGTAGGGCGCGTTCTGCAGACTTCGAAATGAACCTACTGAGGGCAGCCACACAACCTGCAAGCCTTCTGACATCCTTGACGCGCTTCGAGGCTTCGATCTGCTCGATGGCTTTAATCTTGTCGGGATTGGCTTCGATCCCCCTCTGTGACACAAAGAACCCGAGAAGCTTGCCGGAGGGGACTCCAAAGACGCACTTCTCGGGGTTCAACTTAAGCTGTATCTTGCGCAGGTTCTGAAATGTTTCTTCCAGATCTTGGATCAGGGTATCCTTGTTCTTGCTCTTCACCACGATGTCATCCATGTAAGCCTCTACATTTCTGTGGATCTGTGGCTCAAAAGCAGTGTGCACTACCCTTGCAAATGTTGAGCCTGCATTCTTCAGTCCAAATGGCATGCGTATGAAGCAATAAGTGCCACATGGAGTGATAAATGCAGTCTTCTCTTTGTTGGGGAACGTTGCATGGGAAACAAAAATTTTCCTACCGTTCACCAAGAACAATCTAGTAGATGCAACTACGAGGGGAGAGTGTGATCTACGTACCCTTGTAGATCGCTAAGCGGAAGCGTTATGAACGCGGATGATGGAGTCGTACTCGTCGCGATTCAGATCGCCGAAGACCTAGCACCGAAGCAACGGTGCCTCCGCGTTCTTCACATGTACGGCTCGGGGACGTCTCCTCCTTCTTGATCCAGCAAGGGGTGGAGGAGAGGTTGATGGAGAACCGGCAGCACGACGGCGTGGTGGTGATGGTGGAGAAGAACTCCAGCAGGGCTTCGCCTAAGCACCGCGGGAGAAGAAGATGTAACGGGAGAGGGAGGGCAGCACCGAGGCACAAACTGTGTTGGCTGCCCTCCCTTTGCCCCACTATATATAGGGGGGGGTGGAGAGGTGAGGGCGCCCTAGGGTTTCCCCCCTAGGGGCCGGCGGCCAGGGCAAGGGGAGGGGGCGGCGGCCAGGGCAGGGGGGGCGGCCAGGCCCTAGGGTTTCCCCCCCTAGGTGCCTTGCCCCCCAAGGCCAAGGGGTGCGGCCAGCCCTAGGGGGTCCCACCCCCTTAGCCGCATGAGGAGAGGGCCCAGGGGGGGCGCACAGCCCCCTGAGGGCTGTGGTGTTCCCCCTTGTGGCCCACTAGGCCCAGAACCACTTCCGGACCCCCCGAAAACCCTTCCGGTACTCCGCCGATTTCCCGATGCTCCCCGGAACACTTCCGGTACTCCGAAACCTTTCATCCTATATATCAATCTTCGTCTCCGGACCATTCCGGAGACCCTCGTCTTGTCCGGGATCTCATCCGGGACTCCGAACAACCTTCGGTAACCATACACTTTTCTCACTAACAACCCTAGCGTCACCGAACGTTAAGTGTGTAGACCCTGCGGGTTCGGAAACCATGTAGACATGACCGAGACACTCCCAGGTCAATAACCAATAGCGGGATCTGGATACCCATATTGGTTCCTACATGTTTCTTGATGATCTCATCGGATGAACCACGATGTCAAGGATTCAGGCAATCCCGTATACAGTTCCCTTTGTCTCGTCGGTATGTTACTTGCCCGAGATTCGATCGTCGGTATCTCTATACCTAGTTCAATCTCGTTACCGGCAAGTCTCTTTACTCGTTACCGTAATACATAATCCCGTGACCAACTACTTAGTCACTTTGAGCTCATTGAGATGACGTATTACCGAGTGGGCCCGGAGACACCTCTCCGTCATACGGAGTGACAAATCCCAGTCTCGATCTATGTCAACTCAACAGACACCCTCGGAGATACCTGTAGAGTACCTTTATAGTCACCCAGTTACGTTGCGACGTTTGGCACACACAAAGCATTCCTACGGTGTCAGTGAGTTACATGATCTCATGGTCATAGGAACTTATACTTGACATGCAGAAAACTATAGCGATAACTGACACGATCAAAAGCTATGTTAACGTTTGGGTCTCGTCCATCACATCATTCTCCTAATGATGTGATCCCGTTATCAAATGACAACTCATGTCTATGACCTGGAAACCGCGGTCATCTTTGATCAACGAGCTAGTCCTGTAGAGGCTCACTAGGGACACAAAGTCTGTCTATTCATCCACACGTGTATCTGAGTTTCCAATCAATACAATTATAGCATGGATAATAAACGTTTATCATGAACAAGGAAATATAATAATAACTCTTTTATTATTGCCTCTAGGGCATATTTCCAACAGTCTCCCACTTGCACTAGAGTCAATAATCTAGCATTACAAGGTAATGAATCTAACACCCATAGAGTCTTGGTGTTGATCATGCTTAGCCCGTGGAAGAGGCTTAGTCAACGGATCTGCAACATTCAAATCCGTGTGTACTTTGCAAATGTTTATGTCCTCCTCCTTGACCGAATCGCGGATGGAATTGAAGCGTCGCTTTATGTGTCTGGTCCTCTTGTGAAACCTTGGTTCCTTGGCTAGAGCAATGGCACCAGTGTTGTCACAGAACAGAGTCATTGGGTTCAGTGCACTAGGCACAACTCCAAGATCTGTCATGAACTCCTTCATCCAGACACCTTCCTTCGCCGCCTCCGAGGCAGCTATATACTCCGCTTCACATGTAGAATCAGCTACCACGCTCTGCTTGGAACTGCACCAGCTTACCGCTCCCCCGTTGAGAATATATACGTATCCGGTTTGTGACTTAGAGTCATCCGGATCTGTGTCAAAGCTTGCATCGACGTAACCCTTTACGACGAGCTCTTGATCACCTCCATAAACGAGAAACATATCCTTAGTCCTTTTCAGGTACTTTAGGATATTCTTGACCGCTATCCAGTGATCCATACCAGGATTACTTTGAAACCTTCCGGCCATACTTATGGCAAGGCTGACATCTGGTCTTGTGCACAGCATTGCATACATGATAGAGCCTATGGCTGAAGCATAGGGGACGACACTCATCTTTTCTCTATCATCCGCAGTCACTGGGCATTGAGTCTTACTCAACTTTGTACCTTGCAATACCGGCAAGAACCCCTTCTTGGATTGATCCATTTTGAACTTCTTCAAAACTTTATCAAGGTACGTGCTTTGTGAAAGTCCTATCAAGCGTCTTGATCTATCTCTATAGATCTTGATGCCCAATATGAAAGCAGCTTCACCGAGATCTTTCATCGAAAAACTCTTGTTCAAATACCCCTTCACGCTATCCAAAAATTATATATTGTTTCCAATCAGCAATATGTCATCCACATATAATATTAGAAATGCTATAGAGCTCCCACTCACTTTCTTGTAAATACAAGCTTCATTGTAAACTTGTATAAACCCAAACGCTTTGATCACCTCATCAAAGCGAAGATTCCAACTCCGAGATGCTTGCACCAGCCCATAAATGGAACGCTGGAGCTTGCATACTTTGTCAGCATTCTCTGGATCGACAAAACCCTCTGGTTGCATCATATACAACTCTTCCTTAAGAAAACCGTTAAGGAACGCTGTTTTGACATCCATCTGCCAAATTTCATAATCGAAATATGCAGCTATTGCTAACATGATTCGGACGGATTTAAGCATCGCTACGGGTGAGAAAGTCTCATCGTAGTCAATCCCTTGAACTTGTGAAAAACCCTTTGCCACAAGTCGAGCTTTATACACGGTAACATTACCGTCAGCGTCCGTCTTCCTCTTAAAAATCCATTTATTCTGAATGGCCTTCCGCCCTTCAGGTAATACTTCCAAAGTCCATACTTTGTTTTCATACATGGATCCCATCTCGGATTTCATGGCCTCTAACCATTTGTCGGAATCTGGGCCCACCATCGCTTCTCCATAGCTCGTAGGTTCACCGTTGTCTAGCAACATGACCTCCAAGACAGGGTTACCATACCACTCAGGTGCAGTGCGTACCCTTGTCGACCTACGAGGTTCGGTAGTAACTTGATCAGTAGCTTCTTGATCATCATCATTGGCTTCCTCTTCAACCTCTGCAGGCTCCACAAAAACATCTTTCTGTGCTGCGCTACTTTCTGGTTGAAGCAGAGGTTCAATAACCTCATCAAGTTCTACCTTCCTCCCACTCAATTCTTTCGAGAGAAACTCTTTCTCGAGAAAGGACCCGTTCTTAGTGACAAACACTTTGCCCTCGGATCTGAGATAGAAGGTGTACCCAACTGTTTCTTTTGGGTATCCTATGAAGACACATTTGTCCGCTTTGGGTTCGAGCTTTTCTGGCTGAAGCCTTTTGACATAAGCATCGCAACCCCAAACCTTGAGAAAAGACAACTTAGGTTTCTTACCAAACCACAGTTCATACGGTGTTGTCTCAACGGACTTAGATGGAGCCCTATTTAAAGTGAATGCAGCTGTCTCTAACGCATATCCCCAAAACGATAGTGGCAAATCGGCAAGAGACATCATAGAACGTACCATATCTAATAGGGTTCGATTACGACGTTCGGACACACCATTACGCTGTGGTGTTCCAGGTGGCGTCAACTATGAAACAATTCCACATTTTCTTAAGTGATCACCAAACTCATAACTCAGATATTCTCCCCCTCGATCAGATCGTAGGAACTTGATCTTCTTGTTACGATGATTTTCAACTTCACTCTGAAATTGCTTGAACTTTTCAAAAGTTTCAGACTTATGCTTCATTAAGTAAATATACCCATATCTACTTTAGTCGTCAGTGAAGGTGAGAAAATAACGATATCCACCGCGCGCCGTTACACTCATCGGACCGCACACATCAGTATGTATGATTTCCAATAAGTCACTTGCCCGTTCCATTGTCCCTGAAAACGGGGTCCTTGTCATCTTGCCCATGAGGCACGGCTCGCACGTGTCAAGTGATTCAAAATCAAGAGACTCCAAAAGTCCATCAGCATGGAGCTTCCTCATGCGTTTCACGCCGATATGACCGAGACGGCAGTGCCACAAGAAAGTGGTATTATCATTATCTACTCTACATCTTTTGGCATCAATGTTATGAACATGTGTATCATCACTATCGAGATTCAATAAGAATAAACCCATAACTTCGGGTGCATGACCATAAAAGATATTACTCATATAAATAGAACAACCATTATTCTCTGACTTAAATGAGTAACCGTCTCGCAATAAACAAGATCCAGATATAATGTTCATGCTTAACGCAGGCACTAAATAACAATTATTCAGGTTCATAACTAATCCCGATGGTAATCGAAGAGCGAGCGTGCCGACGGCGATCACATCAACCTTGGAACCATTTCCCACGCGCATCGTCACTTCGTCCTTCGCCAGCCTCCGTTTATTCCGCAGTTCCTGTTTAGAGTTGCAAATGTGAGCAACCGAACCGGTATCAAATACCCAGGCACTACAACGAGAGTTGGTAAGGTACACATCAATAACATGTATATCATATATACCTTTGTTGTTGTTGGCCCCCTTCTTGTCTGCCAGATACTTGGGGCAGTTCCGCTTCCAGTGGCCATTCCCCTTGCAATAGAAACACTCAGTCTCTGGCTTGGGCCCAGCCTTGGGTTTCTTCACTGGATTGGCAACTGCTTTGCCACCCTTCTTAGAGTTACCCTTCTTGCCCTTGCCATTCTTCTTGAAACTGGTGGTCTTATTGACCATCAACACTTGATACTCCTTCTGGATGTCTGCCTCAGCGACTTTCAGCATCGAGAACAGCTCGGCGATGGTTTTATTCATCCCTTGCATGTTGTACTGCTGGACGAAGCTCTTGTAGCTTGGAGGGAGTGACTGGAGAATTCTGTCAATGATAGCCTCATCCGGGAACACAAGTCCCAGATCAGCTATGCGGGTATAGTACCCAGACATCTTCAGTAAGTGCTCACTGACAGACGAATTCTCCTCCATCTTGCAAGCGAAGAATTTATCGGTGGTCTCATACCTCTCGATCTTAGCATTCTTCTCAAAGATGAACTTCAACTCCGTGTACATCTCATATGCACCATGACGTTCAAAACGCCTTTGAAGTCCTCCTTCCAAGCCGTACAACATGGCACATTGCACTATCGAATAGTCATCCGAACGTGTCTGCCAAACGTTCATAACGTCCGCAGAGGCTCCAGGAGCGGGGGGGTCACCTAGCGGTGCATTTAGGACATAAACCTTTTGGGCAGCTGTGAGGATGATCCTCAGATTGCGGAGCCAGTCCACAAAGTTGCTCCCATCATCTTTCAGTTTAGCTTTCTCTAGGAACGCATTAAAATTCAGGGGAACTCCTGCGCGAGCCATCTACAACATAAGATTTGCAAAGACAATTTTTAGACTATTGTTCATGATAAGTGAGTTATTACCTAATCAAATTAATTACAACTCCCACTCAAATTGACATCCCTCTGGTCATTCGAGCGTGACATGATCCAAATTCACCAACCCAAGTCCGATCATCACGTGAGATGAGGTGGTGTCAATGGTGAACATCAACATGTTGATCATATCTACTATATGACTCATGCTCGACCTTTCGGTCCTCCGTGTTCCGAGGCCATGTCTGTACATGCTAGGCTCGTCAAGTCTAACCCGAGTGTTCTGCATGTGCAAAACTGGCTTGCACCCGTTGTATGCGAACGTAGAGTCTATCACACCCGATCATCACGTGGTGCTTCGAAACGACGAACCTTCGCAACGGCGCACACTCGGGGGGAACACAATTTTATCTTGAAATTTTAGTGAAGGATCATCTTATAATGCTACCGTCGTCCTAAGCAAAATAAGATGCATAAAAGGATTAACATCACATGCAAATCATAAGTGACATGATATGGCCATCAACTCGTGCTTTTGATCTCCATCTCCAAAGCACCGGCGTGATCTCCATCGTCACCGGCGCCACACCATGATCTCCATCATCATGATCTCCATCATCGTGTCGCCATCGGGGTTGTCGGCGCCCACCATGCTCTTACTACTATTGCTACCGTTTAGCGATAAAGTAAAGCATTACAAAGCGCTTGAGGATTGACACGCAGGTCATACAAAAATTAAAGACAACCCTATGGCTCCTGCCGGTTGCCGTATGCATCGACATGCAAGTCGATATTAACTATTACAACATGATCATCTCATACATCAAATATAATTCATCATGTCATTGGCCATATCATATCACATACATACCCTGCAAAAACAAGTTAGACGTCCTCTAATTTGTTGTTGCATGTTTTACGTGGCTGCTATGGGTATCTAGCAAGAACGCTTCTTACCTACGCAAAACCACAACGGTGATATTCAAGTTGCTATTTAACCTTCTACAAGGACCGCCTTGTTCTATTCCGATTCAACTAAGATAGGAGAGACAGACACCCGCCAGCCATCTTATGCAACAAAAGTCACATGTCTGTCGATGGAACCGGTCTCATGTACGTGGACATGTAAAGTTGGTCCGGGCCGCTTCATCCCATAATACCGCTGAATCAAGAAAGACTAAGGAGGGCAGCAATTTAAACATCAACGCCACAAACCCTTTTGTGTTCTACTCGAGAAAGCATCTACGCAAGATCCTAGCTCATGATGCCACTGTTGGGGAACGTTGCATGGGAAACAAAAATTTTCCTACCGTTCACCAAGAACAATCTAGTAGATGCAACTACGAGGGGAGAGTGTGATCTACGTACCCTTGTAGATCGCTAAGCGGAAGCGTTATGAACGCGGATGATGGAGTCGTACTCGTCGCGATTCAGATCGCCGAAGACCTAGCACCGAAGCAACGGTGCCTCCGCGTTCTTCACACGTACGGCTCGGGGACGTCTCCTCCTTCTTGATCCAGCAAGGGGTGGAGGAGAGGTTGATGGAGAACCGGCAGCACGACGGCGTGGTGGTGATGGTGGAGAAGAACTCCAGCAGGGCTTCGCCTAAGCACCGCGGGAGAAGAAGATGTAACGGGAGAGGGAGGGCAGCACCGAGGCACAAACTGTGTTGGCTGCCCTCCCTTTGCCCCACTATATATAGGGGGGGTGGAGAGGTGAGGGCGCCCTAGGGTTTCCCCCCTAGGGGCCGGCGGCCAGGGCAAGGGGAGGGGGCGGCGGCCAGGGCAGGGGGGGCGGCCAGGCCCTAGGGTTTCCCCCCCTAGGTGCCTTGCCCCCCAAGGCCAAGGGGTGCGGCCAGCCCTAGGGGGTCCCACCCCCTTAGCCGCATGAGGAGAGGGCCCAGGGGGGGCGCACAGCCCCCTGAGGGCTGTGGTGTTTCCCCTTGTGGCCCACTAGGCCCAAAACCACTTCCGGACCCCCCGAAAACCCTTCCGGTACTCCGCCGATTTCCCGATGCTCCCCGGAACACTTCCGGTACTCCGAAACCTTTCATCCTATATATCAATCTTCGTCTCCGGACCATTCCGGAGACCCTCGTCTTGTCCGGGATCTCATCCGGGACTCCGAACAACCTTCGGTAACCATACACTTTTCTCACTAACAACCCTAGCGTCACCGAACGTTAAGTGTGTAGACCCTGCGGGTTCGGAAACCATGTAGACATGACCGAGACACTCCCAGGTCAATAACCAATAGCGGGATCTGGATACCCATATTGGTTCCTACATGTTTCTCGATGATCTCATCGGATGAACCACGATGTCAAGGATTCAGGCAATCCCGTATACAGTTCCCTTTGTCTCGTCGGTATGTTACTTGCCCGAGATTCGATCGTCGGTATCTCTATACCTATTTCAATCTCGTTACCGGCAAGTCTCTTTACTCGTTACCGTAATACATAATCCCGTGACCAACTACTTAGTCACTTTTGAGCTCATTGAGATGACGTATTACCGAGTGGGCCCGGAGATACCTCTCCGTCACACGGAGTGACAAATCCCAGTCTTGATCCATGTCAACTCAACAGACACCCTCGGAGATACCTGTAGAGTACCTTTATAGTCACCCAGTTACGTTGTGACGTTTGGTACACACAAAGCACTCCTACGGTGTCAGTGAGTTACATGATCTCATGGTCATAGGAACTTATACTTGACATGCAGAAAACTATAGCGATAACTGTCACGATCAAAAGCTATGTTAACGTTTTGGGTCTCGTCCATCACATCATTCTCCTAATGATGTGATCCCGTTATCAAATGACAACTCATGTCTATGACCTGGAAACCGCGGTCATCTTTGATCAACGAGCTAGTCCTGTAGAGGCTCACTAGGGACACAAAATCTGTCTATTCATCCACACGTGTATCTGAGTTTCCAATCAATACAGTTATAGCATGGATAATAAACGATTATCATGAATAAGGAAATATAATAATAACTCTTTTATTATTGCCTCTAGGGCATATTTCCAACACTCTTCATCTTCCTTGGCCATGAAAATCTGGTGGTAGCCTGAATATGCATCAAGGAAAGGGAGCAGCTCACACCCGGCAGTGGAGTCAACAATCTGGTCAATGCGCGGCAAGGGAAATGGATCCTTGGGACATGCTTTATTCACATCGGTGAAGTCTATACACAGTCTCCACTTCCCGTTGGCCTTACGCACGACGACTGGGTTTGCGAACCACGTCGGATGGATCACGCCTCTAACTAGGCCTGCTGCTTCTAGCTTCTTGATTTCTTCGGCAATGAATTCTTGGCGCTCCATGGCTTGCTTTCTGACCTTCTGCTTGACGGGCCGCGCATGAGGACAAACAGCAAGCTTGTGCTCAATTACCTTCCTGGGAACACCGGGGATGTCAGATGGTTGCCAGGCAAACACATCGACATTCGCCCGCAGGAAGGCAACGAGCGCGCTTTCCTATTTGATGTCAAGTGTGGCACTGATGGTGAAGGTACCACCAGTGCCGTCCTCGTTGGCGGACACCTTCTTGGTTGCCGGAGGAGAGGCCATCCCTTTCTTGCACTTGCCGGTGGAGCTCGATGGAACGTCTTCGACGGCAGCGCAGCACTCCGAAGAGGTGCGGTTGCCGGAGTGGACCCCAGAGCACTTGCCGGACTTGGTCTTGGTCTTCTTCCCCCCGGGAGCTTCAGCGGCAAGTGTACTGCTTTCCGCCGCGGCTGCTGCGTCCCGGTAGATCTTGTCGGCAGATAAGCGCGTTCTTCTTGTCGCCATGGACAGAGATGACGCTTATCGGCCCTGGCATCTTGAGTACATTGTAGGCGTAGTGGGAAGCTGCCATGAACTTGGCGAGGGCGGGACGGCCGAGTATCCCATTATATGGCAATGGTATATCGGCAACGTCGAATGTGATGCGCTCAGTTCTGAAGTTGAGCTCCCCGCCAAAGGTCACCGGCAAAGTTATCTTCCCCTTGGGCTTGCTCCTCCCCGGGTTTATTCCTTGGAACGAACCGGTCTCTTCGAGCTCGCCATCTGGGATTTGGAGTTTCTTGATCACAGCCGAGGAGATCAAGTTCAGGCCGGCCCCGCCGTCTACCAACATTTTGGTGACCTTGAGGTTGCGGATGGTTGGTGAGACCAACATCGGCAAGCACCCGACCGTAGTGGTGCGGTCAGGGTGATCCTCAAGATCAAAAATGATGGGCGTGCTGGACCACTTGAGGAGCCTGCGCGAGTCCACGGGCGGCTCTGCTGCATTTACTTCCCGCACCCACTGCTTGAGTTGACGGTGGGAAGTATGCAGAGAGGCGCCACCGTCGACGCACAGGACTTCCGTAGCCTTCTGGAACTCCTGCTCGCTGTTATCTTCATCCTCCATGTCATCGTCGTCGTCTTCTTCATCCTTGTCGCGGCCCCGGGGAGGTCGGTCACCTTGCCGCTGCTTGGCCTTGCCGCGGCGTCCTCCCCGGCCATTGAATGGCCGCTTCTTGCTTGGTTCTCCTCCTCCACCTTGGGCCTTCTCCTTGTCGCGCCGCTCGTACTCAGCTTTCTGCTGCTCGACGAGGTACTCGACGCGTTTGCAGTTGGAGAGGTCGTGGCCCTTGGTGCGGTGGATCTTGCAGTATTGCTTGTCGGAGCCGTCCTGCTTGTCGGCTGCCGCTACAGGGGCAGGCTCCTTGCCGGAGCCGCCAGCCTGTGCTTGCTTGGCGGGAGCCTCCTTGCCGGACTTCTCGACGGCAAGCACCTCCTTCTTGTTCTTTCTTCTATTGTTCCGCCGCCGGCTCTTCTTTGCCGGGGCGGCATCCTCGCTGTCGCTTCCCCCTGCGCCAGTATCCTCTCCGGGGAGTCTCCTTCCCTCCTCGGCGCGCGCGCACTTATCAGCTAGAGCATAGAGCTCGCTGACATCCCGTATCTTGGTCATGGCCATCTCCTCACGCATGCGGCGGTTACGTACGTTCTGGTGAAACGCACTGATAACCGCGGCAGGGTGGACGTCGGGGATGTTGTGCTGCACGCGGCTGAAGCGCTGGATGTACTTGCGCAGAGACTCTCCTTCCTTCTGGGCCAAGATGTGGAGATCGCTCTCCTGGCCGTGGGGTTTGTGGCCGCCCGTGAAGGCGCCAACAAACTGGTGGCAAAGATCTGCCCAAGAAGAAATGGAGCTTTCCGGCAAGTGCATAAGCCAAGAACGGACGTTTGGCTTAAGCACTGCGGGAAGTAATTCGCCAGTATCTTCTCGTCGCGCCCCCCGGCAGCCTGCACCGCAATGGTGTAGATGCTGAGGAATTCCGAGGGGTGCGTCTTGCCGTCGTACTTCTCCGGTACGTCGGGCTTGAAGTTCTTCATGCTGGGCCACTGGACGCGCCGCAGCTCACGGGTAAACGCAGGGCAACCTGCCGCGTACGGCAAGTCGCCTGGTTCACCGGGCGCGCATGTGTCGACAGCGTTCCCAGCTCGCTGATCCGATTGTCGCCGAGCTTCTCGGCGGCGCTCGATCGTAGTTCGAGCGTCTTCTTGTCGCCGGTCGTCAAGGACTTGCCGCTGGTCCCGACGGGCCCGCGGATCCGACGACGCCGTGGAGTCGTCGTCGACGTTGATCCTGTGGGGCGGCGTCTTCTGTTTCCGCGGCGGGGAGTGCACGGTGGTTGCACCCCCGGCGGTCTTGTCGCCGTCGGCCCTCGTCTTCTCGACTTGCCGTGGCCGCAAAGTCGCTGGCTGCTGCGGAGAGTCGTTGTTGGCGAAGGCGATCAGGCTCTGGATGGTTGCCCTCCAGTCTTCGGCCTTGTCTGCCGCTGGAGGGAAGTCGAGGAGCAGTTGCGCCCTTGCGAGCGCTTCCGCTGGAGAGGAGGGGAGCGGGGGCGAGCGGCGCGAGGAGCGGGATATGCTCGGACTCCTAACAGGGTTAGAAGGAGCAGGGTCCCGCCCCGGCGACCGCGCCTTGCTCGTGCCAGGACGATGGCCCGGAGCATCCCGCGAGCCTCCGGTTTTCCCTTGGCCCAGCAAGCGGATGCCACCTCCTGTGCCATGGCGCTGCTGGGTTGTTGTTTGCTGAGATGGACGTGGCGCATCTACGGAGACCGAGGCCTTGGAGTTGGTCCGGCCATCCGCCTTGTCCTTGGATTTAGCGGTGCCGTGAGTTTCCTCACCGGCGACCACTCTTCCGCCGGCGTCTCCTCCACCCACCGTTGGTTCTGGTGGTGGTGGAACAGACGCAGACGGGCCTGCGACCTCCGAAGCCTTCTTCTTCGGGGCCATGCTGTTGCTGATGAGGTTGGAGAGGTTGATGAAGAATGCGCCCGCGTGAACGCCGGATCAGGTTCGCACAACCTCGACGCCCCCTACCTGGCGCGCCAAAGATGTCGGGGGAAACTGTCCACCACGAGCACCTATGGGACCGGAGCCCCTTGTTCGTGCGGTAAGGGAGCGGAGGGAGCGCAAAGAGCAGATCGTAGCGAGCACGCGGGCAGTTTACCTAGGTTCGGGCCGCGATGGACGCGTAAAACCCTACTCCTGCTTAGATTGTATTGAGTTGGGGAGCTCGGGAGCTTGAAGAACTAGCTACACCGAGCGAATGAGCGATCTAGGTTCCGAACCCTTTCTACGTTGTGCATGGGCCTCCTTTTATAGCTCAAGGGGTCACCGACAGGTGTCAACGTAGGAGAAAGGGTAAAAACGTAATAGTGGTGGTAGTTGTAACAGTGCGGGAATAGTGGAGCAACAGTGGATGAACAGTGGTCATCACCTACTTTGACAGTGGGGGACAAGAGCATTTAATGTCCGTCGCCGTCGACCCCAAAAGCGCCCGCCCTTGCGTCTCCGTTTGCCACGGCGATGGCTTTATCACCATGGAGTGCCACCGTGTCCCCCAGGCTGCACAGCCATCCGCCACGCGTCCTGGAGTGGCCCCAGGGCGACGCGTGGTTCGATGAGCTGGAGCGTGGGCACACAGCGTAACTCTCCCCGGCAAGCACCTTGCCGGGGGCTTGATCTTGCCGGGCCCGGAAGCTTGTCGGGCTCTGAAGCTTGTCGCTCCCCGGGCCCTGCCGGGGCGCATGCTGCGCCGAGGCATGTCTTCTAGATACAGTCTTCTGGTCTTCCTGGCAAGCTCCTCTTGCCAGGGTCTTGTGCTAGTGAGGTAATCTTGAGCCTGGGATGGCCTTCCCGCCAAGCCCCACTTGCCGGGGTCTTGATCTTCTGTCTTGTATACTTTGTTTTTGAATGGCTTTATATGGGGCAGAAAGGTCTCCGGCAAGCACGTGGTAGGCCCTGCCGCGGGAAGCTGCTACTGCCCGTGCACAAGTTGGGGTACTGAGGTACCCCTACCTTAGTACACCGACAGACACACCTATTTGAGAGAGTTAAATATGGCCTAGGAATTGGTAGAACACTCTATGTGCTTCACTTATATTTTTTGAGTTGAATAGTTTTTGCTCTAGTACTTCACTTATATCTTTTAGAGCACGGTGGTGATAATATTTTGAAGAAATTGTTAAACTCTCATGCTTCACTTATATCCTTTTGAGAGTCTATGAAAACAGCATGGTAATGTGTTTAGGCTATTAAACTAGTCTTCACATGATAGACATCCAATATCAATGTAGTAAAAACTTTCATGCTAAGTGCATTGAATATGATGAGAAGTTGGATGCTTGACAATTATTTTGGGATACGAGGATAGTGATATTAGAGTCATGCTAGTGGAGTTATTATGAAATTGAGAAATACTTGTGTTAAGGTTAGTGATTCCCGTAGCATGCACGTATGGTGAACCGCTATGTGACGAAGTTAGAGCATGAGGTATTTGTAAAGTGTCAACCTTTGTGTGGAGGTTGGGGGAGCGTGATGGTTAACTCCTACCAACCTCCCCCCTAGGAGCATGCGTTGATTGCTTTGTTTTGATGACTCGTAGATTTTTGCAATAAGTATATGAGTTCTTTATAACTAATGTTGAGTCCATGGATTATATGCACTCTCACCCTTCCACGATTGCTAGCCTCTCTTGTATCGCGCAACTTTCGCCGGTACCATACACCCACTATATATTATTCCTCAAAACAGCCACCATACCTACCTATCATGGCATTTCCATAGCCATTCCGAGATATATTTCCATGCAACTTTCCACCGCTCCGTTCATATGACACGCATCATATTGTCATATTGCCATGCATGATCATGTAGTTGACATCGTATTTGTGGCAAGGCCACCATGCATAATTTTTCATACATGTCACTCTTGATTCATTGCACATCCCGGTACAACACCGGAGGCATTCATATAGAGTCATACTTTGTTCTAGTATCGAGTTGTAATATCGAGTTGTAATGAAAGTGTGATGATCATCATTATTAGAGCATTGTCCCATGGGAGGAAAGGCTAAATCAATGAAGCCCCTCCACATAAAAAAAAGGCCAAAGAGAAAAAAGAAAGGCCCAAAAAAGAAAAAAAAGAAAAGAAAAAGGGACAATTGCTACTATCTTTTTCCACACTTGTGCTTCAAAGTAGCACCATGTTCTTCATGATAGAGAGCCTCATGTTTAGTCACTTTCATATACTAGTGGGAATTTTCATTATAGAACTTGGCTTGTATATTCCAACGATGGGCTTCCTCAAATGCCCTAGGTCTTCATGAGCAAGCAAGTTGGATGCACACCCACTAGTTTCTTTTGTTGAGCTTTCATACATTCTTAGCTCTAGTGCATCAGTTGCATGGCAATCCCTACTCACTCACATTGATATCTATTGATGGGCATCTCCATAACCCGTTGATACGCCTAGTCGATGTGGGACTATCTCCCTCCTTTTTGTCTTCTCCACAACCGCCTCTCTATTCCACCCATAGTGATATGTCCATGGCTCACGCTCATGTATTGCGTGAAAGTTGAAAGGTTTGAAAGAATAGAGTATGAAAACAAGTGCTTGGCTGAAATCGGGGTTGTGCATGATATGAATATTTTGTGTGATGAAGAGGGAGCATGGACAGACTATATGATTTTGTAGGGATAACTTTCTTTAGCCATAGTATTTTGAGAAGACATGAATGCTTTCCTAGTATGCTTGAAGTATTATTATTTCTTATGTCAATACAGACTTTTGTCTTGAATCTTTCATATCTGAACATTCATGCCACAATTAAGAGAATTACATTGAAAAACTATTTTGATTAGCATTCCACATCACAAATTCTATTCTTATCATTTACCTACTCGAGGACGAGCAGGAATTAAGCTTGTGGATGCTTGATACGCCTCCAACGTATCTATAATTTTTTATTGTTCCATGCTATTATTTATGATGTTTTGGATGTTTAATGGGCTTTGTTATACACTTTTATATTATTTTTGGGACTAACCTACTAACCCAAAGGCCCAGTCCAGATTGTTGTTTTTTGCCTGTTTTAGGGTTTTACAGAAAAGGGATATCAAATGGAGTCCAAACGGAATGAAACCTTCGGGAGAGATATTTTTGGAGAAAATCACGCACGGGAGACTTGAGAACCACGGAGTAGGGGGCACGTGGTGCCCACGAGGGTGGGGCGCCCCCCCTCCCCCTAGGGCGCGCCCCCTGCCTCGTGGGTCCCACATAAGGCCCATGGTGCCCTCCTTCCTCCTATATAAGCCTACATACCCCAAAACCACACAGGAGAAGAGAAAACCCTAGTTCCACCGCTGTAACCTTCTGTTCCCGTGAGATCCCATCTTGGGGCATGTTCCAGAGCTCCGCCGGAGGGGGATCTACCACGGAGTGCTTCTACATCATCATCATCGCCTCACCATGAGTTGTGAGTAGTTTACCACAGACCTTTGGGTCCATAGCTAGTATCTAGATGGCTTCTTCTCTCTTTCTGGATCTCAATACAAAGTGCTCCTCGGTCTTCGAGGAGATCTATTCGATGTAATCTCTTTTTGCGGTGTGTTGGTCGAGATCCGATGAATTGTGGGTTTATGATCAAGATTATCTTTGAGAAATATTTGGTTCTTTTATAAACTCCTTATGTATGATTATAATATCCTTGCAAGTCTCTTCGGATTATTGGTTTAGTTTGGCCTACTAGATCTATAGTCTTGCAATGGGAGAAGTGCTTGGCTTTGGGTTCAATCTTGCGGTGTCCTTTCCCAGTGATAGTAGGGGCAGCAAGGCACGTATTGTATTGTTGCCATCGAGGATAAAAAGATGGGGTTTATATCATTTTGCTAGATTTTATCCCTCTACATCATGTCATCTTGCTTAAGGCGTTACTCTGTTCTTATGAACTCAATACACTAGATGCATGCTGGATAGTGGTCGATGTGTGGAGTAATAGTAGTAGATGCAGAATCGTTTCGGTCTACTTGTCTCGGACGTGCTGCCTATATATAATGATCATGCCTAGATAGTCTCATAATTATTCGCTTTTCTATCAATTGCTCGACAGTAATTTGTCTACCCGCCATAGAATATCGCTATCATGAGAGAAGCCACTAGAGAACACTATGGCCCCGGGGTCTATTCTCAACATATTAATCTACACCTACTTTACTTTTTCTGCTTTTACTTTCTGTTCTTATAAACAAAAAATACCAAAAATATAAACTATTATCTCTATCATATCTCACTTGCGTAAGTGACCGTAAAGGGATTGACAACCCCTTATCGCGTTGGCTGCGAAGTTCTTATTTGTTTGTGCAGGTGCGAGGGACTCGCGTGTGGTCTCCTACTGGATTGATACCTTGATTCTCAAAAACTGAGGGAAATACTTACGCTACTGTGCTGCATCCCCCTTTCCTCTTCGAGGGAATACAACGCAAGCTCAAGAAGTAGCAGGTAACCACACATAAGTAATCATTCAGAAGATCGAACAAAACAAAGAAAACACTTCGGAAAACTTCAAAACCAAGCAAATAACCCTTGCAACAGAAAACAATTTCTAACAGTGCCAAAATTAGGTGGATTTGGTCTTATCAGAAAGTTTAGGTCAAGAGCTTCGATTTGCAAAAAGAATCAACTGAAACGGAGTTATAAAATTCTAGTTATGATAAAAACAAGTTTAAATTCAAATTTTAAAACTTTCAAAAATATGTTTAAGTTGGTTATCTAAATAGAGGGGATCATAACGAAGAAGTGGGCATTAGTTTCGTTGGATTTGGTCAAACGAGTAAAAAGTTGTGGCTGTTCTAAGATCAGGGGCTAATTTGCAAAAGAAAATAATTACAAACATGTCCCTAGCTACGAAAAATAGATCTAATATGCGAACGTTCATTGTTTAGGACTAAACAACGAATTTCTTCACTAAAAACTACTAACTGGTGAACGTACTCTAATTAACTAGATCTAAAAAGAAAACTAGATCGGTTTTATAAAACTGGGACTTTAACGAAAACCAGACGGGTGCAATGGTTAGTACCGGTTCGGGTCGGTTTTTCGGTGAAAAACCGGGGGCGACTGCGGCTTCGTCGACGGGGGCTAGTTCCGGCGAGGGGGTGCCGTGGTGGCGGTGCAGCGGCTTGGCGGCGTCAAGCGTGGTGCGATGGAGCGCGGCGACCGCGGGGCGGCTGGCGGCTCGGAGTGGCGAGGGGCAGCGAGCAGTAGTGGCGAGCGGCGGCGGCGGCAGTGGATCGACGAGGGCGGCAGAGCGTGAGGGGGTAAGGAGAGGCGGCGGGGTCGGGCTTCCAGGGGCCGGGGTCCGCTTATAAAGGGCGGTGCGGCGATCCTCGGTCCCCGTGTCCCGTGTGGACACGGCGGCGGCGCTCGGCCTCGTGGCGACGCACGCAACGAAGGCGGCGGCGCCCTGGGCTGGGCTGGCTCGGCTCGGCTGGGCCGGCCCAGTTCGATCGCGGAGTTTTTTTAACTCAGATAAAATAAATTAAATAGCAAAATGATGAAAATTATATATAGCATATTATATATCAAAATTTTCAGAAAAAGATTTCCTACAACATGAATATTTTTCTAGGGTCAAATAAAATCCACAGAAATTTAAGTAAAACAAACAGTGCTACTGTCGCAATAAAACCCAATAAAATCATTTAAAAAATGGCAAAATGATTTCAAATTTATTTCTCTCCAATTTTCTACTGTAGGGAATCATTTTCCCCTATTTTCAATATATTTTATTTTTGGAGAAAAATAATTTGAATAAAACCAAATAATTCCAAATTTGATAATGAGTTTCACAATATTTGAAAAGAACTTCCAACTCATTTTTCTATAATTTGAAGAAGTCATTTTATCTCCTGTCATGAAAATCATTGAGTTGCTTAAATTTTCTAAATTTAAAATATTTCCAAATGAAATTCAAATGTTTTCAAAAACTCTTTTATTTTAAATGGAAGAAGTCATGTCATCTTCTCTCTA
Source organism: Secale cereale (assembly GCA_902687465.1). Classification (NCBI taxonomy): domain Eukaryota; kingdom Viridiplantae; phylum Streptophyta; class Magnoliopsida; order Poales; family Poaceae; genus Secale; species Secale cereale. Next base: position 127,927,222 of record LR738714.1, read on the forward strand.
GTGTTTTGTATTTGAAATAATTTGAATACATGGAGATCATAAATGCGAAGTGAAAGTTTGGGAAAGTCCTTTCATTCCCTCTCATTAAACTTTCGAAAGTTTTCAAATTTCACTCAATTTCACACAGCATATCACACAAGCAATCAAAACTATCTATTTAATATAACATTCCAAAATTTAAAATTTTGGGATGTTACATCTACTTATGTGCATCTAGGCCTGATATAATGCTTAGTGTTTGCTTGTGTGCCCGATTCCAAGCGGCACCAAAGGAATCACATCACCTCGCTGTGAAGCGAATTCTTCGATACTTGGCTCACACCCCAACACTAGGATTATGGTATCCCAAGGGCTGTATATTTGATCTTGTTGGATTTTCAGATGCTGACTATGCTGGTGACAAGGTTGATCGCAAGTCCACATCAGGCACATGTCACTTTCTTGGACGATCTCTTGTCTGTTGGTCTTCAAAGAATCAGAACTCGGTGTCCCTCTCCACCGCTGAAGCTGAATACATTGTTGCTGGATCCTGTTGCGCTCAGCTTCTCTGGATGAAGCAAACTCTTAAGGACTATGGCATCAACATGGTAAAGGTGCCCCTCTTCTGTGATAATGAAAGAGCCATCAAGATTGCTCACAATCCTGTTCAGCACTCGAAGACAAAGCACATTGAGATTCGTCATCACTTTCTCAGGGATCATGTGATCAAGAAGGACATTGAAATTATACATGTCAACACCGAAGAGCAATTGGCAGATATCTTCACTAAGCCCTTGGATGAGAAAAGGTTTTTTAAGCTACAGTGTGAGCTATCCTAGAATCCTTGAATGTCATGTGATTGGACGCACATCCTAACACTTATGCATTTTGATGACTTAGATATGCAACACACGAAGTAACGTATGTCTTCAATTCATGAAGACATACACTTTGAGTGTGAATACATTAATGTGGAATTTGACTCTGGGAGCACCACGATAATTGTGCGCCGTGTCCTGGTCTAATACTTCATATACGATGGGTAACGCCGCCACCAAACTTTCTTGAAGATTTTCATTTAGCGTCATGACTGCATTATCTTCTTACTTGGTTTGTCTTCAACATCGTTCGTCTTCAAGATTTATCTTCTCAATGTTGATTTGTTTGGCTTCTGTGGTATCTCTATATAGGTGTGTCCCCTACAGCATTCACTTATAGCTATGTCTTCATTTTTTGGATCTAAGTGAATGTGATCGGACCCTAACCCTCTCTATGCTTATCTCTCCAACTCTCTCTATCTCTTCATATGCATTCTGTTGACACATGTCGAATGTCTTCACTGTGTCCTTGTCAGTTGAAGATATAGAGACACATAATTAAATCTGCTTTCAATGCCTTATCCTTTTTGCCCAAAAACCGGAGAAACCGAAACGTCCATCCGACCAACCAGGCATGCGTGGGATCGTGGCTCAACTCTCCATAAGTTCCATGCTCACCATGTGTTGTTCATATGTGAACCGCCAGGGGTACCTGCGTAATTGCACTGCACCGCCCTCTCTCCTTGTAAATACTCCACCCACGCGGTCATAATTCCTTCTCCCACCTCTCGCCATCTCGCTCAACCCTAGCGCCTCCGCTAGCTCCAGTCAACGCCGGGGACGAAGCGCTTAGCTATCGCGACATCTTCGATGTCGTATTCCCGCCGGCCGTGGACCTCGTATCTCCGCCGCCGCCGTAGGTGTCTCCCGCCAACAAGTTAGGGCACGGAAGATCGATCTGCTTGGCATTCTTCTCGTCCCGTCTAGCAGTTCATCAGTGCGGTAAATAAATATCTCTTTTTACCATCGTTTTTGATCCATCGAAACCATGTAACTTCACCACAAGTGGTTTCTGTCCATCTGAAATTTGGTTCTTTCTATATCCTTCTCTCATATCATGCAAGTATATTCACTTATGCCTCATTACTAGTTAGATTCCTTAGTTGTACCTATTCTTGGATTCGTACAAATCTGGAACCAACTCACTCCATATAAGTGAATGTCTTCGCACTATGAGGTCAATGTCTTCAAACTATTTTATCTTCAAAATCTTCTGAGAATGCATATGACCTCTCCCCCTTCCCTCGCATCTCTAATGCTGTCACAGGTACATATCCGCGGGAGAATCCCTTGGTTCTCATAGTCTGCATTCATTTGCAGAATTCTTACAGCGTCACATTGAATCTCCTGAAGCCAGTTCCTGTCTGACCAGTCGTCGGAAGACAAATAGCTTTGTGAAGCCCTTCTGTCTGAGTCCAATGGATTCAGAGAAACAGTCCAAGAAAGGTGGCAAGCAGAGACGTACTAACACTGTCAAAGATCTTACTCCGGATCTATTCACCATGTACATGTCTGATCCAGAAGAAACCTATGGAGAATGCAAATCCCGCATCGAATGGATACGAAGATATTGGGCAGAACAATGGATTCTATACCAATTTGTGATTCCTGAATATGCTACCAAGAACGCTATCCGCCCTCCATGGGGTGATGTATTCTACAAGAAGCTTCAGCCCAAAAAACATGTCTGAAGCCATTGCCAAAAACTTCTATCCTTGCATGGCCAGAGGACCGATGCCGACAAATGCTGACCCATCTAGTCTTCGATGGTGTCGTGATGATGGATTGTTTGAAGAAAACTACAAGTTTTCCAAGAAATCTGCAACCCAGAACAAGAAGGAATTTGGCATCAACTTCAATCCTTGTCCATCTCGGCCTCGTTCTGATGGTACTCGTGAAGCCAATGAAAATCGAGTTGGCCCCTTCAATGGCCTTGATGGATTGCTCTCCCACTTTGCTGCTCAAAAGGCAACTGTGGAGGATGTTGTTGAAGACATGGAACCTGAAGATGTTCCTGAGTCTGTGAAGCCAAAGAAGAAGACAAAGGCTTCCAAACCTATTGCTACTCCAAAGGCTTCAAGTGTGAAGCCCTTGAAAACTGCACCTCCTAAATCAAGTGTGCAGTTTAAGGACCACTCTCGTATCTCACAGAAGTCCAAGCAGCTCGTGAAGCCATCTGGTCAAGGGCTCACTCCAGGCAGCATTCTGCGCAATGATGATGACATAATAAATCTGTCAAGTGATGAAGATCTTGCTGATGATGCCCTTGATATGTTAATAAAGAGCAAGCAACATGCCGAAATCTTCAATGATCTGCCTCTCTTTGACGCTGATATCATAAATAACTTCATTGATGAGTGGTTTGAGGATACATCACTTTCCCTCGATGATCTCCAGCTTCCCATTGATATCAGTGTGACCTTTCAGGGATACATTGCTCACGAACTGACTGTTGCACAAAAGGTTATTGAGCAGAAGAACAAAATTGATCGTGAAAAGGCTCTGTTCAAGAAGCATATGAAAAACCTCAGTGCTCAAGAAGTTCAAAACTTCAAGACTATGATGGCAGATCTCAAGGCTGAATTTGCCAAGCGCCATGATGTTGCAAGAGGATCCAGGGAACATCTCAAGCGCTATGCTGAGAAATGTGTCCAAGCACACAATGAAGCCGTAAAGAGGAAAGCTCTTGGTAGGAGAGACCAAGAAGCTCAAGAAGCTCAAGAAGAAGAAGTCTGCTGCTGAAGAGTCTGAAGCTCCAAGGCAGGAGAGACCAAACATTGTCTTCCCTACCAGTATGACTGGCTCGAAGCCAAAGGTCCCATCAGCAGCTTCTGAACAAAAGAAGACTAGGCAGGTTGAAGCTGAAGCCAAGAAAAGAAAGCATCTTGATGCTCCTGATGTTGCTCCTTCCAAGAATAAGCAGAAGACAAAAGCTTCAAAGGCTTCACATAAGCCTCGAGCCTCCTCCCAAGAATCTCTGGTTGTTGAACCCATATCAGTTGCCCTGCCTACCTCCTCCAACTGAGAGCGTCATCTTGTTATACATGAGCCTGCTACCACAAAGGCTCATCAGTCTGAAGAGATTCCAGCTGCTAACTCTCCTGCAGCTGAAGATATTGGTCATGATGACAATGTTAACAATGATGAAGTCCTTCCTCAACTTGAACCCCCACCAGTTTAATCACCTACTCACATGAGCAGTGAACTCATTAGCATTGGCGGTCCCACGACGCCAATTGCTCAAGATGAATTTTGGGAAGAGCAACACCCAAACACCCCCTTACATGAAGTCATTCCTCGCACTACACCGTCTCTTGTTACCACTCTGGTACTTGAGACTCCAAAAGAAACTCCTGAAGAAGACATGAAGCAGACCACTGCTTCACCAATGGCGTCACCCAAGTTTCGAAGGCTTCACAAAGGTCTCATACCTCAGGTCTCCATGTCAAGCATTCCTGAAGACGAAGTGCAAAACTCAAGCTTAGTAGCACGTCAAGTGTTTCCTGATGCTATTCCTTCAGCCTCTGCTCCAGAATCTAAAGCCAAGGCGGCTGACGATATTCCGACTGCATCAGCCGATGAAGAAAAAGAAGCAACATGTGAAGTCACTCCCCCTCCCCAAGAAACTGTTGTGCAAGAAGATGTGCCCGTCATGCAAGAACCCACTCCCCAAGAATCTGTTGTGCATGAGTCTCCTCTCCCCGAAGCCACTGATGGTAAAGCAACTATTGCTGTCACTCCAATGACTACTGAAGCCAAGACACTGGCATGGTTGAAGACAATGTGCAGCATGAAGTCATTGCTGCCCCTGAAGTGATTGTTCCTTCCCCTGTGCTTCACACCATGGCCCAAGCCTACAATCGCGACAGAGAGCTCGTCACTGTCAGGTGGCCAACACTGACGCCTCCTACTGCCCCTGGACCACAATATGAATATCATGTGGAGCGGAGGCTTCAGACGCAAAAGCCAAAGCCCAGATTGTCTAGGCTTCCAAGCACTGCGACGACACAAGGCTCCTTCATTGTGCACAACTTTAGAAAGAACAACACCTTCTTTGACTCTGACAAGAACCCATACAAAAAGCCAAGGATCGCTTCTGATAGATTCTGGAGCTTTCAGCAACGAAGCTATTACTCTTGCATTATGTACAATCAAGACTAGATATTTCCACACCAATGCCTTGATTGTGATGCCATTGCTGGGCTGCCATGCCTTGAAGAAGATCTTGACTGCTTCCGAGATGTTGGATTGCTTCCATTTGTCACTGCCAAAGAACATTGGAACGAAGAGCTTCTCCTGCAATTCTACGCTACTCTTCACATCAGAGGCTACAACAGGGATCCGAAGACATGGGTCATTGAGTGGATGACAGGTGATATTCATCATGAAGCCAAAGCTCAGACTCTTCTTCAGCTTACTTCCCTGCCCACTCCTGGTGAGTTATACGAGCCAGATTGTTCTCTTTATCAAAAGGAACTGGAAAGCATCTTCAAAAAGGCTGAGCCCAACATGAGTGAAATGTTGAGTGTGATGAACCATTGCCCCTGGAAGCTGATTATCCAAAGGAATTCTTCGTCAAGGACCTCGAGTATCTGCCTCGCACCATCTATCATATTCTGAGGCGTACTCTCTAGCCACTTAGGGACACTCTTCTGAAGCCAAAATGGAAGGTGCCATGAAGACTTTGGTATTTTACATTCTCAATGGCATCAGATTCAATACGCATGACTTCTTCATTCGTCAACTAGGTGCGTCCGGTATTGATCTGTTTGGTCTCAAGTTTTATGCTCCATTGGTTATGCGGCTCATTAAGCTTCACTCCACTATCAACTATCAAGCCTCTGCACACAATCATGTTGTATTTTTGCCTGAGGTTGATATGTCTTATGAAACCATCTATCCTGAGCCTGCCAAGCAACCACTTCAACTGCTCAATGCTGATCATCAAAGCTCCACGCAGCATGTCGAAGGTACCTATGTGCCCAATGCAAATGTCTCTGCTTATCCTCTGGTTGGAAATCTGCGCCTACCGCATCGTGCCAACACCGATGCCACCGGTAGCACAATTGCTCAAAGGCCTCAGAAGCGTCCCCGTGTCCTTAATGACCGAGAGCTTCTAGTTTCACTTCACCAGAAGCAGCATAAGCACCATGATTGGTTGAAGCGGCAGATGCAAAGTCTTCTCACTGACGTGAATCGCATTCGCAACTTGGCTACTAAGAACTCCTTCATTGCTCATGAAGCCTATCGGCGGTCCTGGAAGAGCCTCACATTGCTCTGCTCTGAAGATGATCTTCAAGCAGATGGCTTCACCGAGCGCTTCAAGTTTCACTCCAGGCCTCCACAATCTGCGACTTGGCGTCCGACTCCCTCAATTGAAGATTCTGAGTATTCATCTTCGGCTGCAACTGTTGTTGCTTGTGTCATCGATGAACAAGACGATGCCAGTTCCCCAGCAATCGCTTCACTGCATCACGACTCTGCGTCGGGCCCTTCTGCACTGCCCAACTCCAACGTCGACCCGGCTACACCAGCATCTTCACCGCCTGGGAACGCATAGATACTCTATGTCTTCAAACCTTTTTGGTCCTTACTGATAAAAGGGGGAGAAGCATATGAGTTGATAGTCTTCAAGCAAGTCCATATATGGGTCGGGTGCCTTATTTTTGCTAAGTTCTTACAACTCTTGTTTTGAAACATTTGGCTCTTGAGTTGTAACACTTAAACTTGATGGTCGTTTGCTACATTTGCTGTTGTTTCTTCTGCTTGGTTAAATATCTATTCTATGCGCAAGAAGTCATTCAGGAGATGCCCATTTTTCATTATGCATATCATTATCTTCACTACATTCGTGCATGCATGATGGATTGTCTTCCTAAGATTGAGGGAGATCTCCATAAAGCAAAACCTGACATGTGCCTTTGCATTCAAAAGCAAATTTCCTATATGCACATCTTCAGGGGGAGCCCTTTCAATCTCATGAAGTCAATGACTGTGTTATCTATAGTTTCACATATTTTATCCCGTTGAAAACTTCAACCTACTTGTCATCAATCTCCAAAAGGGGGAGATTGTAAGTGCATCTAGTTCCCCCTAGTTGGTTTTGGAGTATTGACAACAAACGTGGTTGAGGGACTAACATGTTCGTGAGAGTTGCAGGATAACACAGGTAATAGTCCCTTACTGATTCGGTTTACCTTCCAGAGATGACCCCTAAAAATGTGTGAAGACATTGAAGACAGTGGGGGCTCGTGAAGACATTCACGTGAAGATAATGACCTAAGAAGACATTCAATGAAGACTATGGAATGCAAAGACATAGTTTCTTTCGTAATTCTTTTTCTTCTTTCTTGAGTCATAGGAACCACGACACTGTTAAGTGGGGTCCAAGTGAAACATAGTCAGAGATTGATGTGATGCTCAACCAAAATCCTATGTCTTCGAGCGAACATAATGAGAGCAAATCTTATCCAGAGTTGGATAAGTCAGCTTTGCTTGGAGCTCAAGCTAAGTTGTCGCGTGTGTTCAAAATCCGACCGTTGGACACGTGTCAGTTCCATAGTGAGCAAGGGTCATTTCAGACATATCATGTCGGGTTGCCTCCTGGCTATAAATAGCCCACCCCCTACACCATAAATTGGTGGCTGCTCAGAGTTAGTGCATGGCTTTTGTCGTTTGAGAGCAACCCACCTCTGAAGCCTTTGAGAGAAAAGATCCTTGCGAGGACAAAGCCCAAAACACCCAGAGCCAAAGAGTGTTAGGCATCACTAAAGTCTTGTGTATGTGTGATCTGAAGACTTATTACACTTGAGGACTATGTATCCTCCATCCAGTTAGGCATCGCGTTCTGAGCATCCAAGAGTCATTGTGGATCGCCGGTGAACGAAGTCTGTGAAGGTTTGGAAGTCTAACTTGAAGACTTACCAGAGTGATTGGGCGAGGACTGGGTGTCCTTAGCTCAAGGGGAATAAGGTGAAGACATGGTCTTCAGAGTTCAATCTCAGCCTCCCTAACCAGACGTACAGTTGTCACAGCATCTGGAACTGGTCTACCGAATTCCCTTCATCTCCAAGCTACTGGTTCTATCTTCCAACTCGTTTACATTCCAGTTTGTCTTCGCTAAGTCATTGCTTGTTTGTCTGATCTGTTTGTCTTCACTGTGTGAAGATTGTTCCCTGTTTAGCTTCTGTCTTCCATCTTGATCCATGTTATCTAGCTATCAATAGTCTTCATATTTTCACTATGATGCTTACTCGACTATTGTGTGTCTAGAGTCATTTATCTTCCGTTGCTTATCATATAGATTCTTTTCATTTGTCTATCTTCAAAAGATATCATGTTTTGAAGACTTTCGTAAAAATCGCCTATTCACCCCCCACTAGTCGATAACTTGCACTTTCAGTAAGCAAACAAGCAAATTTCTAGGCAATCCTCTAGTGATAAGATCAACAATTCTAAGATTGCGAACCATGTCAAGATGTTCATCGGAAGTTGGATTCAAAGGGTCAATGGGGGCACATAAGGGCTAACAATATACTTGTTCAAATGATATTCATTGAAGATCTCAAGCATGTCATTTTTCCATTCCTTATAAAACTCTCCATCAAGCATATGCACTCTACATCTAATACTCTCAATCATAGACTCATCCATCTTCCTCCAATGGTGATTAAACCAAAGCAATGGAGACCAAGGCTCTGATACCAATTGAGATGATCGAAGAAGAGGTGTCTAGAGGGGGTGATTAGACACTCAACAAGAAAAGTAGCAGTTTTTAAGTTCTTTAAGTTGAGGTGGAGTTTTTAGCACTATTTAAAATATTCACAATACATTTCAAGCAAGCATGGCAAGGGTATATGAACAGCGGAAAGTAAAGCATGGAAGTTGCAAGAAAGTAAAGGGATGAGATTGGAGTGTGTAAACGCAATTGGAGACACAGATGTTTTTGGCGTGGTTCCAATAGGTGGTTCTATCGTACATCCACGTTGATGGAGACTTCAACCCACGAAGGGTAATGGCTGCGCGAGTCCACGGAGGGCTCCACCCACAAAGGGTCCACGAAGAAGCAATCTTGTCTATCCCACCATGGCCGTCGCCCATGAAGGACATGTCTCAATAGGGTAGATCTTCACAAAGTAGGCGATCTCCTTGCCCTTAAAAATTCCTTGGTTCAACTCCACAATCTTGTCGGAGGCTCCCAAGTGACATCTAACCAATCTAGGAGACACCACTCTCCAAAAGATAATAAATGGTGTGTTGACGATGAACTCCTTGCTCTTGTGCTTTAAATGATAGTCTCCCCAACACTCAACTCTCTCTCACAGATTTGGATATGGTGGAAAGAAGATTTGAGTGGAAAGCAACTTGGGGAAGGCTAGAGATCAAGATTTTTGTGGTTGAATTGGAATATCTTGGTCTCAACACATGAGCAGGTGGTTCTCTCTTTGAAAATGAATAGTGGAAGTGTAGGCATGTTCTAATGGCTCTCTCACTGATGAAGAAGGGGTGGAGGGGTATATATAGCCTCCACACAAAATCTAGTCGTTACACACATTTGACCCAACTCGGTCAGACCGAATAAACGAACTCGGTCACACCGAAGCAGTTCGAAATGTGAATGTTGGACATTTCGGTGGGACCGACAGTATCAACTCGGTGAGACCGATGCGTTAGGGTTAGGGCAAGACCTCAACTCGGATTGATCGATTACACAAAATCGGTGAGACCGATTTTGGTAATAGGCTAACAGAGTGTTGGTCAGGCAAACTCGGTGGGACAAATTCGCTAATCTCGGTGAGACTGAAACGTTACAAAGAGGAAACAGAGAGTTTGCAATGCCAACTCGATGAGACCGAGCTCCCTATCGGTGAGATCGAACTGATTAGGGTTTGTGGCAGTGGCTATGTCAAGTGAACTCAGTGGCGCCGGATAGATCAAATCGGTGAGGTCAAGTTTGACTTTAGGTTTAGGACATATGTGGAAATGAGAAAGTGGCTGAGGGCTTTGGAGCACATTAGTGAGAACTTTGAGCAAGTAGACCATTAAGCAACACCTCATCCCCTTTTAATAGTATTGGCTTTTTCTATGGACTCAATGTGATCTTGGATCACTAAAATAGAGATGAAGAGTGTTGAGCTTTTGCCAATCTTTGTCCTTAGCTTCTTGAAAAGGGTTCCACATCCTCTTGTCCTGTTACTCTACTGTTGAAATCATCTGAAATATACTAGATGAAAATATTAGTCCAACAAGAGATATGTTGTCATTAATTACCAAAATCACCCAGGGAGCACTTGTGCTTTCACTAGGCAAAACATTTAAATGAACCCAAATGATAACGCTAACACGTGTGGCATATTTACACATCGCCCACATGCCTTAATCCACCTTGATTCTATTTTGCACGAATCCTAAAGAAATCTGAGTGCCACGTAGGCATAGCGTGTAGTGTGGGCGTTAGAGCGCTCGCCCACACGACCCGTAGCGCGCGGTTTGCTAACTGCGCTGTGTGGGTGAACCAGTTCCCGCCCACACAGTCGCCAATGAGTCCACGCACGTGTGGGTGAACAGTTCTTCCCTCACGATGCTCGTACGATGATAGATTGTGACGCCCCCGATTTGACCGTACACTAATCATGCATGCAAATGTGTACGACCAAGATCAGCGACTCACTTGAAGATATCACAACACAACTCTAGACACAAATTAAAATAATACAAGCTTTATATTACAAGCCAGGGGCCTCGAGGGCTCGAATACATAAGCTCGAATACACAAGAGTCAGCGAAAGCAATAATATCTGAGTACAGACATAAGTTAAACAAGATTGCCTTAAGAAGGCTAGCACAAATGTAGCAACGATCGAAAAGGCAAGGCCTCCTGCCTGGAACCTCCTAACTACTCCTCGAAGCCGAACTCCACGTAGAAACATCATCAGGATCCTCTGCCTCCTGGACTCCACTGATCTGGTTGCAACATTCGAGAAGAAGGAACAAAAGGGGAAAACGGGGAGCAAAGCAACCGTGAGTACTCATCCAAAGTACTCGCAAGCAAGGATCTATACTACATATGCAATGATATCTATGTAAAGGGGTAATATATGTGGGTTAAACTGCAGAATGCCAGAATAAGAGGGGGGTAGCTAATCCAATCGAAGACTACGCTTCTGGCCACCTCCATATTGCAGCAGTAGAAGAGAGTAGATGGAATAGTAACAAGTATCAAAGCTTCTGGCAGCCTCCGTCTTGCGTAGCTAGAAAGTTCACCAAGTAACAATGTATAGCATAATCCTACCCGGCGATCCTCCCCTCGTCACCCTATGGAAAAGCGACCACCGGCTTGTATCTGGCACTAGTAAGGGTGTCTTTTATTAAGTATCCGGTTCTAGTTGTCATGAGGTCAGAATACAACTCCGAGTCATCCTTTTACCGAGGGACACAGCTATTCGAATATTAACTTCCCTGCAGGGGTGCACCACATAACCCAGCACGCTCGATCCCGTTTGGCCGGACACACTTTTCAGGGTCATGCCCGGCCTCGGAAGATCAACACGTCGCAGCCCTACCTAAGCACGGTAGAGAGGTCAGCACGCCGGTCTAAGTCCTAGGCGCACAGGGGTCCGGGCCCATCGCCCAACGCACACCTGCACGTTGCGTACGCGGCCGGTAAGCAGACCTAGCCTCTCCTAATACCAGAGCAGGCGTTCCAGTCCAATCCGGCGCGCGCCGCTAGTTCGCTGATGTCAAGAAGGCTTCGGCTGATACCACGACGTCGAGAGCCCATAACTATTCCCACGTAGCTGGTTAGTTCGTATAGGCCAATGGCCAGACTCGGATCAAATACCAAGATCTTGTTAAGCGTGTTATTATGAAATAACCGCAGACAACGACCAGGGCCAGGCCAACCTGTCTCCTAGGTGGTTGCAACCCGCCCTATCGCTTCGCCACAAAGTAACCATCAAGGGGCTGTCGAGAACCCAGGCCCACCACTACATGTGTGGAACCACCTGCCCCTTCAGCCCCCATATCCGAATCATCATCATGAGAAAGTAATAATATAGTATACCCGTGATCACCTCCCGAAGTGATCATGGCCCGATAGAATAGCATGGCAGACGGACAAGAATGTAGGGCCACTTATGGAATACTAGCATCCTATACTAAGCATTAGGATAGCAGGTACATGTATCAACGGTGGTAGCAACAATGACAGGCTATGCAACAAAATAGGAGCTATCGAATCAACAACAGTAGCAAACCTAATGCAAGAATAAGAGAGAGGAGAATGGGCGATATTTGGTGATCAAGGGGGGCTTGCCTGGTTGCTCTCGCAAGAAGGAGGGGTCGTCGTCGATGCAGTCGATCACCGTGGCACTGTCAACGGTCTCGTTCCCAGTGTTTATTGGAGAGAAGAGGGGGAGAAACAATAAATATAAAGCATGCATCGCACCACAAAGAATAACATGGAAATATGCGGTGCTACGTGTGACCTAACAGGGTACAAAGTGATACTCACGAGGATGGAAAACATCCGGGAAGGTATTCCCGGTTTTTCGTGTTTTGGGATAGATGGGCTGGAGGGGGACGGTTGTAGGTTCGCTATGCTAGGGACGTGTGGTAGACAAACGGACCGCCTTTTTGGGTTCGTATCAAAATTCTGAGCAACTTTCATGTACAAAGTATTTTCATCAGTATTACAGATTATTTTATATTAATTTTTAAAGTTAATTTATTATTATTTAATTAATTTGAAAATAGTATTATTGCATCAGCATGATGTCAGCATGACATCATCAGTCAACAGAGGTGTTGACTGGTCAAGCTCACGTGTGGGTCCCGCATGTCATTGTCTAACTAACTAATTAAATTTTTAATTAGATTAGTTAGTAGGTTAATTAGGTTTAATAGTTAATTAATAGAATTAATTAACTTAATTATTTATTAAATTGTTTATTTTAATATTTTTCTTTCACTATTTTTTTAAACGTCCTGTTGGGGGTGGGCCCCGGCTGTCATAGGCCATGGGGCCTAATGGGCCTACGGGCACGCGGGCGCGGGCGTAGCCACACCCCACCTGGTATCGAGGCAAGGACGGGGGCGCCGAACGGGCATGGCCGGCGCAGCTGATGTCTACACACGCTTCTACTCTTGTAGACTATGTTGGGCCTCCAAGCGCAGAGGTTTGTAGGACAGCAGCAATTTCCCTCAAGTGGATGACCTAAGGTTTATCGAACTCAGGGAAGTAGAGGTTGAAGATGGTCTCTCTCAAGCAACCCTGCAACTAAAATACAAGAAGTCTCTTGTGTCCCCAACACACCTAATACACTTGTCAGATGTATAGGTGCACTAGTTCGGCGAAGAGATGTTAAATGGCAAGTGATATGGATGGCAAAACAAAGTAATATAAATCGGTAATAAAAAGTGCAGCAAGCAAACAAGCGGTAAACGTGAGCACAAATGATATTGCAATGGTGGAAACAAGGCCTAGGGATCATACTTTCACTAGTGGCAACTCCCAACAACATTAAAATAATCGAATCACATGATATTTCCCATAAAACATGCAATGGACACGCACCCGGAGGTCATTCCTTCGTGGTCAAGAGAGGACGAGAATTATGTAGGGCTACAAAAGCACACCTCAAAGTTCGTAGTTCTCAATCTCAGGATTTCCCAATGTCACCGCGGCCATCCAAAGAGAGTCCCACAATCACCACAACATATATAAAGGATAGTCAAAGACAAGCACCAAGAGACTCTCAATCTTCAATCAACACACAAGAGAGGAAATCACTCATGAAAATATTTTTCTAATCCATGTCCAATAGACCGCTGTCACCTTGGTCTCGGGGATTATACTAGATAAAGACAAGTGAGTACATCAATCCAATACATAGAGGAAGGGGAAATATCATGGGATCACCCTAGATTAACATAGCCTATGATCACAACGAAGATCACATCATGGGAGAGAGAGATAACCACATAGCTACACGTACGAGCCCTCGGCCCCGGAGAAGACTACTCTCACATGGACATGGTGAGGAGGAGGTTGATGATGGTGTTGATGGAGAGGTGCAGCCCCGCGAGGAGGCAGCGGCCGGCAGCGGCCACGGAGGCGGCGGCGGCGAGGAGGAGACGGCGGCGGTCCTAGGGGGCGGCGGCGGCCCTAGGGGCGGCGGCTCCTTGGCCCACCTTCTTCCTTGTGGATGGTGTTGCAATGGTGCTGGTCCTCCCCTCCAAGACGGCAGCTTGGGAGGAGGAAAATTCGTGGCCTTGGTGACCTAGGTTTTCTCTCTTTATATAGACTCTCGGATTCCCGTCATCAGATTTTGGACCTCAGTAAAACGGGCTTTACTCGGCCGTCCGGACTCCGATTTGGACGAATTTTATATCCAGAAGTATCGCCTCAAAATTCCCCACAACTTTCATAACTAGATTTTTTCCGTTTGACGTCGTCTTCGGGCCGGAACGTGACCATCTTCAAAAAACGTTCTCAAACAGATTTCAGGAAAGTCAGAGTCCTACTCCAATACGACTCCTTTTGCGTTTTTGTCAATTTCCAAGTAATTCCTACACAATAAAGTGTAAAACAAGAACATTGTGCACTTTTGCAACCATTAGTAGGTTAGTTCAAATATGATCAAAAGTGTATGGAAGTGCATAAATATCATAGCAATATCACATAAAAAGGGCATGGAGCAAGCAGAAATTATAGATACGTTTTGGACGTATCAACATCCCCAAGCTTAATTCCTGCTCGTCCTCGAGTAGGTAAATGATAACAAGCATAATTTCTGTGGTGACATGCTATTAACCATATAAGAACTTTTCACAGTCACATGACAAGTGCTTACTGAGACAATGAATCTGTAGTAATTAAGTTGCCTCATGAGAAAATCACAAAGAACTGAAAGTTTTACAATATGATACTGAAACATCAAATAGATTTGTAGTGAGCATGGTGTGCAAATATGATAAAGTGGTACCTTGCTTGCCCCCTTTAGTGAAGCAAAACATAAATGCAGGGGCACCTCCAAGGTTTAAGTGACGACTAGATACAATGATTTTAGAATAAACGATATCATAATTATGCAAAAGACAATGGTACTTTGGGACAATGCACATTACACTCAGAATGACAACCATGCTCTCAATAGTTGGTGCTTTAAAGAAAGAAGGTGGAGACTCTCGAACCGTGGCTTTTGTTGGCAAGGTTGAAAACCCGTAGTCGGAAACAAAAACTAAACATGTACCAGAGCTCTTGGTTTTTAAAAACAGAGGTAATAATTATTTTTTAGAATATGCATATTTCGTCAACGAATGCTAGTAGATAACTCAATTACTTCTCGAGCTGGACAAGTTTCGAGGAACGGCTCCCGCATGAGGACGATCACATCCTCTTAATCTCCTTTGTTTATCACTGCCAAAGTTTTTTGATTTCTAATGAACAAAGCGTGAAGGAGGGTTTGTTTGTTGTATAATTTTTTAATGAGCCGGGTGCACTCTTTGCCAGTTCCTTCTCGTATTATGGGTTTGCACATTAGACATGCAATCCCGGGGTGAAGCTTGTCCAACTTAAAAAGATCATGAATTAACTACTACTTCCTCATGAACTAAAACAGAGGCACAAAAGAGGAATGCTTTTTTTTTGAATAATTTCGAGATGTTACATGAAAGTCTTCGTTAGGAATGGCAGGTAAATACCATGTATAGGAAGGTATGGTGGACTCATATGGCATAACTGGTTTAAAGGATTTTGGATGCACAAGCAGTCAGTCCGCTTATTACAGGCGAAGGTTAGCAAAAGACAGGGAGCGACCAACTAAAAGAGCAATGACGGTCATAATCATGCAGAGCGACAAAGCAACATTGAATCGGGCATGGAAGTTATATCGCTACTCAGAAATTAAAGATCATCAAGGCTTGATAGACTTTCTTTATAGTCTTAAATATGCGTGAGCATACGCCAAGTCAATCAAAATAAATTCTTGAAGGAAGATATCACTAGACCATACCACATCACAGGCAAACAAATCATGTTGGTACTCCAATAACACATTGAAACCCCCCCAGCTATTTGAGACTAACCATAAGAAAACATGAACTACTAAGCACCATTATGCACATAGCATTTTATCATAGACATATCAACCAATGCAACAGAAGCCAACTCTCTTAATAAGATAAGCATGATAACTAAAGAGAGTTCCAGCGACCAACTAAACAAAAGCTCTTTAAAAATATAAGCATGAGAACTCAGAGCTAAACATGATAGTAGCCATTGAAAGACAAAGAACACACACAGCAAAGATAGACATGAAAATTCTATGTTATGTTCTAGGTTGAAGTGGAGCGTATTTCTCTCCCACACAAAGAAAGCTGAGTTCCAACTCGTTATGAACAGCAAGCAAGGCTAAAGAAAACTAACAAGGAAACTAAAAGCAAGACGCTGCAAGCATAGCACATAACACATGAAGTGATAAAAATATAGTGGAACGAAAGACGAACTGATAATGTTGATGGAGAAGGGGATGCACGGTGGGCATCCCCAAGCTTAGAGGCTTGAGTCTTCTTGAATATTTCTTGGGGGTGCACGGGGGCATCCCCAAGCTTGAGCGTTTGACACTCATGAATCTTTTTATCATCTTCCCTCGCACACTTGAAAACTCCCTTCATACATAACTCATCATAATCTGATTAGCGAGGTTAGTACCCATAATAAAATAATTGTTCCTTGCTGGAAATAAGGATATTCTTGAAGGTCTACTGTTTCTCAAGATTGCCAAAAGGTTTTTGCAAAGAAAAAGCAAGCTTAAGGTTTGCAAAATGAAGAAAAGGCAAAACAGGACAGAATCTGTGAAAAACAGACCAGCAGGTAGTAAATAATTTTTTCGGGGCACTTCTGCAACTCAAATCAAAAAACTTAGAACAGAAGCCCGAAAGCCAATTGTATAGAGCACGCTGTCGAAACAAATCAGACCAAAAAGATGAACTGGTGATTTTATACGAATTTTTCTATCCAAGGACAGAATCTGTTTCCTGGACAGCACGTCACAACTTTTGAACTTTCTTGCAATCAGAGGCTACACTTGGCACAAAGCTGAAAAGTAAAGATACAATGATGATGTTACTATAGTAACGACATCAAGACACAACAAAAGCAAAATAAAATTTTATTCATTGTGGGTTGCCTCCCAAAAGCGCTTTCTTTTATGCCTTTAAGCTAGGCATAAGACTTTAATGATGCTCTCGTAGGAATAAGAGTTGAAGAACAAAAGAGAGCATCAAGAAGCAAATACCAAACACATTTAAGCCTAACATGCTTCCTATGCATAGGAATATTGCAATAGAATAATTCATTGAAGCACAAAGCAATAAGCATAGGAAGACAAAACAAGTGCAGCTTCAAAACCTTCAACATAAAGAGAGGGAACTTAATATTATTGAAATATCTATAAGCATATGTTCCCTTCTCATAATAATTTTCAGTGGGATCACGAATAAACTCAACAATATAAGCATCACATAAGGCATTATTTCCATGATCCAAAAGCATAAAAGTGTCATTACTCTTCATATAAGCAAAATATTTCTTATTAGGAATAGTGAGAGTAAGACTATCATAACCATCATGGTAATCATCGTATTTAGGAGGCATATCATAATCATAATAAATTTTATCCTCAATAGTAGGTGGACTGAAAATATCATATTCATCATTGTAATCATCATATATAGGAGGCATAGTATCATCAAAGTAAATTTTCTCCTCAAAAGTTGGGGGACTAAAAATATCATGTTCATCAAACGTGTCATCCCCAAGCTTAGAGATTTCCATGTCATTAGCAATATTGATATTAAATAAAAACATACTAATAACATCACCACCATCATGATTTTTATGCAAATAATAAAGTTCCAAAGGTTTTTTAATTTTCTCTTCGAACACATCATGTCCAAGTTCAAGGTAGAGCTTATAAAGCTCTCTCATATTTTTGTTGTTTTCCATTAAGCAAAACTAGTGAAAATAAAAACAAGAAACAAAAAGATTTAATTGCAAGATCTAAAGATATACCTTCAAGCACTCACCTCCCCGGCAACGGCGCCAGAAATAGCTTGATGTCTACACATGCTTCTACTCTTGTAGACTATGTTGGGCCTCCAAGCGCAGAGGTTTGCAGGACAGCAGCAACTTCCCTCAAGTGGATGACCTAAGGTTTATCGAACTCAGGGAAGTAGAGGTTGAAGATGGTCTCTCTCAAGCAACCCTGTAACTAAAATACAAGAAGTCTCTTGTGTCCCCAACACACCTAATACACTTGTCAGATGTATAGGTGCACTAGTTCGGCGAAGAGATGTTAAATGGCAAGTGATATGGATGGCAAAACAAAGTAATATAAATCTGTAATAAAAAGTGCAGCAAGCAAACAAGTGGTAAACATGAGCACAAATGGTATTGCAATGGTGGAAACAAGGCCTAGGGATCATAATTTCACTAGTGGCAACTCCCAACAACATTAACATAATCGAATCACATGATATTTCCCATAAAACATGCAATGGACACGCACCCGGAGGTCATTCCTTCGTGGTCAAGAGAGGACGAGAATTATGTAGGGCTACAAAAGCACACCTCAAAGTTCGTAGTTCTCAATCTAAGGATTTCCCAATGTCACCGCGGCCATCCAAAGAGAGTCCCACAATCACCACAACATATCTAAAGGATAGTCAAAGACAAGCACCAAGAGACTCTCAATCTTCAATCAACACACAAGAGAGGAAATCACTCATGAAAATATTTTTCTAATCCATGTCCAATAGACCGCTGTCACCTTGGTCTCGGGGATTATATACTAGATAAAGACAAGTGAGTACATCAATCCAATACATAGAGGAAGGGGAAATATCATGGGATCACCCTAGATTAACATAGCCTATGATCACAACGAAGATCACATCATGGGAGAGAGAGATAACCACATAGCTACACGTACGAGCCCTCGGCCCCGGAGAAGACTACTCACACATGGACATGGTGAGGAGGAGGTTGATGATGGTGTTGATGGAGAGGTGCAGCCCCGCGAGGAGGCGGTGGCCGGCGGTGGCCACGGAGGCGGCGGCCGGCGTCGGCCACGAAAGCGGCGGCGGCGAGGAGGAGACGGCGGCGGTCCTAGGGGGCGGCGGCGGCCCTTGGGGGCGGCGGCGGCCCTAGGGGCAGCGGCTCCTTGGCCCCCCTTCTTCCTTGTGGATGGTGCTGCAATGGTGCTGGTCCTCCCCTCCAAGATGGCGGCTTGGGAGGAGGAAAATTCGTGGCCCTTGGTGACCTAGGTTTTCTCTCTTTATATAGACTCTCGGATTCCCGTCATCAGATTTTGGGCCTCAGTAAAACGGGCTTTACTCGGCCGTCCGGACTCCGATTTGGACGAATTTTATATCCAGAAGCATCGCCTCAAAATTCCCCACAACTTTCACAACTAGACTTTTCCCTTTTGACATCGTTTTCGGGCCGGAACGTGACCATCTTCAAAAAACGTTCTCAGACAGATTTCAGGAAAGTCAGAGTCCTACTCCAATACGACTCCTTTTGCGTTTTTGTCAATTTCCAAGTAATTCCTACACAATAAAGTGTAAAACAAGAACATTGTGCACTTTTACAACCATTAGTAGGTTAGTCCAAATATGATCAAAAGTGTATGGAAGTGCATAAATATCATAGCAATATCACAGAAAAAGGGCATGGAGCAAGCAGAAATTATAGATACGTTTTGGACGTATCAACATCCACAAGCTTAATTCCTGCTCGTCCTCGAGTAGGTAAATGATAACAAGCATAATTTATGTGGTGACATGCTATTAACCATATAAGAACTTTTCACAGTCACATGACAAGTGCTTACTGAGACAACGAATCTGTAGTAATTAAGTTGCCTCATGAGAAAATCACAAAGAACTGAAAGTTTTACAATATGATACGGAAACATCAAATAGATTTATAGTGAGCATGGTGTGCAAATATGATAAAGTGGTACCTTGCTTGCCCCCTTTAGTGAAGCAAAACATAAATGCAGGGGCACCTCCAAGGTTTAAGTGACGACTAGATACAATGATTTCAGAATAAACGATATCATAATCATGCAAAAGACAATGGTACTTTGGGACAATGCACATTACACTCAGAATGACAACCATGCTCTCAGTAGTTGGTGCTTTAAAGAAAGAAGGTGGAGACTCTCGAACCGTGGCTTTTGTTGGCAAGGTTGAAAACCCGTGGTCGAAAACAAAAACTAAACATGTACCAGAGCTCTTGGTTTTTAAAACAGAGGTAATAATTATTTTTTAGAATATGCATATTTCGTCAACGAATGCTAGTAGGTAACTCAATTACTTCTCGAGCTGGACAAGTTTCGAGGAACGGCTCCCGCATGAGGATGATCACATCCTCTTAATCTCCTTTGTTTATCACTGCCAAAGTTTTCTGATTTCTCATGAACAAAGCGTGAAGGAGGGTTTGTTTGTTGTATAATTTTTTAATGAGCCGGGCGCACTCTTTGCCAGTTCCTTCTCGTATTATGGGTTGCACATTAGACATGCAATCCCGGGGTGAAGCTTGTCCAACTTAAAAAGATCATGAATTAACTACTACTTCCTCATGAACTAAAACAAAGGCACAAAAGCGGAATGCTTTTTTTTTTGAATAATTTCGAGATGGTACATGAAAGTCTTCGTTAGGAATGGCAGGTAAATACCATGTATAGGAAGGTATGTGTAATGCCCAGGATGGGACTATACCTCCTACGTGTCGAGGCACGACTTAAAGGTATAAGCCCATCCTAGAATGATCTCAAGTTTGGTATCTTTGCACGACTCATGTAAAAGAGGGATTAAATTGCAAAAGGAGATAGTTGGCTTACACTCGCCACTTCACACAATACATTACATAAGCAAACATCATTCAAAACATCACAACCCGACTACGGGTGAAGATCCAAAAGAAAGATACCAAAACAACATAAAGCCACAGGCCAAGATCGAATCCTAGTAGAAACCACTACTGAACATCGAAACGGCATAAGCAAACAGCCTCGATCTTCATCGGACTCCCGGGTGAAGAACTGATCCAACTCCTGCATCAAACTCGGCTGAACCTGCATCTGGTGTGGTGAAGTAACTGTGAGCCACAGAGGACTCAGCAATCCCGTTCCCGGCTAACAAGACTATTTAAGCCTTGGGTGAGGAACAAGGCTGGAGAAAGAATAAGAGGTGAAGGAACAACAAGAGTCTGCAGCAGCCACTAGCACTAACTTACGTAATGGAGAGCGAGAAGAGAAGGCGCATCGGTCGAGAGATGATCACGAAGTGATCCTAACTAAAGCCAGTCAAACATAACCCCACCGTGTTCAACTCCCGAATCCCTATTCGGAAATTGACAGTCACGGTACACACGCTGGTAGTGTATTGAATCATTGTGTCAAGTTATCTACAACCGGATATTAACAAGCTCCCATCTGCCACATAACCGCGGGCACGGCTTTCGAAAGTTCAAACCCTGCAGGGGTGCTCCAACTTGACCCATTACAAGCCCACGATCCGCGGAGTCGCAACTCCATAGGTGGGAAGACCCGAGTATTCTCGGAATCCCGTGCTCAAGTTAAACCGAACTAAGGTAAGGCTAATCCAGCAAATCCTCCCGGCGTGTCGACACCCTGATAGGTAGCCGAGCGTATCTAGTCTCAGGACACGACCGGATGGGCGATTCTACAGGTTTTTACCAAACCGTGAGTTTCCTCGAGGTGGCCCCGCAGAACCCCCGTTTCGGACCAACACTCATGTGGAGCACTGGCCCGGGGGTTGAATTAAATTAAAAGGGATAGCTAGTCCACATGCAAGTTTTATTAGTTATTAGGCAAATAGTACCAAATGTTGGGACTTGCTGGAAAAGACTTAGCACTTAGCGGTTTATCAAGGGGGTCCCATACACCCCAACCGTGTTAGGAACGCATAATCAAGGAACATAACACCGGTTTATACGGTTCCTAACGGCATGAGTGGAACAAAACACCAAGCAAAAGGCTTAGCCTTCCACCCTTGCCAGTATATAGATGATTTCATTTTAAGCATTTATATAGTGTGATATAACCCAACCAAACTTCAACATGAAGCAAGCATCTTCAATCTTCACCTGCAACTAGCAATGCTATAAGAGGGGCTGAGCGAAGCGTACTTAGCCAAGCAATGGTTTGCATAGGTAGGATGGTTAAACATGGCAATTGGTTACAAGTAGGAGGCTGACAAGAAGATCATGGGCATCGAGGCAAAACTATAGAGCGGATCTACTAGCAATAGGCAAAGATAGTAATGGTATCCGGGTTCGGTCATCTTGCCTGGAATTCCACAAGGGAGAAGAACGGATCCATGAAGAAGACGGAGCAACACCGACGAGAGAAACCTCACAACTCCGGAACGAAACCGAAGCTATCAAGAGAAGCAAACCGGAAAGAAAGAAACAACACGGTAAACACACAAGCATTAACATGGCATACGATGCACATCCAAGTATGATGCATGTCCGGTTTAAATATGCATGGCATGGCAAAGTGCACAGACAACACTACAAGTTAAGTGGAGATCAATATGCAACGAGTTGCATATTGACGAAACACCACATTTAATTATTTAGTTGACTCTCGTTATTTACAAGACAAGTTTAAATGTTTTTAACATGGCAAGAGGTGAAGCATAATAAAACTGCACTAACTAGGCAATTTAAATGAGGCCGGAGAATAACAACAACATATCCGGAAAATCCCCATGAGCATGTTTAGTGATTATAAAGCAAACACAAGTAACCATATTAGTGTTGTTAACATGATGCAGATGACATGATCAAGTTTATGCAATTTTATTAAAAGGTTGGCTTAAAAGAGATATAGATGATAAGGAGAAATAGTCATCGTGGTGGAAGGAAAAGGGTGCCACGGCAACGATCCGGAAATGATGCAACGACATCATATCGGTACCGGTAACTCGTTGAGGGACCGGTGCAAAAGAAGAATCGACGTGAGCAAGTCGAACAAGATGAAAGGTGGGGCGATCCCGTTACCGGGTTCCCACGAGTCGGTGACGAGGCAACCGAGGAACATGACAACGGACGAAACGGACACGGAGCACACACGAGGAGCATTTCATACAACACAACAAACATTCCACGAGTCATCCACGGGGTCGTTTCGGTATACCTTCGAAGCGTGCGTTTCGGGGCGGTTCGAGACGTCGAGGGACGTAGTGGAAGTAGAGGAAGTAGTGGTTCACATTTCCCGAAGAGGAAGTAGCCGTTCTGTAGAGGGAAGTAGTTGTACTCGAGCGACGGTAGATGTACTCGTCCCGTTCGTTCTTGCCGGTTCCACGACGGCGGTAGTTGTTCACGGTCATCGGTAGGGGTACTAGTTCCGTAGTTGTACTTGAGGGTCTTCGGCGACGTAGTCGTTCATGTTTCGTAGCCGTTCTGTCGTCTTGGTACTTGTCGGGGCCGTAGGGGTACTCGTGGCGACCGTCTAGTCGAACTTGACGGGTCGTCGGCGACTCGAAGGGGTACACGGGTCGTCGAGGTACTTGCTGTTCCGTGGTTACTTGAGAAAAAAACATCAATAGTAACAGAAACAACAAAACAAAAAAACAAAAAAAGGAAAAATGGTTGCACGGCGCTGCGGCGCTGGAAAACAAGACGGGCGGCAGGCTGCTGCTGGAGGGGCGCCAGGCAGGGGCGTGGTCGCCGGAGCAGGACTCCAACAGCCTTGCTGGAGGACGGGGCGCGCCGCGGTCCCTGGTGTACGACGACGACGGCGGCGGACGGCTCGAAGCGAGGGAAGGCTGGAGAAGAGGCCCGTGCTGGCTCGCTCGGGAGAAGAGGCGCGGCGGTCCTGCAGTCTTGGCGAACGGGGCGGCGACTGCTTCAGGCTCTGCAGGGCTCGGTGAGGACGAGGCCGGGCGCGGCGGAGATGGAGTCCACGGAGGAGGGAGGCCGCGGCCTGAGGACCTGGCTTCGGCAGAGGACGGGCGTCGGAGGAGCGCTCGGGACGAGGGGATAGAAGAACGAGGCAGAGCGATGGGTTCGAGGGGTGGCGGCGCTTGCGGGAGAAGAGGAGAGGAGCGAGGGCACTGGCGTCGGGATGGTTGGGCTAGGGTTCGGTGGTGAGGCCGGGCCTAATGGGCTAAGAGGGAGAAAAGTGGCCGGCTGGGCCAGGAGGAGAGGGAGGAAGGAGATGGGCCAGAAGAGGAGGTGTTGGGCCGGCTGCTCTACTTACTGCTGCTGAAACTTTTAGCAGAAGAGAAAATAAAAGAGAAGGACGGAAGGGAAAAAAAGGAGGGTTAGGGTCAAAGTTGCAAAAGGGGTTAATATTTTTCTCGGGCTCATAAAAAGAGCACGGTCCGAGAAAAATAGAAAAGGCACGAACGAAAAAATAATTCAAACATATTTGAATTTAATTCAAATAGTTTTGAACTAAGACTTGATTATTGAAGTGTCCAAAAATGTTCGAATTTTCGGAGGAACCTCGAAACAACGGAAAAGAATTATTGGCAAGAGTTTTGAAGGTGAAACTCGAAGTGAAAAGACATGGGGAAAATGCAAGTGTGTTATGGTGATTCCGAAGCAATGGAATAATTAATAAATATAGCTCCCTAAATATTGAGAGACTTTTATATGTTATAAAGAGAAGACATTCTTCCCTCGATTTAAATGGACCGAAGGTCCACACGATTTATTTAGGTTGAGATGCAAAATAAAATATGACATGATGGCATGATGACATGATGCAATGCAAAAATAAATAACACAAGCTCAAAAGAAACACACGGGCAACCCAGAACATCTGGAATCTTCGGGAATCTTCTGGAATCTTCTGGGACGTCGGTCTCGGGCGTCACAACTCTCCCACACTAACAGAGGATCTCGACCCGAGATCCTAGAGATATCACCGGGTAGAAACGAAAGAGGAAGAGGTAAACAAAGTTGCTTCTTTGACAGACGAGTGAAACCAAAGAACCTTGAGAGGTTAAACAAAATGAAAGAAGGAATACAACGGAGATGAACGAAGTTAAGAGCACTCCGGTAAAAGGATGAACAAGGAACACTACGAGAACCTTGTAGGTTGAAAGACATTAAACAAGAGCTCACGGACCAAAAGAATATGAAACTGCAAGGGTATAACCAAGGAAGAAGAATGACAGAATTTGGACAGCACTTCGTCTGAAAATGGAAGGAATTGAACATAAACTTGAGGAGATGGAATGATACTTGATGAAATGAACAGCATATAGCTTCTGAAACAATTAAAAGAATGGCACAAGGTGGAAGAAAGATTCAGACAGCACTCCGGTTAAAAGATAGGCAAAACTTGATAAGAAGAGGGAACTTGAATGAAGAATACAATACTCCGGTTAAATGATAAGCAAGGAAAAGAACAAGATCTTGATAAAACGATATGATGGTTTGGAGAGAGCAACATCACAAAACCTCCGGAACGAAAGAATAGATGCAAGAATGTTGGGAAGAAAGAACGGAGAAGAAAATGACAACTTCTCTCAAAATTTAATTAGGAAATCCTCCTTACAAAGAAGGGTTGAACGGAGTTGTTGGAAAATCAACAACGAAAGAATAAGCTTGATGTGGGCTTATGAAAAACATCTCAAAATTATGAGGTGACTACCGGCCACTAACGGAAATGTTTGATTGGATTGAGATCAACAAGGAGACGAAGAACTTATTTCACCGGGAGGATAAATGAAGAACTTGGGTCATTTATAAGCACCACAATACAACAATTCTCAGGGAAAGCTTATAGGTGAAATACAACCCAAGATAACTCCAATGAATAAATTGAAGGGTTGGAAAGATCTCTTGAACAAAGAAAATGATGGTTTTAAATATCCCATTCTTGACAACTCGCGAATCATGAAACATGAAGGGAAATTGTCAAAAATGGCATACCACCATCTCAAACAATAAAGGTAGAAAGAATTGCACTTGGAAGGCATGATGAAGATTGCTTGAGGTCCAACAAGAATCTTGATGAAGACTTCAAGTATGAATAAAATGATGATGAACCACCATGAGAACTCCGGTAATGAAAACAAGAGAAGTGAAAGATGAAAAGAATAAGATTCAAGGCCTGCGATGAATTAGGTGGAGGTTTGGAATGATATAATAGAAATAACATGGAGCTCCGGAAAACAAGATGAAGAATTTAGAACCAAGGATATGATATGATGAACAAGCTCCCGACAAAAGAATTAAAACACCATGAAGGAATAAGAATAAGAATTATGTCATGCATCTCCTTCACCAATTTAAATTGATGACAACCAAAGGATTTGGCATACTACTTATTCTCGTTGGAAAGAATTAAAGAGAGATCTAGCACAAGCTTGGATAAATCTTCAACGAACCACCGGCAGGATTATGAAAAGAACAGATGAATTAAAAACGATAACAACGGAAGGGTATACTTGAAAGAACCACCGTAAAAATATGGAGACGAACGAAGAGACATCAATGAAGAATAGTTGGAGGACGAAGTTGAAAACTGAGAACGAAGAATCTTCTGAAATGATGGCCTTCGGAGGATCACAAAGAAAAGAATGCATGAAAAGCTTCGGACGGTATGAAAAGAATTCCTCACAAATGAAACAATAATGAGGATGGCATGAAGCTAGAACCACAAATCTTCAAGAAGACGGGCCAAGATTTAAGAGAAACACTTCTCCGGTCTCCAAATACTAAGAAAGAAGACGAGAAAAGCCATGAAGAATTGTTGAGCACTCCGGAATGAAGAATTAAAAAGGTTGAACCAACGATGAAAAGAATTTGAAAGCGGTCCTGAAGAGGGACTGTGACTGATGGAAATCATTCTTACGTCACACTTGAAAAGAATTTGAGTATAACTCCAAAAAAATTAGAAGAGTCAGGTAAGATCCTGGAAAAGACCTGTGGGTTAGGGCCCACTCAAAAGAAATCACCGTTGAAAAAGATTGCTTAATAGATATTGCACCGGTTGAATTAAATGGCTTGAATAAGGAGACAAAGCTCAAAATAGCTTGAACGGATTAAGAATGGAATTATGAATCTTCAGCACTCCGGATATGAATAACAAGAGGAGAATGATTAATTGGTGCACCGGAATAAGAAAGCATTGTGAAATGAGGAAAAAGGATAAGATCAACACCGAAATTTTGAATTACATCCACCGGCAGAATATGAGAACAAAAGAATGATGAACTTGAAGCTCTTGAGCATCTTCACGATAAAGCACCGGATAAGAACATTGAAGGAAAAGAATGAAGAAATATCACATGAATAAAATGGATATTTCATTAACAATTAAGGCTCCAAGAAGAAAAGGGTGGGAGGGTGGGGAAAACAAAGACACCTTGGGATGAATGAAATGGACACCGGTTGACAAAGAATTTAACATGACCATCTTGATGATTAAGAAGGACTAGCACTCTCGTAGAAATATGAGAACACTGATTAAGAAAGGTATGGAATCAACATTTGACATCGAAGCAACTCGAATACCAGAATCAAAACAGGAACAAAGGGTAGATATGCAACATGATCTTCACAATATCATTCGAACAGAGGATTGAACGAATGAGTTCCGCAGGTACATCAACTTGACGAGAAGCCACTTGGAGAAGAAAAGATAAAATAAAAGGAACAAGGATCAGATAGAACAAATACAAGATAGAGGCTTCGTTCGACATCTTCGTGCTGAAAGCTCATGGAACGTGTTACAAAAGGGTTTTGTCATCCCCGGATCAGCATAGCCAAGGACCCTTTAAGATGCAACTCCCGATCAGAACAAGTCCATAAAACCACTTCACTCAATGTAGAACCCCAAACTTCATATCGAGCATCCGTTGGAAGAATGCCTAGAACTACTTGATGAACCCACCTATAGATTTCTGAAAGTTTCCAGTTATGCAATCAGGTGTTGGGGATACACGGGAAGCACCGCGCAATCAACTCTAAACCTACATCCAGGTGTATCCATCCTTCAACACATAACCAGTCTTTCTCGGAAACTGTGTACCTCGGACCTTCGAAAAGCATCCACTATAACAAGCTATGGCAATACTCTCGAACTACCTCCCCAGTACTGGGTGATGTCGGGGTTATCTTGCCACTGGCCGTATAGGAGAGATTTTCGATGTCGGCCGTCTTAAGTATTTAGTACTGCCGCGATATGCTTGTTACAATGATACCCCGAAGCTCAACTCCTCGGTAACAGGAGGCATCGAGAACAATATCCTTGTCACAAGAACATCGAAACAATCCCAGAATACTCGCGGGATCCTAAAAAAATTTGGTGCAATTTTTGAAAGTAGAAGAGGCAAGAGTAGACGTCAGGAGTCCTCGCCAGAATGAAAAGAGATGAGGAGCAAAAGAAATCCTACTCTCCGATATATATATAGGACTCAAAACATTTTCAAGTGTGTGCCTAGACTCAACCGTCAACGATTCGATCAATCAGTGGGGGCTTCTAGGTCGGAGAAGGCTCTGATACCAACTTGTAATGCCCAGGATGGGACTATACCTCCTACGTGTCGAGGCACGACTTAAAGGTATAAGCCCATCCTAGAATGATCTCAAGTTTGGTATCTTTGTACGACTCATGTAAAAGAGGGATTAAATTGCAAAAGGAGATAGTTGGCTTACACTCGCCACTTCACACAATACATTACATAAGCAAACATCATTCAAAACATCACAACCCGACTACGGGTGAAGATCCAAAAGAAAGATACCAAAACAACATAAAGCCACAGGCCAAGATCGAATCCTAGTAGAAACCACTACTGAACATCGAAACGGCACAAGCAAACAGCCTCGATCTTCATCGGACTCCCGGGTGAAGAACTGATCCAACTCCTGCATCAAACTCGGCTGAACCTGCATCTGGTGTGGTGAAGTAACTGTGAGCCACAGAGGACTCAGCAATCCCGTTCCCGGGTAACAATACTATTTAAGCCTTGGGTGAGGAACAAGGCTGGAGAAAGAATAAGAGGTGAAGGAACAACAAGAGTCTGCAGCAGCCACTAGCACTAACTTACGTAATGGAGAGCGAGAAGAGAAGGCGCATCGGTCGAGAGATGATCACGAAGTGATCCTAACTAAAGCCAGTCAAACATAACCCCACCGTGTTCAACTCCCGAATCCCTATTCGGAAATTGACAGTCACGGTACACACGCTGGTAGTGTATTGAATCATTGTGTCAAGTTATCTACAACCGGATATTAACAAGCTCCCATATGCCACATAACCGCGGGCACGGCTTTCGAAAGTTCAAACCCTGCAGGGGTGTTCCAACTTGACCCATTACAAGCCCACGATCCGCGGAGTCACAACTCCATAGGTGGGAAGACCCGAGTATTCTCGGAATCCCGTGCTCAAGTTAAACCGAACTAAGGTAAGGCTAATCCAGCAAATCCTCCCGGCGTGTCGACACCCTGATAGGTAGCCGCGCGTATCTAGTCTCAGGACACGACCGGATGGGCGATTCTACAGGTTTTTACCAAACCTTGAGTTTCCTCAAGGTGGCCCCGCAGAACCCCCGTTTCGGACCAACACTCATGTGGAGCACTGGCCCGGGGGTTGAATTAAATTAAAAGGGATAGCTAGTCCACATGCAAGTTTTATTAGTTATTAGGCAAATAGTACCAAATGTTGGGACTTGCTGGAAAAGACTTAGCACTTAGCGGTTTATCAAGGGGGTCCCATACACCCCAACCGTGTTAGGAACGCATAATCAAGGAACATAACACCGGTTTATACGGTTCCTAACGGCATGAGTGGAACAAAACACCAAGCAAAAGGCTTAGCCTTCCACCCTTGCCAGTATATAGATGATTTCATTTTAAGCATTTATATAGTGTGATATAACCCAACCAAACTTCAACATGAAGCAAGCATCTTCAATCTTCACCTGCAACTAGCAATGCTATAAGAGGGGCTGAGCGAAGCGTACTTAGCCAAGCAACGGTTTGCATAGGTAGGTTGGTTAAACATGGCAATTGGTTACAAGTAGGAGGCTGACAAGAAGATCATGGGCATCGAGGCAAAACTATAGAGCGGATCTACTAGCAATAGGCAAAGATAGTAATGGTATCCGGGTTCGGTCATCTTGCCTGGAATTCCACAAGGGAGAAGAACGGATCCATGAAGAAGACGGAGCAACACCGACGAGAGAAACCTCACAACTCCGGAACGAAACCGAAGCTATCAAGAGAAGCAAACCGGAAAGAAAGAAACAACACGGTAAACACACAAGCATTAACATGGCATACGATGCACATCCAAGTATGATGCATGTCCGGTTTAAATATGCATGGCATGGCAAAGTGCACAAACAACACTACAAGTTAAGTGGAGATCAATATGCAACGAGTTGCATATTGACGAAACACCACATTTAATTATTTAGTTGACTCTCGTTATTTACAAGACAAGTTTAAATGTTTTTAACATGGCAAGAGGTGAAGCATAATAAAACTACACTAACTAGGCAATTTAAATGAGGTCGGAGAATAACAACAACATATCCGGAAAATCCCCATGAGCATGTTTAGTGATTATAAAGCAAACACAAGTAACCATATAAGTGTTGTTAACATGATGCGGATGACATGATCAAGTTTATGCAATTTTATTAAAAGGTTGGCTTAAAAGAGATATAGATGATAAGGAGAAATAGTCATCATGGTGGAAGGAAACGGGTGCCACGGCAACGATCCGGAAATGATGCAACGACATCATATCGGTACCGATAACTCGTTGAGGGACCGGTGCAAAAGAAGAATCGACGTGAGCAAGTCGAATAAGATGAAAGGTGGGGCGATCCCGTTACCGGGTTCCCATGAGTCGGTGACAAGGCAACCGAGGAACATGACAACGGACGAAACGGACACGGAGCACACACGAGGAGCATTTCATACAACACAACAAACATTCCACGAGTCATCCACGGGGTCGTTTCGGTATACCTTCGAAGCGTGTGTCTCGGGGCGGTTCGAGACGTCGAGGGACGTAGTGGAAGTATAGGAAGTAGTGGTTCACGTTTCCCGAAGAGGAAGTAGCCGTTCCGTAGAGGGAAGTAGTTGTACTCGGGCGACGGTAGATGTACTCGTTCCGTTCGTTCTTGCTGGTTCCACGACGGCGGTAGTTGTTCACGGTCATCGGTAGGGGTACTAGTTCCGTAGTTGTACTTGAGGGTCTTCGGTGACGTAGTTGTTCACGTTTCGTAGCCGTTCGGTCGTCGTGGTACTTGTCGGGGCCGTAGGGGTACTCGTGGCGACCGTGTAGTCGAACTTGACGGGTCGCCGGCGACTCGAAGGGGTACACGGGTCGTCGAGGTACTTGCTGTTCCGTGGTTACTTGAGAAAAAAACATCAACAGTAACAGAAACAACAAAACAAAAAAAACAAAAAGGAAAAAGGGTTGCACGGCGCTGCGGCGCTGGAAAACAAGACGGGCGGCAGGCTGCTGCTGGAGGGGCGCCAGGCAGGGGCGTGGTCGCCGGAGCAGGACTCCAACAGCCTTGCTGGAGGACGGGGCGCGCCGCGGTCCCTGGTGTACGACGACGACGGCGGCGGACGGCTCGAGGCGAGGGAAGGCTGGAGAAGAGGCCCGCGCTGGCTCGCTCGGGAGAAGAGGCGCGGCGGTCCTGCAGTCTTGGCGAACGGGGCGGCGACTGCTTCAGGCTCTGCAGGGCTCGGTGAGGACGAGGCCGGGCGCGGCGGAGATGGAGTCCACGGAGGAGGGAGGCCGCGGCCTGAGGACCTGGCTTCGGCAGAGGACGGGCGTCGGAGGAGCGCTCGGGACGAGGGGATAGAAGAACGAGGCAGAGCGATGGGTTCGAGGGGTGGCGGCGCTTGCGGGAGAAGAGGAGAGGAGCGAGGGCACTGGCGTCGGGATGGTTGGGCTAGTGTTCGGTGGTGAGGCCGGGCCTAATGGGCCAAGAGGGAGAAAAGTGGCCGGCTGGGCCAGGAGGAGAGGGAGGAAGGAGATGGGCCAGAAGAGGAGGTGTTGGGCCGGCTGCTCTACTTACTGCTGCTGAAACTTTTAGCAGAAGAGAAAATAAAAGAGAAGGACGGAAGGGAAAAAAAGGAGGGTTAGGGTCAAAGTTGCAACAGGGGTTAATATTTTTCTCGGGCTCATAAAAAGAGCACGGTCCGAGAAAAATAGAAAAGGCACGAACGAAAAAATAATTCAAACATATTTGAATTTAATTCAAATAGTTTTGAACTAAGACTTGATTATTGAAGTGTCCAAAAATGTTCGAATTTTCGGAGGAACCTCGAAACAACGGAAAAGAATTATTGGCAAGAGTTTTGAAGGTGAAACTCGAAGTGAAAAGACATGGGGCAAATGCAAGTGTGTTATGGTGATTCCGAAGCAATGGAATAATTAATAAATATAGCTCCCTAAATATTGAGAGACTTTTATATGTTATAAAGAGAAGACATTCTTCCCTCGATTTAAATGGACCGAAGGTCCACACGATTTATTTAGGTTGAGATGCAAAATAAAATATGACATGATGGCATGATGACATGATGCAATGCAAAAATAAATAACACAAGCTCAAAAGAAACACACGGGCAACCCAGAACATCTGGAATCTTCGGGAATCTTCTGAAATCTTCTGGGACGTCGGTCTCGGGCATCACAGTATGGTGGACTCATATGGCATAACTGGTTTAAAGGATTTTGGATGCACAAGCAGTCAGTCCGCTTAGTACAGGCGAAGGTTAGCAAAAGACTGGGAGCGACCAACTAAAAGAGCAATGACGGTCATAATCATGCAGAGCAACAAAGCAACATTGAATCGGGCATGGAAGTTATATCGCTACTCAGAAATTAAAGATCATCAAGGCTTGATAGACTTTATTTACAGTCTTAAATATGCGTGAGCATACGCCAAGTCAATCAAAATAAATTCTTGAAGGAAGATATCACTAGACCATACCACATCATAGGCAAACAAATCATGTTGGTACTCCAATAACACATTGAAAACCCCCAGCTATTTGAGACTAACCATAAGAAAACATGAACTACTAAGCACCATTATGCAGATAGCATTTTATCATAGACATATCAACCAATGCAACAGAAGCCAACTCTCTTAATAAGATAAGCATGATAACTAATGAGAGTTCCAGCGACCAACTAAACAAAAGCTCTTTAAAAAAATAAGCATGAGAACTAAGAGCTAAACATGATAGTAGCCATTGAAAGACAAAGAACACACACAGCAAAGATAGACATGAAAATTCTATGTTATGTCCTAGGTTGAAGTGGAGCGTGTTTCTCTCCCACACAAAGAAAGCATAGTTCCAACTCGTTATGAACAGCAAGCAAGGCTAAAGAAAACTAAAAAGGAAACTAAAAGCAAGACGCTCCAAGCATAGCACATAACACATGAAGTGATAAAAATATAGTGGAACGAAAGACGAACTGATAATATTGATGGAGAAGGGGATGCATGGGGGGCATCCCCAAGCTTAGAGGCTTGAGTCTTCTTGAATATTTCTTGGGGGTGCACGGGGGCATCCCCAAGCTTGAGCGTTTGACACTCCTGAATCTTTTTATCATCTTCCCTCGCACACTTGAAAACTCCCTTCATACATAACTCATCATAATCTGATTAGCGAGGTTAGTACCCATAATAAAATAATTGTTCCTTGCTGGAAATAAGGATATTCTTGAAGGTCTACTGTTTCTCAAGATTGCCAAAAGGTTTTTGCAAAGAAAAAGCAAGCTCAAGGTTTGCAAAATGAAGAAAAGGCAAAACATGACAGAATCTGTGAAAAACAGACCAGCAGGTAGTAAATAATTTTTTCGGGGAACTTCTGCCACTCAAATCAAAAAACTTAGAACAGACGCCCGAAAGCCAATTGTATAGAGCACGCTGTCGAAAAAAATCAGACCAAAAAGATGAACTGGTGATTTTATACGAATTTTTCTATCCAAGGACAGAATCTGTTTCCTGGACAGCACGTCACAACTTTTGAACTTTCTTGCAATCAGAGGCTACACTTGGCACAAAGCTGAAAAGTAAAGATACAATGATGATGTTACTATAGTAACGACATCAAGACACAACAAAAGCAAAATAAAATTTTATTCATTGTGGGCTGCCTCCCAAAAGCGCTTTCTTTTATGCCTTTAAGCTAGGCATAAGACTTTAATGATGCTCTCGTAGGAATAAGAGTTGAAGAACAAAAGAGAGCATCAAGAAGCAAATACCAAACACATTTAAGCCTAACATGCTTCCTATGCATAGGAATATTGCAATAGAATAATTCATTGAAGCACAAAGCAATAAGCATAGGAAGACAAAACAAGTGCAGCTTCAAAACCTTCAACATAAAGAGAGGGAACTTAATATTATTGAAATATCTATAAGCATATGTTCCCTTCTCATAATAATTTTCAGTGGGATCACGAATAAACTCAACAATATAAGCATCACATAAGGCATTATTTGCATGATCCAAAAGCATAAAAGTGTCATTACTCTTCATATAAGCAAAATATTTCTTATTAGGAATAGTGAGAGTAAGACTATCATAACCATCATGGTAATCATCGTATTTAGGAGGCATATCATAATCATAATAAATTTTATCCTCAATAGTAGGTGGACTGAAAATATCATATTCATCATTGTAATCATCATATATAGGAGGCATAGTATCATCAAAGTAAATTTTCTCCTCAAAAGTTGGGGGACTAAAAATATCATGTTCATCAAACGTGTCATCCCCAAGCTTAGAGCTTTCCATGTCATTAGCAATATTGATATTAAATAAAAACATACTAATAACATCACCACCATCATGATTGTTATGCAAATAATGAAGTTCCAAAGGTTTTTTAATTTTCTCTTCGAACACATCATGTCCAAGTTCAAGGTAGAGCTTATAAAGCTCTCTCATATTTTTGTTGTTTTCCATTAAGCAAAACTAGTGAAAATAAAAACAAGAAACAAAGAGATTTAATTGCAAGATCTAAAGATATACCTTCAAGCACTCACCTCCTCGGCAACGGCGCCAGAAATAGCTTGATGTCTACACACGCTTCTACTCTTGTAGACTATGTTGGGCCTCCAAGCGCAGAGGTTTGTAGGACAGCAGCAATTTCCCTCAAGTGGATGACCTAAGGTTTATCGAACACAGGGAAGTAGAGGTTGAAGATGGTCTCTCTCAAGCAACCCTGCAACTAAAATACAAGAAGTCTCTTGTGTCCCCAACACACCTAATACACTTGTCAGATGTATAGGTGCACTAGTTCGGCGAAGAGATGTTAAATGGCAAGTGATATGGATGGCAAAACAAAGTAATATAAATCTGTAATAAAAAGTGCAGCAAGCAAACAAGCGGTAAACGTGAGCACAAATGGTATTGCAATGGTGGAAACAAGGCCTAGGGATCATACTTTCACTAGTGGCAACTCCCAACAACATTAACATAATCGAATCACATGATATTTCCCATAAAACATGCAATGTACACGCACCCGGAGGTCATTCCTTCGTGGTCAAGAGAGGACGAGAATTATGTAGGGCTACAAAAGCACACCTCAAAGTTCGTAGTTCACAATCTAAGGATTTCCCAATGTCACCGCGGCCATCCAAAGAGAGTCCCACAATCACCACAACATATCTAAAGGATAGTCAAAGACAAGCACCAAGAGACTCTCAATCTTCAATCAACACACAAGAGAGGAAATCACTCATGAAAATATTATTCTAATCCATGTCCGATAGACCGCTGTCACCTTGGTCTCGGTGATTATACTAGATAAAGACAAGTGAGTACATCAATCCAATACATAGAGGAAGGGGAAATATCATGGGATCACCCTAGATTAACATAGCCTATGATCACAACGAAGATCACATCATGGGAGAGAGAGATAACCACATAGCTACACGTACGAGCCCTCGGCTCCGGAGAAGACTACTCTCACATGGACATGGTGAGGAGGAGGTTGATGATGGTGTTGATGGAGAGGTGCAGCCCCGCGAGGAGGTGGCGGCCGGCGGCGGCCACGGAGGCGGCGGCGGCGAGGAGGAGACGGCGGCGGTCCTAGGGGGCGGCGGCGGCCCTTGGGGGCGGCGGCGGCCCTAGGGGAAGCGGCTCCTTGGCCCCCCTTCTTCCTTGTGGATGGTGCTGCAATGGTGCTGGTCCTCCCCTCCAAGACGGCGGCTTGAGAGGAGGAAAATTCGTGGCCCTTGGTGACCTAGGTTTTCTCTCTTTATATAGACTCTCGGATTCCCGTCATCAGATTTTGGGCCTCAGTAAAACTGGCTTTACTCGGCCGTCCGGACTCCGATTTGGACGAATTTTATTTCCAGAAGCATCGCCTCGAAATTCCCCACAACTTTCGCAACTAGACTCTTTCCGTTTGACGTCGTCTTCGGGCCGGAACGTGACCATCTTTAAAAAACGTTCTCAGACAGATTTCAGGAAAGTCAGAGTCCTACTCCAATACGACTCATTTTGCGTTTTTGTCAATTTCCAAGTAATTCCTACACAATAAAGTGTAAAACAAGAACATTGTGCACTTTTGCAACCATTAGTAGGTTAGTCCAAATATGATCAAAAGTGTATGGAATTGCATAAATATCACTGTTCAAGATATCTTCCGATATGCCGATAAATCGGCCGATTTATCGCTTACCGCTGTCTGACCGATAAGATAAATCGGCCGATAAATCAGCCGATATGACGATAAACTGGCCGATATGCCGATAAACTGGCCGATTTACCCCTTATCATGGGTCGACCGATAAGTTCCCGATAAGCGATATCCCTAACATTGATAAATATCATAGAAATATCACACAAAAAGGGCATGGAGCAAGCAGAAATTATAGATACGTTTTGGACGTATCAGCGGCTGGCGCACCCGACCAGTTCGGGCAGCGGCAGCCAGGCATAGCTGCGACTACCGGTGGCGCGGCCAGACGGGGGAGCGCCGGGCGTGAGAGCAGTGGCGGTGCGCAACGGGCGGCATCAAGCGGGGCGACGACGATGGGCTTCGGAGGCGGGAAGTAGGCGGCGACAGTGGCAGCAGGCGGGGCACGCACTGGCGCGATGGGGAGGCTCGGAGGCCACGACGCAGCAGGGGGGCCAGGGGTAGCGCGGCGCGGGCGCGCAACCTAGCTACAGGGGGTAGTGACGCGAGGAGCAGGGGGCGGGCTGCGCGGGCGCGCGCTGGCCGCGGCCGGGCGCAGTGGCTGGTGTGCATGTGCGCGTGCACGCGGTGATGCACGGGCGGGAGCTTCACGGTGCGGGTGCGGCCAGGGTAGGACGATCACGGCGCCGATGATAGAGCAAAAAGTGGGAGGGGAGTGAGCTCACGAGCGGTGGACGAGCAGGGGGTTCGGCGAGGTTCGAGGAAGCCGAGTCGGGGAGGAGGACGAGGTCGACGTTCCGGCGACGGCGGGCGACGACGATCCGGGGAAGGGAACGGCTCGATCCGCGCGATGCGGGGGTCCCGAGCTCCTATGCGTCTGCTTAGTCGACGAACACGGCGGAGCCGGTGCTCCCGGCGTAGTCTGAGGCGACGTGGAGGACGTCGGGCGCGAGGGCGACGGGGTCAGGGCGCCCTTATCCCGATCCAGAACGGTGGGGGGACTAGAGGAGTGGCGTGCGAGTGAGGGAGTCTGCTAGGGTTTGGTGAGTTGGGAAGGCCATATGGCCAGGGAGAGCGGGGTGATGGGCCGGCCTAGTGGACGGCCGGTTGGGCCATGGCCCAGGGAAGAGAGGGAGGGTTTTATTCTATTTTGGCTTTTGTTGATCTTTCTTTCTGTTTTATTTATTTTAGTTAGCAAACCGTTTTACTAGAGTATAACCCCAACACCTAAATTAGCAAAATAACATTGGCCACTACCTCAACAAACTTGGTGACCAATGAATTAGTTTAATATTTGTTTAGTATTTAAAACCATTTAAATAATTGTTTTG
Source organism: Secale cereale (assembly GCA_902687465.1). Classification (NCBI taxonomy): domain Eukaryota; kingdom Viridiplantae; phylum Streptophyta; class Magnoliopsida; order Poales; family Poaceae; genus Secale; species Secale cereale. Next base: position 127,965,115 of record LR738714.1, read on the forward strand.
CCGCGGTTTTATCTACTATCGTGCATTTAAATATTTTATTTAAATATGGGTTCTTCACCATAACTACCTATGCAATATTTGTCTCAACCCGAACATTAGTTTTAACATTTGAAAACTTTTGTTGTTTGAATTGTTTTCGAATTTGGATTTTGAATCAGTTTTGAACTAACGCGAGATTAGCAACAGTAATCGTGGTGACGTGGCAACATTACCAGAGGGTTACTGTAGCTTGATTACCCGGGCGTCACAATTCTCCCCCACTACAAGAAATCTCGTCCCGAGATTTAGGAAGGGAGTAAGGGAGAAAATTCTGGTTACGAAATTCTAACGGATCTTCTCGATCCTGGCTGCCCTTTCGAAGAGGTTGATCCCTTTCGTTGATGTATTCATTTCTCTGCTTCAAGTCATCGTGATCAAGTCGTCATCCTTTCTTCGGGATCTCCATCGTCCTACGAACGCGACTAGGGGGAAAAACTCCAGAAGAACGCATCTCCACAAGACTAGGCATCTGACGGTGAACTCAATGGGAAATACACGAGGTACCCCACGAGTTGTATTTCAGTGAATTCGTTGAGTGCAATTTACGATGGTACCAAAGTTTCAAATGGGTAGGCAATCATTCGATGCTTAGACAGAAGCTGAAATGGGGGCTTCAACAACGATAATAACATGGTGTTTGATTCCAGGGTGAATAATGGTATAGAATTAAGCTCGTGAATCACATACGAAGCCAGGTGCAAAGGATACAATAGAATTCGGGTTGTAAAGAAGAGTCAGGTTTCGATCCAGTGGACATGTGGGTTATGGGCCCACCATGTGGGTTGAGAATGGGAAGGGTGGTGACATCTTGCATAGCCGCGACAGGGAGGCATGTCAGTGGATAGCTTGTCAGCTATGACGACAACAATGTCGGTACCAAGGACGGGGAATGAAGAGAACCATTTTCCCGCTCGTTGAAATGGGGCGGACCAATAGGCGAAGTTCTCGTCCACCGGCAGTACCGGAATGTTATTAACAATAGAATCATGGTCTTACTGACAGAGTTGTACAACGAGGTGTTTACATAAGCAGAGAATTATTAATGCTTAGATCATATAGATCAAGAAGGTTAAACAGAACAATGGAACGGAAAACTGAGATTACACACAATTATTAGGAGTATATCCTTCCTATGGACAAGCAGAACATGGCATACAAGTTAGGAGAGCAAGTACCCAACCATTCAGATAAAGAGGCAAGGATTAATCAAGATGTTACCCATACCACGGTGTTTGGATAACTGACCAAGAAACACTTAGCATCGCGCCTCCAGTGTTCTTGTTGATGAGCGGGGTATCATAGCCATGCTTTGAGGTAGCAATGATATCGTGCTTCAATCAAGGGCCAGACTTTAGATACACAAACAATCCATTAGGAGCAACTTATAAAATAAGTCGTACAATTTCCTCCTGGAAGAATAGTTGTCCTTGCCAAAGAAATTATAATGATAGGTCCTCCAGCCAGGGGTGCTAGGCATGACATCATATTACCGGGTCATCAAAGGACCAACATTATAACTCCTGGAAAGTTGTCCCAACCATCATATCAGACCGATATTCAGATCCGGTTGGTGTCGTGATACCTCAGACTCAGGATGTTCAAGAAGAAAAGGTGCAACACAATCGACGAAATGACATTGCAAGATTCTCGAGAAATGAACTATGGAAGCGGGTTCCCGAATCAATAGTTCATCATTAAACCAAAGAGATGATGATGAGGTGGCTGATGGGCTCAGCAACATTTCATCGAGAATACCAAACGGATGGATATCCACAATAAGGTGAACAAGAAGATGACACTTGTCAATACAAATGATATAATGGTGTATGCTCGAGGAAAACATACACCCTTAATCATTAGTTGAAAGGTGTGCCCGAAATATGACCTTAGGCAGCAAGATCAATGTTAGAGTGACGATTCAATAACCAACCGTCTAAGGACGAACTGTCGATCGTTAACTTCAAAGCAATAGGGTTGCTAGAAGTACAGAACTCAAGCAGCATCGTTAGCATATTGGTATCTCGGTTAAAACCAACACGGGGACCAAGGAAGAATGGTGACGGTGAGAAGTATCTTCATACCAAGAATTTTTAAGAGGTGGAGCAATCCCACAACATTCCCGACATAAAAGACAGTAATACTTCAAGGCAGAACACAACACTAGCTGGAGAGCAAGTTGTATTCATAATGTGGACAAGTTCGCGATGAAAGGAAGTCAAGGGTGTTGTCGATGATAATAAAAATCATCGGGGGCAAGGAGGGTATTCCTTAAATTATAGTACTTCCCATCACGATCACAGTTGACATCTCAGAAGAAGTCAAAGTGTTGAAGGTGATCTGACACATTTGCCGGGGGATTTCAAGAGGATGCAAGCAACAAACAACGGCAACAAGCAAGGGAATGACGAAGTGGCAAGTTATAGGATCAATATATAAAATGCAAGCTCGGAACCAAAGTTGCCTTTCAAGACAAGCAACATGATGTTGAAAGCTCGACGTAAGTCGTGCTCACACACTGAAGAATTCGTGCACCAGAGAAGGACGAGGTAGCACAGTCAAATATAGCAAGACCAGGATGCAGCCGATAGTCTAGGAATGACCAGATTGAGTTCAGGATTTCCCAGTAAAAATACTTGGGGTATTTGATTTGTAGTGCGGAATAATTTCTCTAGTCCGTGTCCTCGGTTGACAACAACCCAGAACCAGTAGAGTGATTACGACAAGGAAAGACATCCCTTCAACAAAGATAGTAGGATGTGGTGCAATGGCAAGACATCTTCGAGATACTAGGGGGTAATACTCGAAGGTAGAACATGATAGAAGTAGAACCGGGTCATTGACCTATGACAGTAGATACTTCAACCTTGCCAAAAATAGACGAGGCACTAGTATGAATTCCCATCAGATATATAAGATTAGGGCAGCATGGTCAGAACCATAACTGTAAGGGATCAATTCAAAAATGTCGAAAAAATCATACATCTGGATAATCATTTTGCAAGAAGCTTCCGAGATGGTCTACATCATTTTCATGGGCATGAACACAAAGTTCAAGGTCGACTCCCACTTCTTTAATGCATATCATTTCATTCACCTCTCGTTTTGATAAAACTGTAGTGTTGGAATTTTATCTGGAAGAACACCGGAAGAGTATGACTTGTGAAAACTTTCGGGTTCTCATGGATTAGGGGAAGGCATAGGTTCAACCCATCGGGCATGTTAGTAACATATACCACAAGTTTCAAAAGTAAATACCCAAGCTTGAAACCAGAGCATGGTTGGCCAAGCAGAGGATACAATGTACCAAAGGCATTATGTATCAGGGGGAGAACTCAAGGTTTTGTTATGTCGGAATGGTCGGATAATAATCCACAAAAGAATCTGGCGGACCGCAAGGAATCATATGTGAGTATCGATACTCAACCAGAAGAAGAAATAATTAAAGGAGATCAGATTATAGAAACAACTGACTAATTCAACCAAATGCAAAGGAATTATGTTTTCCCAATCAAGAGATCGGAAGCAAACGCTCTCATCAAGGATGGATAAGTTGAATATGCTTAGGGATACAATCGATGGCAATTTGATTGGTCGATATCCAACCAGGTTTAAGATCACGTCTGCGTCGGAAGGATGAATTCTAGGATCTGATTGGGGATTGCAAGCATCCGCAACATTTTGAATCAACGGACTCGAAATGATAGTGACAAGGATGGAAATAAGATTGCCAGACTTATGGGATTAACCATATTGTACGCAAGCAAGAATTTCAAGATAAATATGTTGTTGAGGATTTTCTAAAGCTCAAATAGGATTTCGAAGACTTTAATGAAACATATGAACAACTGGGGAGAAACAAATCCTCGGTATGTGCGAGGATTAATTTGTAGGTGTATTCAGGCGACAAGGAACTGTAAGGCAGTAGGCACAAAGGATTATCGAAACAATGACGAGTATTTCAGGGTATATTGTAATAACAAGACCAACTGGGGATGAATGTAAGAATGACAACTGCATGTAGTTATCATAAGGGTTGATGGTGGAAGGGGAATTGCAAACGCGGTGAACACAACTTCTCGGGTTAACAGCAGAGAGTATCTTCAGGGTCTTCTGGTGTAGCAGACGATCATCGGTAATAAGGTGCTCTCCGGGTGAAAGTGGAAACGAGATCCTAATGTTAGATTTAGCAAAATTCATTTATCCCGAATAGAAGAGAGATCAGAGTCCCAGAGTATAGACGAGGAGTAAAAGATCATAATACCACCCAATGGCGATGTGGGCCCGTAAGGCACACAACCATGTTAGTAAAAGTTTAGCAATGTCTAGACACGACTTCGGCCAAGGAGTTTGGAAGGGGGATTCCTATAGGCAGTCGGCTCTGATACCAACTTGTGATGCCCCTGATTTGACCGTACACTAATCATGCACGCAAATGTGTACGACCAAGATCAGGAACTCACTGGAAGATATCACAACACAACTCTAGACACAAATTAAAATAATACAAGCTTTATATTACAAGCCAGGGGCCTCAAGGGCTCGAGTACATAAGCTCGAATACACAAGAGTCGGCGGAAGCAATAATATCTGAGTACAGACATAAGTTAAACAATTTTGCCTTAAGAAGGCTAGCACAAATGTAGCAACGATCGAAAAGGCAAGGCCTCCTGCCTGGGACCTCCTAACTACTCCTCGAAGCTGAACTCCACGTAGAAACATCATCAGGATCCTCTGGCTCCTGGACTCCACCGATCTGGTTGCAACATTCGAGAAGAAGGAACAAAAGGGGAAAAGGGGGAGCAAAGCAACCGTGAGTACTCATCCAAAGTACTCGCAAGCAAGGATCTATACTACATATGCAATGATATATATGTAAAGGGGTAATATATGTGGGTTAAATTGCAGAATGCCGGAATAAGAGGGGGATAGCTAATCCAATTGAAGACTACACTTCTGGCCACATCCATCTTGCAGCAGTAGAAGAGAGTAGATGGAATAGTAACAACTATCAAAGCTTCTGACAGCCTCTGTCTTGAGTAGCTGGAAAGTTCACCAAGTAACAATGTATAGCATAATCCTACCCGACGATCCTCCCCTCGTCACCCTGTGGGAAAGCAATCACCGGGTTGTATCTAGCACTGGTAAGGGTGTGTTTTATTAAGTATCTGGTTCTAATTGTCATGAGGTCAGAGTACAACTCCAGGTCGTCCTTTTACCGAGGGACACGGCTATTCGAATAGATTAACTTCCCTACAGGGGTGCACCACATAACCCAACACGCTCGATCCCATTTGGCCGGACACACTTTCTAGGGTCATGCCTGGCCTTGGAAGATCAACATGTTGCAGCCCTACCTAAGCACAGCAGAGAGGTCAGCACGCCGGTCTAAGTCCTAGGCGCGCAGGGGTCCGGGCCCATCTCCCAACGCACACCTGCACGTTGCGTACGCGATCGGTAAGTAGACCTAGCCTTCCCTAATACCAGAGCAGGCGTTCCAGGCCAATCCGGCGCGCGCCGCTAGGTCGCTGATGTCAAGAAGGCTTCGGCTGATACCACGACGTCGAGAGCCCATAACTATTCCCACGTAGCTGGTTAGTGCATATAGGGCAATGGCCAGACTCAGATCAAATACCAAGATCTCATTAAGTGTGTTATTATGAAATAACCACGGACAACGACCAGGGCCAGGCCCACCTGTCTCCTAGGTGGTTGCAACCCGCCTTGTCGCTTCGCCACAAAGTAACCATCAAGGGGCTATCGGGAACTCAGGCCCACCACTACCTGTGTGGAACCACCTGCCCCCTTCAGCCCCCATATCTGAATCATCATCATGAGAAAGTAATAATATAGTATATACCCGTGATCACCTCCCGAAGTGATCATGGCCCGATAGAATAGCACGGCAGACAGACAAGAATGTAGGGCCACTGATGGAATACTAGCATCACATACTAAGCATTAGGATAGCAGGTACAGGTATCAACGGTGGTAGCAACAATGACAGGCTATGCAACAGAATAGGAGCTATCGAATCAACAACAGTAGCTAACCTAATGCAAGAATAAGAGAGAGGAGAATGGGCGATATCTGGTGATCAGGGGGGGCTTGCCTGGTTGCTCTGGCAAGAAGGAGGGGTCGTCGTCGACCCAGTCGATCACCGTGGCACTGTGAACGGTCTCGTTCCCAGTGTCTATCGAAGAGAAGAGGGGGAAGAAACAATAAATATAAAGCAAGCATCGCACCACAAAGCATAACATGGAAATACGCGGTGCTACGTGTGACCTAACAGGGTACAAAGTGATACTCGCGAGGATCAAAAACATCCGGGAAGGTATTGCCGGTGTTTCATGTTTTCGGACAAACGGGCCAAAGGGACGCTTGTAGGTTCGCTATGCTAGGGATGTGTGGTAGACAAACGGGCCGTGTATTCGGATTCGTATCGAAATTCTGAGCAACTTTCATGTACAAAGTATTTTCATCCGAGTTATGGATTATTTTATATTATTTTTAAAGTTTTAAAACATTTTCCAATTTATTATTATTAAATTAATTCGAAAATAGTATTATTGCATCAGCACGACGTCATCTGTCAACAGAGGTGTTGATTGGTCAAGCTGCGTGTGGGTCCCGCATGTCATTGTCTAACTAACTAATTAACTTTTTAATTATATTAGTTAATAGGTTAATTAGGTTTAATAGTTAATTAACAGAATTAAGTAACTTAATTATTTATTTAAATATTTTTCTTTTACTATTTTTTTTAAATGTCCTGTGGTGGGTGGGCCCCGGCTGTCATAGGCCCTGGGGCCTAATGGGCCTACGGGCACGCGGGCGCGGGCGTAGCCACACCCCACCCGGTATCGAGGCGAGGACGGGGGGCGCCGATCGGGTGAGGGCGGCACGGGCGGCGGCAGCTAGGCGTAGCGGCGGCTACCGGCGGCGCGGCCAGACGGGAGAGCGCCGGGCTTGAGAGCAGTGGCAGTGCGCAGCAGGCGGCATCAAGCTCGGCGATGACTATGGGCTTCGGAGGCGGGAAGTAGGCGGTGACAGCGGCAACAGGCGGGGCACGCACTGGCGCGATGGGGAGGCTCGGAGGCCGCGACGTAGCAGGGGGACCAGGGGGTAGCGCGGCGCGGGCGCGCAGCCTAGCTGCGGGGGGCAGCGACGCGAGGAGCAGGGGGCGCAGGTTGCGCGGGCGCGCGCTAGCCGCATCCGGGCGCAGTGGCCGGTGCGTGTGCGCGCGTGCAGGCGGTGATGCACGGGCGGGGCGGGAGCTTCACGGTGCGGGTGCGGCCAGGGTAGGACGAGCACGGCGCCGGTGACAGAGGAAAAAGGAGGAGGGGAGTGAGCTCACGAGCGGTGGATGAGCAGGGGGGTTCGGCAAGGTTCGAGGAAGCCAAGTCGGGGAGGAGGACGAGGTCGACGTTCGGGCGACGGCATGCGACAGCGACCCGGGGAAGGGAATGGCTCGATCCGCGCGAGGCAGGGGTCCCGAGCTCCGATGCGTCTGCGTAGTCGACGAAGACGGCGGAGGCGGTGCTCCCGGCGCAGTCTGAGGCGACGTGGAGGACGTCGGGCGCGAGGGAGAAGGGGTCAGGGTGCCCTTGCCCCGATCCAGAACGGTTGGGGGGATGAGAGGAGTGGGGTGGGAGTGAAGGGGGTCTGCTAGGGTTTGGTGAGTTGGGGAAGCCATATGGCCAGGGAGGGCGGGGTGATGGGCCGGCCTAGTGGGCGGGCGGTTGGGCCATGGCCCAGGGAAAAGAGGAAGGGTTTTATTATGTTTTGGCTTTTGTTCATCTTTCTTTCTGTTTTATTTATTTTATTAGTTAGCAAACCGTTTTACTGGAGTATAACCCCAACACCTAAATTAGCAAAATAACATTGGCCACTACCTCGATAAACTTGGTGACCAAATGTATTAGTTTAATATTTGTTTAGTATTTAAAAGCATTTAAATAATTGTTTTGCCGCGGTTTTATCTACCATCGTGCATTTAAATATTTTATTTAAATATGGGTTCTTCACCATAACTACCTATGCAATATTTGTCACAACCCGAACATTAGTTTTAACCTTTGAAAACTTTTGTTGTTTGAATTTGGATTTTGAATCAGTTTTGAACTAACGCGAGATTAGCAACAGTAATCGTGGTGACGTGGCAACATAAACAGAGGGTTATTGTAGCTTGTTTACCCAGGCGTCACATAGATGGCAACAGCAGTTGCGCGTATGCGGCAACTAGGTGAACACACATGGCAACTATTATTCGTTGGTAGATGGCAACTGCAGTTGCGCGTACGTGGCAACCAGGATAAACACACATGTCAACTATGATTAACCATACATGACAACTATGGTTGGACCACACGTGGCAACTAGGTAAACACACATGTCAACTATTTGTTTGACCACATGTGGCAAGTAGTTAATCACACACGGTAACTATGGTTTAATTGCACGCGGCAACTACCATAAATTAGACATGTCAACTATAATTAACCAAAACTGGGAGAGTTGCCACGCTTTTACAACTACATTTGACATCCCAGATGGCAACTAAAGTGTCATCCCGCGGGTACCTAACGTAGCTGCGCTAGGACGTGTGAACATTTTTGCTTCGTGTCACACGCGCAGGGTGGGATGAGCAGTACTTATTGGGCGTGTGGCACGAAGTAGCTGTGCCCACACGCGCGTGTGTGGGCTGCCTTTTGCTTACGCCACACACGGTGTGTGAGCGAATGTCTAGTATTCTACACGTGTGGACGTTATCAGCGTCCTAAATGAAAGAAACCCACCGATGTACGAAAAACTTTAGTTGCAAAATCATTAAATGTGGTATGCTTAGATACAACAAGTTAAGCACCTATGCATTGAGGATTTTTTGCTAAAGTTTTTAATGTGCTTAGCACCTCATGTAAGGTGCATTGGAAGAGGCCTAAGAGCATCTCCAGCCGCGCCCCCAACATGCCCTCCGCAGGTGATTTTCCTGCGCTGGCGCCCAAAAATCGGCCCAATCATGCCCCAGGAACCCGTTTTCGCCGGTTTGGGCCGAAACTGGCGCCGGCGGACCCTGGTCGTACCTGGCGCGCTGGGGGCGCCCGGGGGCGCCGGGGTGAGCGATTTTGGCGTGAAAAAGCCGCGGGCCCGCTGAGTCAGCGATGCGCGCCTCGTCTTCCCTCAGAACGCCTCGGTTTCTCGCGGGGAATCAATGGCAAATGCTGCCGCCGGTCAGCCTTGCCATTGATTCCTCATCACGGGCGACGCGTCGACGCCTCCCCTCCCGCCACGCATACACACGACATGGGGCTATATAAACAGCGCCTCCCCCTCTCCTCTGGCTACACCAGCCCGAGCTCTCCCTCTCTCCCGGCCTGCCAATGTTCCTCCCCTTCCCTCTCTCCCCAAGACCAAAGCGATGGCCGAACGATTCCCCGGCGAGGTGGCGACAGCCAACAACTTCGGCTGCCGCTCGCTCCACGAGTGGGAGGCCTACCTCTTCTTTGAGGCTAACATCCCGTCGCCACAAGACATGCGCGCCGGGCCGACGGGGTGGAGGCTCAGCAACGAGGGCATCCCCATCCCCCTGGTGCCCGACGTCGACTCGCGCCCCGTCATCTTTGTCGCCGAGGTCGACTGCGTGTGGGCGTTGTTGGAGTCAAAACTGGTGAATCTCTGGTAAGGGGTCCCAAACTATGCGTCTGAGGATTGATGGTAACAGGAGATTGGGGACACGATGTTTACCCAGGTTCAGGTCCTCTCGATCGAGGTAAAACCCTACTTCATGCTATATTAATATGGATGAATATGAATACAAGAGTTGGTCTACCTCGAGATCGTAGTGGCTAAACCCTAAAGTCTAGCCTATGAGGATTTGAGATTCTCCGTTCTAGCCTCTACAAACTAAACCCTTCAGTTTATATACACACCGGAGGGGCCTAGGGTTTGTACATGTCATCTTGTAGAGGACGGAAAATCACCTGAACCTGAAACTTGCCATTACATGAATACAGGAGTCCTATCCGGATACGAGAGATGATCTTCGACTATGATCTTCACGGCCCACCAGTCCGGCCCACCAAGATTTATCCCGCCACATGAGGACCCCTCGATCCAGGACTCCCTCAGTAGCCCCTGAACCTCTCTTCAATGACGATGAGTTTGGCTTCCGTATTGTCTTCGGCATTGCAAGGCGGGTTCCTTCTTCCGAATATATCTTCTGCAAAAAGTGTATTGTGTTCGGCTCTGCAAGGTTAGTACAACCCTTAGCCTCGAAGGCAATGATTTTAAAGGAAAATGAATAGTGTGTATCTACTGACAACTTTTGGGTGAAGCGTCGCGTCCAACCCACTAACTTATCTATTTGGTCCTGGTTTCGCCTTTCGAGGTATATCCTCATTAACATGTCCCATCAGAATAGAGATCGTGCCCGCTTATTGTGGGATCCTTATCATTATGACGTGAGCACCCACGCCGTGCATTACACACAACCGCTTTGGGAACCGGCAAGGTTTATGGCGAAAGTGGGGGGACGCTCTATATTCACAGCATTATAAAAGGACACCAATCCCTTTCATCAGCCCCCACGCCTTCCTCAAGCTCGAGCTCTCCAATCTCCCTAGCCCCAGTATTCTCACCTCCTGCACCCACCGCTCCTCATTCCTCAACCTCCCCTCTCCTTCCCAGCTATTGTTGGATCCGGCGCCAGAGGCAAGTGGGAGGCTTCCACAGTTGATAACCCACAAGTGTAGGGGATCGCAACAGTTTTCGAGGGTAAAGTATTCAACCCAAATTTATTGATTCGACACAAGGGGAGCCAAAGAATACTCTTAAGTATTTGCAGTTGAGTTGTCAATTCAACCACACCTGGAAACTTAGTATCTCCAGCAAGGTAATTTAGTAGCAAAGTAATATGGACGTAACGGTAACGGTAGCAAAAGTAGCAATAGTGTTTTTGTAGTGATTGTAACAGTCGCAATAGAAAAGTAAATAAGCAACAAGCAATATGTGAAAAGCTCGTAGGCATTGGATCGGTGATGGAGAATTATGTCGGATGCGATTCCTCATGTAATAGTTATAACCTATGGTGACACAGAACTAGCTCCAGTTCATCAATGTAATGTAGGCATGTATTCCGAATATAGTCATACGTGCTTATGGAGAAGAACTTGCATGACATCTTTTGTCCTACCCTCCCGTGGCTGCGGGGTCCTAGTGGAAACTAAGGGATATTAAGGCCTCCTTTTAGTAGAGTACCGGACCAAAGCATTAACACATAGTGAATACATGAACTCCTCAAACTATGATCATCACCGGGAGTGGTCCCGATTGTTGTCACTTCGGGGTTGCCGGATCATAACACATAGTAGGTGACTATTGACTTGCAAGATAGGATCAAGAACACACATATATTCATGAAAACATAATAGGTTCAGATCTAAAATCATGGCACTCGGGCCCTAGTGACAAGCATTAAGCATGGCAAAGTCATAGCAACATCAATCTTAGAACATAGTGGATACTAGGGATCAAACCCTAACAAAACTAACTCGATTACATGGTAAATCTCATCCAACCCATCACCACCCAGCAAGCCTACGATGGGATTACTCACGCACGGCGGTGAGCATCATGAAATTGGTGATGGAGGATGGTTGATGATGACGATGGCGACGATCTCCACTCTCCGGAGCCCCGAACGGACTCCAGATCAGCCCTCCCGAGAGAGATTAGGGCTTGGCGGTGGCTCCGTATCGTAAAACGCGATAATTCTTCCTCTCTGATTATTTTTCTCCCCGAAAGTTAATATATGGAGTCGGGGTAGACGTCGGTGGAGCAACAGGGGGCCCACGAGGCAGGGGCGCACCCAGAGGGGGGGTGCGTGCCCCCCACCCTCATAGACAGGGTGTGGGCCCCTGGTCTAGTTCTTTCCGTAGATATTTTTTATATATTCCAAAATAATTTCAGGTCATTCCGAGAACTTCTATTTCTGCACAAAAATAACACCATGGCAGTTCTACTGAAAACAGCGGCAGTCCGGGTTAGTTCCATTCAAATCATGCAAGTTAGAGTCCAAAACAAGGGCAAAAGTGCTTGGAAAAGTAGATACGTTGGAGACGTATCAACTCCCCCAAGCTTAAACCTTTGCTTGTCCTCAAGCAATTCAGTTGATAAACTGAAAGTGATAATTAAAAAACTTTGACAAACTCTATTTGCTCTTGTTGTTGTAAATATGTAAAGCCAGCATTCAAGTTTTCAGCAAAGATCATGAATTAACCACATTCACAATAACTTTCAGGTCTCATGTCTACTCATATCAATGACATAATCAACTAGCGAGCAATAATAATAAACCTCGGATGACAACACTTTCTCAAAAAAATCATAATATGATATAACAAGATGGTATCTCGCTAGCCCTTTCTGAGACCGCAAAACATAAATGCAGAGCACCTTTAAAGATCAAGGACTGGCTAGACATTGTAATTCATGGTAAAAAGATCCAGTCACAATCATACTCAATGCAAATTAATAGCAATGCATGCAAATGACAGCGGTGCTCTCCAACTGGTGCTCTTTAATAAGAGGATGATGGCTCAACATAAAAGTAAATAAATAGGCCCTTCGCAGAGGGAAGCAGGGATTTGTAGAGGTGCCAGAACTCGATTTTCAAATAGAGATGAATAATATTTTGAGCGGTATACTCTCATTGTCAACATAACAACCAAGAATCGCGATATCTTCCATGCTACACACATTATAGAAGGTTCCCAAACAGAATGGTAAAGTTTATACTCCCCCAACCACCAACAAGCACACTCCACGGCTAGCCCAAAACAACGCGTACCGTCCAAACCAGCAACAGCCCTCGGCGAGTTTTGTTTAATTATTATGATTTAAGCATGGGACTGGGCATCCCGATTACCAGCCATTTTCTCATGAATGATGAGCGAAGTCCACTCATTGTGAGAATAACCCACCTAGCATGGAAGATATAGACAGCCCTGGTTCATACATGAGCTCTTCGAGCATACAAAACAATATTTCATTTGAAGGTTTAGAGTTTGGCACATACAAATTTACTTGGAACGGTGGGTAGATACCGCATATAGGAAGGTATGGTGGACTCATGTGGAATACTTTTGGGGTTTATGGAAGTGGATGCACAAGTAGTATTCTCGCCTAGTACAGGTGAAAGCTAGAAAGAGACTGGGAAGCGACCAGCTAGAGAGCAACAACAGTCATGAACATGCATTAAAATTAATCAACAATGAATGCAAGCATGAGTAGGATATAAATCACCATGAACATAAATATCGTGGAGGCTATGTTGATTTTGTTTAAACTACATGCGTGAACATGTGCCAAATCAGACCACTTGAATCGTTCAAAGGAGGATACCACCCTATCATACCACATCACAACCATTTCAATATCATGTTGGCACGCAAGATAGACAATTATAAACTCCTAGCTAATTAAGCATGGCATGAGCAGCTATGATCTCTAATTATCATTGCAAGCATGTTTCATTCATAATAGGCTGAATCAGGAATGATGAACTATCATATTTACAAAAACAAGAGAGGTCGAGTTCATACCAGCTTTTCTCATCTCAATTGGTTCATCATATATCATCATTATTGCCTTTCACTCGCACAACCGAACGGTGTGGATAATAATAATAGTGCATGTGCATTGGACTAAGCTGGAATCTGCAAGCATTTAATACAAGAGAGAAGACAAAGTAATATGGTTCAAGGTTAAATTAACAATAAAGCATATGAGAGCCACTAAGCATTTTCAATCATGGTCTTCTCCTCTTGACCCCCAAAGAAAGAAAAGAAACTATTTACATGGGAAAGCTCCCAACAAGCAGAAGAAGAACGAGAAATCTTTTTGGGTTTTCTTTTAATTACTACTACTACAGGCATGGAAAGTAAACTAGCTAAAAGCTACAACTATTTTTTTTTGTTTTTCTTAAGGTTTTTCTAACATGCAAGAAGAAGACTAAGAAAAGAATTGAAGCTAGCATGGATAGTACAATGAAAGAGTGTGAGCACCGACAACTAGAATAAGTGTGTGAACATGAATGTAATGTCGGTGAGAAACACGTACTCCCCCAAGCTTAGGCTTTTAGCCTGAGTTGTTCTATCGCCAATATTGGCTTGATGAATATCCAAAGTCGTAGTTGGGGTTGTACTGAGATGCAGTGGCTACTGCCTGGCGAGCTGCATCCTGGAGACGAGCTGCTCTCATCGTCTCCTGATACCCATTTGCCTCCTCCCTGGTTATAGTATATCTCCCTTTTGCCTGAAAGTCAAAGAAGGTAGGAGCAGGGAGAGCAATATGGACAGTGTGACGCATGTCAAAGATTAGTCGATATTGGAGGGATTGTTCATCCCTCTCTACAAACCGATGGCTAACCATATAATTATAATCTAAATAAGAAGGTGGTAATTTTGCATCATTTGAGGCACACCAAGACGATTGGCTATGCGAGTGGCATAAATCCCACCAAATAAATCTCCATTTAAACCACTATGATGTGACCTACGTGCAACAATGGCTCCAAAGTTATATTGTCTATCTCCTAACACATCACTCTTGAGAACACTAAGATCTGGGACGCACATATGGTAAGCCTCATCTTTACCGTTGATGCATCTACCAATAAAGAGAGCAAAGTAATGTATAGCAGGAAAATGAATGCTTCCTATGGTATCTTGTGTGATATCTCTTGATTCCCTCAAAGTGATACTAGCAAGGAAGTCTTTATATTCAGATTTGCGAGGTTCACTAATATTGCTCCACTGCGGGAGTGCTAGGCTTCTCGCCCCTCGTTGATTACCACAAGTGGAAGGTGTGAGATGTAGTGTTGCGGAAGTTTTTCCCTTGGCAAAGATACCAAGGATTGAATCCCCAGAGACTCCTAGGTTCAACAAGAAGGTGTCAACTGCTACGGCGCCAGATATTAGCAATCAACGTGGACCTGCACACAGATACAAATAACTTTGCTCCCAACGAGTACAGAGAGGTTGTCAATCCCTCCGGCCTTGTAGTTCACAAAGGATTAAACGCAAGTGATAGTAGTAATAGATATAATTGCAATAGTAAATAAAAGCGAAAAGTAAATAGCGGATGTGATCAATGATGGTAATATGGACCGGAGTCTCATGATGTTCACTAGTGATGTCTCTCTCCAAAAGACGATAAAACAGCTATGTGAGGTAAACGAATTACAGCTGGGCAATTGACAGGACCATGTGCGCAAACCAATGCTGACTACATTGCAAGAAAGGTTGAGGTTCAAAGCATGGGCGGTACGCCAAAGTAAGTAGACCAAAATCCATCAATATCTACTACTAATCATCCACCTTGAGATATCTATCCAGAACATCTCGCTGGTATTAAGTTGCGAGTCCCACCCATAGTGTAAACTCAATGCAACAGACAACTGCATTAAAAGAACTTTGCGTAAAGTAAACAATCCTTGCACCCGCGGGCACAAGCACCGTTGTTTTCCCCCTTGTGGCAACAGCACATCCCCTAGACTCATGTTTCTGTCACTCAAACTAGTCATCGAGGGGCATGAACCCACAATCAAGCATAACGTTCCCTCTTGGAGTCACTACCTATTACTTGG
>LR738714.1:128005331-128047304 GCA_902687465.1 Secale cereale
TGGTGCCCCCCCCCCCCCCGGCTGTCCTTCGGGCGCACGGTAGTTTCTGGAACGCTGATTTTTTATATAATTTTTCTGGATTTTTCCTGGCAGTTCTCGTAACGTGAAAACCTGAAATACAAAAACAGCCAAAAACAGAAACTAGCACTGGGGTGCACTGAGTTAATAGGTTAGTCCAAATATGATCAAAATTGTATGGAAGTGTATAAATATCATAGCAATATCACCCAAAGGAGGCATGGAGCAAGCAGAAATTATAGATACGTTTTGGACGTATCAGGGAGCTTACAAGAATAATTAATATCTTCTAGGTCCATGGTGTAAGATTTATCATATAGATCAAACAGGACAGTGTGAGAGTTTTGTGAAGATGTAAATTTAAACCTTTTAACAAAGGTATCGGTTAAGTAATGGTACTGAGGGCACTTATCTAACATGAAGCCCTCGAGGTCGGCATTACGCACATATGCATCAAACTCCTCCTTAATGCCTGCCTGAACCATAAACTCCTCTGACGGCCATTTGCAGGGCCGCACTTGAGCTTCCCTCGGTAATTCATCGTCCGGCTCATGCATCGCGAGCCTTGGTCCTTGCTTCCTTGAGGAACCACCTTGGAAGATTTTCCTATGCATTTTTCTGAAATTTGTAGTAACTCAAAATAAAAGTGAACCCAATTCAACAAGATTGATAGTAACAACTCCTACAAGTGCCTAGAGACTATATCATGCATTAGAACTACTTGGGAACAAAGAAATTTAACATGCAAGCTCAAGAACAAGGTCACCACGGCAGCAAAAATTTGCAATAAATAAAGCACTAGAACAAAAACTAATTGGACCAATGGAGGAGTCACATACCAAGGAACAATCTCCCCAAACAGTTTTGTGAATGGAGCCTTGAGCAAGGAGATCGAACATGGCAGCAAGATGAGCTAGAACTCGTGCTTGAGCTGGATAGTGATTTTTTTCTGGAGGAAGGAGTGTGTGGGTGCAGGAATATGTGGAGGGGGGCCACGTGGGGCCCATGAGGCAGGGGGCACGCCTAGTGAGGGTGGGCGCGCCCTGGACCCTCGTGGCCAGGTGCTGGCTCCCCATGCTGTGTTCTCTGTGCCAAATATTCTTAAATATTCTAAAAAAAATCATATTTCATTTTCGGGTCATTTGGAGAGCTTTTATTTTCGGGGTATTTTTTTATTGCATGGATTACTCTGGAAACAGACAGAAAATACTTATTTTGCTTTATTTAATCTAATTAACAGAAAGTAAAAGGAGGGTACATAAGGTTGTGCTATCTAGATTCACCCATCTCATGCTCATCAAAAGGAATCCATTAACAAGGTTGATCAAGTCTTGTTAATAAACTCTTTCCGAATAACATGAAACCGGAGAATTTTCGAATAACACTAGGTTACCTCAATGGGGATATGTATGTCCCCAACAATAAGAATATCATATGTCTTCTTGACAGTAGGAAGAGGAAATTCAAAACCTCCAATAGTAATCGTTGAAAATTTTCCAATAGAATTGATACCGTGGACCTGAGGTTGATTCCTCAAAAAGTGTACCCTATGCTCATTACCATTGACATGAAAAGTGGCATTGCCTTTGTTGCAATCAATAACAGCCCCTGCGATATTGAAAAAGGGTGTACCAAGGATAATAGACATACTATCATCCTCGGGGATATCAAGTATAACAAAGTCCGTTAGAATAGTAACATTAGCAACCACAACAGGCACATCCTCACAATACCGACAGGTATAATAGTTGATTTATCAGCCATTTGCAAAGATATTTCAGTAGGTGTCAACTTACTCAAGTCAAGTATACGATATACAGAGAGAGGCATAACACTAACATCGGCTCCAAGATCACATAAGGCAGTTTTAACATAGTTTCTCTTAATGGAGCAAGGTATAGTAGGTACTCCTGGATCTCCTAGTTTCTTAGGTATTCCACCCTTGAAAGTGTAATTAGCAAGCATGGTGGAAATTTCAACTTCAGGTATCTTTCTTCTATTGGTAATGATATCTTTCGTATACTTAGCATAAGGATTTGTTTTAAGCATATCAGTTAAACGCATACGCAAAAAGATAGGTCTAATCATCTCAGCAAAGCAGTCAAAATCCTCATCATCTTTTTTCTTGGATGGTTTAGGAGGAAAAGGCATGGATTTCTGAACCCATGGTTCTCTTTCCTTGCCATGCTTCCTAGCAACAAAGTCTCTCTTATCATAACATTGATTCTTTGATTGTGGATTATCAACATCAACAGCAGATTCAATCTCTACATCATTATCATTGCTAGGTTGAGCATCATCATGAACATCATCATTAACATTATCACTAGGTACATGTTCATTACCAGATTGTGTCTCACCATCGGAGATAGAGATATTATTAGGATTCTCAGGTGTGTAAGCTACAGGTTCACTAGAAGCAAGCAAAGTCCTATCATTTTTATTTTTCTTCTTCTTAGAAGAACTAGGTGCATATAAATTAGCTCTCTGAGAATCTTGCTCAATTTTCTTAGGGTGGCCTTCAGGATACAGAGGTTCCTGAGTCATTTTACCCCCTCTAGTCACAATTCTAATAGCATTATCATTTTCCTTACTATTTAATTCATTGAACAAATCATTCTAAGCCTTAAGTACTTGTTCTACTTGTGTGGTAACCATAGAAGCATGCTTACTAATGAGTTTCAATTCACCTTTAACTCTAGACATATAATCACTCAAGCGTTCAATAATATAAGCATTACGTTGAAATTGTCTACCAACATAAGCATTGAAGTTTTCTTGCTTCACAATAAAATTTTCAAACTCATCTAAGCATTGGCTAGCAGACTTATAACCAGGAATATCACCTTCATCAAATCTATAAAGAGAATTTACCTTTACTACCTGTGTCGGGTTATCAAGACCATGTATTTCTTCAATACGCGGTAAATTCTTAACATCTTCAACTTTAATACCCTTTTCTTTCATAGATTTCTTTGCCTCTTGCATATCTTCAGGACTGAAAAACAGAACACCTCTTTTCTTCGGAGTTGGCTTAGGGGCTGGTTCAGGAAGTGTCCAATTATTTTCATTGGTCAACATATTATTCAATATTAATTCAGCTTGATCAACTGTTCTTTCCCTGAAAACACAACCAGCACAACTATCTAGGTGGTCTCTGGAAGCATCGGTTAGTCCATTATAAAAGACATCAAGTATTTCATTCCTTTGAAGAGGATGATCAGGTAAAGCATTAAGTAATTGGAGAAGCCTCCCCCAAGCTTGTGGGAGACTCTCTTCTTCAATTTGCACAAAATTATATATTTCCCGTAAGGCAGCTTGTTTCTTATGAGCGGGAAAATATTTAGCAGAGAAGTAATAAATCATATCCTGGGGACTACGCACACAACCTGGATCAAGAGAATTAAACCATGTCTTAGCATCACCCTTTAACGAGAATGGAAATAACTTAAGGATATAGTAATAACGAATCTTTTCCTCGTTGGTAAACATGGTGGCTATATCATTCAACTTAGTAAGATGTGCCATAACAGTTTAAGATTCATAGCCATGGAAAGGATCAGATTCAACCAAAGTAATTAACTTGGGATCAACAGAGAAATCATAATCCTTGTCAGTAACAAAGATAGGTGAAGTAGCAAAAGCATGGTCATATTTCATTATAGCATTCAAAGACTTTTCTTTCAGCTTAGCTAATAATTTATTAAGATCATATCTATCGTTGCAAGCAAGAAAGTCTCTAGAAGTTTCTTCAACCATAACATAACCCTCAGGAATAACAGGCAATTCATATCTAGGGGGAGAATCTTCATCATCACTTTCATCAATATTATCCGTTTCAATATTTGCATTCCCCCTAACCTTAGCAATTTGTTCATCTAGAAATTCACCTAGTGGCACAGTATTATCAAGCATAGAAGTAGTTTCATCATACAAAACAGAAGTAGCATCATCAAGAACATGCGACATATCAGATTCAATAGTAGGAGTAGGTGTCGCAAATTTACTCATAACAGAGGGTGAATCAAGTGCAGAGCTAGATGGCAGTTCCTTACCTCCCCTCGTAGTTGAGGGAAGGATCTTGGTTCTTGAGTCCTTCAAGTTCTTCATAGTGATCAACAAATATAAATCCCAAGTGACTTAAAGAATATAGCTATGATCCCCGGCAACGGCGCTAGAAAATAGTCTTGATATCCCACAAGTGCAGGGAATCACAACCGTTTTCGAGTGTAAAGTATTCAACCCAAATTTATTGATTCGACACAAGGGGATCCAAAGAATACTCTTAAGTATTTGCAGCTGAGTTGTCAATTCAACCACACCTAGAAACTTAGTATCTGCAGCAAGGTAATTTAGTAGCAAAGTAACATGGAAGTAACGTAACGGTAGCAAAAGTAGTGATAGTGTTTTTGTAGTGATTGTAACAGTAGCAACGGAGAAGTAAATAAGCAACAAGCAATATGTGAAAATCTCGTAGGGATTGGATCGGTGATGGAGAATCATGTCGGATGCGATTCCTCATGTAATAGTTATAACCTAGGGTGACACAGAACTAGCTCCAGTTCATCAATATAATGTAGGCCTGTATTCCGAATATAGTCATATGTGCTTATGGAAAAGAACTTGCCTGACATCTTTTGTCCTACCGTCCCGTGGCAGCGGGGTCCTAGTGGAAACTAAGGGATATTAAGGCCTCCTTTTCATAGAGTACCGGACCAAAGCATTAACACATAGTGAATACATGAACTCCTCAAACTATGGTCATCATCGGGAGTGGTCCCGATTGTTGTCGCTTCGGGGTTGTCGGATCATAACACATAGTAGGTGACTATTGACTTGCAAGATACGATCAAGAACACACATATATTCATGAAAACATAATAGGTTCAGATTTGAAATCATGGCACTCGGACCCTAGTGACAAACATTAAGCATGGCAAAGTCATAGCAACATCAATCTTAGAACATAGTGGATACTAGGGATCAAAACCTAACAAAACTAACTCGATTACATGGTAAATCTCATCCAACCCATCACCGCCCAGCAAGCCTACGATGGGATTACTCACGCACGGCGATGAATCATGAAATTGGCGATGGAGGATGGTTGATGATGACGATGGCAACGATCTCCACACTCCGGAGCCCCGAACGGACTCCAGATCAGCCATCCCGAGAGAGATTAGGGCTTGGCGGCGGCTCTGTATCGTAAAACGCGATAATTCTTCCTCTCTAATTTTTTTTCTCCCCGAAAGTGAATATATGGAGTCGGGGTAGACATCGGTGGAGCAACAAGGGGACCCACGAGGCACGGGGCGCGCCCACAGGATGGGGCGCGCCCCCCACCCTCATGGTCAGGGTGTGGGCCCCCTGGTCTGGTTCTTTTCGTAGATATTTTTTATATATTCCAAAATAATTCTCCGTTGAATTTCAGGTCATTCTGAGAACTTTTATTTCTGCACAAAAATAACACCAAGGCAGTTCTGCTAAAAACAACGTCAGTCCGGCTTAGTTCCATTCAAATCATGCAAGTTAGAGTCCAAAACAAGGGCAAAAGTGTTTGGAAAAGTACATACTGAAAGGATCGATATGGTTGACTAGAGGGGGTGAATAGGAAACTAACAATTTTTAGCTTTTCTTAACCACTTTAAATTGAGCGATAAAGTAAGTTGTCTAGATATGCTACTAAGAAGACAACTTATAGGAAGCAATGATAACAACCTCACAAGCAAGCTATATAAGACAAACAAGTAAATCTTGCACAAGTAAAGGAAAGAAATAACCACAAGTGGAACCGGTGAAGACGAGGATGTGTTACCGAAGTTCCTTCCCTTTGAGGGGAAGTACGTCTCCGTTGGAGCGGTGTGGAGGCACAATGCTCCCCAAGAAGCCACTAGGGCCACCATATTCTCCTCACGCCCTCACACAATGCAAGGTGCCGTGATTCCACTAGTGGTGCCCTTGAAGGCGGCAACCGAACCTTTACAAACAAGGTTGGGGCTATCTCCACAACCGAATTGGAGGCTCCCAACAACACCACGAAGCTTCACCACAATGGAATATGGCTCCGAGGTGACCTCAACCGTCTAGGGTGCTCAAACACCCAAGAGTAACAAGATCCGCTAGGGATTAGTGGGGGGAATCAAATATCTCTTGGTGGAAGTGTAGATCGATGCCTTCTCAAGCAATCCCAAGCAAATCAACAAGTTTGATAGGCTAGGGAGAGAGATCGGGCAAAATGGAGCTTGGAGCAACAATGGAGTATTTGGCGGAAGAGGTAGGTCAACAATGAAGAAGAAGATGCCTTTATATAGTGGGGGGAACAATCCAACCGTCACCCCCTCACTCAGCCCCGCAGATAGCGGCACTATCGCTTGAGTGAGCGGTACTGCCATTTTACCCTAGCGGTACTGCCGCGCAAGGGGGCTGGGACCCAGAGCGGTGCTACTGTGGATGCAGGGGCGATACTACCGCTGGGGAGCGGTACTACCGCCACTACTACCGCTTCTAGTGCCGCAAAACCCGACACGAGAAAGTGCGGTCTCGAGTCGAGGCGGTAGTAATACGGAGTTGCAGTGGTACTGCGGTAGAGTGCTCCAAGCGGTACTACCGCTCAGTGGAGCGGTACTGCCGCTTGAAGCACTTCGGCGGTACTACCGCTGAGGCCCACGGTACTACCGCTGGGACCAGGAAAAAATAGAGAAGGGGGAAAGTAGAACTCCATTGAGGCGGGAAGGTATGGTGGGTGCGATAAGGAAGTGTACGTGTTGATTCCACCCTACCCTTACCAAAGCGGATCCCCTCTTGATAGTACGGTGACCCCTACGAAACTAGTCCACCAACAAAGGAGCGAAAAGAGCTACACCGTCTTGAATCAAACACCAAGGGGGTATAATCGTCTCGTGCCAAAGAATGAATCTCTGAAAAACTTAGTGTACACGATTAGTTTGCAAAAGCATTGTCATCAATCACCAAAACACCATCGGGCTAAATATGCCCTTACAATCTCCCCCTTTTTGGTGGATTGATGAAAATACGGGATTTGCACAAAAAAGAGTAATGACATAGAGTAAGCGCAAAACCCACACCCCTAAAATATAGACGGGCTCCCCCTAGATGTGTGTTATCTAGATAAGTGCTTTGGACTGCACGGCACACATACTAGGATCAACCCTCCCCCTATATTTTAGAGACCAACAACCTAAGCATGATATATGAGAGCATAGTATATAACAGGATAAGCATGCACGCTATAGAGTACCAAGGTACATAGATAAGATAAAAGAAGGTAGCATAGGTAGCATATGTCTCACACCATATGTCGGGAACTTAGGTCTCACAAAAACCAAACAAAGCAAAAGACGAGAAAGCACAACGACGAGAACACAAAGGCAACGACACAAATCCCTAAACTCTCTCCCCCTTTGGCATCGAGACACCAAAAGGGCAGAGAGCTAAGCTACGGCTCCAGGTGAGAGCAAGTGAAGGTCTCGAACATCAAATCCCAGCGGGGTCATCTACACCATCGTCGTCAACCGGAAACTGCTCGGCATCGGAATCTGACCACGGGAAGTGCTGCTGAATCCACTCTTCCTCCTCGGTGATCTGTCCCTCAGAACCACTGGCCACAGTCGCACCCAACTGACGCATGAGCTCCTTGTGACATCCCCTGGCCTTCTTCTCTGCTACATGAGTCATGTACTGACCGTGAGGCTCCATGCAAAATAGCTTCTTCATCTTCAGCTTGAGCTTCTTTGCCCACGAGGGCTCTGCACCAGATGGCTCATAGTCATTGTCATCATCAGCCTCAGCCTCAGCCTCAGCCTCCTTAGTCTCCAAAGCAGCAGCAGAGGATGAACCCCCATATTTGGGTGCCTGAGTGCCCCAGTTGTCCTTCCTCCTCAGACGCTTGATCTCATGAGACACCAACTCTCCAGTCTCAAGCATAACATTGGGATAGACATGATCCCAAGCCTTCTCAATTAGTAGCATGATGAATGGTCCATAGATCAGGCACTTGCGCTCAGAGATAGCAGATAAGAGTTCAGACCACATCACATGAGAGATATCCAGGGACTCACCAGTGTTCCTTTCTTGCTCATGCTGGCAGAAAAGAAGCATGTCCACAAGATAGGAGTGAACCATATCCAGATTCCCAACTCGAGGGAAGAGGATCTCACGGAAGATGCGGTGAAGGATATCCAGATAGGCAGACAGCTCATATGTTACCTTCTTAGTTTCAGGGTTGACCTTTGTAGTGCAGTAGGGCCAGAGAGCTTGCTTGTGGGTGGAGGTAGTGTTGCGATGAGGACGAAATCCAACAGGAGTCTCAAGCCCATGATCTTCCACCCTAAGTAACTTTCATGGAAGGCTCCTTGATGAGGACAGGACTCTGACATGGATGACCAATGGCAAGTTGTTTTCCGTCAAGTGGAAGGCTTTCATGGAGTTACTTAGGGTGGAAGATCATGGGCTTGAGACTCCTGTTGGATTTCGTCCTCATCGCAACACTACCTCCACCCACAAGCAAGCTCTCTGGCCCTACTGCACTACAAAGGTCAACCCTGAAACTAAGAAGGTAACATATGAGCTGTCTGCCTATCTGGATATCCTTCACCGCATCTTCCGTGAGATCCTCTTCCCTCGAGTTGGGAATCTGGATATGGTTCACTCCTATCTTGTGGACATGCTTCTCTTCTGCCAGCATGAGCAAGAAAGGAACACTGGTGAGTCCCTGGATATCTCTCATGTGATGTGGTCTAAACTCTTATCTGCTATCTCTGAGCGCAAGTGCCTGATCTATGGACCATTCATCATGCTGCTAATTGAGAAGGCTTGGGATCATGTCTATCCCAATGTTATGCTTGAGACTGGAGAGTTGGTGTCTCATGAGATCAAGCGTCTGAGGAGGAAGGACAACTGGGGCACTCAGGCACCCAAATCTGGGGGTTCATCCTCTGCTACTGCTTTGGAGACTAAGGAGGCTGAGGCTGAGGCTGAGGCTGATGATGACAATGACTATGAGCCATCTGGTGCAGAGCCCTCGTGGGTAAAGAAGCTCAAGCTGAAGATCAAGAAGCTATTTTGCATGGAGCCTCACGGTCAGTACATGACTCATGTAGAAGAGAAGAAGGCCAGGGGATGTCACAAGGAGCTCATGCGTCAGTTGGGTGCGACTATGGCCAGTGGTTCTGAGGGACAGATCACCGAGGAGGAAGAGTGGATTCAGCAGCACTGCCCGTGGTCAGATTCCGATGCCGAGCAGTTTCCGGTCGACGACGACGGTGTAGATGACCCCGCTGGGATTTGATGTTCGAGACCTTCACTTGCTCTCACCTGGAGCCGTAGCTTAGCTCTCTGCCCTTTTGGTGTCTCGATGCCAAAGGGGGAGAGAGTTTAGGGATTTGTGTCGTTGCCTTTGTGTTCTCGTCGTTGTGCTTTCTCGTCTTTTGCTTTGTTTGGTTTTTGTGAGACCTAAGTTCCTGACATATGGTGTGAGACATATGCTACCTATGCTACCTTCTTTTATCTTATCTATGTACCTTGGTACTCTATAGCGTGCATGCCTATCCTGTTATATACTATGCTCTCATATATCATGCTTAGGTTGTTGGTCTCTAAAATATAGGGGGAGGGTTGATCCTAGATGGACAATGGCATAGAACTAAGCCACAAGATCTGCATCAAAGTCCTTGTTGAACTGGATGATTTGGAGAATGTTAAGCTGAGAGCACATCTGAAGAGCCTCGCCAAAGTACACAGGATCCTTCTCCAGGTAATCCGTGTCGATGGAGCGCACACTAACGTAAAGATTCTTCTTGGCCTTGAGAACATCAAAGTAGATGGCAAACTGAAAGCGGTTCCAGAAAGGACGGTTGACAAAATTGGGTTCTTGATCTTCTTCATAGGGATTGCGGCGACGCCTTGCCCAGAATTCCTTGGCACTCATTTGGGGCACAATTTTTCCCTTTGGCTTCGACGTGGACTTCTTCTTGAGTTGAGGTGGAGGGGGAGCACTAGATGAACCTCCTGCAGACTCAGATGTGCGGTAGCGCTTCGAGGTGGCACGATTGGGGTTGATATGGCGAGCTTGATGCTCAGGATGTTCATCACCTGGAACCAAACACAAAAACACACGAACCAACCAGAAGGAACGAGCATAAGCCAACACGCACAACAAAAAATAGATCAAAGAATGGAAAACCATGATTGGACTTGGCAGGCAGCGATAGTACCGTGACCTGCAAGCGGTAGTACCGCCCAAGCGGTAGTGCCGCTCCAAGAGAGCGGTAGTACTGCTTGAGGCGGGGGAACAACAGTTCCCTACTACCATGGTCAGATCCGGCACTACCGGCCTGTCAAATTCAAAAATATTCCTACCATACTCTAATCTAGACAGTCTAGTTGCCTTCTCCAACCTACTCAAGCCTAGATTTAGCCAAAAATCTAGAGATGCAACCACTATTGCCCCTAAAACACAAGATCTGAAAACAAGACAAAAGGAGAGAAGGAACGGGGGCAATACCGGCATCCATGGCAAGAGAACTAGGTGGGGATCGACTCCACTGAAGGAATTGGAGAGGAACGCCCCGGGGAAGGAGAGCCGCCGGAGCCCTCCTGCGGCGATGAACTGCTGGAGAGAGGACGAGGAACGAAGGGGTGAGCAAATGGGTATGGGGGAGAGAAACCTCCCCCTGCCCCGATATAACCCCCTGGTCCTGCCCCGCAGCGGTAGTACCACGCTGGGGGTGGTAGTAACGCTTATAAGCGGTAGTACCACGCACCACCAGCAGTAGTACCGCCCAGCACGCCACGACAACTATACTACATGGCTTAGCTCAAAAAGAAGGACACAAAGGCAAGAAAAACAAAGACAAAACCAACACACACCAGCAAGAGTCAAGAAAACCCTCTTCAAGAGAGGGCGGTGGCCGAAGCCACCTATGTTTGAGTCAAGAGGTATGGCGCCGCGAAGATTTTAACCTTGGGCCCATGACCAAAACTCGTCCTTGAAGCACAAATACCATCAAAGATGGTTAATATGAAAGACTTGATCAATTTATGCATAATGGGGGGAGAGAGAGTTCATTGAGAGAACAACACTCCCCCTATGTCCATGCCTACACCTAGAATAGACAATATGAAGAGTATGGTGGGGTGTGCACGCGCTCAAGCCACATTGCTCAAATCAATGATATTTAGCTCATGCCTTAACTCGGGAAATCTTGCTTCATCCAAAGGCTTCGTGAAGATATCTGCAAGGTTATCATGAGTGTTGACATAGTGAAGCTCGATTTCTCCTTGCCGAATATGATCCCGGATGAAGTGATACTGAATCTCAATATGCTTCGTCTTGAAATGTTGCACCAGGTTAAGAGAAATCTTGATGGCACTTTCATTGTCACACCAAAGAGGCACTTTGTCGCAAGTGACATCGTAATCCTTTAAAGTTTGCCTCATCCATAGGAGTTGAGCACAACAACTGCCAGCTGCCACATACTCTGCTTCGGTGGACGAGAGAGACACACAACTTTGCTTTTTGGACGACCAACTTACCAGAGAGCAACCAAGAAATTGGCACCCTCCGGAAGTGGACTTCCTATCCACTTTGTCTCCCGCCCAGTCCGAATCAGAGAAACCTACAAGGTTGAAGTTTGCTCCTCTTGGGTACCATAAGCCAAAGTTTAGGGTATGAGCCAAATATCGAAAGATTCGCTTGACTGCCACAAAGTGGCTTTTCTTAGGTGAGGCTTGAAACTGTGCACAGATTCCCACACTCAACATAATATCCGGTCTAGATGCACAAAGGTAAAGCAAGGATCCAATCATAGAATGATATACCTTTTTATCCACGGCTTTACCATTGGTATCAATGTCAAGTTGGCACTTGGTTGGCATTGGAGTAGTAGCCGGCTTGACATCACTTAGATTAAACCTCTTGAGCATGTCTTGAGTATACTTGGATTGTTTGATGAAGATTCCTTCTCTTCTTTGCTTGATCTCAAACCCAAGGAAGTACTTCAACTCTCCCATCATGGACATCTCAAAATGTGTGGTCATGAGTGCGGCGAACTCATCATTGAAAGCTTTGTTAGGAGAACCAAAGATAATATCATCAACATATAGTTGGTAGACAAACAACTCCCCTTTGACCTTCTTAGTAAAAAGAGTGGGGTCGATCTTCCCAATTTCAAACCCACGATCTTGTAACAACTCGGTAAGATGCTCATACCACGCACGTGGGGCTTGTTTAAGGCCATAGAGTGCCTTATCGAGTTGATACACGTGATTGGGGAACTTGGGATCCTCAAACCCCGGGGGTTGTTTGACATACACCAACTCATTAATAGGACCATTAAGAAAAGCACTTTTCACATCCATTTGTTGTACCTTAAAATTATGATGAGAAGCATAGGCAAGCAACAAACGAATAGATTCAAGGCGAGCAACGGGGGCAAAGGTTTCACCATAGTCGATACCCTCGACTTGGGAGTAGCCTTGAGCCACCAAACGCGCCTTGTTGCGGATGACAATGCCGTGAGCATCTTGCTTGTTCTTAAAGATCCACTTGGTTCCAATAACATTATGGTTCTCCTTTGGCCTCGGCACCAGACGCCACACTTTGTTACACTTGAAGTTGTGGAGTTCTTCATGCATGGCATTAAGCCAATCAGGGTCTTCGAGCGCCTCATAGACCTTCTGAGGTTCAACACAGGAGACAAAAGCTTGATGAGCACAATAGTTTGCTAATTGTCTACGAGTGCTTACCCCCCTTTTGATGCTTCCAAGAATATTCTCCATGTGATGTTCTCTGGAAGCAAGCCTGGAGGCAATTTTTGCAGCACGACGCTCCAATTGCTCTTCAAGAGATAATTGAGGAGCACTGAGTTGATCATCTTGAGCGACATCAGGAGCTTGATCTTGATCTTGAGCTTCCTCTTGATCTTGATCTTGCTCAGAGGATAGAACTTGGCCTTGTGCATCATTTGGTGGCACCCCACCATCTTGTGATTGATCTTGCACTTGGTCTTCTTCGTCCGGTTGAGGGCCTTCACTTTGTTCTTCGGAAGCGTGTGGGTCTTGGGTTGGTGATGGTTCCACTTGAGTGGAACATTGTCCTTCTCCTTCGGCCACAAGGGGTTCCTCAATGGGTAGGATATATCCAACACCCATTCTTATTATGGCTTGAGGAGGAATTTCATCACCTACATCACAAGTACCACTTTGCTCCACTTGGGAGCCGTTATTCTCATCAAACTCTACGTTACTCGTCTCCTCGATGAGTCCATTGGACTTTTTGAGGACACGGTAAGCATGAGAGTTTGTAGCATAACCAACAAATATGCCCTCATGAGCTCTAGATTCAAATTTAGACAAACGAACACCTTTCTTGAGGATGAAACACTTACACCGGAACACCCGGAAGTACTTGAGATTGGGCTTGTTACCGGTAAGTATCTCATATGGAGTTTTGTTCAAGCCTTTGTGGAGATAGAGCCGATTGGATGCATGACAAGCGGTGTTGATGGCTTCGGCCCAAAAGTTGTATGGAGATTTGAATTCCGCCATCATGGTCCTTGACGCGTCCATCAGTGTCCGATTCTTTCTCTTCGCTACACCGTTTTGTTGAGGGGTATAGGGTGCTGCATATTGATGTTTGATCCCCTCATCACTAAGAAACTCATACAAGGTGTAGTTCTTGAACTCGATGCCGTTGTCACTTCGGATCATCAAAATATTTGCTTCATGTTGTCGTTGAGCTTCATTTGCAAAGTTGATGACGGTTTGTTGGGTCTCACTCTTCTTCTTGAAGAAGTATACCCAGGTGTATCTTGAATAATCATCCACAATCACCAAGCAATATTTTCTACCCCCAAAGACTATCAAAAGATGGAGGCCCAAAGAGATCCATGTGAAGGAGCTCTAGGGGTATTTTTGTATAGATGATAGTCGTGGGAGGGTGAGCCGTCTCATGTAACTTTCCTTCAATGCAAGCCCTGCAAGCACGATCTTTGGCAAAGCTAACATTTGTTAGTCCACGGACATGGTCCCCCTTGAGAAGACTTTGCAAAGATCTCATATTGACATGGGCTAACCGGCGATGCCAAAGCCAACCCACATCAACTTTAGCCATTAGGCATGTCGCGGTCTTAGTGGCTTGCTTCGAGAAGTTAACCACATAAAGACCGTTCTCGACATGTCCAACATAGGCTACTTTAAAGAGTCTTGCTCCACAAGAGGGCCATGGTATCAATATCAAATAATGTAGCAAAGCCCATGAGTGCAAGTTGGCGAACAGAAAGTAAATTATATGCATGGGACTCAACAAGCATGACTTTCTCGATCGTGAGATCATGAGAGACAACAACCTTGCCAAGCCCCAATACCTTAGAAGATGAAGCATCACCCCATTCGACGTTGGTGGCCATAGATGAGCCTAGATGCACGTCCACCACCAAGTCTTTGCTTCCGGTCATATGATTTGTGGCTCCACTATCGAGCAACCATGATCCCCCACCGGAAGCAAACTCCTACAAGAGATCAATGCTTGGATTTAGGTACCCATTTGTTAATGGGTCCTTTGAGGTTAGTAACAAGGGTCTTAGGAACCCAAATAGACCATTCAATGTACTCATAAGAAGAACCAACAAACTTAGCAAAGACATGACCATCACTAGCACGACATAAGACATATGAAGGATTAAAGTCGCTGGCCATGTTTGATGGTTTGGTGGGGGTTTTCTTGACCCCACCACCCTTCACATTGTTCTTCTTCTTAGAGGCGCCCGCTCCCTCTTTCACAAAGGTTTGTCGGAGAGGGGGAGGTAGCTTGGTCTTGTCATTCTTCTTCTTCTTGGGCTTTGGAACAAACCCAATTCCTTCCTTTGCCACAACCTCCTTTTGATTACTCAAAAGATTGTTGAGGTTCTTCTCACCTTGTATGCATGTCACAAGGCCTTTCTCAAGTTGCTTCTTCAACTTGGCATTTTCTTCAACAAGATGCACATGCTTGCAACATGGGTTAGTAGCATTTGCATTATCAATCAAAACCATGCGAGGAAAGATGGCATTTTCCTTGGTTAGCGAAACTTGGAGTTGATCATGAGACTCCTTGAGAGAAGCATGCATACCTTTCAAGGCCTTGTGAGCCTTGTCAAGTGTAACAAACTCCTCCTTGAGTCTAGCATGGTCAACCCCAAGTTTTTCCTTCTCGGAGTTAAGCATACGAGAGACAACTAAAGCATGATCGAGATCTTTCTTTAATTTAGCATGATCATCGTTGTGTGACTCTTCAAGAGCCAAACGAAGACCACACTCTTCCTCTAGAGCATTAGAGAGATCTGATATTTCATCAGCATAGTCTCGACTATGTCCTTCCAGTTTAGCAATGGTCTCCTCGTGAGCCTCGATCATGTCATTGGCCTCACCGAGTTGTTCCAAGAGAGCAACGAAATGCTTCTTGGGTTTGCCCTTGAGTTTGCTCATGAACAACTCAAACTAATTCTCTTCCTCCTTGTCTCCCTCACTCTCATCAATACAATCCGTTAATGAAGGATTAGCGATGATGGTAGTGTTGATGTTTGGAGTTACCTTGTTGGTGGCCTTAGCCATGAGACACTTGGCGGTGATGTTCTCATTTGGAGAGTCGAAGAGAGATGTGCGTGGAGTAGTAGCAATAGCAATTGTGGCCATGGTGACCATCTCATCATCTTCATCATTATCATCATCCTCAACATATTCTTCTTGGGCCACCAACCCTTTGGGAGGAGTCTTCTTGTTGAAGTTGTTCTTGTTGGGATAAGACTTGGCCTTGTCCTTCCGGATAAGCTTGCCTCCAAAGTCTTCTCTTTTCTCATATGGGCAATCCGCAACGAAGTGGCTTACATTTCCACAATTGAAGCATGTCCTCACTCGTTGCTTGCCCTTGTTCCCACTTGAGTTGTTCTTGTTGAAGTTGGGCCTTGAGTTCTTCTTGTTGCCCCAAAATTGCCGCGAAGCAAGAGCCATGTGCTCATGATAGGCATATTTGGTATCCTCGGGGAAACACTCATCATCATCCTCCTCCTCTTCTTCTTCCACACAAGCCTTGGCCTTCAAGGCAAGGTTAGGCTTCTTTGATTGTTGAGCTCTTAACACCGCATTGTCGGCGGTCTTGTTCAAGATCCTCATAGCAACAAAATCATCCAACACTTCATTTGATGACAAGTGGTGGAAGT
Organism: Secale cereale; assembly: GCA_902687465.1. NCBI lineage: Eukaryota > Viridiplantae > Streptophyta > Magnoliopsida > Poales > Poaceae > Secale > Secale cereale. Next base: position 128,021,567 of record LR738714.1, read on the forward strand.
CTGGTCTTTGGCGAATGACGGATGACATGGCCTTATGGTAGGGCATCATGGCCTTGAGAAACTTGCGCTTGATCCAATTGTCATCCGTGTCCTTGCTCCCATGATCACGAAGAGAGACCGCGAGAGTGGTTAATCTCCGATAAAGTTCGCGAGGATCTTCATATTTGATCATAGCAAACTCGTCGGCTTCATCTTGCACAACTTCATAGTTAGAGCGTTGAATGCTTGCGCTCCCCTTGTACATGGTGCCAACATGCTCCCAAGCTTCCTTGCCCACGGTGAAGGGTCGAAGATGAAGGAAATATGCCCTAGAGGCAATAATAAAGTTATTATTTATTTCCTTATATCATGATAAATGTTTATTATTCATGCTAGAATTGTATTAACCGGAAACTTAATACATGTGTGAATACATAGACAAAACAGTAAGTCCCTAGTATGCCTCTACTAGACTAGCTCATTGATCAAAGATGGTTATGTTTCCTAGCCATAGACATGAGTTGTCATTTGATCAACGGGATCACATCATTAGGAGAATGATGTGATGGACAAGACCCATCCGTTAGCATAGCACTATGATCATTTAGTTTTACTGCTATTGCTTTCTTCATGACTTATACATGTTCCTATGACTATGAGATTATGCAACTCCCGAATACCGTAGGAACACCTTGTGTGCTATCAAACGTCACAACGTAACTGGGTGATCATAAAGATGCTCTACAGGTGTCTCCGAAAGTATTCGTGGTGTTGGCATAGATCAAGATTAGGATTTGTCACTCCGAGTGTCGGAGAGGTATCTCTGGGCCCTCTCGGTAATGCACATCATAATAAGCCTTGCAAGCAAATGACTAATGAGTTAGTCACGAGATGATGTATTACGGAACGAGTAAAGAGACTTGCCGGTAACGAGATTGAACTAGGTATTGAGATACCGACGATCGAATCTCGGGCAAGTAACATACCGATGACAAAGGGAACAACGTATGTTGTTATGCGGTTCGACCGATAAAGATCTTCGTAGAATATGTAGGAGCCAATATGGGCATCCAGGTTCCGCTATTGGTTATTGACCGGAGAGGTGTCTCGGTCATGTCTACATAGTTCTCGAACCCATAGGGTCCGCACGCTTAACGTTTCGTTGACGATATAGTATTTAATGAGTTATGAATGTTGATGACCGAATGTTATTCGGAGTCCAGGATGTGATCACGGACATGACGAGGAACTCCGGAATGGTCCGGAGATAAAGATTAATATATGAGATAATAGTGTTTGACCTCCGGAAGGGTTCCGGAATTCACCGGAAGAGGTTCCGGATGTTTCCCGAAGTGTTTGGGTACAAGAACACGTTATTTGGGCCAAAAGGGAAAGCACACAAGGTTTTTGGAAAGCGCAAAAGGAAGTTTTGCGGAGTCCACGGGCTAGACGCCAGGGTCCCTGGCGTCTGGGTCCAGACGCCGGGAACCCTGGCGTCTGGCCCTGGAGTCCGAGAAGGACTCTTGCCTTTCGGGTGAAACCGACTTTGTGAAGGCTTTTACTCCAAGTTTCGACCCCAAGGCTCAACATATAAATAGAGGGGTAGGGCTAGCACCCAAGACACATCAAGATACACCAAGCCGTGTGCCGGCTACCCCGACCCTCTAGTTTATCCTCCGTCTAGTTTCTGTAGTGCTTGGCGAAGCCCTACAGAGATTGTTCTTCATCAACAACCGTCACCACGCCGTCGTGCTGCCGGAACTCATCTACTACTTCGCCCGTCTTGCTGGATCAAGAAGGCGAGGACGTCATCGAGCTGAACGTGTGCTGAACGCGGAGGTGCCGTACGTTCGGTACTAGATCGGGACGGATCGTGAAGGTGCACGACTACATCAACCGCGTTGATAAACGCTTCCGCTTTCGGTCTACGAGGGTACGTAGACACACTCTCCCTCTCGTTGCTATGCATCTAGTAGATAGATCTTGCGTGATCGTAGGAAAATTTTGAAAATACTACGTTCCCCAACAGTGGCATCATGAGCCAGGTCTATGCGTAGATGATATGCACGAGTAGAACACAATGAGATTGTGGACGATACTAGTCATACTGCTTACCAGCATGTCATACTTTGCTTCAGCGGTATTGTGAGATGAAGCGGCCCGGACCGACATTACGCGTACGCTTACGCGAGACTGGTTTCACCGTTACGAGCACTCGTTGCTTAAAGGTGACTGGCGGGTGTCTGTCTCTCTCACTTTAGCTGAATCAAGTGTGGCTACGCCCGGTCCTTGTGAAGGTTAAAACAGCACATACTTGACGAAACATCGTTGTGGTTTTGTATGCGTAGGTAAGAACGGTTCTTGCTAAGCCCGTAGCAGCCACGTAAAACTTGCAACAACAAAGTAGAGGACGTCTAACTTGTTTTTGCAGGGCATGTTGTGATGTGATATGGTCAAGACATGATGAGTAATACGGTTTTGTATGAGATGATCATGTTTTGTAATGTTATCGGCAACTGGCAGGAGCCATATGGTTGTCGCTTTATTGTATGAAATGCAATCGCCATGTAATTGCTTTACTTTATCACTAAGCGGTAGCGATAGTCATAGAAGCAATAGTTGGCGAGACGACAACGATGCTATGATGGAGATCAAGGTGTCGCGCTGGTGACGAAGGTGATCATGACGTTGCTTTGGAGATGGAGATCAAAAGCACAAGATGATGATGGCCATATCATGTCACATATTTTGATTGCATATGATGTTTATCTTATTATGCTTCTTATTTTGCTTAGAACGACGGTAGCATTATAAGATGATCCCTTACAAAATTTCAAGGTATAAGTGTTCTCCCTGAGTATGCACCGTTGCGAAAGTTCGTCGTGCCGAGACACCACGTGATGATCGGGTGTGATAAGCTCTACGTTCAAATACAACGGGTGTAAGCCAGTTTTGCACACGCAGAATACTCGGGTTAAACTTGACGAGCCTAGCATATGCAGATATGGCCTCGGAACACTGGAGACCGAAAGGTCGAGCGTGAATCATATAGTAGATATGATCAACATAAGATGTTCACCATTGAAACTACTCCATCTCACGTGATGATCGGACATGGTTTAGTTGATTTGGATCACGTGATCATTTAGATGACCGGAGGGATGTCTATCTAAGTGGGAGTTCTTAAGTAATATGATTAATTGAACTTTAATTTATCATGAACTTAGTCCTGGTAGTATTAGCATATCTATGTTGTAGATCAATAGCTCGCGATTTTGCTCCACGTTTATTTTTTATGTTCCTAGAGAAAACTAAGTTGAAAGATGTTAGTAGCAATGATGCGGAATTGTTCCGTGATCTGAGGATTATCCTCATTGCTGCACAGAAGAATTATGTCCTTGATGCACCGCTAGGTGACAGACCTATTGCAGGAGCAGATGTAGACGTTATGAACGTTTTGACAAAAGCTCGATATGATGACTACTTGATAGTTTAGTGCACCATACTTTACGGCTTATAACCGGGACTTCAAAAATGTTTTGAACGCCACGGAGCATATGAGATGTTCCAAGAGTTGAAATTAGTATTTCATACTCATACCCGTGTCGAGAGGTATAAGACCTCTGACAGTACTTTGCCTACAAGATGGAGGAGAATAGCTCAACCAGTGAGCATGTGCTCAGATTGTCTGGGTACTACAATTACTTGAATCAAGTGGGAGTTAATCTTCCAGATAAGATAGTAATTGACAAAGTTCTCTAGTCACTATCACCAAGTTAGTAGAACTTCGTGATGAACTATAATATGCAAGGGATGACGAAAGTAATTCCCGAGCTCTTCGCGATGCTGAAATCGGCGAAGGTAGAAATCAAGAAAGAGCATCAAGTGTTGATGGTTAACAAGACCACTTGTTTCAAGTAAAGGGCAAAGGGATAGAAGGGGAACTTCAAGAAGAATGACAAGCAAGTTGTCACTCCCGTGAAGAAACCCAAAAGCTAAACTCAAGCCTGAAACAAGTGCTTCTACTGCAAAGGAAATGGTCACTGGAAGTGGAACTACCCTAGATACTTGGCGGATAAGAAGGATGGCAAAGTGAACAAAGGTATATTTGATATACAGATTATTGATGTGTATTTTACTAGTGTTCATAGCAACCCCTCGGTATTTGATACTGGTTTAGTTGCTAAAGAGTAGTAACTCGAAATGGGAGTTGCATAATGAACAGAAACTAGTTAAAGGATGAAGTGACGATGTGTATTGGAAGTAGTTCCAAGATTGATATGATCATCATCGCACACTCCCTATACTTTCGGGATTAGTGTTGAACCTAAATAAGTGTTATTTGGTGTTTTTGTTGAGCATGAATATGATTTGATCATGTTTATTGCAATACGGTTATTCATGTAAGTTAGAGAATAATTGTTGTTCTGTTTACATGAATAAAACCTTCTATGGTCATACACCCAATGAAAATGTTTTGTTGGATCTCGATCGTGTGATACACATATTCATAATATTGAAGCCAAAAGATGCAAGGTTAATAATGATAGTGCAACTTATTTGTGGCACTGCCGTTTAGGTCATATTGGTGTAAAGCGCATGAAGAAACTCCATAGTGATGGACTTTTGCAATCACTTGATTATGAATCACTTGGTGCTTGCGAACCATGCCTCATGGGTAAGATGACTAAAACTTCGTTCTCCGGAACTGTGGAGCAAGCAACAGATTTGTTGGAAATCATACATGCTGATGTATGCAGACCAATGAGTGTTGAAGCTCACGGCGGAAATCGTTATTTTCTGACCTTCACTGATGATTTGAGCAGATATGGGTATATCTACTTAATGAAGCACAAGTCTGAAACATTTGAAAAAGTTCAAAGAATTTCAGAGTGAAGTGGAGAATCATCGTAACAAGAAAATAAGAGTTTCTACGATATGATCGTAGAGGTAAAATATTTGAGTTAGCGAGTTTGGCCTTCAGTAAAAACAATGTGAAATAGTATCACTACTCACGCCACCTGGAACACCACAGTGTAATGGTGTGTCCGAACGTCATAACCATACTTTATTAGATATGGTGCGATCGATGATGTCTCTTACCGATCTACCACTATCGCTTTTGGGGTTATGCATTAGAGACATCTACATTCACGTTAAATAGGGCACCATCTAAATCCGTGGAAATGACACCGAATGAACTATGGTTTGGCAAGAAACCAAAGTTGTCGTTTCTTTAAGTTTGGGACTGCGATGCTTATGTGAAAAAGTTTCAACATGGTAAGCTCGAACCCAAATCGGAGAAGTAAATCTTCATAGGATACCCAAAAAAGAAACTGTTGGGTACACCTTCTATCACAGATCCGAAGGCAAGATATTCGTTGCTAAGAATGGATCCTTTCTAGAGAAGGAGTTTCTCTCGAAAGAAGTGAGTGGGAGGAAAGTAGAACTTGATGAGGTAATTGTACCTTCTCTTGAATTGGAAAGTAGTACATCACAGAAACTGGTTCTAGTGATTCCTACACCAATTAGTGAGGAAGCTAATGATGATGATCATGAAACTTCAGATCAAGTTTCTGCTGAATTTCGTAGATCAACCAGAGTTTGTTCCGCACCAGAGTGGTACGGCAACCCGGTTCTGGAAGTCATGTTACTGGAACATGATGAACCTACGAACTATGAGGAAGCGATGATGAGCCCAGATTCCGCAAAATGTCTTGAGGCCATGAAATCTGAGATGGGATCCATGTATAAGAACAAAGTGTGGACTTTGGTTGACTAGCCCGATGATCGGCAAGCCATCGAAAAATAAATGGATCTTCAAGAGGAAGACTGACACTGACGGTAATGTTACTGTTTACAAAGCTCGACTTGTTGCGAAAGGTTTTCGACAAGTTCAAGGAGTTGACTACGATGAGACTTTCTCACCCGTAGCGATGCTTAAGTCTGTCCGAATCATGTTAGCAATTGCCACATTTTATGAAATCTGGCAAATGGATAACAAAACTGCATTCTTTAATGGATTTATTAAAGAAGAGTTGTATATGATGCAACCAGAAGGTTTTGTCGATCCAAAAGGTGCTAACAAAGTATGCAAGCTCCAGCGATCCATCTATGGACTGGTGCAAGCATCTCGGAGTTGGAATATACGCTTTGATGAGGTGATCAAAGCATATAGATTTATACAGACTTGCGGTGAAGCCTGTATTTACGAGAAAGTGAGTGGGAGCACTACACCATTTCTGATAAGTATATGTGAATGACATATTGTCGATCGGAAATGATGTAGAATTTTCTGGAAAGCATAAAGGAGTGTTTGAAAGGAGTTTTTCAAAGAAAGACCTTGGTGAAGCTACTTACGTATTGGGCATTAAGATCTATAGAGATAGATCAAGACGCTTGATAAGACTTTTGATGAGTACATACCTTGACAAGATTTTGAAGTAGTTCAAAATGGATCAGTCAAAGAAAGGGTTCTTGCCTGTATTACAAGGTATGAAGTTGAGTAAGACTCAATGCCCGACCACTGCAGAAAAATATAGAGAGAATGAAAGTCATTCCCTATGCCTCAGCCATAGGTTCTATAAAGTATGCCATGCTGTGTAGCAAACATGTTGTGTACCTTGCCATGAGTTTGTCAAGGGGGTATAATAGTGATCCAGGAGTAGATCACTATACAGCGGTCAAAATTATCCTTAGTAACTGGATGACTAAGGAAATGTTTCTCGATTATGGAGGTGATAAAGAGTTCGTCGTAAAGGGTTACATCGATGCAAGCTTTGACACTAAATCCAGATGACTCTAAGTATCAATCTGGATGCGTATTGAAAGTGGGAGCAATTAGCTAGAGTAGCTCTATGCAGAGCATTGTAGACATAGAAATTTGCAAAATACATACGGATCTGAATGTGACAGACCCGTTGACTAAACTTCTCTCACAAGAAAAACATGATCACACCTTATTACTCTTGGGTATTAATCACATAGCGATGTGAACTAGATTATTGACTCTAGTAAACCCTTTGGGTGTTGGTCACATGGCGATGTGAACTATGGGTGTTATTCACATAACGATGTGAACTATCAGTATTAAATCACATGGCGATGTGAGCTAGATTATTGACTCTAGTGCAAGTGGGAGACTGAAGGAAATATGCCCTAGAGGCAATAATAAAGTTATTATTTATTTCCTTATATCATGATAAATGTTTATTATTCATGCTAGAATTGTATTAACCGGAAACTTAATACATGTGTGAATACATAGACAAAACAGTAAGTCCCTAGTATGCCTCTACTAGACTAGCTCATTGATCAAAGATGGTTATGTTTCCTAGCCATAGACATGAGTTGTCATTTGATCAACGGGATCACATCATTAGGAGAATGATGTGATGGACAAGACCCATCCGTTAGCATAGCACTATGATCGTTTAGTTTTTCTGCTATTGCTTTCTTCATGACTTATACATGTTCCTATGACTATGAGATTATGCAACTCCCGAATACCGTAGGAACACCTTGTGTGCTATCAAACGTCACAACGTAACTGGGTGATCATAAAGATGCTCTACAGGTGTCTCCGAAAGTATTCGTGGTGTTGCCATAGATCAAGATTAGGATTTGTCACTCCGAGTGTCGGAGAGGTATCTCTGGGCCCTCTCGGTAACACACATCACAATAAGCCTTGCAAGCAAAAGACTAATGAGTTAGTCACGAGATGATGTGTTACGGAACGAGTAAAGAGACTTGCCGGTAACGAGATTGAACTAGGTATAGAGATACCGACGATCGAATCTCGGGCAAGTAACATACCGATGACAAAAGGAACAACGTATGTTGTTATGCGGTTCGACCGATAAAGATCTTCGTAGAATATGTAGGAGCCAATATGGGCATCCAGGTTCCGCTATTGGTTATTGACCGGAGAGGTGTCTCGGTCATGTCTACATAGTTCTCGAACCCGTAGGGTCCGCACGCTTAACGTTTCGTTGACGATATAGTATTTAATGAGTTATGAATGTTGATGACCGAATGTTATTCGGAGTCCAGGATGTGATCACGGACATGACGAGGAACTCCGGAATGGTCCGGAGATAAAGATTAATATATGAGATAATAGTGTTTGACCTCCGGAAGGGTTCCGGAATTCACCGGAAGAGGTTCCGGATGTTTCCCGAAGTGTTTGGGTACAAGAACACGTTATTTGGGCCAAAAGGGAAAGCACACAAGGTTTTTGGAAAGCGCAAAAGGAAGTTTTGCGGAGTCCAGGGGCCAGACGCCGGGAACCCTGGCGTCTGGCCCTGGAGTCCGAGAAGGACTCTTGCCTTACGGGTGAAACCGACTTTGTGAAGGCTTTTACTCCAAGTTTCGACCCCTAGGCTCAACATATAAATAGAGGGGTAGGGCTAGCACCCAAGACACATCAAGATACACCAAGCCGTGTGCCGGCTACCCCGACCCTCTAGTTTATCCTCCGTCTAGTTTCTGTAGTGCTTGGCGAAGCCCTGCAGAGATTGTTCTTCATCAACAACCGTCACCACGCCGTCGTGCTGCCGGAACTCATCTACTACTTCGCTCGTCTTGCTGGATCAAGAAGGCGAGGACGTCATCGAGCTGAACGTGTGCTGAACGCGGAGGTGCCGTACGTTCGGTACTAGATCGGGACGGATCGTGAAGGTGCACGACTACATCAACCGCGTTGATAAACGCTTCCGCTTTCGGTCTACGAGGGTACGTAGACACACTCTCCCTCTCGTTGCTATGCATCTAGTAGATAGATCTTGCGTGATCGTAGGAAAATTTTGAAAATACTACGTTCCCCAACAGAAGATGTGCAATGTCTTCGGGAGGGATAGCATCTTGAAGTATGCAAAGAACGGAATCGTTGAATTGATGATCCGCAGCTTCTCTTGGAGTTAAGTTGTCGGGATCACGTGGATAAAAACCTTGCTCAATGATTCTCCAAAGATTAGTAGAGCAATGATTTAAATGACGTTTAAAGCGAAAAATCCAAGCAGCAAAATCATTTTTTTTATAAACTTAGGAGGAGGACCAACGGAATTTAAATGCGGAGTAGGAACGGGTCCTCCATAGTGGATAAGAGGAGCGGAGTGGGCAAAAATCCCACTCCCATTTTTAGTAACCGGGACTTGCTCACTACTAGCTTCTCCCTTGTCGGGAATAGCCTCCGACACGTTGGTAGCGGGACGAACCACTTCCAACGGTGAGGTGGATAATTTGAGTCCCTCTAGCAAATCTTTAAACATGCTTTTGACCTCGATCGTTAGTGCTTCTTTCAATGTGTCCATAGCCACATTGAACTCCTCACGAGAGACCGAGGCTCCCCCATCGGACGTAGGCAAGGACGGAGTTCCACCAGAATGATCCTCCGTCTCGACTACGTTGTCAACCACACTCTTTGGACGGTAAAGTCCTTAAAAAGAGACGAGGCTCTAATACCAACTGAAAAGATCGATATGGTTGACTAGAGGGGGGGTGAATAGGCAACTAACAATTTTTAGCTTTTCTTAACCACTTTAAATTGAGCGATAAAGTAAGTTGTCTAGATATGCTACTAAGAAGACAACTTATAGGAAGCAACGATAACAACCTCACAAGCAAGCTATATAAGATAAACAAGTAAAGCTTGCACAAGTAAAGGAAATAAATAACCACAAGTGGAACCGGTGAAGACGAGGATGTGTTACCGAAGTTCCTTCCCTTTGAGGGGAAGTACGTCTCCGTTGGAGCGGTGTGGAGGCACAATGCTCCCCAAGAAGCCACTAGGGCCACTGTATTCTCCTCACGCCCTCACACAATGCAAGATGCCGTGATTCCACTAGTGGTGCCCTTGAAGGCGGCAACCAAACCTTTACAAACAAGGTTGGGGCTATCTCCACAACCGAATTGGAGGCTCCCAACGACACCACGAAGCTTCACCACAATGGAATATGGCTCCGAGGTGACCTCAACCGTCTAGGGTGCTCAAACACCCAAGAGTAACAAGATCCGCTAGGGATTAGTGGGGGGAATCAAATATCTCTTGGTGGAAGTGTAGATCGATGCCTTCTCAATCAATCCTGAGCAAATCAACAAGTTTGATAGGCTAGGGAGAGAGATCGGGCGAAAATGGAGCTTGGAGCAACAATGGAGTATTTGGGGGAAGAGGTAGGTCAACAATGAAGAAGAAGATGCCTTTATATAGTAGGGGGAATAATCCAACCATTACCCCCTCACTCAGCCCCGCAGATAGCGGTACTACCGCTTGAGTGAGCGGTACTACCGCTTAGCAAGCGGTACTGTCGTTTCACCCTAGCGGTACTGCCGTGCAAGGGGGCTGGGACCCAGAGCGGTACTACCGTGGATGCAGGGGCGGTACTACCGCTGGGGAGCGGTACTACCGCCACTATTACCGCTTCTAGTGCCGCAAAACCCGACACGAGAAAGTGCGGTCTCGAGTCGAGGCGGTAGTAATACGGAGCTGCAGCGGTACTGCGGCAGAGTGCTCCAAGCGGTACTACTGCTTGAAGCACTTCGGTGGTACTACCGTTGAGGCCCGCGGTACTACCGCTGGGACCAGGAAAAAACAGAGAAGGGGGAAAGTAGAACTCCATTGAGGCAGGAAGGTATGGTGGGGGCGATAAGGAAGTGTACGTGTTGATTCCACCCTAACCTTACCAAAGCGGATCCCCTCTTGATAGTACGATGACCCCTACGAAACTAGTCCACCAACAAAGGAGCGAAGAGAGCTACACCGTCTTGAATCGAACACCGAGGGGATATAATCGTCTAGTGTACATGATTAGTCCGCAAAAGTGTTGTCATTAATCACCAAAACATCATCGGGCTAAATATGCCCTTACAGATACGTTGGAGATGTATCAACGGTCACTGAAAAGACCGTGAAGGATCTACGGAGCGCGGGATATCTCGCCGCCAACATTGTGCACCGAGTCCCTACCAAGGGCCAGGTGATTCCCGTCCCAGAGGCGGGTGAGAGGGTAGTGTTTACCTCTCACTTTGTTAGGGGGCTAGGGTTTCCACTCCACCCCTTTGTTCGGGGCCTTTTGTTCTTCTACGGGCTAGATTTCCATGATCTAGCCCCAAACTCAATCCTTCACATATCCGCTTTTATAGTGGTATGTGAAGCCTTTCTCCGCATCCCCACACACTTCGGCGTATGGATTAAGACCTTCAATGTAAAGCCGAAGGTGGTGGACGGGGGACATGCGGAGTGCGGGGGTGCTATGATTAGCAAGCTCCCGAATGCAACTTGGCCCAAGGGCTCATTCATGGAAACGAATAAAGTCTGGTAGCAGGAGTGGTTCTACATCACCGAACCCTGCGACGCCAAATGGGCGGCGGAGCCTGCTTTTAGATCTGGACCCCCAGAGAGGTTGACCTCCTGGACCAAAAACGTTCTGGACTGGGGGTTGCATACTGAAGTGACGACTCTTTTGAGCCGCGTGTCCGGCATGATCTCCAAGGGGCACCTGCTCTCCTCTGTGGTCCAGGTGATGATGACCCGGCTTGTTCTCCCTTGCCAAAGTCGGGACTCCTCCGTATGGGTGTTTGATCCGGCAGGAGACAAGCCGCTGAAGCATCTCTTCGGCTTTACACACAAGGATATCTGGAAGCATCTCTTCAAGATCCAGAAGTAATGGCCCGAAGAGACCAAGGATGCGGTCTACAGCATTGTGGTCTCCTCCATAGAGGTAATAGAAATCATTTTCGAACACTTACCCTTTCCCTTATTTAATGATAATAGGAATTGGAATTTTTACGTGATATACAGGGCTGGACGAAGAAGGCGACCCGGATCAAGTGTCCGGCGCCTTTGCCCGAAGACCCAGCATTGCCTCTATTGATGGCGATGCTGGTCCTGGCGCCGTACAAGGCACCGACCAAGAAGCCCAAGAAGACGAAGGGCAAGGGAGCCAGAGATAGCCCCCGTCCTGCGGACAAGAAGTCCGAGGACCTCCACATCCTCTCCTTTGACGAGATGGAGGAAGATGATGAGGAGGAAGAGGAAGAAGAAGAAGAGCCCCCTGCCTAGGGTAGGGGGAAGAAGAGGGTGGCCCCTGCTGATGCAGGCACGGCCGCACCCAAGAGGAAGATGACCCTCGCTGCTAGTTCGGATTCATCCGAACATAGCTTCGTGGTGAAGCCCAGGTTTTAACCCCTGCCCGAATCGTAAGTCAATCTGGATTCAAGTGTTGCACCTTTGCTTATTTAGTATTTTTGATGCTTACTTAGCATGCCTTATCTGCTGACCTACAGCCCTCCCGGAGGACACCTCGATGCCTCCTTATCGAAGGGGAACTCTCTAGCACCTGGAGAGACGGAGAGTGACCCGCCAGTCCGGGCTCCATCGCCCGTGATCGGTGGGGGCACCAAAGTGTCTTCCCAGCGGGTGTCCTCCGCTCTAGGAGAAGAGGGCGGGGCAGACGACAAGGCGGCCGGGGATAATACCTCGGCGGCTGCTGACCATGGGGAGACCGTCTCTATGGAGACCGAAGACATGGGGCCCAACCAAACCGAGGCCCACCGAATACTATCCCGGAACATAGTGCGGCTCTGGGGTCCAAAGACCCGACCCCTCAAGTGGAGGAGGATACAGCGGCGCTCGGAGTCAATCCGGAGGCGCCGGACTCTATGATGGGGGCACTGCAAAGTGCTTCCATCGTGGAGGAGCACCGCACCATGATGGGTGCGGTGATGAAGAAGATTCAGTCCGTCAAGGGTGGACTAAATGAAGCCTTCAACAGCCTGTTAACATGCTTTGAGGTAAGCAATGTAATGTTTTTTATAATATTTTATTTTTAATGCACATACATAACCAGTAACCCCTGATGCTTTGTGTGATTCCGAAAAGAATCGGACGAAGTATCCATAGTATAGCATACTTACAGAGCCGAATTGGTTGTGCAGGCTTCACTAGTTGCGGCAACTACGTGAGACGCAGAGGTTGTCGAACTAAACCGGAAGCTCTTATTGGCCAACATGAACCTCGACCACATCAATCAGCGTTTGGATGAAACGCAGGGTATGCGGATTTTTAAAATGTTGAAAAGACTAATTAATATTGATTGAGTATGTTTTACAAACTCTGATATTGTATTATGTTTTATACAGTTGGCGCCGCTGAGCTCGAGGCTCTCAAGGGCGAGGTTGCCAAGGCCAAGAAGGAGGCCGAGGCGAACAAGGTAGCCGCTGACAAAGCGGTTGCTGATTTAGAGGCCGAAAAGGCTTAGTGCGAGAAGCACCGGGCTCGGGTGTCCGAAGTTGAGGTCGATCTCAACAATGTTATTCTCAAATGTGAGGCATTGGAGAAGAAGGCTTCGGAATAGGCATCCGAGCTTGCTGCGGTAGTGAAGACTGCCCAGGATGCGCGAGGCGAATCGCGCAGTGCCCGTCAAGAAATCGAGCAGGCACGACAGATAGCATCCGGTAAGATATTTCTCTTACAGAGCATCTTCGGAGAGCAGAAGTACATTGGGCTGTTACAGTTATGGAGTTCTCCAGGCGTGTTTGCTGATCTTCCGAGGAGCAGTGCTGACGCCGCCCTGTACTTCCGACCCCTAGAGGGGAACAACACGGTGAATCTGTTTTGGTCGCAGTTCTATGCGCAAAAACATTCAATGCCCCTCAGCAACCAGATGAAGCAGTTGGTCGAGCTGCATAACATGGCGGGTTCGGCCATGAAGGACTTAATAGTCCGGCTATGGCCTGTTGATCCAATCCCAAGTAGCTATTTCAGATTGGTGAAGCGTCTCGTTGAGGCGAGTCCGCGAGACGACGCATTGACGCGTTCTTTTTATCATGACCCAAGTGAGGAAATCAAGCCCTTGACTCAACACTAATCTTTATTATATAGCTCACGGACTCGATTACAAAGGATAAAGCTCACAAAGCAAAAGCTCACAACTAGATCATGCTAACTTTATTCTAATAGATCAAGCTACTACCAAAAGGATCGAACTGAGTAAAATGGTAAAGATAGGAGTGATGGTGATACGATACCGGGGTCACTCCCCCAAGCTTGGCAGTTGCCAAGGGGAGTGCCCATACCCATATGATTATGTCTCCTTCTTCGGGGTTGGTGATGATGGAGTTGTTGCTGATGTAGGACTGTTGTTCTTCCAAGGCATGGGCTCACCATCATAGAAGGATGATCGAGTCTCCGGGATACTCAAATCTGCAGCCAAACTCATGTTCTTGAATCTATATTCATACTCACAGTTTTGGTTTTGCAGGTCATAAATCTGGGCTAGGAGGTGATCGATCTTCTCTTGAAGATTGGAGATGGCTTCTCCGAAGATCCTTGAGTCCATCTTGAGGTTGTTGGCAAGCTCCGAGATCATCATGTGGTTGGCGTCGAGACCTCGTTCCACCATACATTGGCACTTGAAAACTTGTTGCTCCATTGCTTTGAGTCTTGTCTCCACGTTTCCGGTCCTTCTCGGCCCCTCCACATCACGGATGTGCAGCACTCCCTCATGCAACTCCATGGTTTTGGGGTGGTGCAGCACCTCCGCAAGGTAGGGGTTGATCACCTTCTCGAAGAACTTGTCCTTGGGGGTGTTGGAGGACGCCATGATGATCTAGATCTGTCAAAAACAGCAGCTCGAAACGAGAATAGAGGAATTCTGCGTGATACAGAGGTCAAAACCTCCGGGAGTATATATAATGAATTTTTCCCGAACAAAAGGTGTAACCCACAAGAAAACAGAGTCCAAGGGACACACGGGGTGCCCTCGAGGCAGGGGGCGCGCCCTGGGAAGGGGGCGCGCCCCCTACCCTCGAGGAGGCCCGTGTCTCCTCCGGACTGCGGTTTATTTTTCTATTTTTCTAAATATTACAAAACGGAGAAAAAATGCTTTTAGAATTGTTTTGGAGTCGGTTTACTTACCGTATCACGTACCTCTTCCTTTTCGGAGGCTGAATCATTCTGGAAAGTGTCCCTTATGTATTCCTCCGGGGTTATGGTTTCAATAATATTAGTTTCAACATTTATAGGATAACCTGAGATGTAATGTTTGATCCTTTGACCATTCACCACCTTCGGATTTGTGCCTTCAAAGTTGTCGATTTTTACGGCACCGGAACGATAGACCTCCTCGATAACGTAAGGTCCTTCCAACTTGGAGAGAAGTTTTCCTGCAAAAAATCTTAAACGAGAGTTGTAAAGCAAAACATAATCACCTACGTTAAACTCACGCTTTTGTATCCTTTTGTCATGCCATCTAACTTTTTCTTTGAATAACTTGGCATTCTCGTAGGCCTGGGTTCTCCATTCATCGAGACAGCTAATATCAAATAGCCTCTTTTCACCGGCAAGTTTGAAATCATAATTGAGCTCTTTGATAGCCCAATATGCCGTATGTTCTAGCTCAAGAGGTAAGTGACAAGCTTTTCCATATACCATCTTATATGGAGACATACCCATAGGATTTTTGTATGCAGTTCTATAGGCCCATAATGCATCATCTAGTTTCTTGGACCAATTCTTTCTAGACCTATTAACTGTCTTTTGCAAGATTAATTTCAACTCCCTATTACTTAGATCTACTTGACCACTAGTCTGTGGGTGATAAGGTGATGCAATTCTATGGTTGACATCATACTTAGCAAGCATCTTACGGAAAGCACCATGAATAAAGTGTGAACCACCATCAGTCATTAGATATCTAGGGACTCCAAACCTCGAAAATATAACTTCTTTAAGCATCTTAATTGAAGTGTTATGATCAGCACTACTAGTTCGAATAGCTTCTACCCACTTAGTAACGTAATCAACAGCAACTAAAATATGTGTGTACCCATTAGAGGAAGGAAAAGGTCCCATATAATCAAAGCCCCAAACATCAAAGGGTTCAATAACAAGTGAATAATTCATAGGCATTTCTTGACGTCTACTAATATTACCAATTCTTTGACATTCATCACGTGATAAGACAAACTTACGGGCATCCTTGAAGAGAGTAGGCCAATAAAAACCGGATTGCAATACCTTGTGTGCAGTTCTGTCTCCCGCATGGTGTCCTCCATAAGCTTCAGAGTGGCACCTGCATCAGATCTGTTCTTGTTCATGCTCAGGTACACAACGTCTAATAATACCATCTACTCCTTCTTTATAAAGATGTGGGTCATCCCAAAAGTAATGTCTCAAATCATAGAAGAACTTTTTCTTTTGCTGGTATGTAAAGCTAGGTGGTATGAACTTAGCAACAATATAATTAGCATAATCAGCATACCATGGAGCAGTACGAGAAGTATTTATGACAGCTAGTTGTTCATCAGGAAAGCTGTCATCAATAGGTTGTGGGTCATCAAGTATATTCTCTAACCTAGACAAGTTATCTGCTACGGGGTTCTCAACTCCCTTTCTATCAATAATATGCAAGTCAAATTCTTGCAGCAAGAGAACCCATCTAATAAGTCTAGGTTCAGCATCTTTCTTTTCCATAAGGTATTTAATAGCAGCATGATCAATGTGAATAGTTACTTTAGAATCAACAATGTATGGTCTAAACTTATCACAAGAAAACACAACTGCTAAAAATTCTTTTTCAGTGGTAGCATAATTCCTTTGGGCATTATCCAGAGTTTTGCTAGCATACTGGATAACATTCAATTTCTTATCAACTCTTTGCCCTAGAACAGCTCCTACAGCATAATCACTAGCATCGCACATAATCTCAAAGGGTAAATTCCAGTCAGGAGGCTGGACAATAGGTGCAGAGATCAATGCTTTCTTAAGTATTTCAAATGCTTCTAGATAATCATCATCAAACACAAAAGGAATATATTCATGTGAAAGATTAGTCAGAGGCCTGGAGATTTTGGAGAAGTCCTTAATGAACCTCCTATAAAACCCGACATGATCAAGGAAACTTCGTATACCTTTGATGTCCTTAGGGCATGGCATCTTTTCAATAGCATCAACCTTAGCTTTGTGAACTTCAATACCTCTTTCAGAAATTTTATGTCCCAAGACAATGCCTTCATTAACCATAAAGTGGCACTTCTCCCAATTCAAGACAAGATTAGTGTCTTTGCATCTCTGCAAAACTCGATCAAGGTTGCTTAAGCAATCGTCAAAAGAAGTTCCGTAAACGGAGAAATCATCCATGAACACTTCAACAATCTTTTCACAAAAATCAGAGAATATATCCATCATGCATCTTTGAAAGGTAGCAGGTGCATTACATAAACCAAAAGGCATACGTCTATAAGCAAAGGTACCGAAAGGACATGTAAAGGTGGTCTTTTCTTGATCCCCTTTTGACACATGTATTTGAGAGAAACCAGAATAACCATCTAGAAAGCAGAAATGAGCATGTTTGGATAACCTTTCTAGCATTTGATCAATAAATGGTAAGGGGTAATGATCTTTCTTAGTAGCTTTATTTAACTTACGGAAATCAATTACCATCCTATAACCTGTAACTATTCTTTGCGGGATCAATTCATCTTTATCATTAGGGACGATAGTCATACCTCCTTTCTTGGGAACAGAGTGGACAGGACTTACCCACTGGCTATCAGCAATGGGATAGATAATACCTGCCTCTAGGAGCTTTAGAATTTCCTTCCTTACCACTTCTTTCATCTTAGGATTTAACCGTCACTGATGATCAATAACTGGTTTAGCATTTTCTTCCAATTTTATCTTGTGTTGACATATAGTGGGACTAATGCCCTTAAGATCATCCAGAGTATATCCAATAGCATCTCGGTGCTTCTTCAGAGTTTTCAATAATCTTTCTTCTTCATGCTCTGAAAGGTTAGCACTAATAATAACAGGATATATCTTCTTTTCATCAAGATAAACATACTTAAGATTATCAGGCAAAGGTTTAAGTTCAAACACGGGATCACCCTTTGGTGGAGGGGGATACCCTAGGATTTCAACAGGCAAGTTGTTTTTCAATACGGGTCCCCGTGTAAGGAATATTTCAACTATCTCCCTTCTTTCATTCATATGCATATCATTTTCATGGTCTAGCAAGTATTGTTCTAAAGGATCATTAGGTGGCACAACAATAGAAGCAAGACCAATAAGTTCATCTTTACTGGGTGGTGCCTTTTCAAGGGGTTGTCTACGGAATTTAGCAAAGTTAAAATCATGAGACATATCCCCTAATCCAACAGTGACAATGTCCTTCACGCAGTCTATCTTGGCATTAACAGTATTCAAGAAGGGTCTACCAAATATAATGGGACAGAAAGCATCTTGTGGGGAACTAAGAACAAGAAAATCAGCAAGGTATTTATTATTCCCAGACAAGACTTCAATATCTCTAACAATCCCAACTGGTGAAATAGTTTCTCTATTAGCAAGCTTAATAGTAACATCTATCCCTTCTAACTCAACAGGTGCAATATCATGCATAATTTCGTTATACAAATCAAAAGGGATAATGCTCGCACTAGCACCTACGTCGCATAAACCATGATAGCAATGATCTCCTATCTTAACAGAGATAACGGGCAAGCCTACGATAGGTTTATGTTTATTCCTAACATTGGGTTTGGCTATCCTAGCAGACTCTTCTTGGAGATAAATAACATGTCCATCTAAATCTTCTACCAAGAGATCTTTAACCATAGCAATACTAGGTTCAACTTTAATTTGCTCAGAGGGTGTAGGTGTTCTAGTATTACTCTTACGAACTACAGTTGAAGCTTGAGCATGATCCTTTATCCTAACAGGGAAAGGTGGTTTCTCAATATAAGCGGTAGGAATAATAGGATCAACATTATAAGTGATAGTCTTTTCTTCAACTTTAATTGGTTCAACTACTTTTACTTCAATAGGGGGATGGTATTTAAACCACTTCTCCTTGGGGAGATCAACATGAGTAGCAAAAGATTCACAGAAAGAAGCTACTATCTCAGAGTCAAGTCCATATTTAGTGCTAAACTCATGGAAAACATCGATATCCATAAAAGCTTTAACACAATCAAACTTAGGGGTCATACCTGACTCCTTACCTTCGTTGAGATCCCAATCTTCAGAGTTGCGTTTAATTCTTTCCAATAAATCCCATTTGAATTCAATAGTCTTCATCATATAAGAGCCAGGACAAGAAGTATTGACCATGGAGCGATTATCATGAGAAAGCCGAGCATAAAATTTTTGAATGATCATTTCTCTTGAGAGCTCATGATTGGGGCATGAATATAACATTGACTTAAGCCTCCCCCAAGCTTGAGCGATGCTTTCTCCTTCGCAAGGCCAAAAGTTATAAATATAATTACGATCACGATGAACCTGGTGCATAGGGTAGAACTTCTGATGAAATTCCAACTTCAGACAATTATAGTTCCAAGATCCCATATCATCGCATAGCCTAAACCATGTCAATGCATCTCCCTTCAAAGATAAAGGGAAGACCTTCTTCTTGATAACATCCTCGGGCATGCCTGCAAGCTTAAACAATCCACAAACTTCATCCACATAGATTAGATGTAAATCGGGGTGAAGTGTTCCGTCTCCTGTATAGGGATTTTCAAGCAGTTTCTCTATCATACCCAAAGGAATATCAAAGCAAACATTTTCATTAGGTGCAGTAGGTTGAGGAGAAACTCTTTGATCTTCTTCTCGGGGTGAAGATACCCCGAACAAGCCCTTCAAAGGATTTTGAGCCATAGTAACAAGTGACAATAAATTTCAGCACACCATATAAATTTTTCCTTACCAAAGGCGCTTCACTCCCCGGCAACGGCGCCAGAAAAGAGTCTTGATGACCCCACAAGTGTAGGGGATCTATCATAGTCCTTTCGATAAGTAAGAGTGTCGAACCCAACGAGGAGCAGAAGGAAATGATAGGCATTTTTCAGTAAGGTATTTTCTGCAAGCACTGAAATTATAGGTGACATATAGTTTTGTGATAGGATAATTGGTAGCAAGTAATAAAAGGTAAAAGTAAATAAGGTGCAGCAAGGTGGCCCAATCCTTTTTGTAGCAAAGGACAAGCCTGGACAAACTCTTATGCAAGGTAAAGCGCTCCCGAGGACATATGGGAATTATCATCAAGCTAGTTTTCATCACGATCGTCTGATTTGCGTTCGGTACTTTGATAATTTGGTATGTGGGTGGACCGGTGCTTGGGTGCTGCCCTTACTTGGACAAGCCTCCCACTTATGATTAACCTCTAATGCAAGCATCCGCAACTACAAAAAGAAGTATTAAGGTAAACCTAACCATAGCCTGAAACATATGGATCCAAATCAGCCCCTTACGAAGCAACGCATAAACTAGGGTTTAAGCTTCTGTCACTCTAGCAACCCATCATCTACTTATTACTTCCCAATGCCTTCCTCTAGGCCCAAATAATGGTGAAGTGTCATGTAGTCGATGTTCACATGACACCACTAGAGGAGAGACAACATACATCTCATCAAAATATCGAACGAAGACCAAATTCACATGACTACTGATAGCAAGACTTCTCCCATGTCCTCAGGAACAAAAGTAACTACTCACAAGACATAATATTGTTCATGATCAGAGGGGTATTAAAATGCATAATGGATCTGAACATATGATCTTCCACCAAATAAACCAAGTAGCATCAACTACAAGGAGTAATCAACACTACTAGCAACCCACAGGTACCAATCTGAGGTTTGGGTACAAAGATTGGATACAAGAGATGAACTAGGGTTTGAGAGGAGATGGTGCTGGTGAAGATGTTGATGAAGATAGCCCTCCCCAAGATGGGAGAGTTGTTGGTGATGACGGCGGTGACGATTTCCCCCTCCCGGAGGGAAGTATCCCCGGCAGAACAACTCTACCGGAGCCCTAGATTGGTTTCCGCCTTGGTTCTGCCTCGATGCGGCGGCGTCTGGTCCCGAAAGCCTCTCCTTGATTTTTTTTCCAGGTCAAAACGCTTCATATAGGAGAAGATGGGCACCTGGGGCCCACCGACTGGCCCTCGAGGCAGGGGGCGCGCCCTGGGAAGGGGGGCGCGCCCCCACCCTCGAGGCCAGCCAGTGGCCCCTCTCGTGGATTTCTTTCGCCAGATATTTTTTATATTTTCCGAAAAAATGTTCTGTGGAGTTTCGGGGCTGTTGGAGTTGTGCAGAATAGGTTTCCAGAGTTTGCTCCTTTTCCAGCCCAGAATTCCAGCTGCCAGCATTTCCCCTTCCTCATGTAAACCTTGCAAAATAAGAGGGAAAAGGCATAAGTATTGTGACAAAACATGTATGAACAACCCATAATGCAATAAATATTAGTTTATAAGCATGATGCAAAATGGACGTATCAGACACCACTAGAGGTGAGACAACATACATCTCATCAAATATCGGACGAATACCAAATTCACATGACTACTTATAGCAAGACTTCTCCCATGTCCTCGGGAACAAAAGTAACTACTCACAAGACATAATATTATTCATGATCAGAGGGGTATTAATATGCATAATAGATCTGAACATATTATCTTCCACCAAGTAAACCAATTAGCATCAACTACAAGGAGTAATCAACACTACTAGCAACCCACAAGTACGAATCTGAGGTTTGGGTACAAAGATTGGATAGAAGAGATGAACTAGGGTTCGAGAGGAGATGGTGCTGGTGAAGATGCTGATGAAGATAACCCTCCCCAAGATGGGAGAGTTGTTGGTGATGACGGCGGTGATGATTTCCCCCTCCCGGAGGGTATCCCCGGCAGAACGGCTCTGCCGGAGCCCTAGATTGGTTTCCGCCAAGGTTCCGCCTCGAGCCGGTGGTGTCTAGTCCCGAAAGCCTTCTTATGATTTTTTCCAGGTCAAAACACCTCATATAGAGGAAGATGGGCATCGGGGGGCCATCTGGTGGCCCACGAGACAGGGGGCGCGCCCAGAGAGGGGGGCGCACCCCCACCCTCGTGGACAGGTGGTGCCCCCCCTGGTGATTCTCTTTCGCCAGATTTTTTTATATTTTCTAAAATAGTGTCCCGTGGAGTTTCGGAGCTTTTTGAGTTGTGCAGAATAGGTTTCCAGAGTTTGCTTCTTTTCGAGCCCAGAATTCCAGCTGCCGGCATTCTCCCTCTTCATGTAAACCTTGTAAAATAAGAGAGAAAAGGCATAAATATTGTGACATAACATGTATTAACATCCCATAGTGCAATAAATATCAACATAAAAGCATGATGCAAAATGGACGTATCAACTCCCCAGGTTGTTGGATGATGTGACTTAGATCGTCATCGTCCGGGGGCTGGACATAAGTCCCTTGAAAATTGGCCCGAAAAGCATCCTCAAGTTCTTCCCAACTCCCAATGGAGTTCTCTGGGAGGCTGTTTAGCCAGTGCCGAGCTGGTCCTTTCAGCTTGAGGGGTAAGTATTTGATGGCGTGGAGATCATCTCCTCGAGCCATGTGGATGTGAAGAATAAAGTCTTCTATCCAGACAGCGGGATCCGTCGTTCCATCGTACGCTTCGATGTTCACGGGTTTAAACCCTTCTGGGAAATCATGATCCAGCACCCCATCGGTGAAGCACAGAGGTTGTGCAACTCCTCTGTATCTTGCTATATCATGGCGTATGTCCGATGGTTGTGGTGTTCGGTATTGGCCCCGAACTGGTATGTCACCGGCGCGATTGGCTTGATAGCCACCGTCCCGTGTGGGAGCCTGGTCCCTAGGTCCGTAAATAGACCTGGTCTTGCTAGCTTTTTTGTTCAGGTCCTCACACAAATAGTGTTTTCGGACTTGAGCCGCACCCTCTTTACCTTTACGGAGTGGTGGTGCGGGCTTGTGCACGCCATTGCTAGCGACTCTGTCCCGTCCGCGAGGTGGTCGGTCCGGCTTGTCGGCGGTGTTATTCTTCAGCAGGACGGGCGCGGCGGCCTCGTCGTCGAATTCATGCAGCAGCTTACGCTTGGGATAGCCTTTAGTTTGGTTGTTATAGCCATGTTTCTGTTTGGCGTCTAGCACCTCATTCCATCTATCATTGAGTGTGTCCTGTGCGGCTCGAAGCCGTCTCTGCTACTTTTTTAGGCTCCTTGTGGTGGCAATAAGCCTCCAGTGGAAGCGCTTTTGTTCTGAGGGTTCTTCTGGGACGATGAGTTCATCGTCGCCCAGGCTAACCTCTTCTTCGGAGACAGGTTCATAATTACCGTCTTCGGCATCATTGTCATTGGACTGTGGCTTCAGACTCTGTTCACCGTCCTCTCGCTCCTCCTGCTCCATTGCTGGGTGTGCGGGGTCTTCGGCTTGTTCTGGAATATCACCATCATTAGTCACAATGTTGCCATCCTTTCCTTTACGGGATTTAGTTCAGCATTTTGGACGCCAACATTTGGGAGGTACTTCGACGGGCTTGTCCTCTACGGGATTGTTTTCGCCGTCGCCCTCTGCCTCTTTGGGTGTATCCACCATGTACACGTCGTACGAAGATGTAGCTGTCCACCGCCCGGTTACGGGCCGGCCTTGATCTGGATCCGCTTCAGTTTCGAGGTCCATCCCTTCGAAGTCTTCGGAAGCATAATCAAGTAGATCGGTTAGATCTTCAACCGTGGCTATCAAGTGGGTGGTGGGTGGGGAACAAAATTCTCCATTAGCCTCCAGTTCGAACCGGATATAATGCGGCTGTCTGTCCTCCTCTAGGGAGAGGTATCTTAACGACTTTAACATGTCGCCAAAGGGTGAGTGCTGGAAGATATCTGCGGCGCTGCATTCGGTGATAAACGCCTGATCGGGTTTGAAGGGCGCGGATGCCCGTGATTCGGAATCTGAGGCCGGAGTTGAGTCCGAGGTTCCGGTAACACATACCCCGCTCGTAGTTGGGTCCGTGTGCGGCTCCAACGTCGTAGAGTCTGCGGCTTCCATGGCGGGGTTGAGCTTCCCGTCCTCGGGTGACGCGATCTGTTCTGGATCTAGGGCCAGAACTGTTGCAGTGCTATTTCCTGATCTGATGACAGAGTTAGGTCATGCTCATCGTGGTGGAAGAGAGAGATTGCCGCTGGTTCTAATCTGGCGAAGATCAAGTCTTCGCGGATATCAGCAACGTAGTTCAAGCTTCCGAATCTGACTTGTTGGCCAGGGGCGTAGCTCTCGATCTGCTCAAGGTGGCCTTTGGTGTTGGCATGGAGCGCAAAGCCGCCAAACACGAAAAGTTGTCCGGGAGGGAAAATTCCCCTGGTGTCGCCGTTGTGGTTGATGACGCGATCCATCAATCCTTCCGTCGATGATATAGTAGAACTCTCAATGAAAGCACCAATGTCGGTGTCAAAATCGACGGATCTCAGGTAGGGGGTCCTGAACTATGCGTCTGAGGATCGATGGTAACAGGAGACTGGGGACACGATGTTTACCCAGGTTCAGGCCCTCTCGATCGAGGTAAAACCCTACTTCCTGCTATATTAATATGGATGAATATGAATACAAGAGTTGATCTACCTCGAGATCGTAGTGACTAAACCCTAAAGTCTAGCCTATGAGGATTTGAGATTCTCTGTTCTAGCCTCTACAGACTAAACCCTCCGGTTTATATACATACCGGAGGGGCCTAGGGTTTGTACATGTCATCTTGCAGAGGAAGGAAAATCACCCAAACCTAAAACTTGCCATTACATGAATACATGAGTCCTATCCGGATACGAGAGATGATCTTCGACTATGATCTTCACGGCCCACCAGTCCGGCCCACCAAGAGTTATCCGGCCACATGAGGACCCCTCGATCCAGGACTCCCTCAAGCGTCCCTGACGGAGGAGCAACGCACCTTGCCCTAGTACCCGCTGACAACCACGCGGCGTGGGCGGCGTACTTCCAGCACCGGCAGGCGCATCAGTTAGCATCCACCAACGTGGCGCCGGTGGTGGGGGCACCAAGAACAGCGAGGGACGCCGCCTATGGTGGGGACGCCCTCGGCCGCACCCTCCACGAGGTACTGGAGTACCTCGAGGGCGGCAATGACCCGCCGCTGGCATACCCTGCCGCCGTGGCTGCCCCGCCCCCAGCCGGAGCGCCACGCAATGGATGCCCAGGAGGTTCGACTCCTCCTCGTCTTCCTCCTCTCAGTCCTCCTCCTGCTCGTCCTCTCATCCTCTGGCTCGCCGGCGCTGCTCGGCGTCAAGGCTGAGTCCGCAACAGAGACGCCGCTTGGTGCGCCAACATCATCATCAACGAGGGCGGCAGGCGCGCCTCCTCCTTGGCTCCTCCGCGCTACGTCAAGCCAAAGACGGAGCCGGGGCTCGCCGTGAAGATGGAGCCTGGGCTCCCCGTCATGAAGATGGAGCCTGGGCTCACCGGCGACATCAAGGAGGAAGAGCTCGATGACGCGGCGGCCCTAAAGTGGGCGCGCGACGACCCGGCCCAGATGGAGATACAGTGCTAGCGCCTCGCCTACGAGCCGTTCGAAGCTCGGTGCCGTGGCCGGGATGAGGAAGGCGTCGTCGCCCTCGACGACAACGACGAGGACACGCCGCCGCCACCGGTCCGCCAGGGCAACACCGGGCAGGGGTCCAGCATGGGCGGGCGCGACAAGAAGGAGAAGGCCGACGACGACGAGGATGGCTGCGACATCGGCGACTTCGCCACGTTTAGCGACTTCTTCGCCCCTTAGTTGGTTTTTAATTAACTTATGTAAAACGTCGAACATGTGGAATATATGTCAAGTTTGCCGAACTTTAGCCGAACGTTTTGTCCAATTTTATCGAACTGTGCCGAATTCCTTAAAAAAAACCCGCGTCTGGGGCCGGCGGCTGGGAATCCGCTCGCCCCCACGCCGATTTTCGCGTTGGCTCGCCCTCG
>LR738714.1:128049575-128060426 GCA_902687465.1 Secale cereale
TGGCGTCCCGCCGCCGTCGTCGCTGGCTCCCGTCGGCCACGGATTAGGCAGGTGCGCCGTCCGAGCCGCCCCGTCGTGCTTCTTAAGAGAGTCGGCGTCTGTCTGGTCGGTTCGGGCATTGCAGCGTTGACCGCGAACTCGATTCCTGGCTGGCGTGGATAGTTGGATGTAGGTAACGCGGTGGAGAGCACCTGGATTTACCTGCATTGGGCGTTGTCCGGCGTCTGTCCTCTCCAGACCTCGAGTATTCTCTTCCGGATCTGCCTCCATTAGGCCCGTTTCCTCTGGCGGAGATGCTGCTTTTAGTTGATGTGGGTTTGTGTAATGTGGTTATGGCCCTCGAATCCCAGTGTCTGATGGCATGCTGCTGCATTGCTCTGGGCAATTCCTTCCATAGTTGTGCTTCTAGTGGGCTATGCTTTATATCCAAATTTTTAAAATAGTGGGCTTGCTTCATTTTATTCTTGCTTTCAGTTAGCGCTGGAAACCATTCTCCTGCTTTAATTGTTAATAAGTTCCTGTTATGTCGTACTTCCTGGAATATGCTGATTTGGACAATTGTTAAATTTTGTTGGTGCAGGCATTTGCCGGTGTTTGTGGTTGTAATTTGTGGTGAAGTCTGAGTAATCAACTTTAGTCAGACGGTCTTGAATATGGTATCAGTGAATGTTGGGTTAGTACATTATGTATTGGACCATATATATGGGACTCTCCTTCATCGCACGAAATTAGGAACGCCATTTTTCTCAAAGGGATGGGGAGGTACCAAACTTGATTTGTTAGAGAGGATGGTGAAGCAGCTATTCCCTGAAGCACCTTACCAGAACTGGCCACCGACTGCTGTGCAGCCTAAATGGAAAACAGTTTGGGAGACAAAGAACTCTTGTCTGCGAGAGGGTGTTTTCCGGACAACATGTGATGAGAGGCTCATTGATGCATTACCTCCTGAGAGCCACAATGCAAGAGTTGCTTTTCTTACACCCAAGGGTGTCTCACCAGAGAAAATGGCTTGTGTGGTCCATCTGGCAGGTACAAACTTCGTAACTCGATCTTGCTCTATCATGGTGTACCATATCATCTAGTTAGATAAATCTTCTTCGTCTTTGAATTAATGTTTGGCGGGATCTATAAACCGATGTATATATGTACTCATATCATATTCAGTGAATCATCATTCCAGATTTTATCCCAACCCACAAGACTTCAGAAAATATTCTTATAGGCCTTTGACATTTAGATATTACTGGTTGAACGTATCAATGGTATTTTATGCCTATGTAGTTTGGTGACATTTAGCTTTGTAAAAAAAATCCGGAAAACGCAAGAGCTTTGCGTGTTGATTCATTTAGCTTTTGTCACCTCATTTCAGAACAGAATCAGTAGGCTTATAAAATGCAACAATTCAACTTTTCCATCTACTATCTGAATAAAAGGGTGAGAGATTTTTCTAGTTTTAGAATTTCTGTTTTCATAATGTAACGTGTTTTCTACTAACAAGCATGATTGTGTTGACGCTCTGTTTTTCTTGGAAGTTCTCACTACGATTGTTTTCTTAATACCTGAGATGATCTCCAGTTCTCCCCCCTTTTAACCAGGGACCCACATTAAGTGAATCGAGTTAAGCCTTTCTTCAATATTTTAGGCACCGGTGATCACTCATTTGAGAGAAGGCTCCGGCTTGGTGGACCTCTTCTGAAGGACAATATTGCAACCATGGTTCTTGAGAGGTGAGGTTTGTACAATAGGGGTACCTTGCATTTTTGTCGATTCTCAATCTTCCTGGCAGGAACTGATATCTCAAATGAAATGCAGCCCCTATTATGGACAACGACGTCCTAGCATGCAGCATGGGGCCAAGCTTCAATGTGTGAGTGACTTGCTACTCTTAGGAAAAGCCACTATTGATGAAGCTCGCAGTCTCTTATACTGGTTGCAGGCTGAGGCTGGTTATGGCAAGATGGGCATATGCGGGCTCAGCATGGGTATGTACTTTTCTCATTAGAAAAAAGGAGTCTTTGCTTGTCTCCACTATTTTGTCTTGGTTTAATTAGAAAAATGTCATATGAAAATATTAGTATTGTGTTTATTAAAAAAAAACTTTATTCTGGGACCATATAGGAATTTCTTATTTATGAAATATTTTGCCAGTTGTTTTCATAAGCATTGTTTGTTAATAACAGGCGGTGTACATGCTGCAATGGTTGGATCCTTGCACCCTACGCCAATTGCCACACTACCATTTCTTGCTCCACATTCTGCTGTGGTACCTTTCTGTGAAGGACTTTACAGACATGCCACAGCTTGGGAAGCACTGAGAGAAGATGCAGCAGCATTAGCTAAAGATGCAACTTCTTTGACCGAAGATGCGGCATCCGGAATCACCATTGAGCAAGTTAAAGACAGATTACGGTCAGTGCTGTCTCTGACGGACGTCACTCGATTTCCCCTACCGAAGAATCCAGAGGCTGTCATTTTTGTTGGTGCAACGGTTAGTGCCACTCACCTCTTCTGTCATATATATCGAAATGTGATTAATGCCACCTGGGTCTTCTACTTTCAACCTGCTAGGTAGATTTCTTACAGAGTATCTCACTATCAGCTTTGCATTACTAGTTCAATATGTGTTTTGCTACTATTCCAAGAACAGTTGCCCACGAACTAGCTGCTTTCGGCTTCAGGGCAGGAGCTGCTGATCTGTCCTGGATTGAGCAAACTCCAAACTTTGTATCTGCTTTGGTCACCAGCGACGTCGCTCGCGGGTTGAGTAATGGAATGACCTGTTCCAGTTTTTTTTGTTAAACAGACATACTCCCTCTGTCACATAATATATGACGTTTTTTTTGCGGGGAATAATATAGGACGTTTATATTATGGGACGGAGGGAGTATTATTTACAGCACCTAAATAGTGATAATATACTCCCTCCGTTCCTAAATGTAAGTCTTTGTAGAGATTCCACTAAGAACCACATATGGATGTATATAGATGCATTTTATAAGTAGATTCACTCATTTTGCTCCGTATGTAGTCCATAGTGGAATATCTACGAAGACCTATATTTAGGAACGGAGGAAGTATATGTTTTCCGCATCATTTGTGTTGTAGTATGATGTTTATCCGAGCTGATCCATTCAATGATCATCCACACCTTTATTTGTTCATTAGCTTGTTTCTGTAATCTGTGCTCTGTAGTGTTGGGTGAAACCTTTTGTTAAAATCAGATATCAGAGTGTACTATTGAAGCTTGGTTCCAGTCTAAAGCCATGCATGTTCTTGTTTCAGGACGACGGCTACATTCCTAGACACTCGGTCATGGAGCTCCAGAAGGCATGGCCGGGCTCAGAAGTGCGGTGGGTGACAGGAGGCCATGTTTCCTCTTTTTTACTCCACAACGACTCGTTTCGCAAGGCCATCGTCGATGCCCTTGACAGATTGTAACAGGGTGATTCTTGTGTACCCATGGTCACACCAACTGAGCCCTGCAAGCTTGACATGTGCATCTCTTGTATTTTTTTTAAAGAGAGCCGAGATATGGCACGTTAGTTGTTGTAACTTAATTACGAGTTTGGATTAAACAAGTGGGAGAATGAGGAGCAGTGAGTATCACAATTAGTGGAGGTTGGCCCATTGGCCGTAGATCACATTTGTAACACAAATACAGTGACTCGTTGATTTGTTTAACTGGCAATAAGATGATTCACAATGCCGAGAAGCAGAGCCAGTCTAGCATAGTAAACACACACATTACAGTATGAATGTCAGTTCTTATTTTTATACTGCCGAATTGTCAGCTGCACGCTAAAACTTACTCTTATATATATATATATGCACAGTTACCAGAAGTAACCACCACGCACTTGTCGAAGGAGCAAGAAACCGATCATCCATCATCTCTGATCACCTCTACCTGAAAACCTAGTTATCTTTCTTCTATGCTGTACTGTATATGCCTAGCTAGCTAGCCGGCAAGGTGACGGATTTCATGGATGGAACAGCCGGCCGCCGGCGCCGGGCGGGGCTGGCTGGTCCTGGCGCGGCCGCGCCAGCCAGAGGGAGCTGAGCGCGCGGAGGCGCTGGGAGTAGTCGGCGACGGCGAGGAAGCACCGCGCCGACTGCCTCGCCGTCAGCACCTGCGGCAGCCTGTGGAGCGTCTGCAGCCTCAACGCGTCTGCCTGCATCATCACATCACAGAGCAGACGAAACGAGACAGTTGTGAGGCACACTGAGTGAGCGCGCGTAAATCAGTCGTGTAGCAGGTGGTGTGGGCACCTGTCTGACGAAGGCCTCGAGGGAGGAGAGGTTGGAGATGGCGAGCGACATGTGGGCCATGTAGGCGGCCGTGTCGGGGTAGGGGGAGATGAGCGCGTCGGAGGAGACGGTGTCGGAGAGGGAGCGGTACGTGGCCTGGAGCTCACGGTCCAGAGCCTCCTCGCGCTCCTGCGCCCACCGCTGCACGTCGTACATGCCCGCCGCCTGTTGCTCCGTCAGGGGCTCCATATGCCGCGCCATAACCTGCATTTCATTTTCCATTATTATACTCTACTACTCACTCCGTTTCCGAATATAAGTTTTTCTAGAGATTTCAACAAATGATTATATACAAAACAAAATAAATAAATCTACACTCTAAGATATACCTATATGCACCCATATGTTGTAGTCCATTTGAAATGTGTAAACAAATTATATTTAGAAACGGAGCGAGCAGAAGTGTTGGCCTGATAAAATTGTTTAAGACAATCTTCTCACTGTCAACAACATTGATCTGTTCGAACACGACTTCTTGTACACTGACGTGTCAGCATTGGAGAAGCACCACCCCCTCTATTTCTTTCTACTCTGCATTAGATTTGTTCGTCTTAAGTAGAAAACTTTGACTAATTTTAAAAATACCAATATCCACAGCGCCAAATATATACAATATAAAAATACATTCCATGATCCTTCTAATGATATTGATTTTGACATTATGAATTAATGTTGGTACCTTTTCTTATAAACTTGGTCAAACTTCAAAAAGTTGGACTTAAAAACAACCAAATGTATGGGAAGTAAAAAACAAATGGCAGGAAGATTATTCATTTTTGCCCTCAAATCTCATGAACCCTATGAGCAAATTGGGACATGTTTAGGGAAGCCCCTGAAATCATCGCCAACTTCCTCTTGGATGCCCGATATGTACCATTAGTTCAACTGCAGAAATATGTATAGATAGTACGATCCAAATCTGCATTTGTGTCAAAGTTATTTTTCCATTTACCCGCAAAAAGGTTATCTTTTCATTCCTATTTTCTTCATTTGCCACTCATGCAATATATCCAAGGTATTGAATTCATGCTCACATTTCGTCAAAACGACTGAATTGTTGGACTTGGAGATCCCTCACGTCTAGGATGCTCTAGGTCTTCGATATGTGATCGACATAGGCTGCAACTATTTTTATATAATAATGTTTTTGTCGAGTATTGAATGCGAGACTCTTGGCTCCGACGCTATACTAAATTCATGCTTCAATTGGTTCGGTAGTTTCAACTGAAGGAGAAAGATAAATAATATAGTTCAACGTAAGTATGTTTGGTATTATGTTCCTGCATTTTTCTTCCGGGCTATGTTCCCGCGTTAACGTGCCGTTCCATCTAGAAGCTAGCCAACCCACATACATGTCGACCTCCCATATCTAACCTCCATCCTTCACCAACTCTTGCGGCCAAGTACACTTTCTTCCAGCACAGAAATAGCAATCATAGGAGTCGATCGGTCTCTACTGATTAATCAACCTTAGCCAAAGACTTGTGAAGGCCTGACTGTTCCATTAACGGGGACCTCTCACCTACTTAAGATTAGCTAGTGATAGGTGATAGCTAGCTAATCCATCATATATACGTCTCTCTCTACCTAATGCTTTGAAGAGGCTGCATGCATATCCTCAAGCTCAGCTAATGTATGTAAACACGTACAATGATATATTGCATATATGTTTAATATGTGTCTTAGTCATGCATGATCGGCCAGCTTATATGTCATGCATGCACTACAGCTGTACTCTCAGTTCCCATGCAAAAAAAAACCCAGAATTGTACGTACCTTGATGAGGTCCGACGGGCGGGAGCCGCCAATCCAGATGAAGCAGCGCTCGGCGGCGGGTAGCCACGTCCCGGAGACGAGGTGGAACACGTCGGCCCTGGCCACGGCGGACTTGAGCTCCGCCAGCACCACGTGGTGCGCGGCCGCGGCGTCGATGAGCTGCCGCAGCAGCTGCTCGCCGTCCGTCGCCGCCGGGTCGTGCTCCACCCCCTCTGCGTCCACCGCTGCCCGCAGGTGCCGCATCATCCTGTCGTGCTCGTCCACCCACCTCGCGTACTCCCCATCGAACCATGCCGCCTCTGCTGATTCATTTTATTTATATTTATGGAATTATTTATTTTTTCCATGCACGTACGAGAGAGATCACGTATTATATACTCCCTCCGTCCCAAAATACTTGTCATTAAAATGGACAAAAAATGATGTATCTAGAACCAAAATACATCTAGATACATCCCCTTTTATTCATTTTGATGACAAGTATTTTCGGACGAAGGGAGTATTATAATACTGCTAAAAATATGGAAGTTGAGTGAACGAAATTCAATTTAGGTGTGATGGCATATACTCCCTCTGTTCCAAATTACTCGTCGTGGTTTTAGTTTAAATTAATTACTTGTCGTGGTTTTAGTTCAAATTTGAACTAAAACCACGACGAGTAATTTGGAACGGAGGAAGTACATATATATAATACTCCTCCGTCCGGAAATACTTGTTCTAGAAATGAATATGACAAGTATTTCCGGACGGAGGGAGTACAATAGAAGACATTTTTGCAAGTTAACATAGAGCTCGCAAGAACATCTTAAATTGTGAGATGGAGGGAGTAATATATACAGACTGAAGAGCTTATGCATGCCTGGGCTTAGTCCTCCAATGCCAGCTCCACCACCCAAGATTGCACCCTTAGTCACAAGATGGATAAAACAAATTAGTTAAGCGGTGATAGAAATAAAATGTGCAACTAAGACATAACTTATAGATACTCAGGTTAATTCTTGAGCCATTATCTTAGACTAGATGCATGGCTAGAGGGTTTAAACCCATACTTTTAGTATTGGTGTACATTAAGTTAAAATGTTATACAATTAGTGTTTATATTAGAATTTAATTTATCTGATTTATTCAATGGAAGTTGGTTTTGATACTTTTAGATTGGATACACACTTCGGCTTGAGCAGTTTTAGCATGGTCCTTCTTACCCCCTCTTTTCACATAAGTGGTAAGAGTATGTAGTAGATCTGAACCGTTGATCACATTAATTAGTGATCGGATTAACTCTTACCTTCTTACCTCATATGTAAAAATAAAGGGTAAGAGGGAGCATGTTAAAATTTGCCCTTCGGCTTAGACATATATACTCTTACCACACTCTGGAGGTCTTCAAGTACGCGACAATCTCTCTCACCATAGTGGTGGCTATTTGCGCATACAAAAACCCTAAACTTACTACAAATCCCAGCCACTAACCCCCCTCTGTCTCTCTGCCTGAATTTCATCGGGCTGCCCGCCCACCTGCAGCCCCTATTTCCAATCAAACTTTGTCATGTCAGGTTGTAGAGTTCAGCTTTGGGAGGTAGCTTTGGACTGAGAAAAGCTGAAGTTGAAACAAACAACTATTTTGGAGCCGTTGTGGAGTCACAACCCAAAACTGATTCGTGTTATTTCCGATGTACCAGGCCGAAGAACGTCTCGACTTCACAACCAATTTTTTTCCAGCCCCCATGCCCTTGGCGTTTAGTCGTAATTCTGTCATATATAAATGCCATCGCAGGCACGACCTATCTCTCCATTCGCCCCTTCCTTCTGAAGCAGTGCGTTCATGTGTGCTTTCACAATTGCGTTGTCAAACAGCTAACCTTCGCTGGAGCAGCTTCCTCAACACAACAACTTTGCCAACAGAGCAACTCCACATCTAAATATGTCAAAGGTGTAGCCCAAATAAATAAGGCCTAAAGTCAACTCTCCAGAACTCCTTCCCATCATTGTCTACCACCCTCTCTATTATCGTTGATAATCCATTGACAAGGTGACAATCGCGCTCCTAGCCCATCATTAATGATTGTGAAGCCCTCCCACTCCAACATTTCGTCAGCCAAGTGTTGAAACCATTACCGATCTATTGCCCATCGAAAACTGTGATCCTAAGCCCATCTGACCTGGCCACATATATTATTGTACCTAAGCTGGGAGTAGTACATAGGCGTGCATGTAGCTTAGAGTCATGTATTTTCAGAATGCTCACAATCATTGAGTTGATGTCGAGTTGCTTGGGCCGCCACCACCTTTTTTTTTTTGCAGGGTGCCACCATCGTATTTTCCTATCTCCATTCATTGTTGCTATGTATCACTTAATTTGAAAACCGTAGTAGCCATCGTCCTTACAAACTTCATGCATTGTCCTCATGTGCCAAACCAGTATATTAGTACCATCGCCTCTCATGTTTATTCTTTCGTCATACTCCCATCCCACCTTAGATCTAAGGACAACATCATGTGAAACCTCGGTAGCACCTCTAGTGACACTTGACCATCACACAATAACCCGACAAATGGTCATCACCACCCAGAGCAGAAACCCCGATGCAAGTGGCGTAGCTACGGGGGTGGACAAGATGGTCCATGGGCCACCCCGAGATTTCCCTATAACTTGTACTATATTGTACTCCCTCCGTTCATAAATATTTGTCTTTGTAGAGATTCTAAATGAATTATCACATACAGATGTATATAGACATATTTTAGAATGTAGATTTACTCATTTGCTCCGTATGTAGTCACTTGTTGAAATTTCTAAAAAGATAAATATTTAGAAACGGATGGAGTAGTAAAAAGTATTTTTATAAATAATTAAATTAAAATGGAAATTTCTACTGCTGGGCCAACACCACCGACGACGTGGCCGGTAGAAAGGTTGAAATTTTGACGTTTGGGGGGGTATATTTGGGAATAGAGAATATGCATACCTGAGCGCTGCATCTTTGCATCTCCTGCTCCATCTGTGACAGCCTGACCCTACTCGTCTCCAAATTTTGAATGTAAGCCTACACATGCACATTGTCACAAAAGACAAACAGAAAGAGCGTGAAAACCAATCATATCACAAGTCTACAGGAAGTGTACTTGTCATGCAGAAATGTGGAAACCTTCGGGGCCCTAGCTAGCGAGCTTGACAGTACGCACAACTTTTAGGTGGTAGTAGCAGGTTAACTTCGACGTCGACCCCAATTCTACACCCCACACAACGCGGACTGCCATACCACTACTCTACGTGTTTTAACTTGGGACTTGTCAGGCTATTGCAGTGATTAATCAAGTTCATCAACTATACATACCTTCTTCCTAAGCCTGCTCTTCCTCGCGGCCTCCCTGTTCTGCGCGAGCCTCCTTAGCGTCTTGGGGTCCGGCGTCCTGGGGCCCTCGTGCTCTGAGGTCGACGGCGTGCCGGCGCCGCCGCTTCCGCTTCCTTCTCTCTGAAATGGTAGCGACATCACAATTCACGACACAGGAATGTCACAAGAAGGGTGCATGTGCAGAATGGGTAATATAGCTAGCTAGGGAGCTAACCTTGACGGTGGCCTTGCCGCCAGGTCCCGTCATGGCTGACTGCTTGGACGGCGGACGTTGCGGCTTTAAATTAGAACTCGCGGCGATGATGTTGGATGCCGAGGTGGCGGCCTTCGGAGAAGGCTCGGCGACGACGTGCATCGGCCGAGAAGGGAAGATGTTGAGAGTCTCTGCATGCACACGTGAAGAGAAGTCTAATGCGACCATTTCAGAATATAACACTGGTGTGGTGCACGCGGCGGCGATGGTAAATTTCCAAATGGAATATATGCTTTCACACTTATGTTGAGGAGGAGAAATAGAAGGGGTGGAAATGTCTCTGTTCGGGCAACAAAGAAAGATGCCATCTTGTGCAAGAACACACATACCAGCAGGTGTTTTTTTTTTTTGGACAGCATACCAGCAGGTGTTTGTTACACGTCATTCTCTCCATCAAGAGAACGTCTTTTTGGGGCAAAAAATGTTGTCATTACAGAAAATAGAAGCTTTTGGGCGAAAACAAGGAAAAAGACCATAAGCTTTCATCAACATTGTTGCGCAGCCCGTGCCGAAACTCAACCAGGCAGCTCAAATCGCGGTAGATGGCATGTTTTTCCATGTGCGCAACTTATTGTCCGGAAAAGTATATATTTATAGCAGAATAAAAGCATTGCATCAATCTATACTTTCCTCAAAGCTATATGTGCACCCTCAGTGTCTTGACTAATTCTTATATTGTGCCGTTGCAGGGCTGGATGTAAATAGTACTCTCAAATGTAGGACGTTTTTACAGTTTAAATTAAACTGGAAAAACATCTTTTATTCGTGTAGAGAGGTAGTATCATCTTAATATTAATATACCAGGTTAGCTATTTCACATCTAGATGTGAGATATTATCTCACATCTAACTCACTCACCCTTAAATTGCATGAGAGACTTAAAAAAAAAATCAAGGATAAGCGAGTTAGATGTGAAAAATCAAGGATGGGTGTGTTAGATGTGAGATAATATCTCACATCTAGATGTGACATAGACAGACCCTATACCCTTTGTTGGAAAAAAAATCTTGATTTTGTATGCTATATGTGCTGGGTGTGCCTCAAGGCCATATATTCAGGCTACATTAATGCAGTATATCTACCTATTAAATATTCTTAACTTACATCAGAGAAATAATCGCTTAAGCATGTCTTACGTGGTTGTTCTTGAACTGATTGTTG
>LR738714.1:128061267-128121524 GCA_902687465.1 Secale cereale
GTGGTAGCAAGTCGGGCTAATTAGCTGCACCATCGCCTTCTTTACATTAGGACCAAACAACATCAAAATAAGTCAATATACATGTACATAGACTCTGAAACATCATCTTCAAACTAAGATGCTAACTTCATCCTTAAGCCTTCAGATAAGTTATTTACTTGTTTGTGAAAGAACAACTTATGCATCATAACTAATACACGAGAATAACTCCAAAAGCTTAAGAATAAACAGAAAAGAAAATATTATCAAGGTGAAAAACATCAAGAAAAGAGCTCTAATTACTTGTCACGAAGAAAACAAGAACATTTCCATGGTGTTAGGGTTTACATGATGCTTCCATGGATGGACGAGGTAGCAGCGGCAGAAGCTTGGATCATCCCGGCGTGCGCTGAACAAGAAGCCTGCTCATGCGGCTGCTGCCATGGCCTATCCCCCATGCAAACACCTCCGAGTATCAATCAACTCTATAAGCTTGATATATCTTCTCAATCAGCTCAAGAAGCAACTCCAGCACCTGTTCTTCACATCTGAAGTCGGATTAATCCAGCATATCAGAATAATCACCGGTAATCGTGCACCGCCGCAATCCGATCCTTTTTTCCGTAACTTCCCCCCTTGTTCCTAGCTATGGCTGGATTCGTTAGCTTCTTCTGACCGGAAGCTGGCAAAGGATAGAAGATGACTTGTATAGCCTGAGGTGGAGTGCGTGTACAAGAAATATAAGGGAGTGGTTGCAAACCTTGGAAAAAGGTAGACAATAATTAGACTTTTATAAAAAGGGAAGAATACGATGTGTGATTAGATCGAGCCGAGTCGGTAGCAAGGACGACTTGTTTTTTATGCACTTGCTATGTCAAATGTTTGGAATTCATAGATGAGTACTAGTGGATTACTATTTAAATGGTGATTGTTTTTTTACGGAGGGTGACGAAGAAACTAAACTGCATGCATCCACCCGTTTTATTCGACTTATTATTTTGTCAGGATTTAGGTTGGGATTAGTTGAGTTTTGGAGCACAATTAGGTTCCGTGCATCAGCAATAGGATGGGACCGACCATAAATATTTCGGCTATGGAGTTGTACTAATTGAGTTTGTGTGCATATTTTTGATACATACTGAAAAATGCTTTGCCCTGCTTTATAAATAAAGCAAATCAGCAAACCACAACATCTAACAGAGGTTCATGAGACACATACACACAGAGAGGTAGCACCGACAAGAGGTTCAACAAGGGTTCTGAGGGCACATCTCAACAACCCCTAAATAAAAAGCAACACAAGAAGCAACGGCCACCACGTGGCTAATCCTGCTCTGGCTGTGGCGGAGGGAGAGGTGGGGCTAAGCGGAGAGCCATCGCGCGGAGATCAACGATGAAGATGTTGATGGCGTCCAGGTCATGCGGACGGTTAAATGGCCGCCAAAGTTGCATATAACCACCCATTTTGCAAATGGCGTCAGTAGCACGTCGAAGAGGTATACGTTGTATCATAAGCTTATTGCGTAGCGTCCACGGTGTCCAGACAAGCACCCCAATGCCTAGCCAGCTAATGTGACAGAGACGTGGCGGGGAGGCAAGGAGTTCCGTGAATAGGTCGAGGAAGCTGGTGTTGCACCAACGTCCACTGGCCACCTCCCGGAAGCAGCACCATAGGAATTGCGTGGAGACGCGGGTGGAAAAGATGTGGTTGGAGTCCTCCTCTGTCGCACATATAGGGGGCACATCCATCACCAGGCCCGTTCCTCTTGAGTACCTCCACCCTGAAGGTACCGTCCATGGATCCATTGCCATAGGAATATCCTAATCTTCAAAGGGAGTCTAATTGCCCAGACAACAGTGATGGCTCTGGGCCAGGGACCATCGTAATGACCTAATAAAGCGATTTCGTGGAGAAACGGCCCAAGGGCTCCAGGCGCCATGAGATGCGGTTGGCCAGTTGACCCACATCAGGGTCATGGAGGGAAATGCAGTCAAGGAGCGCGTGCCAAGCGACAAGTTTCGGGGACCAAAAGGCCGTCGGAAAGCGAGGCGCCCTAAGTCAATAAGGGCCGCCTCGATAGAGATCCTAGGCTCAATCGCGATGTTAGGTCAATAATATGTTTTTTTTTCTTAAGCTAGTAGTAAAATGTTCTCTTCATTAATAAAAGGAAAATATGTAATGAAAGGACTATTTTGTCTTCTGTATCAACATATTTATATATCTCTATATAACAAGTGATGCGTGATTGATCAAAGGTTTAATGGAAAAAAGTTGAAGACAACATGGATAACTTATAAACCGTGGAACTTCTCATACTAGAAGCAATTTAACTAGTTCATGGTTTTGGCATTGCGATGTATTTTTGCGAATACACCGTTTTAAGTTCTGAACTTATTAGTAAGTGTTTTTTTTAAAAAGGAGGATGACCCCCGGCCTCTGCATCTGGGCGATGCATACGGCCACTTTAATTCTCACAAGACCTTACAAGGTCATACAACAGTAAGACTAAAGCCGTCGTCTAAGCAACAAACTGTCGCTATACCTATCCCGTTGATGAAGGGGCGCAGATAGCCTGGGCCTAATACCAAACAGACATCGCAGCCAAGCCTAACATCTAAGACCAGAGACCCCAACCTAGCCACTTGCCGGGTCTGGGGCACACACTGGTCCAGCGTGCTCTCAGAGGCCGCCGCCGCCAACTGCCACCGCTCCCTCTTCAGAATTGTACTGATGCATCAACCTTGCTTGGTCCAGCTATCGTCGACGCCACCACGGCGCCCAACGACACCTCCTCCCTGCGCGCAAACAGCTGTACATGTCGTGGTCGCCACTGATACACCTCAGCGCCATGCTGCCACGTACCACCAGCCGACACAGCTTGAAGCCCTTGGAGGATCTGTCGTGCGTAGCACCTGCCGACCAGGCATGACCAAGCGTAGCACCTGTCGGTCAGGCATGACTTGATATCTCCACCGAACCTCCGTGCAAGACGACGCCGCTCCACCTCCTGCCTCTGACTTCCAGCGCTGCTCCACAAAACGACGCTCCCAAGAGAGAAACGACACCGCAGTGCCGCCATCGTCCGGTCTGGAACACCAGATCCTAGGGTTTCCCCCGGAGCAATACGAGTGGGTCGACGGTAGTCACATGACGATACCTTCATCAAGGTAACGACGTGAAACGCCGCCATCGCTCGCCGTTGGCTCGGTTTTCACCGGCAACTACGTCTCCCCGACTCGCAACTGGTGCCAGATGACGAATCCCGAGATCCGAACACCCAGCCTCAGACCGACCACCTCTGACGAAAGAGATGACCACCACCGCCGACGGCACCGGTCAGAACAAATCTGATCGGAAGTGCCGTCGACGAGACCACCAGGCCCTCGATGCCGCCGTCGCCGATCTGAAGGCAGCATGCACGCCACCACAGCCTAGTCAGCCGCCATCGACCGCAGCCGTCGCCACCGCCCGAAGGGCCATCCGCAGCGCCCGCAGCCCTGGCCTCCGTCGCGCCAAGCCGTTGCCGTCCGAGGACGGGCCGACCTCCCGCCGCTTCCGCCATCCGCCGCGCCACAGATCCCAGATCGGTCGCGCCACGACACGCCTTGGGGTCCGCCCCACCCCGGAGACGCGTGAGAGAGGAGATCCCCCGCCATCGCCGTCGGCCCCCGGGCTTAGCCCGACGGCGTCTTCCGGCGGCGGCGGAGGGAGGGGAGGAGGGAGTTTGCGGCGGCGGCTAGGTTTCTGGCCGCCCGAGTCGCCCTAGGGGGAGGACGACGCGGGCCTTTCAAAAGAAGGGGTCGATGTCACTTATTAGTAAGTGTTGTTGTTATAGAAACAACTTCAGAATCTGCAACAAGGTTAGTGATGAGTAGACGGGGTACATACGGCGGCCTTATAGTGAAGGTCCTCTCTAGTAGATCCTGGAGACCTATATTTTCCTCTCTAGCGAGGTCTTCAGAATCTGCATCCCTCAGAGGCTGGAGTCTTGGAGTCGGTAGATCCCTTCCACAAGGAGTCTAGTTTTCTTGGCCATGTTTGTCTCCAACCTCCAATACTTCAGCTCCCACGTAAGCGAATTCTTGAAAGGAGGCATGCCGACCATATCATTGCCCGTCAGTGTTAAACAAGTCAATAGCCTAACCGTAGGTTGTTAGGATCAGCTCGTGTGCTATATAGATAATGATCAAGTTAGGTTGTTGTAGATAAATCCTAACCGAATTGTATCTATCTTGTACTCTGCCCGAGTATAAATGGAAAGCCAAGCCTGACGGATAAGTCATGGCAACTCATTCCTTTTGACTTGGTATCTGAGCGATAAGATCCTCTCCCATCGATCTCTTCCTTCCTGCCGCCGCCATGTCAGGCCCTGCCGCCATGAACTACACCTCCGGTGCCCTCACCTCTCCCAACGCCGGCGTCCTCGCCACCGCTGCTAGTTCCTCCGCTCCTGTCTCGCTCTCCTCGATCGGCAATCTCATCACAATCCGTCTGACAAGGGACAACTTTCTCCTCTGGAAGACGCAGGTTGTCCCGGCGCTCCACTCCCATGGCCTCTTTGGCTACGTCGATGGCTCGGAGTAGCCGCCACCCTACACCATCACCACCGGCGCCGGCGCCAATGCCAAGGAGGAGGCCAATCCACTCTTCCTTCAGTGGTACCAGCGAGACCAGTTGGTGCTCATTGCGCTGCTGGGCTCCATGACTGAGGATATCCTCGGTCAGATGACGCTCATGACCACCTCCGCCGCCGTCTGGGCGGCCCTCCATGACATGTTCTCCTCGCAGAACAAGGCGCGTCTCATGCAGATGCGTTTTCAGCTGTCGAACCTGAAGAAGAAGGACCTCACCGCTACTGAATATTTCAACAAGATGAAGGGCTTTGCTGATGCTATGGCGTCCATTGGCAAGCCTCTTGGTGATGATGAGATCCTCGGCTACATGCTGGCCGGTCTTGGTTCTGAATTTGAACCTCTGGTGGCCTCCATCACCGCTCGCGAGGAGCCGATCAGCCTTGGCAGCTTCTACGCGTTCCTCGTCAGCGCCGAGCTCCGCATGGAACAGCAGGCGTCCGTGGGTGAGCTCCACTCCTCCGCCAACTCTGCAGCACACAACTCTGATGGCCAGCGCGATGGCGGGCGCGGCGGCCACGGAGGTCAAGCTGGAGGCCAAGGCGGTCAAGGCGGTCAAGGCCGTGGTCGCGGCAAGTACATCAAGTGTCAGGTGTGCTCCAAGTTTGGCCATGACGCTCTGCACTGCAGGAACCGCTTCAACCATGCCTATCAGCCTGAAGACAACCGTGAGCGTTCCGGCAACGCCGTGCACTCCAGCGGCGTCGAGTATCCGAGCTGGTACATGGACTCGGGCGCCACCGATCATCTGACCGGTGACCTCGACAGGCTCACCATCCAGGAGCGCTACAACGACAAAGATCAAGTGCAAGTCGCCAATGGTGCAGGTTTGTCTATTTCACATATTGGTCAATCTGCTATTTCTGGCTCGTCACGCCCACTCTATCTTCGCAACATATTGCATGTTCCACATGTTAGCAAAGATCTCTTATCCGTGCACAAGTTAACCTCTGATAATGATGCTATTGCTGAATTTCACCCTGATCGTTTCTATCTTAAGGACCGGGCAACGAGGGCAGTTCTTCTTCAAGGTAGATGTCATGGCGGTCTCTACCCGGTGCCAAGCCTCAGGTCGTCCGTGTCCAGTCGTCGAGCGCTCTCCAGCATGAAGCTTTCTCATGATCTTTGGCATCGACGCTTAGGTCATCCCAGCAAAAGTGTCGTCGAGTCCGTTCTTAGGTTAAATAAATTTGCTTGTGCACCGTCTGTCGAATCTAGTGTCTGTGATGCGTGTCAACGTGCTAAAGTCCATCAATTGCCTTTTAGGGATTCTACTCATGTAACCCATTCACCACTCGAACTTATTCATTCTGATGTATGGGGGCCAGCAACCACTTCGGTTGGGGGTTTTAAATACTATGTGAGTTTTCTTGATGATTATAGTCGCTTCACCTGGATATATCTTCTTAAACGGAAATATGAAGTAGAGCAAATTTTCTACACTTTTCAGAAGCACGTT
Organism: Secale cereale; assembly: GCA_902687465.1. Taxonomy (NCBI): domain Eukaryota; kingdom Viridiplantae; phylum Streptophyta; class Magnoliopsida; order Poales; family Poaceae; genus Secale; species Secale cereale. Next base: position 128,067,338 of record LR738714.1, read on the forward strand.
GAACGCATGTTAAACACCAAGATTAAAACAGTCCAGACTGATTGGGGTGGCGAGTACCGTCGTCTCTCTAAATATTACCATCGTGAGGGAATCACCCATCGAGTAACCTGTCCACATACTTCCCAGCAAAATGGCATCGCTGAACGGAAGCACCGCCATATCGTGGAAACCGGCATTGCTCTCCTTGCACACTCTTTTCTCCCTGTAAAATTCTGGGATGAAGCATTTGTGACTGCCTGTTACCTTATAAATCGCATGCCCACTCGTACACTGAAAAATTCTTCACCAGTCGAACGTCTCCTAAATGAACAACCTGATTACACTTTTCTCCGTGCCTTCGGCTGTGCATGCTGGCCAAACTTGCGCCCAAACAACAATCACAAGCTTGCTTTCCGTTCTCGGCAATGTGTATTTCTTGGGTATAGCTCCATGCACAAAGGCTACAAATGCTTAGATCGCTCAACTGGTCATATCTACATTTCTCGTGACGTCGTTTTCGACGAGCAAGTTTTTCCTTTTGCATGCACAACACCCATGCCACCACTCCTCCCCACGCCACCATTTGTTTTTCCTCGTTCCGAGCCAGTTATTGCTAATGACCGCATGCGGAATTATGACTTGACCTTGCTTCCTGATGGTTCGTCTAGCCTTGATTCTTTTGCAGGTTCAGATCCCTCTGTCTCGCCTCCAGCCTCAGGTGCAACTCCTGCAACGCCTGCAGCCAGCCGAGGGACGTCCACCACTGGATCAGCCTCGCCATGCACTCCACTTCGGTCACCTACAGGCGGGCCGACTCAGGACGACACGTCGCCAAGCGAGCCCTCTGGTCGCTCCCTCGTTTTTGGGCTGGCCTCCCCTACGTCTCCGGATGCGGCCGACAAGCCGGCACATGACTCAACTCCCATGGCGTCTCCTGAGCTACAGGTTGTTCCAACACATGTGGCTGGTGCCCCTACAGCTCCACATCGCATGCAGACGCGGCTTCGCGACAACATCGTCAAGAAGCTGGTGCCGACGGACGGCACTGTGCGCTACGATCCTCGGCGGCGCGCTTTTCATGCTGAACCACGGTCCTATCGACACGCGCTTGCTGACCACCAGTGGCGTGCCGCCATGGAAGCCGAATACTCTGCTCTCCAGCACAACCACACGTGGACATTGGTTCCGCGGCCGCCTGGCAAGAATATCATTGGGTGCAAATGGGTGTTCAAAGTCAAGCATAAATCTGATGGATCGCTTGACAAGTTCAAGGCTCGCCTTGTCGCTCGTGGGTTTACTCAACAGTATGGCATCGATTATTCCGATACTTTCTCTCCTGTTGTGAAACCTGCTACAGTGCGTTTGGTGCTCTCCCTGGCTGTTTCCCGTGGCTGGCAGCTTCGTCAAGTGGACATCAGCAACGCATTTTTGCATGGAATTCTTAAGGAGGAGGCCTACATGCAACAGCCGCCAGGGTTCCAAAATCTGAGCCGTCCGAACTATGTTTGCAAGCTTCAGAAGGCTTTGTATGGGTTGAAGCAGTCACCACGTGCTTGGTATGCTCGGCTTCACGATCGTCTTCAACAACTTGGTTTTGTGCCGTCTGCAGCAGACACCTCGCTGTTCATTTTTCATGAAAATGGTGTCACTCTTTACATGCTGGTGTATGTTGACGACATGGTCATCGTTGGCTCTTCCACGAGGGCGGTTGAATGCCTGCTCCGCCAGCTCTCTGCTACCTTCCCTGTTAAGGATCTTGGTCCATTGAATTATTTCTTAGGCATTGAAGTGATCCGCAATTCCGGGGGAATCAACCTTGTTCAGCAGAAGTATGCACTTGATCTACTGGAACGCTCAAACATGGCGAATTGCAGACCAGTTCCAACGCCGATGTGTACACATGAGAAGCTCACACAGGAGTCTGGCCAAGCACTGAATGAGGATGATGCCTTCAAGTACAGGAGCACAGTAGGCGCGTTGCAATACTTGACACTGACAAGGCCAAACCTGTCGTTTGCAGTTAACAAAGTATGCCAGTATTTGTCACGACTAACTGATGTACATTGGGAAGCAGTGAAAAGAATCCTTCGCTTTGTTCGAGGAACAGTATCCACCGGCTTATCCATTCGGCGCTCGCCATCAGTCCTCATGAGTGTGTTCACTGACGCGGATTGGGCCGGATGCAGCGATGATTGACGTTCCACGGGTGGCTTCGCGGTATTCCTCGGACCAAATCTTATATCCTGGAGCGCCAGAAAACAACCAACGGTGTCTCGTTCCTCGACTGAAGCTGAATACAAGGCGCTAGCAAATGGCACTGCTGAAGCTACGTGGTTACAGTCTCTGCTAAAGGAACTGCAGGTAGCTCAGCCTCGACCCCCTGTATTGTGGTGTGACAATCTCGGGGCGACGTATCTCACTGCGAACCCAGTTTTTCATGCACGCACAAAGCATATAGAGGTGGACTTCCATTTTGTGCGAGAAAAGGTTGCCATGGGTGCTCTAGACGTTCGGTTCGTCTCTTCAGCAGACCAAGTTGCAGACGCCTTCACCAAACCTCTCACCAAGCAGACACTGGATAAGTCACGGCAACTCATTCCTTTTGACTGTCAGGATGTATGGGGCATAAAACCATCCATTCTACCAAGAATTTTTCATCTCAGGCATTGGGATGTCAAAGTATCCTGATCCGACCGAGGCCGAATGACAACCCTCCACAGTCAGGAATTGCGTCACCATCCCTATGCAACTCCACCTCAATAAAGTATCACAAAACTGAAGTGCGGCGGCATACCCGAAAAGCAATCAGATAGGGAAATGAAGCATGCAATGAGAAGGACCATGCTCGCATGATATGATGAATTGGCAACCTGGAAAAACCAGGGGGTGTTGGAAAATGTTGCATGGAGAACACATTTTTTCTACGCACACGCAATGATCTATCCATGGAGATGCATAGCAACGAGGGGGAGAGTGTGTCTACGTACCCACGTAGACCGTAAGCGGAAGCGTTAGGCAACGTAGTTGATGTAGTCGAACTTCTTCGCGATCCAACCGATCAAGTACCGAACGTACGACACCTCCGTGTTCAGCACACGTTCAACTCGGTGGCGTCCTCACCTTCTTGATCCAGCAAGACGAGCGAAGTAGTAGATGAGTTCCAGAAGCACGGCGGCGTGGTGACGATCATGGTGAAGTGATCTTCGCAGGGCTTTGCCTAAGCACTGCGAAAATATGACCGAGAGACGAAACTATGAAGAGGGGCACCACACACGGCTAAGAAAATGTTCTGGGCTTTGTGTGGTGCCCCTCCTCATTATATATATATATATATATATATATATATATATATATATATATATATATATATATATATGTGTGTGTGTGTGTGTGTGTGTGTGTGTGTGTGTGTGTGTGTGTGATAACCCACAAGTGTAGGGGATCGCAACCGTTTTTGAGGGTAAAGTATTCAACTCAAATTTATTGATTCGACACAAGGGGAGCCAAAGAATACACTCAAGTATTAGCAGTTGAGTTGTCAATTCAACCACACCTGGAAGACTTAATATCTGCAGCAAAGTATTTGGTAGCAAAGTAATATGGATGTTACGGTAACAGCGATAAAAGTAATGGTAGTATTTTTGTAGTGATTGTAACAGTAGCAACGACAAAGTAAATAAGCAACAAACAATATGTGAAAAGCTCGTAGGCATTGGATCAATGATGGATAATTATGTCGGATGCGATTCCTCATGTAATAGTTATAACATAGGGTGACACAGAACTAGCTCCAATTCATCAAAGTAATGTAGGCATGTATTCCGAATATAGTCATACGTGCTTATGAAAAAGAACTTGCATGAAATCTTTTGTCCTACCCTCCCGTGGCAGCGGGGTCCTATTGGAAACTAAGGGATATTAATGCCTCCTTTTAATAGAGTATCAGACCAAAGCATTAACACATAGTGAATACATGAACTCCTCAAACTACGGTCATCACCGGGAGTGGTCCCGATTATTGTCACTTCGGTGTTGCCGGATCATAACACATAGTAGGTGACTATTGACTTGCAAGATAGGATCAAGAACTCACATATATTCATGAAACCATAATAGGTTCAGATATAAAATCATGGCACTCGGGCCCTAGTGACAAGCATTAAGTATGGCAAAGTCATAGTAACATCAATCTTAGAATATAATGGATACTAGGGATCAAACCCTAACAAAACTAACTCGATTACATGGTAAATCTCATCAAACCCATCACCGTTCAGCAAGCCTATGTTGGAATTACTCACGCACGGCGGTGAGCATTATGGAATTGGTGATGGAGGAAGGTTGATGATGGCGACGGCGATGATCTCCACTCTCCGGAGCCCCGAACGGACTCGAGATCAGCCCTCCCGAAAGATATTAGGGCTTGGCGGCGGCTCCGTATCGTAAAACACGATGAATCATTCTCTCTGATTTTTTTCTCCCCGAAAGTGAATATATGGAGTAGGAGTCGGGGTCGGTGGAACCTCAGGGGGCCCACGAGACAGGGGGCGCGCCCCCACCCTCGTGGACAGGGTGTGGCCCCCTGGTCTTGATTCTTTCGCCAGTATTTTTTATATATTCCAAAAATATTCTCCGTTGATTTTCAGGTTATTCCGAGAACTTTTATTTCTGCACAAAAATAACACCATGGCAATTCTGCTGAAAACAACGTCAGTCCAGGTTAGTTCCATTCAAATCATGCAAACTAGAGTCCAAAAAAGGGCAAAAGTGTTTGGAAAAGTAGATACGTTGGAGACGTATCAACTCCCCCAAGCTTAATCCTTTGCTTGTCCTCAAGCAATTCAGTTGACAAACTGAAAGTGATAAAGAAAACCTTTTACAAACTCTGTTTGCTCTTGTTGTTGCAAATATGTAAAGCCAACATTCAAGTTTTCAGCAAAGATCATGAACTAACCACATTAACAATAACTTTTAGGTCTCATGTTTACTCATATCAATGGCATAATCAGCTAGCGAGCAATAATAGTAAACCTCGGATGCCAACACTTTCTCAAAACAATCATAATATGATATAACAAGATGGTATCTCGCTAGCCCTTTCTGAGACCGCAAAACATAAATGCAGAGCACCTCTGAATATCAAGGATTGACTAGACATTGTAATTCATGGTAAAAGAGATCCAGTCACAGTCATACTCAATGCAAATTAATAGCAATGCATGCAAATGACAACGGTGCTCTGCAACTGGTGCTTTTTAATAAGAGGATGATGACTCAACATAAAAGTAAATAGATAGGCCCTTCGTAGAGGGAAGCAGGGATTTGTAGAGGTGCGAGAGCTCGAGTTTTTTAAATAGAGATGAATAATATTTTGAGCGGTATACTTTCATTGTCAACATAACAACCAAGAGATCTTGATATCTTCCATGCTACACACATTATAGGCGGTTCCCAAACAGAATAGTAAAGTTTATACCCCCACACCACCAACAAGCACACTCCACGGCTGGCCCAAAACAACGCGTACCGTCCATACCAACAACAGCCCTGGTGGAGTTTTGTTTAATTATTTTGATTTGAGCATGGGACTGGGCATCCCGGTTACCAGCCATTTTCTCATGAATGATGAGCGGAGTCCACTCATCGTGAGAATAACCCACCTAGCATGGAAGATATAGACAACCCTAGTTGATACAAGAGTTGTTCGAGCATACAAAATAGAATTTCATTTGAAGGTTTGGAGTTTGGCACATACAAATTTACTTGGAACGGCAGGCAGATACCACATATAGGAAGGTATGGTGGACTCATATGGAAAAACCTTGGGGTTTATGGAAGTGGATGCACAAGCAGTATTCCCGCTTAGTACAAGTGAAGGCTACAAAGAGACTGGGAAGCGACCAGCTAGAGAGCGACAACAGTCATGAACATGCATTAAAATTAATCAACAATGAATGCAAGCATGAGTAGGATATAAATCACCATGAACATAAATATCGTGGAAGCTATGTTGATTTTGTTTCAACTACATGTGTGAACATGTGCCAAGTCAAACCACTTGAATCGTTCAAAGGAGGATACCACCCTATCATACCACATCACAACCATTTTAATATCATGTTGGCACGCAAGGTAAACCATTATAAAATCCTAGCTAATTAAGCATGGCATGAGCAACTATGATCTCTAATCATCATTGCAAGCATGTTTCATTCATAATAAGCTGAATCAGGAACGATGAACTATCAAATTTACAAAAACAAGAGAGGTCGAGTTCATACCAGCTTCTCTTATCTCAATTAGTTCATCATATATCGTCATTATTGTCTTTCACTCGCACGACCGAACGGTGTGGATAATAATAATAGTGCACGTGGATTGGACTAAGCTGGAATCTGCAAGCATTTAATACAAGGGAGAAGACAAAGTAATATGGCTCATGGTTAAATCAATAGTAATGCAAATGAGAGCCGCTAAACAATTTCATCATGGTCTTCTCCTCTTGACCCCCAAAGAAAAGAAAAGAAGAGAAAAGAAACTATTTACATGGGAAAGCTCCCAACAAGCAAAAGAAGAACGAGAAATCTTTCTGGGTTTTCTTTCAATTACTACTACTACATGCATGGAAGGTAAACTAGCTAAAAAGCTACAACTATTTTTTTTGTTTTTCTTAAGTTTTTTCTAACACACAAGAAAAAGACTAAGAAAAGAAATGAAAATAAACTAGCATGGATGGTACAATGAAAAAGTATGAGCACCGACAACTGGAATAAGTGTGTGAACATGAATGCAATGTCGGTGAGAAATAAGTAATCCCCCAAGCTTAGGCTTTTTGGCCTAAGTTGGTCTATTGCCACGGATCAAAACTACTCTCTCTGGCGCACGGAGGAGTGTCCTGTGGGTGCCACTGGTTGGCAATCTCCTCCGGATTCCACTGATAAACTGACTGCCGATAAGGGTCAAGTGGTGGCTCCGACTCCGGCTCTGAAACTTTTGCCAGGCTCCAGTACGCATAAATGGCATCTGGCAAGATGAGGTACGTGCCTGAAAGTAAATCAAACAAGGAAGGTGCAGGCAAGGTATTAATCTCACAATATTTTTCATCAAATATCAATTTATACTTAAGCAATTTCTTCTTATCTTTAACAATAAAATCATGTGCTATCATACTCTTATAATTTAGAAAAGTCGGGGCCAACAACTTCTCTTCCTTCTCATGATGCCTAATAGGTATTCTGAAGTGTTCAACAAGGTGTGAAGCAAAGATGCCTCCGAAGATGGGGCCCTTTGTACAGTTCAGACTTAATCATTTAGCAACAACAGCACCCAAGCTGAAAGTTGTATCTCGAAACAAAGCATGGCGCAAAATAACAATATCAGGGGCACTAAGGTTTCCATTGTTCCCGCGACCAATTAAGCATCTACTAGCAAATATCGCAAAGTAGCGTAGAACAGGAAAATGTATACTAGTAATCCTTGCCCCTGAAATTTTCCTCGTTTCCCCTACAGCTATCATATCGATAAACCCCTCAACATCCTTATGATGTGGTTCCTCTAGACTACCAGCAAAGGGTATCTTACATACTTGACAAAATTCATAGAACGACATCTCCTTAACCTCATCATATAAATGAAACTCCACTGAAGGTGGTGATTTCTTAGCATGGAAATGAAAGTTCTGCGTGAAAATATTAGTGAGTAAGAGATACTGTTCGCGCTGGTTGTGGAGGAAGTCGGCGAGGCCTGCATTCTCAGCCAAATAATAAAAGTCTTTATAAATCTCGGTGGCTTCCAAGAACTCATTGCAAGGCCATTCACACGGCCGAACTTCCGCAGTGCGAGGAATATTGTATTTGGGCTTTTTATTGTCCTCATTCTACTTATCCTTTGAGCTTTGACTGGAAGAGCCTCTCAACAATCTCCTCATCATTTTCTTCCTTTGAAAATTTCTGAAAATTTTAGTGACTCAAAATAAAAGTGAACCAAACTCAAAAAGATTGATAGCAACTGCTCCCACAAGTGCCTAGAGACTATATCATGCATTATAACTACTTGGAACCACATAAATTTGATATGCAAGCTCAAGAACCGGGTCACCTAAGCAGCAAAAATTTGCAATAAATAAAGGACTAGAACAAAAACTAATTGGACCATTAGAGGAGTCACATACCAAAGAACAATCTCCCAAAACAGTTTTGTGAATGGAGCTTTGAGCAAGGAGATAGAAAATGGCAGCAAGATGAGCTAGAACTCGTGCTTGAGCTGGTTGGCGATTTTTTTTGGGAGGAAGAATGAGTGTGTGGGTGCTGGAGTAAGTGGAGGGGGGCCATGTGGGGCCCATGAGGCAGGGGGCGCGCCCTGTACCCTCGTGGCCAGATGGCTCCCCCTGCTGTGTTCTCAGTGCCAAATATTCTTAAATATTCTACAAAAAATCATATTTCATTTTCGGGACATTTGGAGAACTTTTATTTTTAGGGTATTTTATTGCAAGGATAATTCAGAAAACAGACAGAAAATACTATTTTTTTCTTTATTTAATCTAAATAATAGAAAGTAAAAAGAGGGTACAGAGAGTTGTGCTTTCTAAATTCAACCATCTCATGCTCATGAAAAGGAATCCATTAACAAGATTGATCAGGTCTTGCTAATAAACTCTTTCTGAATAACATGAAACCGGAGAATTTTCGAATAACACTAGGTTACCTCAATGGGGATATGTATGTCCCCAACAATAAGAATATCATATTTCTTCTTGACAGTAGGAAGAGGGAATTCAAAACCTCCAATAGTGATCATTGAAAAATTTCCAATAGAATTCATACTGTGGACTTGAGGTTGTTTTCTCGGAAAGTGTACCGTATGCTCATTACCATTAAAATGAAAAGTGACATTGCCTTTGTTGCAATCAATAACAGCCCCTGCAGTATTCAAAAAGGGTTTACCAAGGATAATAGACATACTACCGTCCTCGGGAATATCAAGGATAATAAAGTCCATTAAAATAGTAACATTTGTTGCCACAACAGGCACATCCTCACAAATACCGACAGGTATAATAGTTGATTTATCGGCCATTTGCAAAGATATTTCAGTAGGTGTCAACTTATTCAAGTCAAGTCTATGATATAAAGAGAGAGAGGCATAACACTAACACTAGCTCCAAGATCATATAAAGCAGTTTTAACATAGTTTCTCTTAATGGAGCATGGTATAGTTGGTACTCTAGGATGTCCTAGTTTCTTTGGTATTCAACCTTTAAAAGTGTAATTGGCAAGCATGGTGGAAATTTCAACCTCCGGTATCTTCCTTTTATTCGTAATAATATATTTCATATACTTAGCATAAGGATTTGTTTTAAGCATATCAGTCAAACGCATACACAAAAAGATAGGTCTAATCATTTCAGCAAAGCGCTCAAAATCCTCATTATCCTTTTTCTTGGATAGTTTAGGAGGAAATGGCATGGGTTTCTGAACCCATGGTTCTCTTTCCTCACCGTGCTTCATAGCAACAAAGTCTCTCTTATCATAATGTTGATTCTTTGATTGTGGGTTATCAAGTCAACAACAGGTTCAATCTCTACATCATCGTTATTGCTAGGTTGAGCATCAACATGAACATCACCATTAACATTTTCACTAGGTTCATGTTCATCACCAGATTGTGTTTCAACATCAGAGATAGAAATATCATTGGGATTCTCAGGTGTGTCAACAATAGGTTCACTAGAAGCATGCAAAGTCCTATCATTTTTCTTCTTCTTCTTCTTAGAAGAACTAGGTGCATCTACATTAGTTCTCTGAGAATCTTGCTCAATTCTCTTAGGGTGGCCCTCAGGATACAGAGGTTCCTGAGTCATTCTGCCCCCTCTAGTCACAACTCTAACAGCATTATCATTTTTCTTACTATTTATTTCATTGAGCAAATCATTTTGTGCTTTAAGTACTTGTTCTACTTGACTGGTAACCATAGAAGCATGTTTTCTAATGAGTTTAAGTTCACCTTTAACTCTAGACATAGAATCACCCAAGTGTTCAATCATATAAGCATTACGTTTCAATTGTCTACCAACATAAGCATTGAAATTTTCTCGTTTAACAATAAAATTGTCAAACTCATCTAAGCATTGGCTAGCAAACTTATAACAAGGAATATCACCTTCATCAAATCTATAGAGAGAATTTACCTCTACTACATGTGTCGGGTTATCAAGACCATGTATTTCTTCAATAGGTGGTAAATTCTTAACATCTTCAGCTTTAATACCTTTTTCTTTCATAGATTTCTTTGCCTCTTGCATATCTTCAGGACTGAGAAACATAACACCTCTCTTCTTCGGAGTTGGTTTAGGAGCTGGTTCAGGAAGTGTCCAATTGTTTTCATTGATCAACATATTATTCAATAGCAATTTAGCTTGATCGACAGTTCTTTCCCTGAAAACACAACTAGCACAACTATCCAGGTGGTCTCTGGAAGCATCAGTTAGTCCATTATAAAAAATATCAAGTATTTCATTTTTCTTAGAGGATGATCACGCAAAGCATTAAGTAATTGGAGAAGCCTCCCCCAAGCTTGTGGGAGATTCTTTTCTTCAATTTGCACAAAATTATATATTTCCCGTAAGGCAGCTTTTTTCTTATGAGCGGGAAAATATTTAGTAGAGAAGTAATAAATCATATCGTGGGGACTACGCACACAACTAAGATCAAGAGAATTAAACCATATCTTAGCATCACCCTTTAAGGAGAACGGAAATAACTTAAGGATATAATAGTAGCGAATTTTTTCCTCATTGGTGAATAGGGTGGCTATATCATTGAACTTAGTAAGATGTGCCACAACAGATTCAGATTCATAGCCATGGAAAGGATCAGATTCAACCAAAGTAATTAACTCAGGATCGACAGAGAAATCATAATCCTTGTCAGAAACACACATAGGTGAAGTAGCAAAAGCAGGGTTATATTTCATTCTAGCATTCAAAGACTTTTCTTTAAGCTTAGCTAATAATTTCTTAAGATCATATCTATCATTGCAAGCAAGAAAGTCTCTAGCAGTTTCTTCATCCATAACATAACCCTCAGGAACAACAAGCAGTTCATATCTAGGGGGAGAATCTTCATCATCACTTTCATCAATATTATCAGTTTCATTAATTGCATTCTCTCTAACCCTAGCAATTTGTTCATCAAGAAATTCACCTAGTGGCACAATATTATCAAGCATAGAATTAGTTTCATCATAATTATCATGCATAGCAGAAGTGGCATCATCAAGAACATGCGACATATCAGATTCAATAGTAGGAGTAGGTGTCACAAATTTACTCATAACAGAGGGTGAATCAAGTGCAGAGCTAGATGGCAGTTCCTTACCTCCCCTCGTAGTTGAGCGATAAATCTTGGTTTTTGCGTCTTTCAAGTTCTTCATAGTGATCAATAGATATAAATCCCAAGTACCTCAAAGAATATAGCTATGCTCCCCAGCAACGGTGCCAGAAAATAGTCTTGATAACCCACAAGTGTAGGGGATAACAATAGTTTTTGAGGGTAAAGTATTCAACCCAAATTTATTGATTCGACACAAGGGGAGCCAAAGAATACTCTCAAGTATTAGCAGTTGAGTTGTCAATTCAACCACACCTGGAAGACTTAATATCTGCAACAAAGTATTTGGTAGCAAAGTAATATGGATGTAACGGTAACAACGATAAAAGTAACGGTAGTATTTTTGTAGTGATTGTAACAGTAGCAACGGCAAAGTAAATAAGCAACAAGCAATATGTGAAAAGCTCGTAGGCATTGGATCAATGATGGACAATTATGTTGGATGCGATTCCTCATGTAATAGTTATAACATAAGGTGACACAGAACTAGCTCCAGTTCATCAATGTAATGTGGGCATGTATTCCAAATATAGTCATACGTGCTTATGGAAAAGAACTTGCATGACATCTTTTGTCCTACCCTCCCGTGGCAGCGGGGTCCTATTGGAAACTAAGGGATATTAAGTCCTCCTTTTAATAGAGTATCGGACCAAAGCATTAACACATAGTGAATACATGAACTCCTCAAACTACGGTCATCATCGGGAGTAGTCCCGATTATTGTCACTTCGGGGTTGCCGGATCATAACACATAGTAGATGACTATTGACTTGCAAGATAGGATCAAGAACTCACATATATTCATGAAAACATAATATGTTGCCAGGCCCTAGTGACAAGCATTAAGCATGGCAAAGTCATAGCAACATCAATCTTAGAACATAATGGATAGTAGGGATCAAACCCTAATAAAACTAACTCGATTACATGGTAAATCTCATCCAACCCATCACCGTCCAGCAAGCCTACGGTGGAATTATTCACGCACGATAGTGAGCATCATGGAATTGGTGATGGATGAAGGTTGATGATGACGACGGCGACGATCTCCACTCTCCGGAGCCCCGAACGAACTCCAGATCAGCCCTCCTGAGAGAGATTAGGCCGTGGCGATGGCTCCGTATCGTAAAATGTGATGAATCCTTCTCTCCGGTTTTTTCTCCGTGAAAGTGAATATATGGAGTTGGAGTCGGGGTCGGTGGAGCCTAAGGGGGCCCACGAGATAGGGGGGTGCACACAGGGGGGTGGGCGCGCCCCCACCCTCGTGGAGAGGGTGTGGGCCCCCTGGTCTTGATTCTTTCGCCAGTATTTTTATATATTCCAAAAATATTCTCCGTTGATTTTCAGGTCATTCCGAGAACTTTTATTTCTGCAAAAAAAAACACCATGGCAATTCTGCTGAAAACAACGTCAGTCCGGGTTAGTTCCATCCAAATCATGCAAGTTAGAGTCCAAAACAAGGGCAAAAGTGTTTGGAAAAGTAGATACGTTGGAGACTTATCAATATGTGGGAGATACAAGGTATTCCTCCGGTATCCGGGAGTTGCATGATCCCATAGTCAAAGGAATATGTATCTGACATACAAGAAAACAATAGCAATAAATTGTATGATCAAATGATAAGCTAACGGATGGGTATTGTTCATCACATCATTCTCCTAATGATGTGATCCCGTTATCAAATGACAACTCATGTCTATGGTTAGGAAACCTTAACCATCTTTGATCAATGAGCTAGTCTAGTAGATGCTTACTAGGGATACACTATTTGTTTATGTATTCACGCATGTATTTAAGTTTCCGATCGATACAATTCTAGATTAGTAGAGGCTTACTAGGGACACAACCTTTACCATTAATAAGGAAATATAAAATAATAACAACTTTATTATTGCCTCTAGGGCTTATTTCCTTTAGTCTCCCACTTGCACTAGAGTCAATAATCTATATTAAATTGTAATGAATCTAACACCCATGGAGTTTTGGTGCTGATCATGATTTGCCAGTGGAAGAAGCTTAGTCAACGGGCCTGCCACATTCAGATTCGTATATACTTTGCAAATTTCTATGTCTCCATCCTTGATCTTTTCACGAATGGAGTTAAAGCGTCTCTTGATGTGTTTTGTTCTCTTGTGAAACTTGGATTCCTTTGCCAAGGCAATTGCTCCAGTGTTGTCACAAAAGCTTGTCATTGGACCCGATGCACTAGTTATTACACCTAGACCGGATATGAACTGCTTCATATAGACTCCTTCATGCGCTGGTTCTGAAGCAGCTATGTACTCTGCTTCACACATAGATCCTGCCACGACGCTCTGCTTGGAACTACACCAACTGATAGCTCCACCATTCAAAATAAATACGTATCCGGTGTGTGACTTAGAGTCATCTGGATCTGTGTTGAAACTAGCATCGATGGAACCCTTTACGACGAGCTCTTCGTCACCTCCATGAACGAGAAACATATCCTTCGTCCTTTTTAGGTACTTCAGAATGTTCTTGACCGCTGTCCAGTGATCCAATCTTGGATTACTTTGGTACCTTCCAGCCAAACTTATGGAAAGGCACACATCCGGTCTGGTACACAACATAGCATACATGATAGAGCCTATGGCTGAGGCATAGGGAATGAATTTCATTTTGTCTTTATCTCCTGAAGTGGTCGGGCATTGAGTCTAACTCAATTTCACACCTTGTAACATAGGCAAGAACCCTTTCTTTGACTGACCCATTTTGAATTTTTTCAAAACTTTGTCAAGGTATGTGCTTTGTGAAAACCCTATTAAGCATCGTGATCTATCTCTATATATCTTGATGCCTGATAACCCACAAGTATAGGGGATCACAACAGTTTTCAAGGGTAGAGTATTCAAGCCAAATTTATTGATTCGACATAAGGGGAGCACAAGAATATTCCCAAGTATTAGCAGTTGAGTTGTCAATTCAACCACACCTGAAAGACTTAATATCTGCAGCAAAGTATTTAGTAGAAAAGTAGTATGGAAGTAACGGTAACGGTGGAAAAAGTAACAGTAGCAGTTTTTGTAGTAATTGTAACAGTGGCAACGTAAAAGTAACTAAGCAAAGATCAATATGTGAAAAGCTCATAGGCATTGGATCAGTGATGGATAATTATGTCGGATGCGATTCCTCATGCAACGGTTATAACATAGGGTGACACAGAACTAGCTCTAATTCATCAATGTAATGTAGGCATGTATTCCGAATATAGTCATACATGCTTATGGAAAAGAACTTGCATGACATCTTTTGTCCAAGCCTCCCATGGCAGCGGGGTCCTATTGGAAAGTAAGGGATATTAAGGCCTCCTTTTAATAGAGTACCGGAGCAAAGCATTAACACTTAGTGAATACATGAACTCCTCAAACTACGGTCATCACCGGGAGTGGTCCCGACTATTGTCACTTCTGGGTTGTCGGATCATAACACATAGTAGGTAACTATTGACTTGCAAAATAGGATCAAGAACTCACATATATTCACGAAAACATAATAGGTTCAGATCTGAAATCATGGCACTCGATCTTTAGTGACAAGCATTAAGCATGGCAAAGTCATAGCAACATCAATCTTAGAACATAATGGATACTAGGGATCAAACCCTAACAAAACTAACTCGATTACATGGTAAATCTCATCCAACCCATCACCGTCCAGCAAGCCTACGATGGAATTACTCACGCACGATGGTGAGCATCATGGAATTGGTGATGGAGGAAGGTTGATGATGACGATGGCGACGGATTCCCCTCTGCGGAGCCCTGAACGGCCTCCAGATCAGCCCTCCCAAGAGAGATTAGGCTTGGCGGCAGCTCCGTATCGTAAAACGCGATGAATCCTTCTCTCTCCGAAAGTGAATATTTGGAGTTGGAGTCGAGGTCGGTGGAGCCTTATGGGGCCCACGAGGTAGGGGGACGTGCCCCCACCCTTGTGGACAGGGTGTGGGCCCCCTAGTATTGATTCTTTCATTAGTATTTTTTACAAATTCCAAAAATATTCTCTATGGATTTTTAGGTCATTCCGAGAACTTTTATTTCTGCACAAAAATAACACCATGGAAATTCTGCTGAAAACAACGTCAGTCTGGGTTAGTTCATTTCAAATCATGCAAGTTAGAGTCCAAAACAAGGGCAACAATGTTTGGAAAAGTAGATATGTTGGAGACGTATCAACTCCCCCAAGCTTAATCATTTGCTTGTCCTCAAGCAATTCAGTTGACAAACTGAAAGTGGTAAAGAAAAACTTTTACAAACTCTGTTTGCTCTTGTTGTTGCAAATATGTAAAACCAACATTCAAGTTTTCAGCAAAGATTAGGAACTAACCATATTCATAATAACATTTAGGTCTGATGTTTACTCATATCAATGGCATAATCAACTAGCGAGCAATAATAATAAATCTCGGATGATAACACTTTCTCAAAACAATCATAATATGATATAACTAGATGGTATCTCGCTAGCCCTTTCTGAGACCGCAAAACATAAATGCAGAGCACCTCTGAAGATCAAGGACTGACTAGACATTGTAATTCATGGTAAAAGAGATCCAGTCATAGTCATACTCAATGTAAATTAATAGCAATGCATGCAAATGACAACGATGCTCTCCAACTGGTTCTTTTTAATAAGAGGATGATGACTCAACATAAAAGTAAATTGATAGGCCCTTCGCAGAGGGAAGCATAGATTTGGAGAGGTGCGAGAGCTCGAGTTTCGAAACAGAGATAAATAATATTTTGAGTGGCATACTTTCATTGTCAACATAACAACCAAGAGTTCTCGATTTCTTCCATGCTACACACATTATAGGCGGTTCCCAAACAGAATGGTAAAGTTTATACTCCCCCACCACCAACAAGCACACTCCACGACTAGCCCGGAACAACGGGTACCGTCCATACCAACAACAGTCCTGGGGGAGTTTTGTTTAATTATTTTGATTTGATTTGAGCATGGGACTGGGCATCCCGGTTACCTGCCATTTTCTCATAAATGATGAGCGGAGTCCACTCATCGTGAGAATAAACCACCTAGCATGGAAGATATAGACAACCCTAGTTGATACATGAGCTGTTCAAGCATACAAAACATAATTTTATTTGAAGGTTTAGAGTTTGGCACATACAAATTTACTTGGAACGGCAGGTAAATACCACATATAGGAAGGTATGGTGGATTCATATGGAATAACTTTGGGGTTTATGGAAGTGGATGCACAAGCAGTATTCCCGCTTAGTACAAGTGAAGGCTAGAAAGAGACTGGGAAGCGACCAGCTCGAGAGTGACAACAGTCATGAACATGCATTAAGATTAATCAACAATGGGTGCAAGCATGAGTAGGATATAAATCACCATGAATATAAATATCGTGGAGGCTATGTTGATTTTGTTTCAACTACATGCGTGAACATGTGCCAAGCAAACCACTTGAATCGTTCAAAGGAGGATACTACCCTATCATACCACATCACAACCATTTTAATAGCATGTTGGCACACAAGGTAGACCATTATAAACCCCTAGCTAATTAAGCATGGCATGAGCAACTGCAATCTTGAATTGTCATTGCAAGCATGTTTCATTCATAATAGGCTGAATCGGGAATGTTGAACTAATCATATTTACAAAAACAAGATAGGTCGAGTTCATACCAGCTTCTCTCATCTCAATCAGTCCATCATATATCATCATTGTTGCCTTTCACTCACACGACCGAACTGTGTGAATAATAATAATAATAGTGCACGTGCATTGGACTAAGCTGGAATCTGCAAGCATTTAATACAAGGGGGAAGACAAGGTAATATGGGCTCTTGGTTAAATCAACAATAATGCATATGAGAGCCACTCAACATTTTCATCATGGTCTTCTCCTCTTGACCCCAAAGAAAAGAAAAGAAACAAAACTATTTACACGGGAAAGTTCCCAACAAGAAAAAGAAGAACGAGAAATCTTTTTGGGTTTCCTTTTACTACAGGCATGGAAGGTAAACTAGCTAAAAGCTACAATTAATTTTATTTATTTTTCTTATGGTTTTTCAGACACACAAGAAGAAGGCTTAGAAAATAAAATAAACTAGCATGGGTAGTACAATGAAGAAGTATGAGCACCAACAGCTGGAATAAGTGTGTGAACATGAATGCAATGTCGGTGAGAAATACATACTCCCCCAAGCTTAGGCTTTTGGCCTAAGTTAGTCTATGGCCTCGGATCAAAGCTACTTTCTCCGGGGTACGGAGGAGTGTCCTCTGGGTGCCACTGGCTAGCAATCTCCTCCGGATCCCACTGATAAACCGACTACCGATAAGGGTCAAGTGGTGGCTCCGGCTCAGGCTCTGGAGCTTGTGCCAGGCTCCAGTACGCACAAACGGCTTCTGGCAAGATGAGATACGTGCCTGAAAGTATGTTAAACAAAGAGGGTGCAGGCAAGGTAACAATCTCACAGTACTTTTTATCAAATATCAATTTATACTTAAGCAACTTCTTCTTATCTTTAACAATAAAATCATGTGCTACCATACTCTTATAATCTAGAAAAGCAGGGGCATCAACTTCTCCTCCTTCGCATAATGCCTAATAGGTATCTTAAAATGTTCAGCAAGGCGTGACGCAAAGATGCCTCTGAAGATGGGGCCCTTTGTAGGATTCAGACTTAATCGTTTAGCAATAATAGCGCCTAAGCTAAAAGTGGTATCGCGAAACAAAGCATGGCGCAAAATGGCAATATCAGGGGCACTAAGATTTCCACTGTTCCCACGACCAATTAAGCATCTACTAGCAAATATCGCAAATTAACGTAGAACAAGAAATGTATGCTAGTGATTCTTGCCTCTGAAACTTTCCTCG
Source organism: Secale cereale (assembly GCA_902687465.1). Taxonomy (NCBI): domain Eukaryota; kingdom Viridiplantae; phylum Streptophyta; class Magnoliopsida; order Poales; family Poaceae; genus Secale; species Secale cereale. The sequence goes on from LR738714.1 coordinate 128,085,575, forward strand.
TTTCCCCTACATCAGTTGTATCAATAAACCCCTCCACATCATTACGATGTGGTTCCTCTATGCTACCCGCAAAGGGTATCTTGCAGACCTGACAAAAATCATATAGTGACATCTCCCTAACCTCATCATATACGTGAAACTCCACTGAAGGTGGTGATTTCTTAGCATGGAAATAAAATTTTTGCACAAAAATATTAGTGAGTAAGAGATACTGTTCGCGCTGGTCGTGGAGGAAGTCAGTGAGGCCTGCATTTTCAGCCAAGTAATAAAAATCATCATAAATTCCAGCGTCTCTCAAGAACTCATCACAAGGCCATTCACACGGCCGAACTTCCGTAGTGCGAGGAAGATTGCATTTGGGCTTTTCATTTTCCTCACTCCGCTTATCCTCCGAGCTTCGGCTCTAAGAGCCTCTCAACAATCTCCTCAACATTTTCTTCCTCTGAAAAATTTCTAATTTTTTTAGTGACTCAAAATAAAAGTGAACCAAACTCAACAAGACTGATAGTAACTACTCCCACAAGTGCCTAGAGACTATATCATGCATTAGAGCTACTTTTGAACACATAAATTTGACATGCAAGCTCAAGAACATGGTCACCTAAGCAGATTTTTTTGCAATAAATAAAGCACTAGAACAAAAACTAATTGGACCATCGGAGGAGTCACATACCGAAGAACAATCACCCTAAACAGTTTTGTGAATGGAGCTTTGAGCAAGGAGATTGAAAATGGCAGCAAGATGAGCTAGAACACGGGTTTTAGCTATGGGAGGATTTTTTTCTAGAGGAAGATGAAGTGTGTGGGTGCTGGAATAAGTGGAGGGGGCCACGTGGGACCCACGAGGTAGGGGGGCGCGCCCAGGGGGTGGGCACGCCCTGGACCCTCATGGCCAGGTGGTGTGCCCCCCCCCTCATGTGTTCTCAGTGCCAAATATTCCTAAATATTCCACAAAAAATCATATTTCATTTTCAGGATATTCGGAGAACTTTTATTTTTGGGGTATGTTTATTGTAAGGATAATTCAGAAAACAGACATAAAATACTATTTTTTTGCTTTATTTAATCTAAATAATAGAAAGTAAAAGGAGGGTACAGAGAGTTGTGCTTTCTAACTTCATCCATCTCATCCTCATTAGAAGGAATCCGTTAACAAGGTTGATCAAGTCTTGTTAATAAACTCTTTCCAAATGACATGAGACCGGAGAATTTTTGAATAACACTAGGTTACCTCAATGGGCATATGCATGTCCCCAACAATAAGGATATCATATTTCTTCTTAACAGTAGGAAGTAGGAATTCAAAACCTCCAATAGTAATCGTTGAAATTTTTCCAATAGAATTGATACCATGGACTTGAGGTTGTTTCCTAGGAAAGTGTACCGTATGCTCATTACCATTAACATGAAAAGTGACATTGCCTTAGTTGCAATAAATAACAGCCCCTACAGTATTCAAAAAGGGTCTACCAAGGATAATCGACATACTATCATCCTCGGGAATATCAAGAATGACAAAGTCCGTTAAAATAGTAACGTTGGCAACCACCACAGGCACATCCTCACAAATAGCGACAGGTATATCACTTGATTTATAGGCCATTTGCAAATATATTTCAGTAGGTCTCAACTTATTCAAATCGAGTCTACGGTATAAAGAGAGAGGCATAAGACTAACACCGGCTCCAAGATCACATAAAGCAGTTTTAACATAGTTTATTTTAATGGAGCATGGTATAGTTGGTACTCCTGGATCTCCTAGTTCTTTCATATTCCACCTTTAAAAGTATAATTGGCAAGCATGGTGGAAATTTCAACTTCCAATATCTTTCTTTTATTTGTCACAATATCTTTCATATACTTAGCATAATGATTTGTTTTAAGCATATCAGTCAAACGCATACGCAAAAAGAAAGGTCTAATCATTTCAACAAAACGCTCAAAATCCTCATCATCCTTTTTCTTGGATGTTTTAGGAGGAAAAGGCATGGGTTTCTGAACCCATGGTTCTCTTTCTTTACCGTGCTTCCTAGTAATGAAATCTCTCTTATCATATCGTTGATTCCTTGATTGTGGGTTATCAAGATCAACAACAGGTTCAATCTCTACATCATTGTTATAGCTAGGTTGAGCATCGACATGAAAATTATCATTATCATTTTCACCAGGTTCATGTTCATTACCAGATTGTGTTTTAGCATCAGAAATAGAAATATCATTGGGATTCTCAGGTGTGTCAACAACAGGTTCACTAGAAGCATGCAAAGTCCTACCGTTTCTCTTTTTCTTCTTCTTAGAAGGACTAGGTGCATCAACATTAGTTCTCTGGGAATCTTGCTCAATTCTCTTAGGGTGGCCCTCAGGATACAAAGGTTCCTGAGTCATTCTACCCCCTCTAGTCATGACTCTAAGATCATTATCATTTTTCTTATTATTTAATTCATTTAGCAAATCATTTTGTGCTTTAAGCACTTGTTCTACTTGAGTGGTAACCATATAAGCATGTTTACTAATGAGTTTAAGTTCACCCTTAACTCTAGACATAAAATCATTCAAGTGTTCAATCATATAAGCATTACGTTTCAATTGTCTACCAACATAAGCATTGAAGTTTTCTTGTTTAACAATAAAATTATCAAACTCATCTAAGCATTGGCTAGCAGACTTATTACGAGGAATAACAACTTCATCAAATCTATAGAGAGAATTTACCTTTACTACCTGTGTCGGGTTATCAAGACCATGTATTTCTTCAATAGGTGGTAAATACTTAACATATCCAGCTTTAATACCTTTTTCTTTCATAGATTTCTTTGCCTCTTGCATATCTTCTGGACTGAGAAATAGGATACCCCTTTTCTTTGGAGTTGGCTTAGGAGTTGGTGCAGGAAGTGTCCAATCATTTTCATTACTCAACATATTATTCAATAGCAATTCAGCTTGATCAATAGTTCTTTCCTTGAAAGCACAACCAACACAACTATCCAGGTGGTCTCTGGAAGCATCGGTTATTTCATTATAGAAGATATCAAGTATTTCATTTTTATTGAGAGGATGATCAGGCAAAGCATTAAGTAATCAGAGAAGCCTCCCCTAAGCTTGTGGGAGACTCTCTTCTTCAATTTGGACAAAATTTATATTTCCCTTAAGGCAGCTTGTTTCTTATGAGCGAGAAAATATTTAGGAGAGAAGTAATAAATCATATCCTGGGGACTATGCACACAACCAGGATCAAGAGAATTAAACCATGTTTTAGCATCACCCTTTAATGAGAACGGAAATAACTTAAGGATATAGTAGTAACGGATTTTTTCCTCATTGGTGAATATGGTGGCTATATCATTTAATTTAGTAAGATGTGCCACAACAGTTTCAGATTCATAGCCATGGAAAGGATCAGATTCAACCAAAGTAATTAACTCAGGATCGACAGAGAAATCATAATCCTTATTAGAGATGCAGATAGGTGAAGTAGAAAAACCAGGGTCATATTTCATTCTAGCATTCAAAGACTTTTCTTTCAGCTTAGCTAACAGTTTCTTAAGATCATGTCTATCTTTGCAAGCTAAAAGATCTCTAGCAGTTTCTTCATCCATAACATAACCCTCAAGCGAAACAGGCAATTCATATCTAGGGGGAGAATCTTCATCATCACTTTCATCAATATTATCAGGTTCAATAATTTCATTCTCTCTAGCCCTAGCAAGTTGTTCATCAAGAAATTCACCTAGTGGCACAATATTATCAAACATAGAAGTAGTTTCATCATAAGTATCATGCATAGCAGAAGTGGCATCATCAAGAACATGCAACATATCAGATTCAATAGCAGGTGTAGGCGTCGCAAATTTACTCATAACAGAAGGTGAATCAAGTGCAGAGCTAGATGGCAGTTCCTTACCTCCCCTCGTAGTTGAGGGAAAGATCTTGGTTTTTTCATCTCTCAAGTTCTTCATAGTGATCAACAGATATAAATCCCAAGTGAGTCAAAGAATATAGCTATGCTCCCTGGCAACGGCGCCAGAAAATAGTCTTGATAACCCACAAGCATAGAGGATCGCAACAGTTTTCGAGGGTAGAGTATTCAACCCAAATTTGTTGATTCGACACAAGGGGAGCCAAAGAATATTCTCAAGTATTAGCAGTTGAGTTGTCATTTCAACCACACCAGAAAGACTTAATATCTGCAGCAAAGTATTTAGTAGAAAAGTAGTATGCAAGTTACGGTAACGGTGGCAAAAGTAACAATAGCAGTTTTTGTAGTAATTGTAATAGTGGCAACGAAAAAGTAACTAAGCAAAGATCAATCTGTAAAAAGCTCGTAGGCATTGGATCAGTGATGGATAATTATGTCGGATGCAATTCCTCATGCAACGGTTATAACATAGGGTGACACAGAACTAGCTCCAGTTCATCAATGTAATGTAGGCATGTATTCCGAATATAGTCATACGTGCTTATGGAAAAGAACTTGCATGGCATCTTTTGTCCAACCCTCCTGTGGTAGCGGGGTCCTATTTGAAACTAAGGGATATTAAGGCCTCCTTTTAATAGAGTATTGGACAAAAGCATTAACACTTAGTGAATACATTAACTCCTCAAACTACGGTCATCACCGGGAGTGGTCCCGATTGTTGTCACTTCGGGGTTGCCGGATCATAACACATAGTAGGTGACTATTGACTTGCAAGATAGGATCAAGAACTCACATATAATCATGAAAGCATAATTGGTTCAAATCTGAAATCATGGCACTCGGGACCTAGTGACAAGCATTAAGCATGGCAAAGTCATAGCAACATCAATCTTAGAACATAATGGATACTAGGGATCAAACCCTAACAAAACTAACTCGATTACATGGTAAATCTCATCCAACCCATCACCGTCCAGCAAGCCTATGCTGGAATTACTCACGCACGGTGGTGAGCATCCTGGAATCGGTGATGGAGGAAGGTTGATGATGACGATGGCAATGGATTCCCCTCTCCGGAGCCCCGAACGGACTCCAGATTAGCCCTCCCGAGAGAGACTAGGGCTTGGCGGCGGATCCGTATTGTAAAACGCGATGAATCCTTCTCTTTGTTTTTTTCTCTCCGAAAGTGAATATATGGAGTTGGAGTCGAGGTCGGTGGAGCCTCAGGGGGGCCGCGAGGCAGGGGCGCGCCCAGGTGGGGCAGGCGCGCCCCCACCCTCATGGACAGGGTGTGCCCCCCTGGTCTTGATTCTTTCGCCAGTATTTTTTGTAAATTCAAAAAATATTCTCCGTGGATTTTCAGGTCGTTCCGAGAACTTTTATTTCTGCACGAAAATAACACCATGGCAATTCTGCTGAAAACAGCGTTAGTCCGGGTTAGTTCCATTCAAATCATGCAAGTTAGAGTCCGGAACAAGGCCAAAAGTGTTTGGAAAAGTAGATACGTTGGAGACGTATCAATGCCCAATATATAAGTAGCTTTACCGAGGTCTTTCATTGAAAAATTCTTATTCAAGTATCCTTTTATGCTATCCAGAAATTCGATATCATTTCCAATCAACAATATGTCATCCACATATAATATAAGAAATGCTACAAATCTCCCACTGACTTTATTTTAAATGTAGACTTCACCGTAAGTTTGTATAAAACCATATGCTTTGATCACCTCATCAAAGAGTATATTCCAACTCCGAGATGCTTGCACCAGTCCATAGATGGATCGCTGGAGCTTGCACACTTTGTTAGCACCTTTAGGATTGACAAAACCTTCTGGTTGCATCATATACAACTCTTCTTTCAGAAATCCATTATGGAATGCAGTTTTGACATCCATTTGCTAGATTTCATAATCATAAAATTAGGCAATTGCTAACATGATTTAGACAGACTTAAGCATCGCTACGGGTGAGAAAGTCTCATCGTAGTCAACTCCTTGAACTTGTCAAAAACCTTTTGCGATAAGTCGAGCTTTGTAGACAGTAACATTACCATCAGCATCAGTCTTCTTCTTGAAGATCCATTTATTCTCTATGGCTTGCCGATCATCGAGCAAGTTCACCAATGCCCACACTTTGTTCTCATACATGGATCCTATCTCAGATTTCATGGCCTCAAGCCATTTTTCGGAATCTGGGCTCTTCATAGCTTTTTCATAGTTTGAAGGTTCGCCGTTGTCTAACAACATGACTTCTAGGACAGGGTTACCGTACCACTCTGGTGCGATAGGTGTTATGGTCGACCTTCGAGGTTTAGTAGTAACTTAATCCAAAGTTTCATGATCATCATGGTTAGCTTCTTCTCTAGTTGGTGTAGGCATCATGGGAACAGTTTTCTCTGATGAGCTAATTTCCAATTTGAGAGAAGGTACAATTACCTCATCAAGTTCTACTTTCCTCCCACTCACTTCTTTTGAGAGAAATGCCTTCTCTAGAAAGGACCCATTCTTAGCAACAAAGATCTCGCCTTCAGATCTATGGTAGAAGGTGTACCCAATAGTTCCTTTTGGGTATCCTATGAGGACGCACTTCTCCGATTTGGGTTCAAGCTTATCAGGTTGAAGCTTTTTGACGTAAGTGTCTCAACCCCAAACTTTAAGAAACGACAACTTTGTTTTTTTTGCCAAACCACAGTTCATACGATGTCGTCTCAACGAAGTTAGATGGTGCCATATTTAACGTGAATGCAGCTGTCTCTAATGCATAACTCCAAAACGATAAAGGCAAATCGGTAAGAGACATCATAGAACGCACCATATCCAATAGAGTACAGTTACGATGTTCGGACACACCATTATGTTGTGGTGTTCCAGGTGGCGTGAGTTGTGAAATTATTCCACATTGTTTTAAATGAAGGCCAAACTCGTAACTCCAATATTTGCCTCCGCGATCACATTGTAGAAACTTTATTTTCTTGTTACGATGATTCTCTACTTCACTCTGAAATTCTTTGAACTTTTCAATTGTTTCAGACTTGTGTTTAATCAATGAAATATACCCATACCTACTCAAATCATACGTGAAGGTGGGAAATTAATGATACCCGCCGCATGCTTGAACACTCATCGGACCGCATACATCGGTATGTATTATTTCCATTAAGTCATTAGCTTGCTCCATTGTTCTGGAGAACGTAGTTTTAGTCATCTTGCCCATGAGGCATGGTTCGCAAGTATCAAATGATTCAGAATCAAGTGATTCCAAAAGTCTACCAGCATGGAGTTTCTTCACGCGCTTTACACCAATATGACCTAAACGGCAGTGCCACAAGTATGTTGCACTATCATTATCAACTTTGCATGTTTTGGCATCAATATTATGAATATGTGTATTACAACGATCGAGATTCAATAAGAATAGACCATTCCTCAAGGGTGCATGGCGATAAAAGATATTACTCATATAAATTGAACAACCATTATTCTCTGATTTAAATGAATAACTGAAAGTGTGTTATATCGACTAGGGGGGGGGGTGAATAGACAATTTTTACAAATTCGTCACCGAGGAGATTCTAGCTGAGGAATTTCCTTAGCAACGAACTACTTAGCAGCGGAATACATACTCAAGTGCAAGCATAACAAGACAGTAGCATGGTCATCATGACGAAATTAAAACAAGCACAGAGTACAAGTAACGTGTAAACAAGATAAGCAGGTTGAGGATTGAAGACTGAAGAAATTGAGTTGAAGAAATTGAGGAAGTCTTCAGTCAAAGTCTTCAAACAGTAAAGATCAAGTTCATCAACACATGAATGAGTAAAAAAAGGGTTGAGGAAATAGAACCAGTAGGCTTGATGAAGAGAATGATTTGTTTGACCAGTTCCAACTCCTGTGACAGTTGTACGTCTGGTTAGGGTGGCTAGGTATTTAAACCTGAGGACACACAGTCCCGGACACCCAGTCCTGGACACATAGTCCAAGACACCAAGTCCTCACCGTATTCCCCTTGAGCTAAGGTCACACAGACCTCGCCAATCACTCGTGGTAAGTCTTCACAGGTGACTTCCAAACCTTCACAGACTTGGTCACTCGGTGATCCACAATTCCTCTTGGATACTCTAGACCATTGATGCCTAACCGTGTGGAAGTTCACAATCTTCAAAGGTAACAAGCGTCGGCTCCACACAGGAACACTCTCTTCAGTGATGCTCAATCACTTTGGGGTTTTAGGTGTTTGGGTCTTGGTTTTTTCCTCACTTGATGATTTTCGCTCAAAGTCCTCGGAGGATGGGTTGCTCTTATGAAAAGTGTCAGTTTCTCTCAGAGCAGCCAACCAACTAGTGGTTGTAGAGGGCGGCTATTTATAGCCTAGGGAGCAGCCATACATGATAAGACATAAATGCCCTTAAATGACATGACCGTTAGGTGGATAAGATATTTTGGGACAGCTGGCGCATAACACAGCAACGGAAATTGAGCTCTCAAATTCCTCAGGGCTATCATGTTCCTCACTTGTAGGCAATGCGCACTGGTGAATTCCAAACTCCTCATTTAAAACAAATTCCTCAAAGACCAGAAGAACTTCGTCTCTGTCATTGAAGAAATTGACTGAACTGTATGAGATTTCCAATGGCTTCACTCGAAAGGATTGGGTAGTGTAGCTTTGAGTTGAGCATCACTTGGAAATATGTTTCCTTAGTTTTACCTCGACCCCCTTTAACAATACGGTGTTTCCTATGACTCAAAAAAGGGAAAATTAAAGTACGAAAACAAAAGTCTTCACGCTTCATAATCCTCGCATGAATATCCAAGTCTTCAACGTCACACCAATTTCCTCACTTTCAAAGTATTCAAGAAAACCAATGTCTTCAACTGAGGACATACATTTTTAGGGGTCGACTTTCTTCATAAATATCAAACTCCTCATAGAATTATAAGTCCAGTGTACACTCAAAAACACATTAGTCCCTTAACCTATAAGTCTTCAATACACCAAAATCACTAAGGGGCACTAGATGCACTTACAATCTCCCCCTTTTTGGTGATTGATGACAAATAGGTTAAGTTTTCAATGGGTATAAACATATTAAGTGTAACAACCGATATTGAGGAATTTGATTACAAGATATAGAAGAACTCCCCCTGAAGGTGTGCATTTATGAGGATTTTGCTTGAGTTAGCAAATGCACATTGTAGAGTAATATCATGGAGATCTCCCCCTATATCTTGTAATTCATACACACATTTAACATATGATATGAAGAATTTGAAATGCATGATGAAATATGGTGTCTAACGAAATTCAGCATGCATGCATTAAGGTATTGAGGAAGTAAGCATGCAGGAAGCAGTTCAAAAAGTGTCAGACCACCATCGGACTTAAGTTTACAACTCATAAGATCAAACACCTCAGAAGAACGAGCGTTGTAACTTAATGAAAATATAGCTCATAATAGAGACCCACTTGAAGACTAACTCAAATCCCCCCTTTGTCATCAAATGAACAAAAGGGACTAAAAATGAGGACTAACGCCCCTGAAGAATATCATCACGAAGTTGATGGAGGAGCACCAGCGTTGTTGGGGTCGTTCGTTGATGTAGGTCCTGCTGCAGTGTCGTCCAAGTCTTCAGCTTCATCCGTCGCGCGCGATGAAGAAAATGAGCTTGTGACCAGCTGAGGAACTTTGACCTTCTTGAATTTCTTCGAAGGTGGCTGAGACCAGACAAAGTCCTGTTGGTATTCCATCTCCTTGAGTTCTTCAGCATTGAAGTGATGCGAAAGAATAGCCCAAGTGTAGTTGAAGATTTCATGCGCATAGTAGTGATTGTTCTTCAAAGTGTTATGAGTGTCAGTCATGTTTTGAAGAATTGCAGCAAACTGGCGATTGACCCACTTGTGATTTCGATCAACTTTCTGATGAAGACTGAGGAGAAGCTCACGGCCAGTCATCACACGTGGAATAGTTGCTTGAGGAATGTGCTTTCAAGCATTTGCGGCTGTGTCTTGGGTTGCGAAATCATCATTTGTGGAATAGGATGCAACTTTGCGAATCTGCCCATCCAAAGGATGAGTACCTTCATCAATGATAGCAGCTTTGCCTTTTCCGTCAACTTAGGAAATTTTCCGTTTGAGGACTTTGACCGGAGGCAAATAGATGAGGTGATTCTTAAAGTCAGCCTTGTATGCAATTTAAGACCTTGTTCTTATGAATCTCATAATCCAGGGAGCATAAGGCTTCAACTCAAAAGGTGACAGTGCGACATTCACCAAAGTCCTCATGAAGAAATCATGATAGTTGATGGGAATCCAATGCATGATATTGAACAACAGATTCTTCATGATGCCAACAATGTCTTCTTCTTCAGAATTGTGGCCTTTGATAGGACTGAGGGTTTTGGTGAGAATGCGATATATTGTTCTTGGCACATATAGAAAATCATTCACTAGGAAGGTTGTTCTTGGAGGGTGGCGAGCCTTCCAAGGCGTCATCAACACTTGCGTTAGATGATTTGGAAGTTTAGGTTCCTCATATATCAATCTTGAGCCTTAGGCTGGAGGCTGAATAGGGACGACATGAAGCAATTCAGAAGCTGGAGCTTTATAATGAGTGTTGTCAGTTGAGGGAGTCCTGTATTCAGGGGTCCTCACGCATCTAGGTCAATGAAGCTGGGCCGCACTGGTGGGCCGCATAAAGAAGAAGCAGAAGACCTTCCCCCGTATTAGGTCACGACTCCTATGTACGTAGAAAGGCAGGTTTTGAGTCTGGATGTGTTAATTACTTCCTCCCCAAGTGACCCTTGTAACCCTTGGTCTTCTCAGGCGTGTATATAAGCTGAGGGGTTTAGTCTGTAGAGGGATCATCATCATTACAATATCCCCATTGGTTAGACCTAGGGTTTAGCAATTAGGATCTCGTGGTAGATCAACTCTTGTACACATATTCATACATACTAATATAGCAGGAAGTAGGGTTTTACCTCGATCGAGAGGGCCTGAACCTGGGTAAACATCGTGTCCCCTGCCTCCTGTTACCATCGCTCAGGCGCATAGCTTGGGCCCCCATACCTGAGATCTGCCGGTTTTGACACCGATAATGGTGCTTTCATTGAGAGCTCTGCTGTGCGCTCGCAGTAAGCGATCGATGGCACACCTTTTCATCAACGACGATATCACCCTCGGAAACAACTTGGCTATCGCCAGGTTCTCCAGCTCGGCGGGTTCACCATATGCACCCGCATGGCCTTGGGGGCGGCCGCACCCTATGCGGTCATCGAGCATCACCTTTACGCCGATTCCGGCTATTCCAATGACGCGACTTTGGCAGAACTCTCGCCCTTAAACGAGCTGCTGGATCGCATCGCCGCCCTGGGGCTCTTATCGCCAGGAGATCAGATCGGACTTAAATCCGGCCATGATGAGATTGACCCTTCTTCGATTAATCATCTGGTAGCAACAGTCGAGGATGAAGCCGTAGAGACTTCCCCTCTCCAGATGGAGACCGCCATAGTATGGATCTCCGAACCCATCGAGCCGAACACCTCCTTGTCAGGAGACGCACTATGTTCCTTGAGCTCTGGGACCGACGCCGGACCCGAAGGGCAATCAGACCCCATCGAGTCCGGATTGTCATCGATAGAGGTTGTTAAAACCCCAAATACTACTCTGGGTTTGGATTTAAATTACCAACACCCACCTACCCTGGGAAAAACTCTTCAAGTAAATCCGAAATCCCGGACATAGATGATCTCACGAACATACAACAGCAGCCCGGGGAAACGGGCAACCACTTCTGGGCCAGATTCTTACTTGTTAAAAACAAGATCAGGGACTGCTGGGACGACAAAGAGGTCGCTTTATTTCATCGCAATTGCACGGACGAGGGAGTCTTGAACGCCCTCAACCGACGTCACGCTCTAAGTTTCACAGAATTATCGCAGTTAGTACGAAAGTTCTACACAATGGAAAATACTTGGAGAGCCCAGAATACACCTCTGGAATGGTCCATCTCCGGACAGTACGTTACCAAAGCTAAACGGACTTACCCTAGTTGGTTAGCCGATAGCATTCTTATGGGCAAGAAGAACAAGCCTATTTCAAGGCACATGTCCGTACTGGACAAACTACTCGATACACCTTGCCAAATACACGCAACCCCGGATAATGTCCCAAACCATCTCCTTAGAGCATGCTGGGTACTCCGGCAGGTAGCATAAAGCAATACGGCACTTCTTGCCACTACCGCACCTCGGGAGAATGACATCAATGTCTTCACTGTCTTCGAGACATTCCCTTCAAAAAACCGTCGCAAGAGAGCAAATCGCGAACTTGCCGATGTCTACCAAATTAGCTCTGCAAGCCCATGGAGTGACATGGCAATCAGTTTTTCTGCCGCAGACGCACCCCGAGTCCAACCGGTCCGAGCATCAGCAACTCTTGTACTGGCCCCAATAGTATATGGCTTTCGCCTCACTAAAGTACTTATGGACGGAGGAAGAGGACTAAACCTCATATATGAGGAGACGCTTGCAAAAATGCAGGTCGAGAAATCCCGCATTGAGCACACCAACACAACCTTTAGGGGAATTATACCAAGCCGCAAGGCGAAGTGTTCAGGAAACATTAAGCTCGATGTAGTGTTCGGCTCACCCGACAACTACATATCGGAGGAACTACTCTTTCACATTGTTCCCTTTCACAGCGGATACCACACCCTTCTAGGACGGGACGCTTTCTCACGCTTTCAAGCTATACCCCATTACGGGTACATGAAGCTTAAAATGCCAGGGCCCAATGGGTTGATCACAATAATAAGTGATCCGGATAGAGCACTCTGCGCCGAAAACAAAACGACATCCTTAGCCTTAGAGGCATTATCCGAAATTCTCATGGCTGAAGAATTAACAACCCTACGATCAAAGGTGGATGCCGACGACATCATCCTCGCCAAAAGATCGAAGTCTACCTCCTTAAAACCCGCTGACGAAATCATCGAATTTCAAGTGCACCCAACGGACCCTAATAAAACAGCATCCATCGGGGCACAGCTAGATCCGGCGGTAGACAGCGCATTATGCGCCTTCCTTCGGGAAAATTGGGATATATTCACCTGGCACCCTTCAGATATGCCAGGAATCCCACGTAGGCTGGCCGAACAGAGCCTCAATATTATAAAAGGGTTCAAACCCGTCAAGCAGTCACTGCGACGATTTTCTGAACCCAAAAGACAAACAATGGGAGAAGAGTTAGCCAAACTATTGGAAGCCGGATTCATAAGAGAAATCAAACATCTGGACTGGCTAGCTAACCTAGTCATGGTACCAAAGAAGGATAAATCCTAGCGCCTCTGTGTTGATTTCACAGACTTGAATAAGGCTTGCCCAAAGGATCCGTTCCCCTTGCCCCACATGGACCAAATTATCGATGCAATGGCGGACATGACTCGCTGTGCTTCCTTGATGCTTACTCAGGATACCATCAGAAAAAGATAAAGAATCCGATCAGGCCGCAATGGCATTCGTTACACCATACGACCCTTTTTGTTTCAACACTATGCCCTTCGAACTTAAAAATACTGGCGCCACATATCAACGCATGATTCAAACATGGTTAGATTTTTTTTGTCAAAACAGTGGAGGCATATGTTGATGACGTAGTCGTAAAGACCAAACACGTCAAAACCTTGGCGGATGATCTCCGCCTTACGTTCGCCAACCTCCGAGGATATGACATAAGGCTCAATCTGGAAAAATGTGTCTTCGGCGTTCCAGCCGGAAAGCTATTAGGGTTCATCGTATCCCATAGAGGAATTGAAGCTAAACCAGCTAAAATCCGGGCCCTGTCAGAACTCAAAATACCAACCGATCTCAAGCAAGTGCAAAAACTAGCAGGCTGCGTAGCGGCTTTAAGCCGCTTCATCTCCAAGTTAGGAGAAAAAGCATTGCCACTTTATAGATTGCTACGACGCACTGACAATTTCGAATGGACAAATGCGGCCACAACCGGATTGGAAGAAATAAAAGCTTTACTAGCAAGCAACCCAATCCTAGCCGCCCCCGGTGTTGGCGAACCAATGATGCTGTACAGATCAGCCACTCACCAGGTGGTGAGTGCCGTGCTCGTCGTCGAACGATCCAAAGAGGGACATAAATTCCCCGTTCAAAAGCTCGTATACTATGTATCCGAGGTTCTCACACCGTGTAAATCACGGTACCCCCACTATCAAAAAATTGCCTATGCAGTCTTCATGTCATCTCGGAAACTACGGCACTACTTTTAAGAATGTTCGATCACAGTGGCATCCGAGGTACCACTCAATGATATTATCAATAATAAAGATGCCACGGGACGCATAGCAAAATGGGCCATTGAGCTCCTACCGTTCAAAATATCTTACAAGCCGCGCCGGACTATTAAATCCTAGGTGTTGGCGGACTTCATCGCAGAATGGAACGAAGCTGAACTCCCTAAGGAGTATGGCTCATACTCCCACTGGACAATGTACTTCGACGGTTCCAAAATGCTATCCGGACTGGGGGCCGGTGTAATACTGACATCTCTAATAGGGGATACAGTTCGGTACGTTTTACAAATCATGTATACGGACTCGAACAATGCGGCCGAATATGAGGCCCTATTGCATGGTCTCCGACTAGCCGTATCCATGGGCATCCGACGCCTCGAGGTACGCGGAGACTCAAACCTCACCATCTCCCAAATCAATGGGGATTTTGATGCGAAGGATTAAAAAATGGCAGCTTATCGCAACGTCATATTAAAAATGTCGGCTCGATTTGAGGGGTTGGAATTCCATCACGTAGCCCGGGATAATAACTAGGCACGTACTCGCACACATGGGAACTAAACACGACCCCGTCCCACCGAACACATTTGTTGAATGGTTGTTTAAGCCATCAGTAACATGGCAGGATTCAAGCGGCGATACGAATGAAGATCCGAACACACCCCCAGCCGAACTCAATCACGACGTCATCGGAGAGCCAAGCATGGACATAACTCCTTCGGCTCATGAAATCATGGCTGTTATAACCACCTGGACAGAGCCTTTCCTTGCCTACCTTAATAGACAGGAATTCCCCGATGACCAGAATGAGGCCCGCCGCATAGTCCAGCGCTCTAAAGCCTACAAAGTTCACGAAGGTGAACTATACAAGAAAAGCACATCTGGTATTCTCCAAAGGTGCATCTCAGAAGAAGTGGGAAGGCGATTTCTCACTGAAATACATGCCGGAATGGGCGGTCACCATGCTGCAGCAAGGGCACTCGTAGGCAAGGCTTTTCGCGCTGGCTTTTACTAGCCTACTTCCCGAGCAGATGCCCAAACCTTAGTCCAACATTGCGTTGGCTGCCAGCTTTTTTGCAAATCAAAGTCACATGCCTCCCACCGCACTAAGAACAATCCCCATTACTTGGCCTTTTGCGGTCTGGGGGCTTGATATGGTCGGACCCCTTAAAGGGGGAAGTCATAAAAGAAAATACTTACTGGTGATGGTGGACAAATTCACTAAATGGATAGAAGCCAAGCTAGTAAAAACAGCTGAAGTAGGACGTGTGATAGATTTCATATCCAGCGTAGTACACCATTATGGTGTCTTGCATAGTATTATCATGGATAATGGCTCCAATTTCACAGCTGACGAGGTAAAAAAAATGGTGCGCAAAGTTGGGTATAAAACTCGACTACACTTCCATATACCATCCTCAAACAAGTGGTCAAGTCGAAAGGGCCAATGGTCTGATTATGAGCAGCACTAAACCCCGACTAGTGCGCTCCCTACGGGAGTCTGATAAACACTGGGTCGAAGAGCTTGACTGTGTACTCTGGGGGCTGCGGACCACGCCCAATCGTACGACCGGATATACACCTTTCTTCATGGTGTGCGACGCAGAGGCTGTCCTGCCCTGCGACATTATCCATGACTCACCTAGAGTGCGCATGTACGAGGAAAGAGAGGCCGAGCTAGATCGGCATAACGACCTAGATAGACTTGAAGAGGAGCGTGATACAGCGCTGACACGTTCTGCATTTTACCAACAACAGGCTAGGTGATACCAAAGCAGGGAAGTGCGGTCCTAGACATACAACGTCGGCGAACTCGTTTTACGCCTACCGAAGAAGAAAAGGGACAAGCTCAAACCAAAATGGGAGGGCCCCCTCATTATCGACGAAGTACTCACCGGTGGAGCCTATCGCCTTCGCAATGCACAGGATAACCGCCTTGAGCCGAATCCTTGGAACGCTGCCAGGCTCCGAAGATTCTATGGATAGTTCGATAGCAATTTGTTCCTCTTTATAAGTTAGGTTTTGTCTTTTATTTTCTTGTTTCTCATTTCATTTACCTGGCAAGTATTCGGCTCGCCCGAACTGCCACAGGACGAGCACGTCCGCACATATACCTGGGGGCTTCTTTAAAGAAGCCCATCATCAACAAAGCTTCTTGCTTAGAAATGTTGCCTATTTTTACAGTTCATCCTTGCCATTATATGCATCGATATGACTTAAGTTCTGGCCAAGCTGGGTTGCCTGGCTCCTATGCTTACCCCTACGTTTCCGATTGTTCGGCTAGGGTGTAAAGGGAGCACCTCTGCGATTGTTACAGCCGGGTAATCCAGATATGTACCTCAGACTGGGTGAAGCCGAAATCTAGTGCTCTTAAGGGAATAATTGGTGGGTGGATACACGACATATCGCATTCTAAAGCGTATTTTAAAAATCACAGGAAAGGGCTTCCTACTATCCCCATCATGTGATTGAATGCCCAGGCTTGCATCTTTATGCACGCCGACCCAGGGAAAGGAACCCCTAATGGAACTATTCTCTCTAGAAGATGTTTCTTATGTTAAATAGTAATATAACATAACTCCCCGAACTCAGTTCGTCTGTTCAAGCAATTATGACCGGATTGCCTGGTTTCCGAACATATCACGTGCTCGTCACAGATATAGTATTCGGACACACTCCAGCCTTCGGGTTTATGGAGGTCAAAGCAGATGGTCGGCAATGACAAACTTTATATAAATTCGGTGGGAGATAAGTTTGATGGTAAAAGTACATGGATACATAGTATCAAATGACTATTCATTTTCTATTCCCTCTATCAGGCGGTCTAGTACACAGTCCTGTTGGGACAACTTAGCAGCTGAACCTACTTGGTCATATACCAAATGCGGAGGAATTTCTCGTCCATCAGGCCCTCGAGGTCCTACACGGGCCATGTGATTTGGATCAAGGCGAGTAAAACGCGCCTTCACCATAGCCCATGCTTCTCGAGCACCCATGCGGCATGCTGAGGCTTTCCATAGTTCAAAGCGGCACCGAGCCCCTTTGAACAGGTCCGCCAAGTCCTCCATAGATTCTGGAGGGGAGTCACCAGGCCATAGAGCTCTGGCCATATTTTTCATGGCCTTACGAGCCTGTTCGTGGACCCTGGAAAGCTCCTGCAGCACGTCGCCCTCAAATCCGGACACCCCGCCTTCCGGCTGACCAGTTAATAAACCTGCAGGAAAAGTTTTTATAAGAAACTTTTAAAATTGTGAGACTATAAGGAGAGCTAGGTATAAGAAACATACTAAACATGCCGCTTCTTAGCCCCTAGTTCTCCTCCAAGGCGCTTGAGAGTTGGGCCTTTACGCCCTTCGCTCCTGTTTGAGCCTAATATTTATATCCTGCACTTGGTTCCTTTTTTCCACCGCCTGCCTTAGTGCACGCTCGCCAGCGGCTTTTTCCTCTTCGGTAAACTTCTTGTCCGCCAAAGCAGCTCTTAGCTTCCTCTCCAGTTGGTCGGTCGATCCTGTTGCTGTATTACACATTAGTATATACATCATAGTAATCAGCAAAACTGTCATAGTTTCCAGACAGAATTATTCTTACCAACAACATCCTTTCCGGATTCCTTCGAATTTTTCAATTCGGCAAGTTGGGTCTAGCACTGCTCAAGTTCCTTGGACAAAGAGTTATTCTTTTCTCGAATGACCTATATAAATGCAACGATCCTCAAATCAGTTGTACCAACTGCTTTAAGTCTCGGGGGCTACTGGCAGGATAATACTCAAATAACAAAAAATTACCTTCATATCCTTTGAAAGCTGATGAGTGGCTCCGGCGAGTCCGTCTTGAGAGGCTCGAATATAGGCATCGGTAGAAGTAAGGGCGTTGAACACCTCCATAGAGAAGCTAGGGTCACACATGGCTGCTTTCTGTCGCCGATGAATCATCGCGACCTCCACTTCAGAATTGGTAGCGGATACTTCACCCGAATCCTCCCGGAGAGTACATTCTGGCACCGAATTAGCACTCACCCTTGACGGGCCCGGTGCCGGATTAGCTGGAACTTGGCCTGCGTCACCTCCGGAGACAGGCCGGCTTGCATTCCTCCTAAAAGGAATAGACAATGCGAAAAGTTATAATAATAGTTTCACCACCGAGCACATGATAAAACAAACATACCTCTTTGAAGGTCCGCTGGAAATCGTGGTCCTTTTCTGCTTCATAAACTCGCCCGGCGCGGGCACCGCCCTCCGGGTTAGCGGCCAACGCACAGTTCGACGTGAGGAGCGCCGTCCCTGCTTAAACATAAAAGAATACAATGGGTAAATGCGCGCTGGGAATCTTCTCATTGGCGAGATCTACCCTAAATTGCTTACACTAGACGAAGTAGTAAGGCCCGGGTAATCGGCCACTATAGCCACCAAGGTGCCCCCATGGCAGACATGATAGAAGACTCCCTCTTCTAACTCTATTCCTACATCCGGATCTTCTTCGTATCCGGGCCCGCTTTTTGGAATGGGTCCTCTGGCTGCGGGGTGGGATTGTTAATCCCCCTTACCACCTTCCTCCACTCATGTCAGGAGCAACCGAACACAGTTCGGTTAAAACCTCATAATTAAAAACATATAAACAACCAAGGAGAAGGACTTACCCAGTCGGGAAGATTATACATGGAAAGGGCTTCCCGGCATGTTAAACGGATGAAATCCTGCTTCTCTCTCTTATAGAGGCCTTCCAGGATTGCACCTAGAATGGCAGGGTCATCCAGATCCAGGCACAGGCGACGCGAGGCATCATTCTGACCATTATAGTGATACATTGGAAGACCTCTAACCTCTGACCAGCACAGGCTGCACAGGTCGCTTCATCGAAATGGCCATCACTTCGATCATAGTTAATCCCGAACAGGCAAGGAATTTGAACTTGCCGGACAGTCAGTTAACCTCCGCACTCTCTTCCTCTGAGTGACCCTGGGGACGCCAGTTTAAAAGCTTCTTTGGAGGAGCACTGGAATACGGGGGAAGTCCTTGCCGATCTGGATCCGGCAAAGCGACATCCTCGATGTAAAACCACTCCGAGGGCCACTCATCGGATGCCTTCTTTGGAGTACCGGGCAGGTAACCTATCCCGGCTATACGCCATACTTCGGCGCTCCCAACTTCAAATACGGATCCTTCCTCCGATCGAGGAACGGGGCAGAAGTACCTCCCCCATAGCTCAAAGTGGGGCTCGCAGCCCAAAAATAGTTCGCATAAAGTGACAAAACCCGCAATGTGCAGGATTGATGCTGGAGTAAGATTGTGTAGTTGGAGGCCGTAAAACTCCAGGAGACCCCTAAGAAAGGGATGGACCGGGAACCCCACACCTCTTAGAAGGTAGGGGACTAAACGTACCCGCTCTCCCTTGGAGGGGATGAGAAAGCACTCCGCCAGGGCTTGGTTGTTGACAGACATTAGTCCGGCCCGGACGGGGACTAGATCCACCGGAGGGAGATACCCCTGTGATTGCAGTGTTCGCAAATGCGCGTGGGACAGGGAGCAGCTTTTCCAATCTCCTGCACTAGGGCCATGAGGGCGAGAGGAGGAGCTCGGTACACTAGCCATATCTGAAGATTTTTTGCAGGCACTAGGGACTTCTTCCGCGTGGAATGAGATGGAGAAGCGATTGGATCTATTCTCTTATATAGGAGTTTTCTCTGAATAGTTAGGGGGTATTTGCAAAAAGACGCCCAGACGGTTTGCATTCATTGGACACGTGGAAGCCAAGGCGACAGCGGCGAGGAACCGACATGTTATAATATTTAAAGAAGCCGAACTATCATCCAAAAGGACTCATCTTGCAAGACCGAAGACATAGGCCGGAATACAATCTCGTCCTTGAAGGCAAGTCCGGGGGCTACTGAGGGAGTCGTGTATTCAGGGGTCCTCACGCATCTAGTTCAATGAAGCTGGGCCCCACTGGTGGGCCGCATAAAGAAGAAGCCGAAGACCTTCCCCCGTATTCGGTCACGACTCCTATGTACGTAGAAAGGCAGGTTTTGAGTCCGGATGTGTCAATTGCTTCCTCCCCAAATCACCCTTGTAACCCTAGGTCTTCTCAGGCATGTATATAAGCCGAGGGGTTTAGTCTGTAGAGGGATCATCATCATTACAATATCCCCATTGGTTAGACTTAGGGTTTAGCCATTACGATCTCGTGGTAGATCAACTCTTGTACACATATTCATCCATACTAATATAGAAGGAAGTAGGGTTTTACCTCGATCGAGAGGGCCTGAACCTGGGTAAAAATCGTGTCCCCTGCCTCCTGGTACCATCGATCCTCAGGCGCACAGCTTGCCCCCCCTACCCGAGATCTGCCGGTTTTGACACCGACATTAGTAATCCAGTCCAACACCCATGAGTTGATGTCAGCAGCGTTACCAGTCAGGTGCAAGGTTACATAGAATTGAAGAATTAGCTCTTCATTCCAATCATAGATGTCAGAACAGAAGCTTAGAAGCCCAGCTTCATGCTGCAAATTCAGCACTGGCTCAAAGCAAGGTATGGACTCCATGTGAACATGAGAAATTTGACGATGCTCAAATACGTTATCCGTGTCGAAAAGCAGTGAGGAATAGAAGTTCATTTGAGTGGCAGTCCAGAACCGCTTGCGGCGAAGTCTTGTTGAGTCATAGGGATTGAATTCTGTGAAGAATATGTGTTCAGCGAGGATATCATCAGCCTTGAATTTTTACTTTGTAGCATGAGGGTTCTTCTGCTTGGGCTGAAGATTTGAAGATCATGATTTTGCAGTTCTGGAAAGGACATAAGAGGAATGTGAAGTTCTTTAGAGCTCGTGTGAATTTCTTTAGTTTGAGCAGGGGACTGAGGAACTTGCTACAGTGGTGTGGTCAATGTGGAATTCGGATGTGTCGTCTCCCAATAATCATCATTGAGCACATGTGTTGTAGATCCAATGTCCACATCCTCATCTTCTTCCATTTTCTCAACGCCGGTCTCTTTAGCAGTGAACTGAGGCATGGGCGATGATACCAGAGGAGTTGAAGAGATTGCTTCCGCTTCAATTTCTTCATCCAACTGCTCTGAAGAAGCAGTAGAAGGATTTTCTTCAGCAGTGTCATCAGGAATCTCATAATCCTCACCAAAGGGAACAATCTCCTTTGATGGCACAATGGAAATCTAAACAACATCATTCGTGGCGGAACTTGACAAAGTCCTCACTTTCTTGGGAGCTGAGGATTCTGAAGTTGATGATGCTTTCCTTTTCTTCACGGCCGCCTTCTCTGCAGCCTTTGTCTTCTTCACTTCTGATGCAGAAGGAAGTTTGATAGTCTTCACTGGTGAAGACTTTGTAGGAGGTGAATATGACATTGGTATAGTTTCTTCAGGCACGACTGTTGCTGTCGCCCTGGTACTCTCAGTTTATTCAGGCGCTGCTTCAGCTTCTTCAGCAGCCCTGGGTTGTTCTTCAGACGCAACATTGTAAGTTGCCCTGGCAGTTTCTTCAGCGACTGGAATTTCTTCATTAGTCCTGGCACGTTCAGTTTCTTCGGCAATGACATTATCAGCTGCGCTTTCAGTTTCCTCATCAAGATGAATTTCTTCTTGTGAGGAACTTTCATCACCAAGTTTGAGTGACTTGGATAGCTTGATGAATCTGACTTTGGCTCCTAGCCAATCAACACGGTACCCGTCAAATTCATCACTGAGGTCTTTGGTCTCAGATTGTAGTTTCACAGGATCCTCAGGAGACATGTTTACAATGTTTTTATTCAGAAGACGTTCCTTTCTGTACTGATCTTTCTTGGCCTTTCTGGCTTGTTGAAACTTCCATTTTTCTTCTCCAATGAAAGCAGCCAACATGTGAATTTGACTAGGAGTGAGATTCATCTCAGGGAGAGGTGCATTGGCATCTTTGTGACAAAGATCAATATAGTCGAGGATCTTCTTGGGATCCAACATGAGAGGCACAGAACTGCCCTTGGCTCTAGCGGCCTTCATCTATCTATCTCCGATGATTGCAGCAAGTTCCTCATCATCGGCTTCATCATCATCAGATGGAACTTGAAAGGCCACTTTCTTCTGAGGACTTGGCCTCTTTCCACGACCAGCAGTGGTCTTCACTTTCAGCAAGGCTGGACCAGGTGAAGATTTTGGTGGAGCTGATGAACTTGCAGAGGCTCCTGAAGCAATTGAGAACTCTACGGTCTGTTGACATGTTGCAAGGTGCACATGAGTTGAGGATTTTGCAGCAGCAGCTGAAGATTGTGCAGCAACATAGGGAACTGAGGCGGTCCTTGAGGAAGTTGCCCGAGGAATGTCTCCAGAAGGCTTTGAGGAACTTGGGTATGATGGCATTGCTATTGAGGAATTTGGCTTGACGGACGATTTCTTCAGCATGGCCTTCTTGGGCTTGCAAGCAAAGGCCTCAGCAGCAGAGGCAGCAACATCAGAATCTTCATTGAATTTCTTCACTGCATCTCTGGCTGCACGTTGAAGGTTTGCTTGACGCTTGGCCCATTCCTTTGGAAATTGCTCACCACGCCTAACGCTTGAGGGATCTGCAACTTGGCCTGGCGCCAAAGGAGGTCTTGTGCGAGGAGGGTTTCTACGAATTTCTTCATGTACTTTTGAGTAACATAGCGGTACTCCCTCCATTCCTTGGCCGATCTTCTCTCAATCCTTTGAATGTGCACTTTGCGCTGATTTTTGTTTTCTTTGCCATGAGTTTCCTCATCAGGTGTGCAATATTCATCATATATATAGCCAATGAAGAACACCAGGAAGAGTTTGAGGAAATTGCAAATTTTGAGGAATTTGAAAAATTGAAGAATTTGCAAATTGAAGAAAAACTCAAATATCAACTTTGGTTGGTGGCGCAACCCACCATATAAGAAGATGATTTCAAACACCGCGTACAATTGTTGTAGGGCTCTGAGAATCAATTTCTTCATTAATTTCTTTACACTTAGAGGGTTAGTCTTCATTGATTGAAGAAAAATGTTACTTCATGTGTTGCGCATCAAAGTCATCAATTTTGCATAAGTGTTAGGATGTGTGTCCTTTCAAAGAACATTTGAAGATTCTAAGATATTTAGGTCACACCGAAACTTGCAAAATCTCTTCTCATCCAAGGGCATTGTGAAGATATCTGCGAGCTGGCCTTCAGTCTTCACGTGGCAGATTGAGATGCCGCCCTTGAATAAATGATCACAAAGAAAATGATGATGGATCTGTATGTGCTTCGTCTTCGAGTGCTGAACTGGGTTGTGAGTAATCTTGATGGCACTCTCATAGTCACAATAGAGTGGCACATTCTACATGTTGACGCCATAGTCCTTGAGGGTTTGCTTCATCCATAGTAATTGAGCACAACATGAACCAGCAGCTATGTACTCAGCTTTAGAAGTGGAGAGTGATACACAGTTCTGCTTCTTGGAGGACCAACATACTAAGGATCGTCCGAGGAAATGGCATGTGCTGGATGTAGACTTGCGATCCACTTGATCACCAGGATAGTCAGAGTCAGAATATCCAATGAGATCAAAATGAGAGCCCTTGGGATACCATAATCGAAGTGTTGGAGTGTGAGCTAGATATCAAAGAATATGCTTCACATCCTTATGGTGTGATTCCTTCGGTGTAGCTTGAAATCGGATACACATGCAAACACTAAGCATAATATCCGGCCTAGATGCACATAGATATAATAAAGAGCCAATCATGGAGCGGTATACCTTTTGATCGAAGTCTTTACCATTTTCATTGGTGCACAGTTGGCCATTTGTGGGCATAGGGATTTTGACACCTTTGCAATCTTGCATGTCGAATTTCCTCACAACATCCTTGAGCTATTTCTCTTGAGATATGAAGATGCCATTGCGTTGTTGACGAATTTGAAGGCCTAGGAATAATTTCATCTCTCCCATCATGGAAATTTGATATTCTTCACGCATCATGTAGCCAAATTCATCAATGTAACGTTCACCAGTACAGCCAAAGATAATACCATCCACATAGATTTGACACACAAATAATTCATCATCATATGATTTAGTGAAAAGAGTTGGGTCAAGTGAACCGGGTTTGAAGCCTTTCTTCATGAGGAATTCCTTCAAAGTATCATACCACGCTCGAGGGGCCTGCTTGAGGCCATAGAGGGCCTTGTTGAGTTTGAAGACTTTGTCAGGACGTTTAGGATCTTCAAAACCTGGGGGTTGAGCAACATATACTTCTTCCTCAAGCTTACCATTGAGGAATGCACTTTTCACATCCATTTGATATAAGATGATATTATGATGGCTAGCATAAGCAAGTAATATGTGAATAGCTTCTAGTCTAGGAACATGAGCAAAGGTTTCATTGAAGTCAATTCCTTCAACCTGTGTGTAGCCTTGAGCTACGAGACGAGCCTTATTCCTCACCACAAGGCCGTTTTCATCTTGCTTCTTTCGATAGATCCACTTGGTGCCGATGATATCGTGCTTCTGAGGATCTAGTCGCTTGACAAGTTCCCACACATGGTTGAGCTCTAATTGATACAATTTCTCTTGCATAGCTTGAATCCACTCAGGTTCCAGAAATGCCTCATCAACTTTGGTGGGCTCTATGATAGAGAAAAAAGCAAAGTGCCCACAAAAGTTAGGTAAGTGTGAAGCTCTTGAGCGTGTGAGAGGACCTGGTGCATTGATGTCGTCAATGATTTTCTTGATCTGCACTTCTTTTGCGACACGAGGATGAGCTGGTTGACGACTTTGGTCTGGCTGAGCATTTTCTTCAGCAGCGGTTTCTTCAGGAGCACCAGAATGATTATCTTCATTGTCAGGAATGACTTCTTCAGCTGATCCTTCAGTGGGGATGATATCTTTAATAGATTTGAACTTGATGGATTCCTCAGGAGGTATTTCACCTGACACAGGAGGCAGGTGCTCTCTTTGCGAGCCATTAGTTTCATCGAACCGCACATCTACAGTCTCAACAATCTTGTGAAGATGATTGATGAAGATTCTGTAGGTGTGCGAGTCCTTTCCGTAACCAAGCATAAAACCTTCATGTGCTTTCGGTGCAAAATTGGAATTGTGATGAGGATCTCTAACCCAGCATCTAGCACCGAAGACTTTGAGATAACTCACATTGGGTTTCTTGTCAGTGAGTAGTTCATATGAGGTTTTCTTGAGGAGTTTGTGAAGATATAGCCTGTTGATGATGTGGCAAGCAATGTTGATAGCCTCAGGCCAGAACCTAATAGACGTCTTGTATTCATCAAGCATAGTGCGAGCCATCTCAACAAGAGTCCTGTTCTTGCGCTCCACAACGCTGTTCTGCTGAGGTGTGTATGGGGCAGAAAGCTCATGAGTCATACCAAGTTCATCAAGATAGTCATCAAGACCAGTGTTCTTGAACTCGGTCCCATTATCACTCCGGATATGCTGGATCTTCACACCGAAATTCGTCGAGGCCCTTGAGGAAAATCGCTTGAAGATTTCTTGCACTTCATGCTTAAATGTGATGATATTCACCCATGTATAACAAGAATAGTCATCAACAATGACAAAGCCATAAAGAGATGTTGCATTTGTGAATGCAGAGTAATGTGTAGGGCCCAAGAGGTCCATGTGAAGCAATTAAAAAGGACATGTGGTAGTCATCATAGTCTTCGAGGGATGCTTGGATTTGGTCATCTTTCCAGCTTTGGAAGCTCCACAAATATGATATTTGAGGAATTTGACACCCTCAATTCCAAGAATGTGCTTCTTCTTCACCAGTGTGTGCAAGTTCCTCATGCCAGCATGACCGAGTCGTCGATGCCATAGCCATCCTTCTGAAGCTTTTGCAAGTAGACATGTGGCTGGCTATGGTCCTGTAGAGAAATCAATAATATACAAGTCTCCTCTCCTAAAGCCTTTGAAGACTTTGGAATTATCAGATTCTAAGACTACAACACAGCGATATTTGCCAAAGACAACAACCATATCAAGATCACAAAGCATTGAGACAGACATGAGGTTGAATCCAAGAGACTCGACAAGCATGACTTTGTCCATGTGTTGATATTTTGAGATTGCAACCTTACCTAGACCCAATACCTTGTTTTTTTCCTTTGACAGCGTAGGTAATATGCTTTAGGTGATATGGAGATAAAGCAGAGTCCATCAGTAGGTTCTTGTCACCGGTCATGTGATTTGTGCATCCACTATCGAGGACCCACTCAGTAGCTTTGAGGGAGTCATCATGTAGAAGAATTAGTACATCTTACAACTCATATGCTTCATAATGAAGAATATGACATCAATTTCATCAGAATGAATTTCAACAATAAAAGAAATATATGAAGAATGAGGACGTGAGAAACGAATGAATCATTTCTACATGATTAGCTTGCGTCCTTTCAAGCATTTTCAGGTCTCCATCAAATTCTTCAGATGTTTAAGTTTGTCTGGAGACCTGACCCTGCACAAGAGATTAGTTCTTTTTCTTCACCACCCACATCTGGAGGGGTGGCAAAGAGTTCATCATTCGACGAGCACCAATTGAGAATGGTGGCATTGAAGCAAGTGCACTTCGTTTCACATGAGAGGGGTTAGAGTATGAATATGAGTAAGCAGAGAAATTCTTCGAGGACTTATGAACATAATGATTTGAATAGTAATGCACATATTCGTAATACTTATTCTTTCCCTGCGAAACAGATGTGTTAGCACGATGATGATCATAAGAGGAATTTGATCCACTTGAGGAATTTGGTCCATATGAGGACTTGGATCCATATGAAGAATTTGATCTGGGGTTCCTTTTCTTCACAGGTGGTGTCATGAGGACATTCACTTGAAGATTTTCAAGGTGCCTCTTAGGGGCCCGTATTTTCTTCATAGGGGGATCATTCCTGTAGTTAGTTCCATCATATCTAGAAAATACTTCACAATTCAGATTTTTGAATAGTTTATAGTTGAGTCAAATGACTCATTAGAGGAATATGAAGATTCACAAGTAAAGCCAGATAATGTAGATGGATCAATGGGAGGTCCTTTTGCAGCAACCAATGAGGTTTTGGGATACTGCTCAGGTTTCCAGTAGGTCCCATCAACATTGAGTTTCCTCTCAAAGGCAATACCCTCTTTCCTAGGGTTCCTGTTCAGAATATGCTTTTTAAGCACATCACAAAGAGTCTGATGACGTTTGAGGCTTTTGTACATGTCTGTCACATACAATTCCTTCAACCCTGCATTTTCGTTAGTAGAATCGGTGTTTTCCTCAGTTGAGGAGATTGTCACCACAGAAACAGTTGAAGAATTTGTAACAGTAGAAGCATTTGGCCTTTCAGGTGAAGAATTTGCAGTTTCACGTTCAATGCATTTAAGACATGGTGGAATGAATTCCTCCTGAGTAGAGTTGATCTGTTGAGGAAGCAATGAAACGCGTTCCTTCTGAAGATCTTCATAACTCTCCGTTAGCTTCTCAACATCTTCCATTCTTTGAAGAAATTCATAGGAAAGCTTCTCATGATCAGATAAGAGAGTGTTATGATTATCCTGAAGGTTATCAAACTTGGACCGAAGTCTCTGAATATTCTCAGTCAAGATTTTAGATTGATCCAATTCCTCACCCACAGGTCATCACTTCTTTCTAGCAGATTTTGAACCTTATCAAAGGCTTTTTGCTGTTTTATGGCAATTTTTGCAAGTTTGGAATACCTAGGTTTGAGGTTTTCATCAGATTCATCTTCACTAGAATCAGACGAGGAACGGTTGAGTACCTTGGCACCTTTTGCCATGAAGCAGTAGGTGGGAGCGTAGTCATTGTTGCCGTCGTCAGCAGTGTCGGGGAAGTCATTTTTTTCAATGTTGAAGATGGACTTGCTGACGAATGCGGTAGCGAGAGCCAGGCTCGCCACACCAGAGTCTGATTCCTCAAATTCCTCCAATCCTCATTTTCTTCAGATTCAGCTGAGTCCATTTCCTTGCCAATGAATGCCCGAGCTTTCTTGGAACTGCTCTTCTTGTGGGAGGAAGACTTTGAAGATTTTGATGATGAGGACTTTGAAGATTTCTTTTTCTTCTTTGAGTCGTCTCAGCTGTAATCCTTGTATTTCTTCCTCTTTGATTCCTTTGCCCACTGAGGACAGTTAGTGATAAAGTGACCAGGTTTCTTGCATTTGTGGCAAGTCCTTTTCTTGGAATCGCGAGATGAGGAATCGGATCTCACATCATTACCTCTTGAAGATCTTCCAAAGCGACCACATCTTGAGAATTTTTAAAATTTTCTCACGAGCATTGCGAGCTCCTGACTTAGTTCTTCAGGACCGCCAAGGCTGCTATCAGAATCTTCACCTTCAGATGAGGAAACTGCCTTGGCCTTTAGTGCACGAGATCTACCATAGCTTGGACCATAGATCTCTCTTTTCTTAGCCTGTTGGAACTCATGAGTGTTTAGCCTCTCAAGGATATCAGCAGGATCAAGTGACTTGTAGTCTCCACGCTCTTGAATCATCAGCACCAGAGTGTCGAATGAGGAGTCAAGTGATCTTAGCAGTTTCTTCACCACCTCGTGGTCTGTGATGTCTGTAGAACCAAGTGCTTGTAGCTCGTTTGAGATGTCAGTGAGGCGATCGAAGGTTTGATGAACATTTTCGTTGTCAAGTCTCTTGAAGCAGTTGAAGAGGTTGCGAAGAACATCAACTCGAGAGTCACGTTGAGTTGAGACTCCCTCGTTGACTTTGGACATCCTGTCCCAGATGAGCTTTGCAGTCTCCAAAGCACTCACTCTGCCATACTGCCCTTTGCTCAGATGGCCACATATGATATTCTTCGCTTGAGAGTCGAGTTGCTTGAATTTCTTCACATCAGCATCGTTCCCGGAAGGTGAGATGGAGGGAAAACCAGTTTCCAGAACGTACCAAAGATCTTTGTCAATTGCGTCAAGATGCATGCGCATCTTGTTCTTCCAGTAGGGGTAGTTTGTCCCATCAAAGGTAGGACACCTAGCCGAGACTTTGATCATACTTGCAGTCAACATAACTAAAACCCCAGGTGGTTAAACCAAAATCACACAGAACAAGGAAATATCTTGCTCTGATACCAATTGAAAGTGCGTTATATCGACTAGGGGGGGGGTGAATAGGCGACTTTTACAAATTCGTCACCGAGGAAATTCTAGCTGAGGAATTTCCTAAGCAACGAACTACTTAGCAGCAGAATAGATACTCAAGTGCAAGCATAACAAGACATTAGCATGGTCATCATGATGAAATGAAAACAAGCACATAGTACAAGTAGCGTGTAAACAGGATAAGCAGGCTGAGGACTGAAGACTGAAGAAATTGAGTTGAGGAAATTGAGAAAGTGTTCAGTCAAAGTCTTCAAATAGTAAAGATCAAGTTCATCAACAAATGAATGAGTAAAAGGAAGGGTTGAGGAAATAGAACCAATAGGCTGGATGAAGACAATGATTTGTGTGACTAGTTCCAACTGCTGTGACAGTTCTACGTCTGGTTAGGGCGGCTAGGTATATAAACCTGAGGACACACAGTCCCGGACACCCAGTCATGGACACATAGTCCAAGACACCAAGTCCTCACCGTATTCCCCTTGAGCTAAGGTCACACAGACCTCGCCCAATCACTCGTGGTAAGTCTTCACAGGTGACTTCCAAACCTTCACAGACTTGGTCACTCGGCGATCCACAATTCCTCTTGGATGCTCTAGACCATTGACGCATAACCATCTGGAAGATCATAGTCTTCAAAGGTAACAAGCGTCGGCTCCACACATGAACACTCTCTTCAGTGATGCTCAATCACCTTGGGTTTTAGGTGTTTGGATTTTTGGTTTTTCCTCACTTGATGATTTTCGCTCAAAGTCCTCGGAGGATGGGTTGCTCTTATGACAAGTGTCAATTTCTCTCGGAGCAGCCAACCAACTAGTGGTTGTAGGGGGCGACTATTTATAGCCTAGGGAGCAGCCAAACATGTTAAGGCATAAATGCCCTTAAATGATATGACCGTTAGGTGGATAAGATATTTTGGGACAGCTGACGCATAGTGTCGTGGTTCTAAGCCTGATAGTACGAGTAGGGGGTACGAATGAGGAGGCAAGGCCCTAGCTATGGTAGAGTTGTACAGGAGGTGTTTTACGAGTTCATGCCCTTCTCGGAGGAAATAACAGCCCTACATCTCGGAGCCCGGAGGCGGTCAACTGATATGTGTATATGTGTGAGTTACAAGGATGCGAACCCTTGTACTGGAGGAGGGGTGTGGCTTATATAGTGCGCCAGGACCCCTGCCATGCTCCACGTTACTAAGGGTTCAATGTACATTAAGGCAGACGTTACTGATAACGTCTGCAGTAAAGAGTAATAAAGGCATTCACTACAGCGAGTAAATACCAGACCGTTATTGTCCTAAGGGACCTTTGACCTTCGGGGGTCGAGTGCCTTGGATTGGTCGAGTGGAGTTGAGTCGTCTTGTAGGTGATGTCCAGTCGAGTGGGATGTCCTCTTGGGCCATTTCGGTCGACTGTCTTTACCATCATAGGTTTTGTCTTTTGATCTTCTGGGGTAGTCACCTTGGGTGGGGTATCTTGGTCAGGCCTGTGACCCTACCCTAGGCCTGTAACCTCGTCAGTAGCCCCCGAATGGATTGAGGCTTGAGAAGGAGAGAGTGCTGAAGAGAGCTTTGGTCCTGGCTCGACGCCCTTGGGGTAATCTTCTCTCAGCTTGGGGACTAGGCTGTCTTTCTCAGTCTTGTCTTGGTCGCCTTGATCAATTCTGGAACCGTCGAGTGCGTTTGTTGCGTCATCCGTCGACTGAACTTTGTGCTAGGCATCGAGCGCCGTTGGCGTGCGCAGTTTTCAGCGGGATTGGTTGTTCTCTGGTCGCCGGATTTTGCGGGATTTTCGAAATTTGGGGAAGCGCGTGGGACGGGTCGTGCCGTGGCAATCGGACAGATAAGCTCAGGACGCCTCGATCCTCGCGCCACCTTTTTCGCCATGTATCGCGTCCGCACCTGTTGCGGGATTTGATAAGATCGCTCTGGGCCACCGGTCTGTCACTCGACCGTGGTTCTATAAATGCGTGCCGAGCCTGTAGCGAGGGCACTGTGCGCCCATTCCCTGTTCCTTCGCCTCTGCCTCTCCGACGTGCCTCTGCTCCTTCTCTCTTTCTCCACAGCCACCGCCGGCTCGCGTGCCATGGGCAAGGACAAGACCGCGGCGAGGGAGCGCTCAAAGAAGGCGGCAACGGGGAAGGGGAAGCGGTCCGGCCGTGGAGGATCGTCGTCGAGGTCCGGGCTCCCTCCTGGTTGGATCCAGGGGGATTGGATTAGGTCCACCATCACGGCGGAGGACTTGCAGGAGCTGGAGGAAGAGGGGCTGGTCGCCCGCGGCTCCTGGCGGGTGCCGGAGGGCGAGCTCGAGCCCAGCTCGCGGGAGGGCGAGTGCGTCCTTCTCGCGACCCACATCGACCGAGGTTTCTCCATGCCCCCGCACCCTTTCTTTCGCGCTTTCCTGATCTTCTTTGGCGCCCAGCTGCATTACTTCACGCCCAATTCCATTGCCTTCCTTGCCGCATTTACCTCTATGTGCGATAACTTCCTCAGCTGTCGACCGCATTGGGGTTTGTTCAAACACATCTTTACTTGTCGCTCGCAAACCGTCAAGAATGTGAACCCGAGTGACGAGAAGACGAACGTCCTCCAGGCGTGCGGCGGGCTCGACATTCAGCTTAGGAATAGGAGTGCTTTTCTTCCTATGATTCTTCCGGAGTCGATTCGGGGTTGGCAGTCGACTTGGTTCTATTATAAGGACAGTCCGACTCCTGGTCAGTCGACCGGACTCCCCCCTTTCTCTCTTGGTCGAGCCAGCCAGCCTCCGTCATTGATTGTGGGTCGGGCCGAGAGGGTGGAAATGGACATGTTGGTGGAACGGGTCGTCCAATTGGTCCGCGAGGGAGTCACAGGGTTGGACCTGCTTGAGGTATACCTCATGCGGAGGATCCAGCCTCTCCAGGCTCAGGACCACCCAATGTTGTTGTACTCCGGCACCGATGACTCGTCACGAGTCCACCCAGAGGCGGCGGACGTGAAGTACGTGGCGCAGTGCCTGAAGTGCATCACGGGGAACAAAGACAACCCCAGGGGGTCCGGGAGGGTTCTCCCATTCGACGCCGACCATCTTCCTGACAAGGTCTGTCCTTGGCTTCCGAGTGGTGTTCTTGTTATTGTCTTGCAGTTGTCTTGATGAGTCCGACTGACATTTGGCTGATCTTTCTCCTCTGTAGATCTATACTGAAATGTACTCGGTGCCCAACGGGGATCAGGTCCAAGAGGATGAAGAGGGCGTGGGCGACGTCTCCGAGTGGAAGTCTGACAAAGAGACTGAAGAGGAGAGCGAGGACTACAGCAGCGGGGAGGAGGTCGAGTCACCTCTCCGTGGGGAGAAGCGATCCAAGGAGAAGCACGACCCAGGGGTTGTGCGCTCTCGGACGGGTCCCTCCAGCTCCCAGGCGCCAAAGGGGGCTCGTACGACCACTCCTGACCCATCTGAGAAGGCGTCGAAGCAACCCAAGGTCACCACCGCCAATCCTCGGAAGGCCCTGCCCAAGATCAAGGTGGATGTTCCCATCGCATCCACGTAAGTGTTGTTCAGCTTTGTTTCTTTCTACCTTTCGGAGGTCGACTCTGTCTTCGTCGACTCATTTTCAAGGAAATTCTTCAGTGCTGCTGCTTCCGCGACTTCGATGGACATCGACAAAGGCCGGGACGATGAGGAGACCGCGGATGCTGGTACGTCCCGCGCAGGTGCGAGTTGAAGATCGTGCTTTGCTTTTTGTCGATTTTGAGCTGACGGCCGACTGAACATCATAATTGTCTGTGTTGAAGCGCAATGCCATGTCATAGAGCTCCCAGACGATGATGACGACGATGAGGAGCACTCGGGAGTGGCTCGACAACGCACGGGGATGAAGAGCCGGAAGGTGCCTTCTGGCCCAGAGGCCCAGTAACAGGAAGACGTGGTCCGGGCCACGGTCTCCTTCGCCGTCCCCGTGTCGACTGTGCGCCCACCTTCGTCGGCTGGAGGGGCCATCGACCCAGCGCCTGCTCCAGCCGTCGACCCAGCTCCTGCTCCGTTGTCCGTTCTCTTCTCCACCTATCGCCTCCCGGAGGATCCCGTGGGCGCGGCTCAAGAAGCCGTTCGTCAGGCGGGGCTAATGATGGTGAAGACGAAGGCGGCGTACGAGGCTAGCATGGCTGCTTACGACGCTAGTTCCTCCCTTCAGACCAATGTCCAGGTTTGCTTCTTCCGACTGATTGATTTGCTGTGTTGGAGTAGTCTTCGGTTTGAGAAATCTACTGCTTTGTTCGTAATATGATGCCACACCCACTTGGTATCTTGCCTTGTAGCTTTTATCGTTTGAAGGTCGTCCGATAGTACCATTGGGGGCACGCTTAGTGCGCCCAATTGGTGTAGTTCCTGAGGCCATAGTCGACTGAAGTCGTCGGTCGGCTGTGGTCTTAGAATTACTTGTTTGCTTTGAACTTCACTTGATCTCTTGCCAGACTGGTCTTGGCCGAGCGATAACCAGTGGGGGCGCGCTCAGTGCACCCACTGTGTGTAGTCCCCGAGACCGTGGTCGACTGCTGGTAGTCGACCATGGTCTGATAATAGAACTTTCCTCCTTGTTTTTTTAGCTCGGGCCAGACTGATCTTGGTCGAGTGAGAACCAGTGGGGGCACGCTCAGTGCACCCACTGGGTGTAGTCCCTGAGACTGCGGTTGAGTGTTTGACTTGACTGTAGTCTTAGAATTCTGATTTGTTGTGTTGATGCAGAGATCTTGCGAGTTTGGAGCCAATTTGCGGATCTTGAGAAGAAGCAGATCCAACTCAATCTTGACTTGCAGCTGGCTCGGGACCATCTGAAGAAGACGCAGGACGAAGCAGCTGGTAACTGACGCGAGCACCTCGTCGACTGACCTTTCATAAGTATGTCCTGTGTTTCCTCATGTTCATCTGTCTAGTGATGTCTCTTGTAGATCAACTGAAGGCGGCCTTGGAGCAAAAAGCCCTTGACTTGGCGGCGGCGCAGCAGAAGGCTCAGGAGCAAACTAAACTGGCAGAGCAGAAGCTGGCTTCCGTTGGCACGCTTGAGGCGGAGATCACCTGGTTGAAGGGTTCTCTCGACGCGACTAACCAAGAAGTGACTCGATTGAAGAACTCCAAGAGTGCCCTGAATGACAAATACGAGGGTATCTTCCAGAAGAAGAACGATCTGGAAGCTTATCTCAGCGGCCTCACCAATAAGTGGTATCTCGTGCTTGAAGGTATATCTCTTTCACTGAGAATTAGTTGGATTGGTCGACCCGTAACTTGCTTGTTGACTCGACGCGTTCCTCGTTGTGTAGAATTCTGCCGCAACTTTGATAAAGAGACTGGGCGGGTCAAGCCCTATCTGGACCCAGCCAATTCCATTGTCAAGGACGAAGCTGCCATGAATATCTTGAGGCTGGAGTCTCGCCTTACTGTTGCCACAGGTTACCTTGGTCGGCTGAAAGCAGTGATGGCTCGGATCGACGTTGCACTCTGGAGGGGAGTCGTGCAGGAGAACGACCTCGAGTCTCTGATGACTCGACTCAATGAAATCCCTGGTCGAGTGCAGGAGTGGAAGAAGTCATCTACCCACTGGGGAGCTGACGTGGCACTATCCTTGGTGCGTGTGCACTTCAGGGAGGTGAAGGAGAGAAGGCTTGCGGCGCTCAAGGTCGCCAATACGAAGGAGCTCCAGTTCCAGTCTTTCCTGGAGATTTTCTTGGAAGCTGCCACCCGCATCGCCGATGGGATCGACTTGGACCAGTTTGTCGCTCCAGCGAGCCCACCTCCCCCTGAAGAGTGAATGACCTTTGATACTTTGATTCAATTTGCCTCGGAATGCCGAGTGATCCTGTAATTGTTAAACTCTCGTGGGCTCGTGACCCAGGTACTCTTGCCCGAATCTTGCGGGGCTTTTATCCGGATTTGATTCCTTTGCTTCCGACTCTTTTTGATCGCTTGGATTTTTGAGTCGACGTCTTGACGGCACCGTTGTGCTTGCGGCGGAGCTCGGAGGACCGCAGCCAAGCCCCCGAGTGATAGGGCTGCTCTTCACTCGGAGTGGTTTTCACAACTTAGGCGATTCCAAGCTACGTTGTATTTGTGGCGGAGCTCGGAAGACAGAGCCATGTTATACTTATGACGCAACTCGGAGGACCGCAGCTAAGCCCCCGAGTGAGAGGGTTGCTCTTCACTCAGAGTGGTTGTTTGTAACTTAGGCGAATCGGGTTCGCGGCTAAGCCCCCGAGTGAGAGGGTTGCTCTTCACTCGGAGTGGTTGTTTGCAACTTAGGCGAATCGGGTTCGCGGCTAAGCCCCCGAGTGAGAGGGTTGCTCTTAACTCGGAGTGGTTGTTTGTAACTTAGGTGATTCCAAGCTACGTTGTATCTGTGGCGGAGCTCGGAAGACAGAGTCACGTTATACTTATGACACAGCTCGGAGGACCGCAGCTAAGCCCCCGAGTGAGAGGGTCACTCTTCACTCAGAGTGGATGTTTGTAACTTAGGCGATTCCAAGCTATGTTGTATTTGTGGTGGAGCTCGGAAGACAGAGCCACGTTATACTTATGACGCAGCTCGGAGGACCGCAGCTAAGCCCCCGAGTGAGAGGGTTTCTCTTCACTCAGAGTGGTTGTTTGTAACTTAGGCAATTCCAAGCTATGTTGTATTT
>LR738714.1:128121588-128206440 GCA_902687465.1 Secale cereale
GAGGGTTGCTCTTCACTCGGAGTGGTTGTTTGTAACTTAGGCGATTCCAAGCTACATTGTATTTGTGGCGGAGCTCGGAAGACAGAGCCATGTTACACTTATGACGTAGCTCGGAGGACCGCAGCTAAGCCCCAGAGTGAGAGGGTTGCTCTTCACTCGGAGTGGTTGTTTGCAACTTAGGCGATTCCAAGCTACGTTGTATTTGTGGCGGAGCTTGGAAGACAGAGCCTTGTTACACTTATGACGTAGCTCGGAGGATCGCAGCTAAGCCCCCGAGTGAGAGGGTCGCTCTTCACTCGGAGTGGATGTTTGTAACTTAAGCGAATCATGGGATCGCGGCTAAGCCCCCGAGTGAGAGGGTTGCTCTTCACTCAGAGCGGTGGTTTATAACTTAGGCGGTTCCAAGCTACGTTGTATTTGTGGCGGAGCTCGGAAGACAGAGCCACGTTATACTTATGACGCAGCTTGGAGGACCGCAGCTAAGCCCCCGAGTGAGAGGGTCGCTCGTCACTCGGAGTGGTCGTTTGTAACTTAGGCGAATCACGGGGTCGCAGCTAAGCCCCTCAGTGAGAGGGTTGCTCTTCACTCGGAGTGGTTTTTGAAACTTAGGCGAATCGGGTTCGCGGCTAAGCCCCCGAGTGAGAGGGTTGCTCTTCACTCGGAGTGGTTTTTGAAACTTAGGCGAATCGGGTTCGCGGCTAAGCCCCCGAGTGAGAGGGTTGCTCTTCACTCGGAGTGGTTTTTGAAACTTAGGCGAATCGGGTTCGCGGCTAAGCACCCACTGGGGATTTTGAAGACCAGCATCTTAGAAAACAACAATCATTAAGGGATCGCTGCAAACTTGTCCTTGAAATAAACCGGAAAATCTTTATTACAACTCGACTGTTCGAATGTTTCAAGTGTAGAAGCGGCGGAGCAGGTCCGTGTTCCACGAACGAGGTTCATCTTTCTTCTTGACGACGTTGTAGAGGTGATATGCTCCATTGTGCAGTACCTTGGTGATGATGAAGGGGCCTTCCCTGGCCGAGGCGAGCTTGTGTGGTCGTTTCTGATGCACTCGAAGAACTAGGTCTCCTTCCTGAAATGCTCGGTTTCGAACGTTGCGAGCATGGAATCGACGCAGGTCTTGCTGATAGATGGTCGACCGGATCAGGGCCATCTCTCGTTCCTCTTCCAAGAGGTCGACTGCATCCTGACGAGCTTGTTCTGCTTCTGCTTCGGAGAAGAGTTCCACTCAGGGGGCATTATGTAACAAATCACTTGGCAGCACGGCTTCGGCTCCATAGACCATGAAGAAAGGGGTACGATCAGTCGACCGGTTTGGAGTTGTCCTCAGACCCCATAAGACAGACGGTAGTTCGGTTACCCAAGCCCCAACGGCATGCTTAAGGTCACACATGAGCCATGGCTTCAGGCCTTGGAGGATCAAACCGTTTGCCCTTTCTGCCTGTCCATTCGAATGCAGATGTGCCACGGAGGCGTAGTCAACTCGTGTTCCTTGAGAAGCAGAGAAAGCTCTGAATTCATCCGAGTTAAAGTTGGAGCCGTTGTCCGTGATGATGCTGTGGGGGAGTCCATATCTGAATATCAATTCCCTGATGAAGCTGATGGCGGTGCTCGACTCGAGGTTCTTGATGAGCTTTGCCTCTATCCATTTGGTGAACTTGTCGACTGCCACGAGCAGGTGAGTGAATCCGCTTCTGCCTGTTTTGAAGGGGCCAACCATATCCAAGCCCCAAACGACAAAGGGCCAGACTAGTGGAATGGTCTTCAGAGAAGACGCTGGCTTGTGGGACATGTTGGAGTAGAACTGACAGCCTTCGCACTTATCCACAATATCTTTGGCCATCTCGTTGGCTCGGGGCCAATAAAACCCGGCTCGGTACCTTTTGGCCACGATAGTCCGAGAGGAAGCGTGGTGGCCACAAGTTCCCGGGTGAATCTCATTCAGAATCAGTGGACCCTCCTCTGGGGTGATGCAGCGCTGAGCGACTCCGGTGATGCTTTCTCTGTAGAGTTGACCCAGAATGACGGTGAACGCCTTGGATCGACGGACGATCTGGCACACTTCTTCTTCATCTTCCGGGAGTTCTTGCCTGAGCAGATATGCTATGTATGGCACAGTCCAGTCGGGCGTAATCACTAAAACCTCCATGATCAGGTCGACCATTGCAGGCACTTCGACTTCAGTCGGATCTGATGCACTTACTGGCTGCGGGGGTTCTTCCGTAAAGGGGTCTTCTTTGACAAAAGGGGTGTGCAGGTGTTCTAGAAACACATTCTTGGGTATAGGCTTCCGAGTCGACCCTATTTTCGCGAGGTCATCGGCAAGCTGATTCTTGGCTCTGGGCACGTGATGAAGCTCTAAACCTTCAAACTTCTTTTCAAGCTTCTGTACTGCACTGCAATAACTGGTCATTGCGGGGCTCCTGACGTCCCATTCCTTCATCACTTGGTTCACCACTAAGTCTGAGTCGCCGTAGACCATCAAGCGACGGACGCCAAGTGAGATGGCCATGCGCAACCCGTACAAAAGTGCTTCATACTCAGCCTCGTTGTTCGATGAGTCAAAGTGGATTTGAAGGATGTAACTGACCTTGTCGCCCCTGGGAGATACCAGGACCACGCCTGCGCCGGATCCATTCAACATCTTGGATCCATCAAAGAACATAGTCCAGTGATCCGATTGAACTTGAGTCGGCAGCTCTTGTTCTATCCACTCGGCCACGAAATCTGCTATAGCCTGAGACTTGATAGCTTTCTTCGCTTCAAACTTGATATTTAACGGAAGAAGTTCAATCGCCCATTTTGCCACTCGACCGTTTGTGTCTCGGTTGTTCAGAATCTCTGACAAAGGGGCGTCGCTGACGACTGAGATTGTATGATCCTAGAAGTAGTGGGCAACCTTCTTTGCGGTCAAGTAAATCCCGTACACAAGCTTCTGGTAATGCGGGTACCTTTGCTTGGAGGGAGTCAAAACTTCAGATATGTAGTAGATTGGGCGTTGCACCTTGTAGGCCTTGCCCTCTTCTTCCCGCTCGACCATGAGTACAGTGCTGACAACTTGTCCGGTGGCTGCAATGTATAGTAGGAGAGGCTCTTTGCTGACTAGGGCAGCAAGCACCGACTGGGTGGAGATCAGGGCTTTGAGCTCTTCAAATGCTGCTTTGGCTTCAGAATTCCACTCGAACTTTTCTGATTTCTTCATCAGTCGGTAGAGAGGCAATGCCTTCTCACCGAGACAAGAAATGAATCGACTCAATGCGGCCAAGCAACCAGTAAGCTTCTGGACGTCGTGTATATGCTCGGGGCATTTCATTCGGAGGATGGTGCTGACCTTCTCTAGGTTGGCGTCGGTTCCCCGTTCGGAAACGAGAAAACCGAGTAACTTGCCGCCAGGAACTCCAAATGTACACTTCAACGGATTGAGCTTGATATCATAGCTTCTCAAATTTGTGAATGTCTCAGCGAGGTCAGTCAGCAGGTCGGAACCTTTCCGTGACTTGACCACAATGTCATCCATGTATGCTTCGATGTTCCGACTGATTTGCTTTATCAGGCACTTCTGGATCATGCGCATGAAGGTAGCGCCGGCATTTTTGAGACCGAAAGGCATGGTGACGTAACAGAAACACCCGAAAGGGGTGATGAAAGCTGTCTTGATTTCATCGGGTCCAAACAGACGGATCTGATGGTACCCAGAATACGCGTCCAGAAAGGACAAACGCTCGCATCCCACAGTCGAGTCAACTACATGATCGATGCGAGGGAGAGGAAAATGATCCTTCGGGCAGGCCCGATTGATATGCTTGAGATCGATGCACATGCGGGGAGACTTGTCCTTCTTGGGGACCATGACGACATTGGCGATCCACTCGGAGTGGTAGATCTCGCGGATAAACTCAGCTGCCAGGAGCCGAGCCACTTCCTCGCCAATTGCCTTTCTCTTCTCCGCGGCGGACCGACGGAGATGTTCCTTCACAGGCTTCACTTTTGGGTCGACTCGCAAATGGTGCTCAGCCAGTCCCCTGGGTACACCTGGCATGTCTGATGGTTTCCATGCGAAGATTTCCCAGTTCTCACGGAGGAACTGGATGAGCGCTTATTCCTATTTGCTGTCGAGTGTAGTGTAAATGTGGGTCGGTGCTGCATTGGGGTCGGTGGGGTGAATGTGTACGGGCTTCGTCTCCCCAGCCAACTGGAAAGCTGACTCGGAAGCCGGCTTCTCGGCCCTCAGCAAGTCACTCGGATCCACGCTTTTCCGGTACTCCTCCATCTCTACTACTGCCATTTGCTCGTCAACAATCTTCGAGCCTTTCTGGAAGCACTCTTCCGCTTTCTGATGGTTCCCAGTGACGGTTATAACGCCGTTGGGTCCCGGCATCTTCAGCTTGAGGTATACATAACATGGTCGAGCCATGAACCTGGCGTAGGCGGACCTACCCAGAATGGCATGATAAGCGATGTTGAAGTCCACCACTTCAAACGTCAGCTTCTCTGTGCGAAAATTCTTCGAGTCGCCAAAGACTACGTCGAGTGTGATTTGGCCAAGTGAGTCGGCCTTCTTCCCGGGGATGACCCCGTGGAACCTCATGTTGCTTTCACTCAACTTGGACATCGGGATGCCCATATCCCGGAGGGTTGCTGCATACAGAATATTCAAACCACTGCCTCCATCCATCAGGACCCTGGTCAGACGTGTGCCTTCGACCACTGGGTCGACCACCAGCGCCTGCCGCCCGGGGTGGCAATGTGCGCAGGGTGATCAGACTGGTCGAATGTGATGGGGGTCTTGGACCACTTCAGAAACGTGGTGGTTGCAGGGGCAACCATGTTGACTTCTCTGTTAATGACTTCCAGTCGAATTTTGCTCTCGACGTCTGCAAAGATCACCAAAGTGGAGTTGATATGGGGGTATCCTCCATCCCCTTCCTTGTCTTCGGACTCCTCTGATTCCTTTCCCTTCTTAGTCGACTGATCTTTCTGGAAGTTCTGGATCAGGAGCCGACACTGTTGAGTGGTGTGCTTGGGATATACCAAGTTTTCCTCTTCATCTTTCTTCGTGTGAATGGGACACGGCTGGTCGAGTACATCATTCCCATCTTGATCCTTTACTTTTTTAGGAGCCCAGGCCCCCTTCGGCTTCTCTTTGCCTTTCACTTGGTTGACCACCGCAGCTTCGCCCTGAGCAGCTCGCTCGGCCTTGTGCTTGTTCTTCCGATTGGAATTCTGATCATCCTGTCCGACTGGTTTCTTGCCACTACGGAGCCGATCGGCCTCTTCGCCGTTAGCGTACCGACTGGCAGTCTCCATCATCCGAGACAGGGACATATCGCCTGTTCGACCAAACTTCAGATTCAGCTCTCGGTTACACACGCCCTCCTTGAAGGCGCAGACTGCCTGGTGCTCAGACACATTTTCCACCGTGTGATGGAAGGTGGTCCATCACTGGATGTAAACCCTCAAGGTTTCATCCGCCTTCTGCGCGCAATGCTGGAGCTCCACGAGACCAGCAGGTCGCTTACAGGTGCCCTCGAAGGTCCGAATAAATACTCGGGCTAGCTCCTCTCAACTGTAAATACTCCCAGGGGCCAACTGATCGAGCCACGCCCGAGCCGAGCCGCCTAGCATCAGAGAAAGGTGATTCATGGCTACGTCGTCGTTGCCGCCTCGGATCTGCACAGCCACTCGGTAGTCTTCTAGCCAAGTGTCTGGTTTTGACTCGCCGGTGAATTTATTTACCCCCGCCGCCAACCTGAAGTTTGGGGGGATCTTAGCGGCCCTAATGGCACTGCAGAAACACTCGGGTCCAGAGACAGGTGCTCGGCTTCCACTCGGGCGATCTCTGCCTTGCTCTTCCCTGAATGCCCTGTTCCGGTTGACCAGCCCCTACACAAGGATAGACCTCGCGTCGAAGCCCGACCTCCGGGGATCTGGGGGAATCCTCCGCTCGTCGTCGCGCAGGCGCCTGCCATCGTGCCGTCGGGGCGAGAATGATCCGCTTCCCGGAGGAGGCGTAGGCACTCGACGGCGGTCATGATGACCTGGTCAACGGTCATATTGCTCATCATTCTGACCCAGATGCCGGTCTTGTCGCGGGCCACATTCCTCATGCCTTGGGGGCGATCTTGGACCGTGGGCTGACCAACCGGTGTCTGCAGCCACCGATCTGCTGTGAATTCTTTTGCGCGACTGAGAAACTGCCGGGTTTTGCTCTTCAGCTGTTCGGAGCAAAGCTCGGATCTGCTGAAGGCCTCTCCCAGCCTCCGACTGAGATGGTTGAATAGACTCTGAGATGCGAGCCGCGGCTTCGAGGTT
The DNA here is from genome assembly GCA_902687465.1 of Secale cereale. Lineage (NCBI taxonomy): Eukaryota > Viridiplantae > Streptophyta > Magnoliopsida > Poales > Poaceae > Secale > Secale cereale. Next base: position 128,127,907 of record LR738714.1, read on the forward strand.
CTGGACTGGTGTGCGGGACACCTGAGTTTCGCGCGGGTGCGATTGCCGCGATCGTTGACTGGACTCGGGGGCCAGTCGGCGGGCCTGTTCATCGAGTGCGCAATGGATATTTTCCAAGCGCGCGCGCTCAGCCACGGTGGCCAAGCGCGTGGCCTCCAGGGCCAGAGCCTCTGGAGAATCTCCCACGATGGGAGTGAAGAGCGCGTCTTCGTTGCGGCGACAGAGCTCGTCCCTCTGCTCGGCAGTGAGGGGTTAAGGAATGTATCCGTCGTTGTCGTATGAACGGCCGCCACCGCTGCCGCCCTCGCCACCACGAGGAAAAACCGGGGGGTTGCGGCGTGAGTCGACCATGAGGACCTCCGCTGCGGGATCGCTGCTCCCGCACTCGGAAACTGAATCTACGAGATCGACCGACAGATCGACCGGCCCGTACAGGTAACCGTCGGGCTCGATGGCCGTGACCTGAGGGGTGGCCGCCTGACGGGCCACCGCGTGTTTCACCCACCGCTGGAGCCGTGAGCGGCCGGATCGCTGGCGACGGCGTCCGGCGGGGATGGGGGACGATGTAGGGATCGACAGGTACTGAGTCGATGGCTGCCGAAGGAGGACGCCACAGGTGCTGGCGCGGAAGTGCGCAGCTCCGTAGACGGGCAGGGCCTCGACGTCGAGAGGGGCCTCCTGGAGCCAAGCGGAGTCGTCGGCGACGAAGACGAGCGCACCGAGTCGGATCTCGCGGCCCAATGCCAGACCACCGCCGGAAACCATGATGAAGGAGGTCGGAGAAAAGATTGCAACCTCACCGAAAGTCGCTAAGATGCCTTGCCCCACGGTGGGTGATGGCTTCTCGCCCCTCGTTGGTTACCCCAAGTGGAAGGTTTGAGATGCAGTGTAGCGGTAGTTTTCCCTTGGCAAAGATACCAAGGATCGATTTCCCCTGAGACTCCTAGTTTCAACAAGAAGGTGTCAACTGCTAACGGCGCCAGATATTAGCAATCAACGTGGACCTGCACACAGATACAAATAACTTTGCTCCCAACGAGTACAGAGAGGTTGTCAATCCCTCCGGCCTTGTCGTTTACAAAGGATCAAACGCAAGTGATAATAGTGATAGGTATTGCTGCAAATAGTAAGTAAAAGCGGAAAGTAAATAGTGATGTCTCTCTCCCAAAAGGCGATAAAACAGCTATGTGAGGTAAACGAATTACAGCTGGGCAATTGACAGAATTATGTGCGCAAACCAATGCTAACTATGTTGCAAGAAAGGTAGAGGTTCAAAGCATGGGCGGTACGCCAAGGCAAGTAGACCGAAATCCATCTGCATCTACTACTAATCATCCACCTTGAGATATCTATCCAGAACATCTCGCTGGTATTAAGTTGCGAGTCCCACCCATAGTGTAAACTCAAAGCAACAGACAACTACATTAAAAGAACTTTGCGTAAAGTAAACAATCCTTGCACCCGCAGGCACAAGCACCGTTGTTTTCCCCCTTGTGGCAACAGCACATCCCCTAGACTCATGTTTCTGTCACTCAAGCTAGTCATCGAGGGGCATGAACCCACAATAAAGCATAACGTTCCCTCTTAGAGTCACTACGTACTACTTGGCCAAAGCAATAAATAACAACGGAGAACATGCAAGAATTACTTACGAACATAAATATAAAAGAGGTGAATCAAATATATTACTCAAACACAATCTGAACATAATCTCACAATCCATCGGATCCCAGCAAACTCAACATAGCAACAACATAAGGATTACATATGTGCCTCGATCATGTAGGGCAGCTCACGAGGTCTAATTAGTGAATCACAAGAAGGGGAGGAGAACATCACATAGCTACTGGTCATGGACCCATGGTCCAAGGGAGACTACTCACAACTCATCCGGGAGGCGTCCATGGTGGTGGAGAGGCTCCTGGTGGTGATCCTCCCCTCCGGCAGGGTGCCGGGAAGAGTTCTCCTGGTGCTCCCGATCTTGGAAGCACGGCAGCGGCGGAACAGAGATGAGATCGCGAAAAAGGGTTCCGTCCTCGAGGGTTTCGGGACGCGATATAAATATATGCCAAAGGGGGGCATCAGCGGAGGCCTGGGGGGCCCAGGCGCCCCCCCGGTGCGGCCAGGAGGGGGGCCGCGCCACCAGGGCGCCTGGAGCCCTGGTGGCCCCTCTCCGGCCCTACTTCGGCCGTGTGGAAGCTTCCGGAACGCTGATTTTTTATATAATTTTTCCGGGATTTTTCTGGCAGTTTTCGTGACGGGAAAACCTGAAATACAAAAACAGCAGAAAACAGAAACTGGCACTGGGGTGCACTGAGTTAATAGGTTAGTCCAAATATGATCAAAAGTGTATGGAAGTGTATAAATATCATAGCAATATCACCCAAAAGAGGCATGGAGCAAGCAGAAATTATAGATACGTTTTGGACGTATCAACATCCCCAAGCTTAATTCCTACTCGTCCTCGAGTAGGTAAATGATAACAAGAATAATTTCTGTGGTGACATGCTATTAACAATATAAGAACTTTTTACAGTCATATGACAAAAGCTTACTGAGACAATGAATCTGTAGTAATTGAGTTGCCTCATGAGAAAATCACAAAGAACTGAAAGTTTTACAATATGATACTGAAACATCAAAAAGATTTGTAATGAGCATGGTGTGCAAATATGATAAAGTGATATCTCGCTTGCCCCCTTTAGTGAAGCAAAACATAAATGCAAGGGCACCTCCAAGGTTTAAGTGATGACTAGATACAATAATTTCAGAATAAACGATATCACAATCATGCAAAAGACAATGCTACTTTGGGACAATGCACATTACACTCAGAATGACAATCATGCTCTTAATAGTTGGTGCTTTAAAAGAAGGTGGAGACTCTCGAACCGTGGCTTTTGTTGGCAAGGTTGAAAACCCGTGGTCGGAAACAAAAACTAAACATGTACCAGAGCTCTTGGTTTTAAAAACAGAGGTAATAATTATTTTTTTAGATTATGCATGTTCCGTCAACGAATGCTAGCAGACAACTCAATCACTTCTTGAGATGGACAAGTTTCGAGGATCGACTCCCGAATGAGGACGATCACATCCTCTTAATCTCCTTTGTTTATCACTGCCAAAGTTTTCTGATTTCTCATGAACAAAGCGTGAAGGAGGGTTTGTTTGTTATATTAATTTTGAGCCGGGCGCACTCTTTGCCAGTTCCTTCTCGTATTATGGGTTTGCACATTAGACATGCAATCCCGGGGTGAAGCTTGTCCAACTTAAAAAGATCATGAATTAACTACTACTTCCTCATGAACTAAAACAGAGGCACAAAATAGGAATGCTTTTTTTTTTGAATAATTTCGAGATGGTACATGAAAGTCTCCGTTAGGAATGGCAGGTAAATACCATGTATAGGAAGGTATGGTGGACTCATATGGCATAACTGGTTTAAAAGAATTTGGATGCACAAGCAGTCAGTCCGCTTAGTACAGGTGGAGGCTAGCAAGAGACTGGGAGCGACCAACTAAAAGAGCAGTGACGGTCATAATCATGCAGAGCGACAAAGCAACATTGAATCAGGCATGGAAGTTATATCGCTACTCAGAAACAAAAGATCATCAAGGCTTGACAGACTTTCTTTACAGTCTTAAATATGCGTGAGCATATGCCAAGTCAATCAAAATAAATTCTTGAAGGAAGATATTACTAAACCATACCACATCATAGGCAAACAAATCATGTTGGTACTCCAATAACACATTGGGAACCCCCCAGCTATTTGAGACTAACCATAAGAAAACATGAACTACTAAGCACCATTATGCACGTAGCATTTTTATCATAGACATATCGACCAATGCAACAGAAGCAAACTCTCTTAATAAGATAAGCATGATAACTAAAGAGAGTTCAAGCAACCAACTAAACTAAAGCTCTTTAAAAAGATAAGCATGAAAACTAAGAGCTAAGCATGATAGTAGCTATTGAAAGACCAAGAACATACACAGCAAATATAAACATGAAAATTCTATGTTGTGTTCTAGGTTGAAGTGGAGCGTGTTTCTCTCCCACACAAAGAAAGCTGAGTTCCGACTCTTTATGAAAAGCAAGCAAAGCTAAAAAGGAAACTAAAAGCAAGACGCTCCAAGCATAGCACATAACACATGAAGTGATAAAAATATAGTGGAACGAAAGACTAACTGATAATGTTGATAGAGAAGGGGATGCACGGGGGCATCCCCAACCTTAGACGCTTGAGTCTTCTTGAATATTTCTTGGGGGTGCATGGGGGCATCCCCAAGCTTGAGCGCTTGACACTCCTGAATCTTTTTATCATCTTCCCTCGCACACTTGAAAACTCCCTTCATACATAACTCATCATAATAAGATTAGCGAGGTTAGTACCCATACTAAAATAATTGTTCCTTGCTGGAAATAAGGATATTCTTGAAGGTCTACTGTTTCTCAAGATTGCCAAAAGGTTTTTGCAAAGAAAAAGCAAGCTCAAGGTTTGCAAAATGAAGGAAAGGCAAAACAGGACAGAATCTGTGAAAAACAGAACAGCAGGTAGTAAATGATTTTTTCGGGGCACTTCTGCAACTCTAATAAAAAAACTCAGAACAGACGCACGAAAGACAATTGTATAGAGCACGCTGTCAAAAAAATTCAGACCAAAAGGATGATCTGGTGATTTTATACGAATTTTTCTATCCAAGGACAGAATCTGTTTCCTGGACAGCATGTCACAACTTTTGAACTTTCTTGCAATGAGAGGCTACACTAGGCACAAAGTTGAAAAGCAAAGATACAATGATGATGCTACTGTAGTAACAACATCAAGACACAACAAAAGAAAAATAAAATTTTATTCATGTGGGCTGCCTCCCAAAAGCGCTTTCTTTTATGCCTTTAAGCTAGGCATAATGCAAAGAGATCAAGTTTTATCAAGAGTAAAAGAATAGCTAGCCCGTATAACGGACTCAAAAGGTAACTTAATCTTCTTTCTAGGGAAGTGTTCCATCCCTTTCTTGAGAGGAAATTGAAATTTTATATTCCCCTCTTTCATGTCAATGATAGCACCAACGGTGCAAAGAAAAGGACGTCCCAAAATAATTGGACAAGAAGGTTCACATTCAATATCCATAATAGTAAAATCAACGGGAACGTAATTGTCATTGATAATGATAAGAACATCGTCGATCCTCCCCAAAGGTTTCTTTATGGAAGAATCAACAAGACGAACACCAAAAGAACAAGAATCAAAAGGTTTCAATTTAAGCATATCATATATTCTTTTGGGCATAACGGAGGTACTAGCTCCAACATCACATAAAGCATAGCAAGAGAAGTTATTCAACTTAATTTTAATCATAGGATCCCAACCATCTTCTAGCTTTCTAGGTATGGAGGCCTCTACTCTAAGTTTCTCCTCCCTAGCTTTGATGAGAGCATTAGTGATATGCTCTGTGAAGGCAAGATTAAGCGTGCTAGTGCGGGGATCTCTAGACATCTTGTGAAGGAAATCAATAACTTCGGTAAGAGTGCAATTATCAAAATCAAGGTCACTACTATCAAGTAAAGTGGTAGTGGTGTCCTTTAGGCTCACTTGTTTGGTAGTTTCTATAGTCATAGCATCACCATTAATAGGTCCAATGGGACCAGGAGTGCATTGGGTGCTAAGAGTTTGGATATCCTCAACAACTTGGATAGTAGCAACAGTGTGGTGGGTAGGAAGGTTCTTAATTCTATCTTCTTCCTCCCTTTCTCTAGCCCATCTCTCTTTAAGTTTAGCTAACATCCTAATGTTTTCATTAATTTGCACTTGAATAGCATTCATAGGAGTGACCTTCCTCTCCTCAAGAGGAGAAGTTCTAATTTTAAGCAATTCTACCTCATGGGCTAAATTGTCTACCTTCGAAGAGAGATCATCTAGTTTGTTTAGTTTCTCTTCTACACTATTATTAAAAGCTTTTTGGGTAGTGATGAAATCTTTAAGCATAATCTCTAGTTCAGTAGTGGAGTTCTTGGTGTTAGGATAAGCATTGTTGTTCCCATAAGAATTAGAGGGGAACGATCTAGGATTGCTACCAAAATTACTCCTATAAGCATTGTTGTTAAAATTGTTTCTACAGATAAAGTTCACATCTACTTGTTCTTGAGCAATCAAAGAATTTAAAGGAACATCACGAGAATCAATAGAAGATTGCTTCGAAAGTAGAGACATGATCAAGTCAACTTTTTCATTTAGGGAGGAAATCTCCTCGACAGAGTTTACCTTCCTACCTGTTGGAGCGCATTCGGTGTGCCATTGGGAATAGTTGGTCATCATCTCATCGAGAAGCTTCGTGGCAGCACCAAGTGTAGTTGACATAAAGGTTCCTCCCGCGGCCGAATCTAACAAGTTCCGCGAGGTAAAGTTCAAGCCTGCATAAAAAGTTTGGATAACCATCCAAGTAGTCAAACCATGAGTAGGGCAGTTCTTGATAAGAGATTTCATACGTTCCCAAGCTTGGGCAACGTGTTCATTATGAAATTGTTTAAAATTCATTATGTTACTCCTTAGTTGGATAATTTTAGCAGGTGGATAGTATTTTCCAATAAAAGCATCTTTGCACTTGTCCCATGAATCTATGCTATTTCTAGGCAAAGATTGAAACCAAATTTTAGCTCCTCCTCTCAAGGAGAAAGGAAAAAGCTTAAGCTTCACAATATTACCATCTATTTCTTGGTACTTTTGCATATCACAGAGTTCAACAAAGTTGTTTAAGTGTAAAGCAGCATCATCTCCAGCACCGGAGAATTGATCTTTCATAACTAGGTTCAGTAAAGCAGGTTTAATTTCATAAGAAGGTGCTGAAGTGGCAGGTGTAGTGATAGGTGTGCAGATAAAGTCATCGTTGTTGTGACTAGTAAAGTCACACAACTTGGTGTTCTCGGTGGAACCCATAGTAGCAAGCAAGCAAGATAACTATTTTTGTGATTTTCGATAAAAGATACTAAAGCAAAAACTGAAAGGTAAACTAACAAGACTAAAAAGCAAAGGTAAAAGATAGCGTGCAACTCCCCTATCTTGAAGAGTGGAGTCCCCGGCAATGGCGCCAGAAAACTTTGCTTGATGGCTTCTCGCCCCTCGTTGGTTACCCCAAGTGGAAGGTTTGAGATGCAGTGTAGCGGTAGTTTTCCCTTGGCAAAGATACCAAAGATCGATTTCCCCTGAGACTCCTAGTTTCAACAAGAAGGTGTCAACTGCTAACGGCGCCAGATATTAGCAATCAACGTGGACCTGCACACAGATACAAATAACTTTGCTCCCAACGAGTACAGAGAGGTTGTCAATCCCTCCGGCCTTGTCGTTTACAAAGGATCAAACGCAAGTGATAATAGTGATAGGTATTGCTGCAAAAAGTAAGTAAAAGCGGGAAGTAAATAGCGGATGTGATCAATGATGGTAATATGGACCGGGGTCCCATGATGTTCACTAGTGATGTCTCTCTCCCAAAAGACGATAAAACAGCTATGTGAGGTAAACGAATTACAGCTGGGCAATTGACAGAATTATGTGCGCAAACCAATGCTAACTATGTTGCAAGAAAGGTAGAGGTACAAAGCATGGGCGGTACGCCAAGGCAAGTAGACCGAAATCCATCTGCATCTACTACTAATCATCCAGCTTGAGATATCTATCCAGAACATCTCGCTGGTATTAAGTTGCGAGTCCCACCCATAGTGTAAACTCAAAGCAACAGACAACTGCATTAAAAGAACTTTGGGTAAAGTAAAGAATCCTTGCACCCGTGGGCACAAGCACCGTTATTTTCCCCCTTGTGGCAACAGCACATCCCCTAGACTCATGTTTCTGTCACTCAAGCTAGTCATCGAGGGGCATGAACCCACAATCAAGCATAACGTTCCCTCTTGGAGTCACTACCTACTATTTGGCCAAAGCAATAAATAACAACCGAGAACATGCAAGAATTACTTACGAACATAAATATAAAAGAGGTGAATCAAATATATTACTCAAACACAATCTAAACATAATCTCACAATCCATCAGATCCCAGAAAACTCAACATAGCAACAGCATAAGGATTACATATGAGCCTCGATCATGTAGGGCAGCTCACAAGGTCTAATTAGTGAAGCACAAGAAGGGGAGGAGAACATCACATAGCTACTGGTCATGGACCCATGGTCCAAGGGAGACTAATCACAACTCATCTGGGAGGCGTCCATGGTGGTGGAGAGGCTCCCGGTGGTGATCCTCCCCTTCGACAGGGTGCCGGGAAGAGTTCTCGTGGTGCTCCCGATCTTGGAAGCGCGGCGGCGGCAGAACAGAGATGAGATCGCGAAAAAGGGTTCCGTCCTCGAGGGTTTCGGGACGCGATATAAATATATGCCAAAGGGGGGCATCAGCGGAGGCCTGGGGGGCCCAGGCGCCCCCCCCCGGCGCGGCCAGGAGGGGGGCCGCGCCACCAGGGCGCCTGGAGCCCTGGTGGCCCCCCTCCGGCCCTACTTTGGCCGTGTGGAAGCTTCCGGAACGCTGATTTTTTATATAATTTTTCCGGGATTTTTCTGGCAGTTTTCGTGACGGGAAAACCTGAAATACAAAAACAGCAGAAAACAGAAACTGGCACTGGTGTGCACTGAGTTAATAGGTTAGTCCAAATATGATCAAAAGTGTATGGAAGTGTATAAATATCATAGCAATATCACCCAAAAGAGGCATGGAGCAAGCAGAAATTATAGATACGTTTTGGACGTATCAGTGGGCGCCTACTGTCGTGGTTCTAAGCCTGACAGTACGAGTAGGGGGTACAAATGAGGAGGCAAGGCCCTAGCTATGGTGGAGTTGTACACGAGGTCTTTTACGAGATCACGCCCTTCTCGGAGGAAGTAACAGCCCTACGTCTCGGAGCCTAGAGGCGGTCGACTGATATGTGTATATGTGTGAGTTACAAGGATGCGAACCCTTGTACTGGAGGAGGGGCGTGGCTTATATAGTGCGCCAGGACCCTTGCCATGCTCCACGTTACTAAGGGTTCAATGTACATTAAGGCAGACGTTTCTGATAACATCTGCAGTAAAGAGTAATAAAGGCATTCACTACGGCGAGTAAATACCAGACCGTTATTTTCCTAAGGGACCTTTGACCTTCGGGGGTCGAGTGCCTTGGGTTGGTCGAGTGGAGTTGAGTCGTCTTGTAGGTGATGTCCAGTCGAGTGGGATGTCCTCTTGGGCCATTTCGGTCGACTATCTTTACCATCGTAGGTTTTGTCTTTTGATCTTCTGGGGTAGTCACCTTGGGTGGGGTATCTTGGTCAGGCCTGTGACCCTACCCTAGGTCTGTAACCTCGTCACATAGCACAACAACGGTTGGAAATTGAGCTCTCAAATTCCTCAGGGCAATCATGTTCCTCACTTGTAGGCAATCCGTACTGGAGAATTCCTAACTCCTCAGTCAGAACAAATTCCTCAGAGACCAGAAGAACTCCGTCTCTGTCATTGAAGAAATTGACTGAACTATATGAGATTTCCAATGGCTTCACTCGAAAGGATTGGGTAGTGTAGGCTTTGAGTTGAGCATCACTTGGAAATATGTTTCCTTAGTTTTACTCCGACCCCCTTTAACCGTGCGGTGTTTCCTATGACTCAAGAATGAGAAAATGAAACCACGAAAACAAAAGTCCTCACACTTCGTAATCCTCGCATGAATATCCAAGTCTTCAAGGTCACACCAATTTCCTCACTTTCGAAGTCTTCAAGAAAACCAAAGTCTTCAACTGAGGACATACATTTTTAGGGGTCGACTTTCTTCCTGAATATCAAACTCCTCATAGACTTATAAGCCCTGTGTACACTCAAAAACACATTAGCCCCTTAACCTATAAGTCTTCAATACACCAAAATCACTAAGGGGCACTAGATGCACTTACAATAACCGTCTCGCATCAAACAAGATCCAGACATAATGTTCATGCTCAATGCAGGCACCAAAGAACAATTATTCAGGTCTAAGACTAATCCCGAAGGTAGATGTAGAGGTAGCGTGCTTGTGATGATCACATCGACCTTGGAACCATTACCGACGCGCATCGTCACTTCGTCCTTAGACAATCTTCATTTAATCTGCAGCTCCTGTTTCGAGTTACAAATATGAGCTATCGAACCAGTATGAAATACCCAGGCGCTGCTACGAGCACTAGTAAGGAATACATCAATAACATGTATATCAAAAATACCTTCGTTCACTTTGCCATCCTTCTTATCCGCCAAATACTTGCGGCAATTCCGCTTCTAATGACCACTCTGTTTGCAGTAGAAGCACTCAATTTCAGGCTTAGGTCCAACTTGGGTTTCTTCAGGGGAGCGGCAACCTGATTCCAGTTCTTCTTGAAGTTCCCTTTATTTCATTTGCCCCTTTTATTGAAACTAGTACTCTTTTTAACCCACAACACTTGATGCCCCTTCTTGATTTCTACCTATGCTGATTTCAGCATCACGAAGATCTCGGGAATTGTTTTCTCCATCCCTTGCATATTATAGTTCATCACGAAGCCTTTGTAGCTTGGTGGCAGTGATTGAAGAACTCTGTCAATAACACTCTCAGGTGGAAGAGTAATTCCCAGCCGAGTCAAGTGATTATCATACCCAGACATTTTGAGTATGTGTTCACTGACAGAACTATTCTCATCCATCTTGCAACTATAGAACTTGTTCGAGACTTCATATCTCTCAACCCGGCATTAGCTTGAAATATCAACTTCAGCTCCTGGAACATCTCATATGCTCCATGAAGTTCAAAACATCTTTGAATTCCCAGTTCTAAGACGTAAAGCATGGCACACTGAACTATCGAGTAGTCATCAGATCGAGCTTGCCAGACGTTCATAACATCTGCTTCAGCTCCTGCAGCAGGTCCGTCACCTAGTGGTGCATCAAGAACATAATTCTTGTGTGCAACAATGAGGATAATCCTCAAGTTACCTACCCAGTCCGTGTAGTTGCTTCCATCATATTTCAATTTAGCTTTCTCTAGGAACGCATTAAAATTCAAGGGAACGGTAGCACTGGCCATTGATCTATAACATAGATATGCAAAAAATATAAGACAAAGTTCATGATAAATTAAGTTCAATTAATCAAGTTACTAATGAACTCCCACTTAAATTAGCATCCCTCGGGTTATCTAAGTAATACATGATTCAAATCAACTAACCCATCTCCGATCATCAAGTGAGATGGGGTAGTCATCAATGGTGAACATCTCTATTGATCATATCTACTATATATATGACTCATGTTCGACCTTTCAGTCTCCAGTGTTCCGAGGCCATGTCTATACATGCTAGGCTCGTCAAGTTTAACCGAAGTATTCCGCGTGTGTAAAACTATCTTACACCCGTTGTATGTGAGCGTAGAGTATATCACACCAGATCATCACGTGATGTCCCGAAACGATGAACTGTAGCAACGGTGCATACTCGTGGAGAACACTTTTATCGTGAAATTTAGTGAAGGGATCATCTTATAATGCTATCGCCGTTCTAAGAAAAATAAGATGCACAAAGGATAAACATCACATGCAATCAAAATATGTGACATGATATGGCCATCATCATCTCGTGCTTTTGATCTCCATCTCCAAAGCATCGTCATGACTCCATCATCACCAGCTCGACGCCTTGGTCTCCATTGTTGCGTCGTGGTTGTCTCGCCAACTATTGCTTCTACAACTATTGCTAACTCATAGCGATAAAGTAAATCAATTACATGGCGCTTGCATTTCATACAATAATTAAGAGACAACCATAAGGCTCCTGCTGGTTGACGATATTACAAAACGTGATCATCTCATACAATAACGTATAACTCACCACGTCTTGACCATATAACATCACAACATGCCTTGCAAAAACAAGTTAGACGTCCTCTACTTTGTTGTTGCAAGTTTAACGTGACTGCTACGGGCTTCTAGCAAGAACCGTTCTTACCTACGGCACAAAACCACAACGGTGATTTATCAAGTTTGCTGTTTTAACCTTCTTCAAGGATCTACCGTAGTCAAATTTGATTTAACTAAAGTAGGAGAAACAGACACCCGCCGGCCACTTTTATGCAAAACAAGTTACATGTCTGTCGGTGAAACCGGTCTCATGTACGTTTACATGTAAGGTTGGTCCGGGCCGCTTTATCTTACAATACCGCCGAATAAAATAAGACGTTGGTGGTAAGCAGTATGACCATCACCGCCCATAACTCTTTGTGCTCTACTAGTGCATATCATCTACGAATAGACCTAGCTCTTGATACCACTGTTGGTAAACATTGCATGGAAAAAAATGCTACATACACGCAATGATCTATCCATGGAGATGCATAGCAACGAGGGGGATAGTGTGTCTACGTACCCTTGTAGACCGTAAGTGGAAGCGTTAGGCAACACGATTGATGTAGTCGAACTTCTTCACGATCCAACCGATCAAGTACCGAATGTATGGCACCTCCACGTTCAACACACATTCAGCTCCGTGACATCCTCGCCTTCTTGATCCAGCAAGACGGGTGAAGTAGTAGATGAGTTCCGGCAGCACGCTGCGTGGTGACGGTGATGGTGAAGTGATCTCCAGAGGGCTTCGCCTAAGCACTACGAAAATATGACCGAGGGACGAGACTGTGGAGAGGGGCACCGCACACGGCTAAGACAACGTTCTGGGCTTTGTGTGGTACCCCTCCTCATATATATAGTCGGGAGGGAGAGGGAGGCAGCCAGGGTGCGCCCCAAGTAGGCTGAATCCTAATTGAGCTCTTGCCCTAGGCCGCCCCTTCCTTCTTTTGGTGAGCGGGGAAAGGCAGGGGAGGAGGGGCCCCCCTTTCCTTTCTCCCATGAGAAGGGGAAGGCAGGAGGGGCTAGCCCTCCCCCTTTCCTTCCCTAGGGCCGGCAGCCAGGGGGAGGGGCGCATCCCTATGTGGGCTGGTCTGTCCTCCCGTGGCCCATTGGGCCCATACTCTCGCCGGGGATGCCCAAAACTCCTTGATTGGTCATACCTGGAAACTTGGAGGTGGTAACAAGTAGGGCGTTGGTTCATGTTTGGTATCCTCAAAACTTGGAGGTGGGGAGATGTTGGTTCGACAAGTAGGGACAATAATACAAGGTGACTTTTGTTTCGGTGGTGCTCCTTGAGTACTAGGTCTCAAGCTCCACAGTGAAAACTCTATATTTGATCTTTATTGGTCATACCTGGAAATAGAGGTGGTAACATTGTCTAGAAGATTGCTCAGACTTCTTCTCCTAGGTGAAAACCCATGATTTGACTTAGGTTGACTGTGGTTGCGAGAACGCTTCCACGCAATTCCATTTCAAAAGGTGTTACTTCGTAAAACCTTTCTCGTAGTATGGATGCTGCTGACGTGGTGGTTGATGTTAAGATTTGACTACTGCATCCCCGTTAATCACTTCTTTTAAAATAATTTAGTTGATATATTCCCGATCTCTTGGTAAGGTTTTGACATTGTGGTATTATAAAGACTATGATCTGGGGCGGAGATAGCCTGGGGCTAGGGTCTGGTAAGGGGAGTGGCAACGATGCCATAGGCCCATTTTGCACTTCTATGCGATTTTTGACACCATTTTGCACTATCTGCTCTAGATGGCTATGGGGTTGGTGCAATCTTGGCTCCACCATTGATTATTGTACAGTAATGGATAAAAATATAAAAATTCATTAAATGTAAGAAATTGAATACTCCCTCGAGATTGTTCTACACTAAAGAGACATGGTAAATTATAGTTGTCTATTGAGATGGTCACTGCTCACAAAAAAGGGATAGGTAAATGTTTTTCGAACATTATTTGTCTATTTTTTGATAGACGGAGATGCTCGTACATATACACATACATTTACTTTTATGAACGCACGTCTACACACCCTACCGTATGAGCACATCCGAGAGACTCGACAGACACATCATCTTGATATTGATGAAATCACCATGCATGCCTTCATAGTTCCTGGAAACCTCTCTTCCCACTGAACATATGTCGTCTTAAATAAATTCAAGAAAATGCAAACATTAATGTTAGGTTTAGGACATTATTTGTCTGTTGTATGTCAGGCATAACCGCATCGATATCTGATTCCCCGGTCAATACAGATAACAACTTCCGTGTAGGGTTATGAGTCAAATTTAAAATACGACATTGGCATGTGTATGATTGATCGCCTCTTATTTGACTTTAAATTTAGAAAATTTATTAAATGTAAGAGATTAAAAGTGTGATGGCCGTACACTAGAGAGACATGGTTAATTATTGTTGTTCATTGAGTTGGTCACCGCTCACGAAAAAACTTTGGGACAGATAGAATAGTTGCTCATATTATGTATCGGGTAAATGTATTCCGGACATTACTTGTCTGTTTTTTTGCCAATAGACGCAGACGCTCATACATATGCATATACACTTATACCTATGAATGCCGCACGCACACCCTACCCTATAAGCACCTCCGAGACTGAGCTGTCACATCATCTTGAGTTTGCCGAAATTGACACAGACATCTTCATAGTTTATGAGAACGTCTTCTCACACTGAGTGCTCATTGGCCGTGCTTTTACATCTACATAGTTAGCTAGATAAATGATCAAATACGTGCAGGATGGTGGCGGGGGCGCCGCGCAGCCCCCGGGGAGTCATCATCCACATCGTCCTCAGCCCTACCCCTCCATCGCCTCTCACTACTGCCGCCGTCGCTGAGGACGCCGCTAGGCGAAGCCCCTGGGGTGAGGCAGCGGCGGTGGCGCAGTCCTCGGCCGGTGGTAACGCGTGGGGGCAACGGCGTCCATCTCGCTCCTCCTCCAACGGCAGTGCACAACGGGTTGGCGGTGGCCAGGAGATCTCCGGCGGTCGTTGGCGGATGAGATTATGGCTGCGATGAGATCTGATTTGGGCCTGAGGGATTTAGATCGAGATCCACTGTGGCTGCACCTGGACTCGACAATGGCAAGAGGAGATCCCCCCGGGTAATCTCCGCGGCACGAGGACGTCCGTGTCTCTTGGCCCGGGCATGGTGGTGGTGGCTGCCTTCTTCACCGAAGGCGGTTGGCCAGGCTGGTAGTGACGGATCTTGGATCCTACTATAAGCACCGGCGGCGAGTTGGGGAGACATAGTCACCGGGGAAAACCGAGACGACTCCGGTCATGGCGGTCGATGGCGGCGTCTACGTCGTTACCTTGATGAACGCATCGTCAAGTAACTATCGTTAACCTGGTCGTGCCGCTCCGGGAGAAATCCTAAGATCATCGGATCGGACGATGGCGGTGCTACGGTGTCGTGTTCCCTATTGAGGGCATCGTTTGTGGAGCGGCGCCGGATGGAAGAGGCGTGCCTTTTATCGCGTCGACGACGGCGGGTCTCGGCGGCATGGAGCAGCGGTGTCTCGCCGGTGTGCGTGTGATGATGGACGAGCGCAGGATGATTGTAATGTCCAGTATGAGACTATACCTCCCACATGTCGAGGCACGACTTAAAGGCATAATCTCATACTAGAATGATCTCAAGTATGGTATCTTTGCACAACTCATGTAAAAGAGGGGATGAAAAAATAAAAGAGTAGTTGGCTTACACTCGCCACGTCACAGAAATAAATAAATTAACATACATCTTCCGAATAACATCAGAGTCCGACTACGGACGAAGATCCAAATGAAAGATACCATAAATAAAGCAACACAAGGTCCCAATCGCCCCTAGTAGGAACCACTACTGATCGTCGAAAACGTCACATACATACGGCTACGCTCTTCATCGAACTCCCACTGAAGTTCTGATCCACCTCCTACACTGTTCTCGGATGTACCTGCATCTGGTGTGTGTAGAATATGTGAGCCACGGAGGACTCAGCAATCCCGTTCCCGGGTAGCAAAACTAACAAAGCCTTGAGGTGAGGAGGGGGGTAATAAAGTGTTTGCAGCAAGCACTAAGCAACTAGCTTACGAGTTTAGAGCAAGAAGAGATCAAGTGCCAAAGATCGCTACTACTCACGTCAGGCATAACCCCAATGTGTTCTTCTTCTCGAAACCCCTTCGAGAAGAGATAATCACGGAACTCACACAGGTAGTGTATTCTTAAGGATAGAGTGTCATGTTTTCTACAACCGGATATTAACAAATTCCCATCTGCCACATAACGGCGGGCACGGCTTTCGAAAGATCAAAACCCTGCAGGGGTGTCCCAACTTAGCCCATCAAAAACTCACGATCCATGGAGTCGCAAATCCAAAGTGGGAAGACCCGAGTATTCTCGGAATCCCGTGCTCAAGATATTCCGACTAAGGTAAAACTAATCCAGCAAGACCTCCCGGCGTGCCGACACCCTGATAGTAGCCGCGCGTATCTCGTCTCAGGCCACGACCGGATGGGCGATTCTACAGGTTTTTACCAGCCCTTGAGTTTTCTCGAGGTGGCCCCGCAGACTCCCCAGTTTGGACCAACACTCATGTGGAGCACTGGCCCGGGTTGTTGATTAAGAAAAGGTTTAATTACTCCCTATGCTAGTTTTAGTTGTTAGGCAAATGTAGAACCAAAGTTGGGCCTTGCTGGAAAAGCTTTAGCGCTAAGCGGGTTATCGAGGGGGGCCCATAAACCCCAACCGTGTTAGGAACGCAAAATCCGGGAACATAACACCGGTTTATCGGGTCCTAAGGTGGCATGAGTGGAACAAAACATCGAGCAAAAGGTCAAGCCTTCCACCCATTGCCAAGTATATAGGTGTGTTAATATATTTAAGAGAGATTGTGATATTCGAACAACAAGTTCCAACATGGAGCAATCTTCATCTTCATCTGCAACTAACAACGCTATAAGAGGGGCTGAGCAAGCGGGTAACATAGCCAAACAACGGTTTGCTGGGAAGGTGTCAAAGGTTAGAGGTTTCATGACAACAATAGGAGGCTGACAAACAGACATAGGCATCGAGGCAATATCTAAAGAGCGAGACATCTAGCATAGGCAAATATAGTAGTGATATCTGCGAATGGTCACCTTGCCTGAGATTCTGCAAGGAAGAAGAACGAGTCCATGAAGTAGTCGAACAACTCCTCACAACTCCGGAACGAAAGCGAAGCTAACAAGAGAAGCATACCGGAAAGAAGCAAACAACACGGTAAACACACAAGCATAAGCATGTCATGATGCACAATCAAGTATGATGCATGACCAGTTTAAATATGCATGGCATGGCAAAGTGCATCAAACAACACTACAATTTAAGCGGAGCACAATATGCAACGAGTTACATATTGACGAATATATTTATTTAGTAGACTCTTGTTTATTTACAAGACAAGATTAAATGTTTTTATTAAACATGGCAAGAGGTGAAGCATGAGAAAAACTACACTATCTAGTCAATTCAAATGAGGCCGGAAACAACAACAACAATTCCTGAAACTCCCCATGTCATTTAGCAATTATAGAAGCAACAACAATTTTAACCATTTAAATGTTGTTATCATGATGCGGATGACATTTTCAAGTTTTATGCAAATTTTAGTTAAAGGTTGACAATTAACAAGATATGAAGCATTTGTCTCCGTGGTGGAAAGAGAAGGTGCCACGGCGACGAATCTGAAAATGATGCCACGCAACATATCTGTTCCGGTATCTCGAAGAAAGACCTGTGCAAAAGAAAGGGTCGACTTGAGCATGTCAAGCAAGATGGTGGGGTGCTCCCGGTTTCCGGTTCCCATGGGTCGGTGGCAAGGCAAACGAAGGGCAACGCAAGCGACGATTCGACAAGATGCAAACATACGAACCATCTCATACATCGCACATTCACATGCATTCACCCACGGGGTCGTCTCGGTGGTATACCTTTGTCGCGCGCAGTTCGGGGTGGTTCGAGTCGTCGAGGGAAGTAGTCGAACACGTTTCGTTTCGGAGAGGGAAGTAGGCGTTCTCGCGGCGGTAGTGGAAGTAGATGTTCTCGTTTCGTAGATGTTCGGGGTCATCGTGTCGTGGTACTTGGGGTCTTCAGACTTGTCGGTCTCGTTTGTTGCGACGGTAGTTGTACACGGTCGTCGTGGTACTTGTCGAGTCGTAGTGGCACTTGAGGGGCATCGATGTCGTGGTACTTGGCGTCCGTGGGTACTTGGTTGTTGATGCAGGGTGGCCTTCGCTGGACTTGGTGGAAACCACATCGTGTGCCGGAGGCAAACGACTCAAACGTCCATGACCATGCGGAAGACCGCGGTGCTCCTGTTATGGGGGGTGCGAGGAACTGCATGGAGGTCAGAGGCGAGGACGTGGCCGACGTGTCCTGTTCGTTTGTCCGAAGTAGAGGCGGGGACGGGATGCTGCAGGAGGGAGGCGCGGGGGTTGCCAGGCCGAGGCAGGGGCTTGGCAGCGACGAACCTGGCGAAGCAGGGGAGGTCAGAGGCGAGGCTGGACGAGGCCCATGCGTCGGAGCTTGGAGACAGCAGCAAGCCGCTGTCCGCGGGTGAGGAGGAGAAGGGAGGAGTAGGAGACCGGTGGGGCAGCTGCAGGCTGGCGCCATGGCGCGGCGGCGATGGGCTTGAGGCCGACGAGGAATCGGGCGCTGGGGAGCTCGGCGGCTGGACTCACCGACGGGAGCAGTGAGGAGGAGGTCGGGCGCAGGGGCCGCTCCTCCCTCTGCCACTCGGCGGAGGAGAAGGAGCTCGGGCGGCGCCATGGAGGAGGAGAGGGTCGGGCGCGGGGAGGACGAGAGGAGAGGTCGTGAGGTCTCGCCGGATCGGGAGGAAAGGAGCGAGTGGATCGAGCGAGAGGGAGGTGGTGCGGCGCTAAGGGAAAAGAGCGATGGGGAGGACGAGAGGGCTCGGTCGGGCCTAGGGTTAGGCGGTGGAGGGGTCAGCTGGGCCTTAGAAGGCTGGCCTGGGCCGCGGGGGAGGGAGGCTGGGCCTTGCCGGCTGCGGCTGGGCCTCGAGGCAGAAGGCCGGCCTGGCTGCAGGCTCTCTTCTCCTCTCTGCAGTTGTTTTCCAAAAAAAACCCAGGAAAACAACAAAGAAGAAAAGAAAAGGAAGGAGGTGCTAGGGATAGAATTAGGGCATGAGGTTATTTTTCCCGGACTCGCAAAAATGTCACGGTCCACGAAAAATAGGAGAGGCATGAACGCAAAAGTTAAATTCAAACTCATTTGAATTTAATTCAAATGGTTTGAATTAGGGCATGGCTAGAAAGTGTCCAAAATGTTGAGACTTTAGGAGGAGCCTCGATAAAAGGGAAAGGAAAAGTTGGCAAGGTTTGATGCAAGGAATTGAGAAAGAGAAGGCATGGGGGAAATATGCAAGTGTGTTATGGTGAATTCCAAACAAATGGAATAATTTAATATAGCTCCCTAATAATATTGAGAGGCTTTTATATGTTATAAAGAGAAGTCACCATAGTGAGTATCCCTCAATTTAAATGGATCGAGGATCCATACGGTTTATTTAGTTGAGTTATAAAATTAAAAGACTTGATGGCATGATGACATGATGCAATGCAAAATAAATAAAGCCAGCACAAATATAACACACGGGAAAACCCGGAACATCTAGAATCTTCTGGAGCGTCGGTCTTCGGGCGTCACAACTCTCCCACACTAACAGAGGATCTCGACTCGAGATCCTGGAGATGGCACCGGATAAAAGAGGATAAAGGAAGAGGTAAAACAAAGTTGCTTCTTTGACAAACGAGTGAAACCACGAACCTTGAGAGGTTAAACAAGTTGAATAAAGAATACAATGGAGATGAACGAAGATGAAAACACTCCGTTAGAAAAGAGGAACAAGGAACATTATGAGAACCTTGTAGGTTGAAAGACATGAAACAAGAGCTTATGCACCAAAAGAATATGAAACTGCAACGGTATAGCCAAGGAATAAGAATGACATAATTTGGACAGCACTCCGACTGAAAATGGAAGGAATTAACATGAGCTTGAGAAGATTGGATGGTTTTGATGAAATCAATAGCATATTGCCCCCGAAACAATTAAAAGAATGGCACACGGGATAAGAAAGATTTCAGACAGCACTCCGGTTGAAAAGAGAGGCAAAACTTGATAAGATGAGAGAATTAGAATGAAGGTCACGACACTCCTGTTAAATGGACGAGAAAAGAAAATAACATGATCTTGATATGACAAGATGATGGTTCGAAGAGAGCAATATCACAATGCCTCTGGAATGAAAGAATATATGCTAGATCGTTGGAAAGAAAAGAACGGAGAAGAAAATGACAACTTCTCCCATGAATGAATTAGAAAAATCCTCCTTATGAAGAAAGGTTGAATGGAGTTTTTGAAAATAATCAACCAACAAAAATAATAAGCTTGATGTGGGCTTATGGAAAACATCTCAAAACTTGAAGTGAAATTCTGCCACTAACGGAAACAATTGATTTGATTGAGAGCACCAAAGATATGAAAATTTTCTTCCATCACGATGATAAATAGATAACTTGGATCATTGATAAGCACCACAATAGCAACATTCCCAATGGAAGGCTTTAGGTGAAATCTATACTACGATACTCCAACGAAGAAAAAATGAGGGGTTGAAATGATCTCCTGAACAAAGATAAGAATGATGGGTTTACATATCTCATTCCTAATAACTTGAGAATCATGAAACATGAAGGAAATTGTCAAGAATGACATAACACCACCTCAAAAGATAAGGGAGCAAGAATTGCACTTTGGAATGCAAGAAGAAGAATACTTAAGCTCCAACAAGAATCTTAAAGAACACTTCGAGGATGAATTAAATCATGATGAACCACCATGTTGAACTCCGGTAACAAACGAATGAGAAGTGCAGGTAGAAAAGAATAAGATTGAAGCCTTGCAATGATTAGATGAAGCTATGTGATGAGATAAAGAGAAAACTTGGAACTCCGGAAAGAAAGATGAAACACTCCGAACCTAGAGTTTATTAATCATGAACAAACTCCGAACAAGGATTAATCACTTGGATGAAATAAGAATAAGAATTATGTTGTGCGTATCCTTCACCAATTTAAATTGGTGACTAACAATGGATTTGGCATACTACTTATTCTTGTTACAAAGAATTCAAGAGAGATCTCGCACGAACTTGGGAAAGTATTCAACGAAGCACCGGTTGGATTATTAAAAGAACAAATGAATTAGTACGATAACAACGAAAGAGTAATCTTGAATGAACCACCGTAAAAATATGGAGACGAACGAAGAGGCATCAATTAAGAATAGTGGGAGGACAAAGTTGAAAACTGAGAACGAAGAATCTTCTGAAATGATGGCCTTTGGAGGATCACAATGGGAAGAATTCATGAAATGCTTCGGATGGGTATAAAAAGAATTCTCACAATCGAAAACAATTATGAGGATGGCATGAAGCTAGAACCATGAATCTTTGGAAGAAGGGGCCAAGGAGAAATTCTTCTTCGGTCTTCACATGTTGAGAATGAAAAGGAGAACCACCGTGAAGAATTTTGAGATACTACGAAAGAATGAAAGTATAAAGATTGCAACAACAATGAATGAAAGCGATCTTAGATAAGGCATATGACCGATGGAATCCATACTTACGTCGCAATTTGAAAAGAATTTGAGTATACTCCGGAAAAACAGAAGAGTCAGGCAAGATCTTGGGAAAAACCTGTGGGTTAGGGCCCACTCAAAATAAATCGTCGTTGGGAAAGATTGCTTGAGAGATAGTGCACCGGTTGAATTAAATGACTTGGACGAGATAACAACCTCGAAATAGCTTGAACAGATTAAGAAAGGAAACACGAATCTTCTGGGATACCTTGTACACTCCGGATAAGAATTAGGGAGAGTTGAATAATCAAGAGAGACTTTGGATAAGAAATTCCCACATTGAAAACATGTGAAACAAGAGGCACATATATGATCAATACAGAAGCTTGGATTTAGTCCACTGGAGAAGAATATTTGAATTAAGAATGATGAACTTGAAACTCTTGAGCATCTTCACGATAAATCACCGGATAAGAACATTGAAGGAAATGAATGAAGAAACATCACATGAATAAAATGGATACTTGATTAAGAATTCTGGCTCCATAAGAAAAGGGTGGGAGGGTGGGGAAAAACAAGACAACTTGGGATCAATGAAATAGACACCATTGAGAAAAGACTGAGAGTTGATCTTGCAGATGATGAAGATATCGGAATAACTTGAAGCGAAGCACACGGGTTGAAAAGAATTTGACATAGCAATCTCGAAGATCAAGAAGGATTAGCACTCCCATAGAAATATGAGAACACCGATTAAGAAAGGTATGTAATCAACATTTGACATCGAAGCAACTCAAATACCAGAATCAAAACGAAAACAACGGATAGATATGTTGCAACATAATCTTCACAATATCATCCGAACAGAGAATTGAACGAATGAATTCCATAGCTTAATGGTACAACACTTGTCGAAAAGCCAGTTGGGAGAACAAAAGGTGAATAAAAACAACAAGGAGCAGATAGAACAAATACAAGATAGAAGTTTCGTTCCACATATTCGTGCTGAAAGGTCATGGAACGTGTTACAAAAGGGTTTTGCAATCCCCAGATTAGCATAGCCAAGGATCCTTTAAGATGCATCTCCCGATTGGAACAACGCCCATAAAACCACTTCACTCAATGTTGAACCCCGAACTCCTTGTCATGCACTCGTTGGAAGAATGCCTACGAGCTACTAGATGAACCCACCTAATAATTTCTGAAGGTTTCCGGTTATGCAATTGGGTGTTGGGGATACAGGGAAAGCACCGCACACTCAACTCTAATCCTACATCCAGCTGTATCCATCCTTCAACACATAACCAGTTATTTTCGGAAACCCTTTACCTCGGACCTTCGAAATGCACCTGCTATACAAGCTATGGAAACACTCCTGAACTACTTCCCCAGTACTGGGTGATGTCGGGGTTATCTTGCCACTAACCGCATAGAAGAGTTTTTGATGTCGGCCATCTTAAGTATTCCAAAACTGCTGCGATAGATTTGTGACGACAACACCTCGGAGCTCAACTCTTCGGGACACTGCCACAACCCCTAAATGACAGGAGGCATCGAGAACAATGTTCTCATCACAAAGACATCGGAACAATCCAAACAATACTCGCGTGATCCTAAAAAACAATTTAGTGAATTTTTTAGAGTAGAAGAGATAAGTAATCGTCAGGAGTCCTCACCAGAGTGATAAAGGGATGAGGAGTAAAAAGAAATCCTACTCTCCGATATATATATATATATATATGACTCCTTTTTTATACTCTTGGGAGTATGTACTCCCATCCTCAATATACCTCATATATGCGTTAATTATACCTCTTTATCATTCTCAATATACTTTATTAAATATTCTAAGATAGCCCAATACAAGTTTGTTGAAAAAATATCATCTGCGATGTACTTTTTGTAATATACCTTTTTCACGTACAAACACATCAGTATATACGTAAACATTTAAAATATGTAGACTCGAATGAATTTTTTCACGAAAATTATTTTGGGGTATCTAATAATTACTAATGAAGTATATTAAAAATAATAAAGAGGTATAAAAGTTTCATCTATATGGTATATGAGGAGCGGGAGTAAACATTTTCCAGTGTGTGCCTAGACTCAACCATCAATGATTCGAACAATCAGTGGGGGCTCCTAGGTCGGAGAAGGCTCTGATTACCAACTTGTAATGTTGTAATGTCCAGTATGAGACTATACCTCCCACGTGTCGAGGCACGACTTAAAGGCATAATATCATACTAGAATGATCTCAAGTATGGTATCTTTGCACAACTCATGTAAAAGAGGGGATGAAAAAATAAAAGAGTAGTTGGCTTACACTCGCCACGTCATAGAAAGAAATACATTAACATACATCATCCGAATAACATCAGAGTCCGACTACGGACGAAGACCCAAATGAAAGATACCATAAATAAAGCAACACAAGGTCCCAATCACCCCTAGTAGGAACCACTACTAATCGTCGAAAACGTCACATACATACGGCTACGCTCTTCATCGAACTCCCACTGAAGTTCTGATCCACCTCCTGCACTGTTATCGGATGTACCTGCATCTGGTGTGTGTAGAATCTGTGAGCCACGGAGGACTGAGCAATCCCGTTCCCGGGTAGAAAAACTAACAAAGCCTTGAGGTGAGGAGGGGGGTAATAAAGTGTTTGCAGCAAGCAATAAGCAACTAGCTTACGAGTATAGAGCGAGAAGAGATCAAGTGCCAACGATCGCCAGGTGATCACGAAGTGATCCTAACTACTCACGTCAGGCATAACCCCACTGTGTTCTTCTTCTCGAAACCCCTTCGAGAAGAGATAATCACGGAACTCACACAGGTAGTGTATTCTTAAGGATAGAGTGTCATGTTTTCTACAACCGGATATTAACAAATTCCCATCTGCCACATAAACGCGGGCACGGCTTTCGAAAGATCAAAACCCTGCAGGGGTGTCCCAACTTAGCCCATCACAAGCTCACGATCTGCGGAGTTTCAACTCCAAAGTGGGAAGAACCGAGTATTCTCGGAATCCCGTGCTCAAGATATTCCGACTAAGGTAAAACTAATCCAGCAAGACCTCCCGATGTGCCGACACCCTGATAGTAGCCGCGCGTATCTCGTCTCAGGCCACAACCGGATGGGCGTTCTACAGGTTTTTACCAGCCCTTGAGTTTCCTCGAGGTGGCCCCGCAGACTCCCCAGTTTGGACCAACACTCATGTGGAGCACTGGCCCGGGTTTTTGATTAAGAAAAGGGTTAATTACTCCCTATGCAAGTTTTAGTTGTTAGGAAAATGTAGAACCAAAGTTGGGTCTTGCTGGAAAAGCTTTAGCGCTAAGCGGGTTATCGAGGGGGGCCGATAAACCCCAACTGTGTTAGGAACGCAAAATCCGGGAACATAACACCGGTTTATCGGGTCCTAAGGTGGCATGAGTGGAACAAAACACCGAGCAAAAGGTCAAGCCTTCCACCCATTGCCAAGTATATATGTGTGTTAATATATTTAAGAGATATTGTGATATTCCTACAACAAGTTCCAACATGGAGCAATCTTCATCTTCATCTGCAACTAACAACGCTATAAGAGGGGCTGAGCAAGCGGATAACATAGCCAAACAACTGTTTACTGGGAAGGTGTCAAAGGTTAGAGGTTTCATGGCAACAATAGGAGGCTGACAAACAGACATAGGCATCGAGGCAATATCTGAAGAGCGAGACATCTAGCATAGGCAAAGATAGTAGTGATATCTGGGAATGGTCATCTTGCCTGAGATTCCATAAGGAAGAAGAACGAGTCCATGAAGTAGTCGAACAACTCCTCACAACTCCGGAACGAAAGCGAAGCTAACGAGATAAGCATACCGGAAAGAAGCCAACAACACGGTAAACACACAAGCATAAGCATGTCATGATGCACAATCAAGTATGATGCATGACCGGTTTAAATATGCATGGCATGGCAAAGTGCATCAAACAACACTACAATTTAAGCGGAGCACAATATGCAACGAGTTGCATATTGACGAAACACCACATTATATTTATTTAGTAGACTCTCGTTTATTTACAAGACAAGAATAAATGTTTTTATTAAACATGGCAAGAGGTGAAGAATGAGAAAAACTACACTATCTAGTCAATTCAAATGAGGCCGGAAACAACAACAATTCCGGAAACTCCCCATGTCATTTAGCAATTATTGAAGCAACAACAATTTTAACCATTTAAATGTTGTTATCATGATGTGGATGACATTTTCAAGTTTTATGCAAATTTTAGTTAAAGGTTGACAATTAACAAGATATGACGCATTTGTCGCCGTGGTGGAAAGAGAAGGTGCCATGGCGACGAATCTGAAAATGATGCCACGCAACATATCGGTTCCGGTAACTCCTTGCGAGACCGGTGCAAAAGAAAGGGTCGACTTGAGCGTGTCAAGCAAGATGGTGGGGTGCTCCCGGTTTCCGGGTTCCCATGGGTCGGTGGCAAGGCAAACGAAGGGCAACGCAAGCGACGATTCGGCAAGATGCAAACATACTAACCATTTCATACATCACACATTCACATGCATTCACCCACGGGGTCGTCTCGGTGGTATACCTTTGTCGCGTGCGGTTCGGGGTGGTGATACGTCCAAAATGTATCTATAATATCTGCTTGCTCCATGCCACTTTTGGGTGATATTTCTATGATATTTATACACTTCCATACACTTTTGATCATATTTGGACTAACTACTAATCCAGTGCACCCCAGTGCCAGTTTCTGTTTTCGGTTGTTTTTGTATTTCAGGTTTTCACATTACGAGAACTGTCAGGAAAAATCCAGAAAAATTATATAAAAAATCAGCGTTCCAGAACCTACCTTGCGCCCGAAGTACAGCCGGGGGGGGGGGGCACCAGGGCCCCAGGCGCCCTGGTGGCGCGCCCCCCCTGGGCCGCGCCGGGGGGGCGCCTGGGCCCCCCGAGCCCCGTCTGGTGCCCCCCCTTTGGCATATATTTAGAGCGTCCTTCGAAACCCTCGGGACAGGAACTCTTTTCGCGATCTCATCTCTGTTCCGCCGCCGCCGCCGCTTCCAAGATCGGGAGCACCAGGAGAACTCTTCCCGGCACCCTGCCGGAGGGGACGATCACCATCGGGAGCCTCTCCACCACCATGGACGCCTCCCGGATGAATTGTGAGTAGTCTCCCTTGGACCATGAGCTCATGACCAGTAGCTATGTGATGTTCTCCTCCCGTTCTTGTGCTTCACTAATTAGTCCTCGTGAGCTGCCCTACATGATCGAGGCGCATATGTAATCCTTATGCTGTTGCTATGATGAGTTTGCTGGGATCCGATGGATTATGAGATTATGTTCTGATTGTGATTGAGTAATATATTTGATCTACCTCTTTTATATTTATGTTCGTATGTAATTCTTGCATGTTCTCCGTTGTTATTTATTGCTTTGGCCAAGTAATACGTAGTGACTCCAAGAGGGAACGTTATGCTTGATTGTGGGTTCATGCCCCTCGATGACTAGCTTGAGTGACAGAAACATGAGTCTAGGGGATGTGCTGTTGCCACAAGGGGGAAAACAACGGTGCTTGTGCCCGCGGGTGCAAGGATTGTTTACTTTACGCAAAGTTCTTTTAATGCAGTTGTCTGTTGCTTTGAGTTTACACTATGGATGGGGCTCGCAACTTAATACCAGCGAGATGTTCTGGATAGATATCTCAAGGTGGATGATTAGTAGTAGATATTGATGGATTTCGGTCTAATTACTTTGGCGTACCGCCCATGCTTTGAACCTCAACCTTTCTTGCAATGTAGTCAGCATTGGTTTGCGTTCGTGGTCCTGTCAATTGCCCAGCTGTAATTCGTTTACCTCACATAGCTGTTTTATCGTCTTTTGGGAGAGAGACATCACTAGTGAACATCATGAGACTCCGGTCCATATTACCATCATTGATCACATCCGC
Organism: Secale cereale; assembly: GCA_902687465.1. Classification (NCBI taxonomy): domain Eukaryota; kingdom Viridiplantae; phylum Streptophyta; class Magnoliopsida; order Poales; family Poaceae; genus Secale; species Secale cereale. Next base: position 128,155,410 of record LR738714.1, read on the forward strand.
TATTTACTTTTCGCTATTATTTACTATTGCAAACATTATCTATCACTACTATCATTTGCGTTTAATCCTTTGTGAACTACAAGGCCGGAGGGATTGACAACCTCTCTGTACTCGTTGGGAGCAAAGTTATTTGTATCTGTGTGCAGGTCCACGTTGATTGCTAATATCTGGCGCCGTTAGCAGTTGACACCTACTTGTTGAACCTAGGAGTCTCTGGGGATTCGATCCTTGGCATCTTTGCTAAGGGAAAAACTTCCACAACACTGCATCTCACACCTTCCACTTGGGGTAACCAACGAGGGGTTAGAGGCCCATCAAGGAGTTTTTCTGGCGCCGTTGCCGGGGACTCCACTCTTCAGGATAGGGGAGTTGCATGCTATCTTTTACCTTTGCTTTTTAGTCTTGTTAGTTTACCTTTCAGTTTTTGCTTTAGTATCCTTTATCAAAAATTACAAAAAAAATATTATTTTGCCTTCCTGTTAGTAGTCCTATCTGTTTAGCTAAACATGTTAGGATATGGTGCTTTGAGGGAATCAGAAGTTCTAGATTTCCATCAAAGGGATGGAGAAAATATGAAGAAGGCATGGGACAGAATTTCTGATGCACATAGGAGAATTATGCCTTGGATACCTATAAAAATTGTGCTTAGGAATTTTTACCAGGGTCTTTTTAAATGGTGTAAACACTCTCTTGATATTATAGCCGAGGGAGATTTCCTAGAGTGTGATGAAGCTAGAGCTCTTCAAATTATACATGGTCTATCTAGTTACTTTGTTTATGATCATAATTTTGATACTGTCATAGATACACTTGCTACTATTGAAAAGAGAATGGATGCTCTAGACTTAATGAAGGTAGAGAAACCCAAACCCAATAAGAGAGATATTTTGGAAATAGATAATGACTGGGAGCCTCTTGTTAGGATTAGCATCTCTAATCAGGACTTCCTTGCTTATTGTGATATTGGATCTATGGTTTCTACTATGCCAAAAACTGTTCATGATTCTTTAAAATTTAACATGGATAGACTACCATCTTATCATGAACACACTAATGGAGATATTTCTGAAATCCAGGGAAGAATAAAAGATGTGCCAGTTAAATTCCTTAAAGGGATTGCAATGGTTGATTTCTTCATCATGGAGCCAAACGAAGGAAATATAGTGCTTGGAAGGGACTTCCTCCGAGCGGTAAAAGGCTTCATCGATATAGTTAAGGGACAAATCCGCTTACGCGGGAAGGCAAAAGGTGTGTACCCCTTTCCTAGAAGGAACAAGAGTGAACTTGTTGAGGAACCTTATGAATCAATTTATAACTCCGATTATTATGATGGTTATTGATTCCTTTTTGCATTATGCCTAGCTTAAAGGCATAAAAGAAAGCGCTTTTGGGAGGCAGCCCACATGAATAAATTTTTATATTTTGCTTTTGTTGTGTCTTGATGTTGTTTACTACAGTAGCATCATCATTGTATCTTTGCTTTTCATATTTGTGCCAAGTATAGCCTCTGATTGCTAGAAAGTTCAAAAGTTGTGAGGTGCTGTCCAGGAAACAAATTCTGTCCTTGGATAGAAAAATTCGTATAAAATCACCAGACCATCTTTTTGGTCTGAATTTTTTTGACAGCGTTCTCTATATAATTGTATTTTGTGCGTATGTTCTGAGTTTTTTGATTTGAGTTGCAGAAGTACCCCGAAAAAATCAATTACTACCTGCTGTTCTGTTTTTCACAGATTCTGTCCTGTTTTGCCTTTCCTTCATTTTGCAAACCAAGAGCTTGCTTTTTCTTTGCAAAAACCTTTTTGCAATCTTGAGAAACAGTAGAACTTCAAGAATATCTTTATTTCCAGCAAGGAACAATTATTTTATTAAGGATACTAACCTCGCTAATCAGATTATGATGAGTTATGTATGAAGGGAGTTTTCAAGTGTGCGAGGGAAGATGATAAAAAGATTCAGGAGTGTCAAGCGCTCAAGCTTGGGGATGCCCCCATGCACCCCTAAGAAATATTCAAGGAGACTCAAGCGTCTAAGCTTAGGGATGCCCCCGTGCATCCCCTTCTCCATCAACATTATCAGTTCGTCTTTCGTTCCGCTATATTTTTATCACTTCATGTGTTATGTGCTATGCTTGGAGCGTCTTGCTTTTAGTTTCCTTTTTAGTTTTTCATAACGAGTCGGAACCCAGCTTTCTTTAAGTGGGAGAGAAACACGCTCCACTTCTACCTAGAACATAACATAGAATTTTCATGTCTATCTTTGCTGTGTGTGTTCTTTGTCTTTTAATAGCTACTATCATGTTCAGCTCTTAGTATCCATGCTTATCTTTTCAAAGAGCTTTTGTTTAGTTGGTTGCTTGAACTCTTTTTAATTACCATGCTCACCTTATTAAGAGAGTTTGCTTCCGTTGCATTGGTTGATATGTCTATGATAAAGATGCTACGTGCATAATGGCGCTTAGTAGTTCAGGTTTTCTTATGGTTAGTCTCAAATAGCTGGGGGATTCCCAATGTGTTATTGGAGTACCAACATGATTTGTTTGCCTATGATGTGGTATGGTTTAGTAATATCTTCCTTCGAGAATTTATTTTGATTGACTTGGCGTATGCTCACGCATATTTAAGACTGTAAAGAAAGTCTGTCAAGCCTTGATCTTTTATTTCTGAGTAGCGATATAACTACCATGCCTGATTCAATATTGCTTTGTCGCTCTGCATGATTATGACCGTCATTGCTCTCTTAGTTGGTCGCTCCCAGTCTTTTGCTAACCTCCACCTGTACTAAGCAGACTAACTTTGCAATACATAGCTCATGGGAAAGTAGCTTAAAAACTATTGTGGTAAAGAATATGTTGCTTATGTATCTTATTTCTTATAAGTTGCTTGCTGAGCGGTAACCATGTTTCTGGGGACGCCATCAACTGTTACACTTTTGTTGAATATCATGTGAGTTGCTATGCATGTTCGTCTTGTCTGAAGTAAGGGTGATTTGCCATGGGTTGATTGAGTATGCATATTGTTAGAGAACAACATTGGGCCGCCAACCAAAGCCATGCATCATGGTGGAAGTTTTAGCTTGGACATTAATTCTCAATCTCTTATGAGAATATGCTTATGCATTAAAGAGGAGTCCATTATCTATTTTCTATGTTGTCCCGGTATGGATGTCCTCAAGTTGAGATCTATCAAAAACGAGAAATCAAATGCGATTTATCTCCTTGGACCTTTGTACAGGTGGCATAGAGGTACCCCTTTGTGACACTTGGTTGAAACATATGTAATGCAATGATAACCCATGGAAATCCGAGCTAATTAGGACAAGGTGCGAGCACTATTGGTATTCGATGCATGAGGCTTGCAACATATAGGATGATCTTATGCATGACACATATGAAGTACTACTACCGTTGACAAAATTGCTCCTATGTTTTCAAAATAAAAAGCTCTAGCACATAACCATTCTTTTACTTTTTGAGTCTCCACCTTCTTTCTTCAAGCACCAACTACTGAGAGCATGATTGTCATTCTAAGTGTAATGTGCATTGTTCCAAAGTAGCCTTGTCTTTTGCATGATTGTGATATCGTTTATTTTGAAATCATTGTATCTAGTCATCACTTAAACCTTGAAGGTGCCCCTGCATTTATGTTTTGCTTCACTAAAGGGGGCAAGCTAGATATCACTTTATCATATTTGCACATCATGTTCATTGCAAATCTTTTTGATGTTTCAGTTTCATATTGTAAAACTTTCAGTCATTTGTGATTTTCTCATGAGGCAACTTAATTACTATAGAATCATTGTCTCAGTAAGCTTTTGTCATATGACTATAAAAAGTCCTATATGGTTAATAGCATGTCACCACGGAAATTATTCTTGTTATCATTTACCTACTTGAGGATGAGCAGGAATTAAGCCTGGGGATGTTGATACGTCCAAAACGTATCTATAATTTCTGCTTGCTCCATGCCACTTTTGGGTGATATTGCTATGATATTTATATACTTTCATACACTTTTGATCATATTTGGACTAACCTACTAATCCAGTGCACCCCAGTGCCAGTTTCTGTTTTCGGCTGTTTTTGTATATCAGGTTTTCACATTACGAGAACTGTCAGGAAAAATCCAGAAAAATTATATAAAAAATCAGCGTTCCAGAACCTACCTTGCGCCCGAAGTACAGCCGGGGGGGGGGGGGGGCACCAGGGCCCCAGGCGCCCTGGTGGCGCGCCCCCCCTGGGCCGCGCCGGGGGGGCGCCTGGGCCCCCCGAGCCCTGTCTGGTGCCCCCCTTTGGCATATATTTAGAGCGTCCTTCGAAACTCTCGGGACGGGAACTCTTTTTTGCGATCTCATATCTGTTCCGCCGCCGCCGCCGCTTCCAAGATCGGGAGCACCAGGAGAACTCTTCCCGGCACCCTGCCGGAGGGGAGGATCACCATCGGGAGCCTCTCCACCACCATGGACGCCTCCCGGATGAGTTGTGAGTAGTCTCGCTTGGACCATGAGTCCATGACCAGTAGCTATGTGATGTTCTCCTCCCGTTCTTGTGCTTCACTAATTAGTCCTCGTGAGCTGCCCTACATGATCGAGGCACATATGTAATCCTTATGCTGTTGCTATGATGAGTTTGCTGGGATCCGATGGATTATGAGATTATGTTCAGATTGTGATTGAGTAATATATTTGATCTACCTCTTTTATATTTATGTTCGTAAGTAATTCTTGCATGTTCTCAATTGTTATTTATTGCTTTGGCCAAGTAATACGTAGTGACTCCAAGAGGGAACGTTATGCTTGATTGTGGGTTCATGCCCCTCGATGACTAGCTTGAGTGACAGAAACATGAGTCTAGGGGATGTGCTGTTGCCACAAGGGGGAAAACAACGGTGCTTGTGCCCGCGGGTGCAAGGATTGTTTACTTTACGCAAAGTTCTTTTAATGCAGTTGTCTGTTGCTTTGAGTTTACACTATGGGTGGGGCTCGCAACTTAATACCAGCGAGATGTTCTGGATAGATATCTCAAGGTGGATGATTAGTAGTAGATATTGATGGATTTTGGTCTACTTACTTTGGCATACTGCCCATGCTTTGAACCTCAACCTTTCTTGCAATGTAGTCAGCATTGGTTTGCGTTCGTGGTCCTGTCAATTGCCCAGCTGTAATTCGTTTACCTCACATAGCTGTTTTATCGTCTTTTGGGAGAGAGACATCACTAGTGAACATCATGAGACTCCGGTCCATATTACCATCATTGATCACATCCGCTATTTACTTTTCGCTATTATTTACTATTGCAAACATTATCTATCACTACTATCATTTGCGTTTAGTCCTTTGTGAACTACAAGGCCGGAGGGATTGACAACCTCTCTGTACTCGTTGGGAGCAAAGTTATTTGTATCTGTGTGCAGGTCCACATTGATTGCTAATATCTGGCGCCGTTAGCAGTTGACACCTACTTGTTGAACCTAGGAGTCTCTGGGGATTCGATCCTTGGCATCTTTGCTAAGGGAAAAACTTCCACAACACTGCATCTCACACCTTCCACTTGGGGTAACCAACGAGGGGTTAGAGGCCCATCAGGTGGTTCGAGTCGTCGAGGGAAGTAGTCGAACACGTTTCATTTCGAAGATGGAAGTAGGCATTCTCGCAGCGGTAGTGGAAGTAGACGTTCTTGTTTCGTAGATGTTCGGGGTCATCGTGTCATCGTACTTGGGGTGTTCAGACTTGTCGGTCTCGTTTCTTGCGACAGTAGTTGTACACGGTCGTCGTGGTACTTGTCGAGTCGTAGTGGCACTTGAGGGGCATCGCCGTCGTGGTACTTGGCGTCCGTGGGTACTTGGTTGTTGATGCGGGGTGGCCTTCGGTGGACCTGGTGGAAACCACAACGTGTGCCGGAGGCAAACGACTCAAATGTCCATGACCGTGCGGAAGACCGCGGTGCTCCTGTTACGGGGGGTGCGAGGAACTACATGGAGGTCAGAAGCGAGGACGTGGCCGACGTGTCATGTTCGTCTATCCGAAGGAGAGGCGGGTGTTGGAAATATGCCCTAGAGGCAATAATAAAAGAGTTATTATTATATTTCCTTGTTCATGATAATCGTTTATTATCCATGCTATAATTGTATTGATTGGAAACTCAAATACATGTGTGGATAAATAGACAGACTTTGTGTCCCTAGTGAGCCTCTACAGAACTAGCTCGTTGATCAAAGATGACCGCGGTTTCCAGGTCATAGACATGAGTTGTCATTTGATAACGGGATCACATCATTAGGAGAATGATGTGATGGACGAGACCCAAACGTTAAACATAGCTTTTGATCGTGTCAGTTATCGCTATAGTTTTCTGCATGTCAAGTATAAGTTCCTATGACCATGAGATCATGTAACTCACTGACACCGTAGGAGTGCTTTGTGTGTGCCAAACGTCGCAACGTAACTGGGTGACTATAAAGGTACTCTACAGGTATCTCCGAGGGTGTCCGTTGAGTTGACATGGATCGAGACTGGGATTTGTCACTCCGTGTGACGGAGAGGTATCTCCGGGCCCACTCGGTAATACGTCATCTCAATGAGCTCAAAGTGACTAAGTAGTTGGTCACGGGATTATGTATTACGGTAACGAGTAAAGAGACTTGCCGGTAACGAGATTGAACTAGGTATAGAGATACCGACGATCGAATCCCGGGCAAGTAACATACCGACGAGACAAAGGGAACTGTATACGGGATTGCCTGAATCCTTGACATCGTGGTTCATCCGATGAGATCATCGAGAAACATGTGGGAACCAATATGGGTATCCAGATCCCGCTATTGGTTATTGACCTGGGAGTGTCTCGGTCATGTCTACATGGTTTCCGAACCCGCAGGGTCTACACACTTAACGTTCGGTGACGCTAGGGTTGTTAGTGAGAAAAGTGTATGGTTACCGAAGGTTGTTCGGAGTCCCGGATGAGATCCCGGACATGACGAGGGTCTCCGGAATGGTCCGGAGACGAAGATTGATATATAGGATGAAAGGTTTCGGAGTCCGGAAGTGTTCCGGGGAGCATCGGGAAATCGGCGGAGTACCGGAAAGCGGTTTCAGGGGGTCCGGAAGCAGTTCTGGGCCTAATGGGCCACAAGGGGGAACACCACAGCCCTCAGGGGGCTGTGCGCCCCCCCCTGGGCCCTCTCCTTGTGCGCCAAGGGGGGTGGACTGTTGGAAATATGCCCTAGAGGCAATAATAAATTGGTTATTATTATATTTCCTTGTTCACGATAATCGTTTATTATCCATGCTAGAATTGTATTGATAGGAAACTCAGATACATGTGTGGATACATAGACAAACACCATGTCCCTAGTAAGCCTCTAGATGACTAGCTCGTTGATCAATAGGTGGTTACGGTTTCCTGACCATGGACATTGGATGTCGTTGATAACGGGATCACATCATTAGGAGAATGATGTGATGGACAAGACCCAATCCTAAGCCTAGCACAGATCGTGTAGTTCGTATGCTAAAGCTTTTCTATATGTCAAGTATCTTTTCCTTAGACCATGAGATTGTGCAACTCACGGATACCGTAGGAATGCTTTGGGTGTACCAAACGTCACAACGTAACTGGGTGGCTATAAAGGTGCACTACAAGCATCTCCGAAAGTGTCTGTTGAGTTGGCACGAATCGAGACTGGGATTTGTCACTCCGTGTGACGGAGAGGTATCTCTGGGCCCACTCGGTAGGACATCATCATAATGTGCACAATATGTGATCAAGGAGTTGATCACGGGATGATGTGTTACGGAACGAGTAAAGAGACTTGCCGGTAACGAGATTGAGCGAGGTATCGGCATACCGACGATCGAATCTCGGGCAAGTGCTATACCGATAGACAAAGGGAATCGTATACGGGATTGATTGAATCCTTGACATCGTGGTTCATCCGATGAGATCATCGTGGAACATGTGGGAGCCAACATGGGTATCCAGATCCCGCTGTTGGTTATTGACCGGAGAGTTGTCTCGGTCATGTCTACATGGTTCCCGAACCCGTAGGGTCTACACACTTAAGGTTCGATGACGCTAGGGTTATAGGGAAAGTATGTACGCGGTTACCGAATGTTGTTCGGAGTCCCGGATGAGATCCCGGACGTCACGAGGAGTTCCGGAATGGTCCGGAGGTAAAGAGAATCGCGGCGAGTACGACTCCATCAACCGCGTTCTAGTAACGCTTCCGCTTAGCGATCTACAAGGGTATGTGGATCCAACTCTCCTCTCGTAGATGTGCATCTCCTAGATTGATCTTGGTGAGCGTAGGAAAATTTTTGTTTCCCATGCTACGTTCCCCAACAGTGGTATCAGAGCTAGGTTCTTGCGTAGATGCTTTCTCGAGTAGAACACAAAAGGGTTTGTGGGCGTTGATGTTTAAATTGCTGCCCTCCTTAGTCTTTCTTGATTCAGCGGTATTATGGGATGAAGCGGCCCGGACCAACTTTACATGTCCACGTACATGAGACCGGTTCCATCGACAGACATGTGACTTTTGTTGCATAAGATGGCTGGCGGGTGTCTGTCTCTCCTATCTTAGTTGAATCGGAATAGAACAAGGCGGTCCTTGTAGAAGGTTAAATAGCAACTTGAATATCACCGTTGTGGCTTTGCGTAGGTAAGAAGCGTTCTTGCTAGATACCCTTAGCAGCCACGTAAAACATGCAACAACAAATTAGAGGACGTCTAACTTGTTTTTGCAGGGTATGTATGTGATATGATATGGCCAATGACATGATGAGATATATTTGATGTATGAGATGATCATGTTGTAATAGTTAATATCGACTTGCATGTCGATGCATACGGCAACCGGCAGGAGCCATAGGGTTGTCCTTAATTTTTGTATGACCTGCGTGTCAATCATTAAGCGCTTTGTAATGCTTTACTTTATCGCTAAACGGTAGCAATAGTAGTAAGAGCATGGTGGGCGCGCGACAACCCCGATGGCGACACGATGATGGAGATCATGATGATGGAGATCATGGTGTGGCGCCGGTGACGATGGAGATCATGCCGGTGCTTTGGAGATGGAGATCAAAAGCACGAGTTGATGGCCATATCATGTCACTTATGATTTGCATGTGATGTTAATCCTTTTATTCATCTTATTTTGCTTAGGACGACGGTAGCATTATAAGATGATCCTTCACTAAAATTTCAAGATAAAATTGTGTTCCCCCCGAGTGTGCGCCGTTGCGAAGGTTCGTCGTTTCGAAGCACCACGTGATGATCGGGTGTGATAGACTCTACGTTCGCATACAACGGGTGCAAGCCAGTTTTGCACATGCAGAACACTCGGGTTAGACTTGACGAGCCTAGCATGTACAGACATGGCCTCGGAACACGGAAGACCGAAAGGTCGAGCATGAGTCATATAGTAGATATGATCAACATGAAGATGTTCACCATTGACACCACCTCATCTCACGTGATGATCGGACTTGGGTTGGTGGATTTGGATCATGTCACGCTCGGATGACCAGAGGGATGTCAATTTGAGTGGGAGTTATAAGTAATTTGATTAGTTAAAACTCACTTATCATGAACAATAGTCTAAGATGTCTTTGCAAATCTTTTGTTGTAGATGGCTCCCGCAGTAGCTCCCCTGAATTTTAATGCGTTCTATGATGTCTCTTGCCGATTTGCCACTATCATTTTGGGGATATGCGTTAGAGACGACTGCATTCACTTTAAATAGGGCTCCATCCAAGTCCGTTGAGACAACACCGTATGAACTGTGGTTTGGTAAGAAACCTAAGTTGTCTTTTCTCAAAGTTTGGGGTTGCGATGCTTATGTCAAAAGGCTTCAGCCAGAAAAGCTCGAACCCAAAGCGGACAAATGTGTCTTCATAGGATACCCAAAAGAGACGGTTGGGTACACCTTCTATCTCAGATCCGAGGGCAAAGTGTTTGTCGCTAAGAACGGGTCCTTTCTCGAGAAAGAGTTTCTCTCGAAAGAATTGAGTGGGAGGAAGGTAGAACTTGATGAGGTTATTGAACCTCTGCTTCAACCAGAGAGTAGCGCAGCACAGAAAGATGTTTTTGTGGAGCCTGCAGCGGTTGAAGAGGAAGCCAATGATGATGATCAAGAAGCTTCTGATCAAGTTACTACCGAACCTCGTAGGTCGACAAGGGTATGCACTGCACCTGAGTGGTATGGTAACCCTGTCTTGGAGGTCATGTTGTTGGACAACAGTGAACCTACGAGCTATGGAGAAGCGATGGTGGGCCCGGATTCCGACAAATGGTTAGAGGCCATGAAATCCGAGATGGGATCCATGTATGAAAACAAAGTATGGACTTTGGAAGTATTACCTGAAGGGCGGAAGGCCATTCAGAATAAATGGATTTTTAAGAGGAAGACGGACGCTGACGGTAATGTCACCGTGTATAAAGCTCGACTTGTGGCAAAGGGTTTTTCACAAGTTCAAGGGATTGACTACGATGAGACTTTCTCACCCGTAGCGATGCTTAAATCCGTCCGAATCATGTTAGCAATAGCTGCATATTTCGATTATGAAATTTGGCAGATGGATGTCAAAACAGCGTTCCTTAACGGTTTTCTTAAGGAAGAGTTGTATATGATGCAACCAGAAGGTTTTGTCGATCCAGAGAATGCTGACAAAGTATGCAAGCTCCAGCGTTCCATTTATGGGCTGGTGCAAGCATCTCGGAGTTGCAATCTTCGTTTTGATGAGGTGATCAAAGCGTTTGGGTTTATACAAGTTTACAATGAAGCTTGTATTTACAAGAAAGTGAGTGGGAGCTCTATAGCGTTTCTAATATTATATGTGGATGACATATTGCTGATTGGAAACAATATAGAATTTTTGGATAGCGTGAAGGGGTATTTGAACAAGAGTTTTTCAATGAAGGATCTCGGTGAAGCTGCTTTCATATTGGGTATCAAAATCTATAGAGATAGATCAAGACGCTTGATAGGACTTTCACAAAGTACATACCTTGATAAAGTTTTGAAGAAGTTCAAAATGGATCAATCCAAGAAGGGGTTCTTGCCGGTATTGCAAGGTACAAAGTTGAGTAAGACTCAATGCCCAGTGACTGCGGAAGATAGAGAAAAGATGAGTGTCGTCCCCTATGCTTCAGCCATAGGCTCTATCATGTATGCAATGCTGTGCACAAGACCAGATGTCAGCCTTGCCATAAGTATGGCCGGAAGGTTTCAAAGTAATCCTAGTATGGATCACTGGACAGCGGTCAAGAATATCCTAAAGTACCTGAAAAGGACTAAGGATATGTTTCTCGTTTATGGAGGTGATCAAGAGCTCGTCGTAAAGGGTTACGTCGATGCAAGCTTTGACACTGATCCGGATGACTCTAAGTCTCAAACCGGATACGTATATATTCTCAACGGGGGAGCGGTAAGCTGGTGCAGTTCCAAGCAAAGCGTGGTAGCTGATTCTACATGTGAAGCGGAGTATATAGCTGCCTCGGAGGCGGCAAAGGAAAGGTGTCTGGATGAAGGAGTTCATGACAGATCTTGGAGTTGTGCCTAGTGCACTGAACCCAATGACTCTGTTCTGTGACAACACTGGTGCCATTGCTCTAGCCAAGGAACCAAGGTTTCACAAGAGGACCAGACACATAAAGCGACGCTTCAATTCCATCCGCGATTCGGTCAAGGAGGAGGACATAAACATTTGCAAAGTACACACGGATTTGAATGTTGCAGATCCGTTGACTAAGCCTCTTCCACGGGCTAAGCACGATCAACACCAAGACTCTATGGGTGTTAGATTCATTACCTTGTAATGCTAGATTATTGACTCTAGTGCAAGTGGGAGACTGTTGGAAATATGCCCTAGAGGCAATAATAAAAGAGTTATTATTATATTTCCTTGTTCATGATAATCGTTTATTATCCATGCTATAATTGTATTGATTGGAAACTCAAATACATGTGTGGATAAATAGACAGACTTTGTGTCCCTAGTGAGCCTCTACAGAACTAGCTCGTTGATCAAAGATGACCGCGGTTTCCAGGTCATAGACATGAGTTGTCATTTGATAACGGGATCACATCATTAGGAGAATGATGTGATGGACGAGACCCAAACGTTAAACATAGCTTTTGATCGTGTCAGTTATCGCTATAGTTTTCTGCATGTCAAGTATAAGTTCCTATGACCATGAGATCATGTAACTCACTGACACCGTAGGAGTGCTTTGTGTGTGCCAAACGTCGCAACGTAACTGGGTGACTATAAAGGTACTCTACAGGTATCTCCGAGGGTGTCCGTTGAGTTGACATGGATCGAGACTGGGATTTGTCACTCCGTGTGACGGAGAGGTATCTCCGGGCCCACTCGGTAATACGTCATCTCAATGAGCTCAAAGTGACTAAGTAGTTGGTCACGGGATTATGTATTACGATAACGAGTAAAGAGACTTGCCGGTAACGAGATTGAACTAGGTATAGAGATACCGACGATCGAATCTCGGGCAAGTAACATACCGACGAGACAAAGGGAACTGTATACGGGATTGCCTGAATCCTTGACATCGTGGTTCATCCGATGAGATCATCGAGAAACATGTGGGAACCAATATGGGTATCCAGATCCCGCTATTGGTTATTGACCTGGGAGTGTCTCGGTCATGTCTACATGGTTTCCGAACCCGCAGGGTCTACACACTTAAGGTTCGGTGACACTAGGGTTGTTAGTGAGAATAGTGCATGGTTACCGAAGGTTGTTCGGAGTCCCGGATGAGATCCCGGACATGACGAGGGTCTCCGGAATGGTCCGGAGACGAAGATTGATATATAGGATGATAGGTTTCGGAGTCCGGAAGTGTTCCGGGGAGCATCGGGAAATCGGCGGAGTACCGGAAAGGGTTTCGGGGGTCCCGGAAGTGTTTCTGGGCCTAATGGGCCACAAGGGGGGACACAACAGCCCTCATAGGGCTGTGCGCCCCCCCTGGGCCCTCTCCTTGTGCGCCAAGGGAGGTGGACCCCCCTAGGGTGGCCGCACCCCCTTAGCCTTGGGGGGCAAGGCAACTGGGGGGGGAAACCCTAACCCCAGGGGGCGCCACCCCCTTCCCCCTTGCCCTGGCCGCCACCCCTAGGGGAAACCCTAGGGCGCCCCTCCCCTCTCCTCCCCCCTATATATAGTGAGGCAAAGGGAGGGCAGCCAACACAAGTTCGTGCCTCGGTGCTGCCCTCCCTCTCCCATAACATCTTCTTCTCCCGCGGTGCTTAGGCGAAGCCCTGCTGGAATTCTTCTACACCATCACCACCACGCCGTCGTGCTGCCGGTTCTCCATCAACCTCTCCTCCACCCCTTGCTGGATCAAGAAGGAGGAGACGTCCCCGAGCCGTACGTGTGAAGAACGCGGAGGCACCGTTGCTTCGGTGCTTGGATCTTCAGCGATCTGAATCGCGGCGAGTACGACTCCATCAACCGCGTTCTTAACGCTTCCGCTTAGCGATCTACAAGGGTATGTGGATCCTACTCTCCCCTCGTAGTTGCATCTACTAGATTGATCTTGGTGAACGTAGAGAAAAAATTTTGTTTTCCATGCAACGTTCCCCAACAGCGGGGCGGGGTGCTGCAGGAGGGAGGCGTGGGGGTTGCCAGGCCGAGGCAGGGGCTTGGCAGCGACGATCCTGGCGAAGCAGGGGAGGTCAGAGGTGAGGCTGGACGAGGCCCACGCGTCAAATCTTGGAGACAGCAGCAAGCCGCTGTCCGCGGGTGAGGAGGAGAAGGGAGGAGTAGGAGATCGGCGGGGCAGTTGCAGGCTGGCGCCATGGCGTGGCGGCGACGGGCTTGAGGCCGACGAGGAATCGGGCGCTGGGGAGCTCGGCGGCTGGACTCACCGACGGGAGTAGTTAGGAGGAGGTCGGGCGCAGGGGCCGCTCCTCCCTCTGCCTCTCGGCGGAGGAGAAGGAGCTCGGGCGGCGCCATGAAGGAGGAGAGGGTCAGGCGCGGGGAGGACGAGAGGAGAGGTCGCGAGGTCTCGCCGGATCGGGAGGAAAGGAGCGAGGGGATCGAGCGAGAGGGAGGTGGTGCGGCGCTTAGGGAAAAGAGCGATGGGGAGGACGAGAGGGCTCAATCGGGCCTAGGGTTAGGCGGTGGAGGGGTCAGCTAGGCCTTAGAAGGCTGGCCTGGGCCGCGGGGGAGGGAGGCTGGGCCTTGCCGGCTGCTGCTGGGCCTCGAGGCAAAAGGCCGGCCTGGCTGCAGGCTCTCTTCTCCTCTCTGCAGTTGTTTTCCAAAAAAATAATAATAGAAAACAGCAAAGAAGAAAAGAAAAGGAAGGAGGTGCTAGGGATAGAATTAGGGCATGAGGTTATTTTTCCCGGACTCGCAAAAATGTCCACGGTCCACGAAAAATAGGAAAGGCATGAACTCAAAAGTTAAATTCAAACTCATTTGAATTTAATTCAAATGGTTTGAATTAGGGCATGGCTAGAAAGTGTCCAAAATGTTGAGACTTTAGGAGGAGCCTCGATAAAAGGGAAAGGAAAAGTTGGCAAGGTTTGAGGCAAGGAATTGAGAAAGAGAAGGCATGGAAAAAAATATGCAAGTGTGTTATGGTGAATTCCAAACAAATGGAATAATTTAATATAGCTCCCTAATAATATTGAGAGGCTTTTATATGTTATAAAGAGAAGTCACCATAGTGAGTATCCCTCAATTTTAATGGATCGAGGATCCATACGGTTTATTTAGTTGAGTTATAAAATTAAAAGACTTGATGGCATGATGACATGATGTAATGCAAAATAAATAAAGCAAGCACAAATGAAACACACGGGAAAACCCGGAACATCTGGAATCTTCTAGAGCGTCGGTCTTCGGGCGTCACAATGATGGCGTTGTCTGGCGTCGTGGTGGCGTCGACGGCGGCTAGACCGAGCAAGATAGATGCAGCAGTACAACACTAAAGATGGATTGGTGGCAGGTGGCTGTGGCGGCCTCATCCCAGCAGGCGTCCTGGTTGAGCAGTGCACCGGATTGGTGGGTGCCCCATACCCGACAGGAGTCCTGGTTGACATCTCAGGTCATAGATCTTAGGTTTGGCTGCGAGGTCTGTTTGGTATTAGGCCCAGAGTATCAACATCCCTTCATCAACTGGATAGGAGTAGCGACAGGTGTTGCCTAAACGGTGGCTTTAGTCTTACCGTTGTCTTACTTTGTAAGATCTTGTGTGAATAATTACTAGGAAAATTGCCCGTGCGTTGCACCGGGATAAAAAACACCTCACACTTTAAAAACTGCATGATCGTATTCTAGGCTAATCGAAATCGATATTTTGTGGTTCAGTCTAGTTCAACTAATAAACATATAACACTGATTTTATAAAGCGCAAATGTTTGCATTCATGTAAAGGTCATTGTCACATCCAAGGCCTGGTTCAACTGTCCAGTGGTATAATGTTTCAAACCCAACCTCGTGTGGCACATCTATTAGTGCACATTTTAACAATTGTAGTGTCAACCGCAAATGCAGAGTAACATATCGACAGAAGGCGAAATAGAAATAGAGCAATATCATTTAAACTCGTGCCAAAAAAATGATGTTCACCTTAATCTTGTGAGTCAACCAGAGACCAACATCAAGAAGGAGCTTATTTCAAGATGCATCTAGCTGATCTGCTACATGTATACTTTTGGCAATAAGATGATGTCCTACTCCGTCAGGCACTAACAATTAATGACCATGTGGTTGTTCTCCTTCAACTTCTTTCTGTATACTCAAAAAGTCCACACTCTCCTTAAAATGGAGATTTGGGAATTAAGCAGCAGTCCTAGTGTCCTACAGAAGACGGAAAAAAAAATCTAGGTTATCCAGCTAATAATAACACAAATTATGAGAATAATGGCACATCTGAACATCGGTTAAGCATCTCGTCAAACACAACAAATGTTAGAAAGAAGAAGAATATAAAGCTTTACAAAACTACTGAATGCATGTCTGGAATAGATCAGGCATGCATATAAGGTAGACTTACCACATCTCTGCTTGTCACTGTAGCATACATTGCAAAGTAAAGACGAACTTACCACATCTCTGCTTATCAACCTAGCATACATTGCAATAAACCCTGCATTAGCAAGGAATCGTCACAGTGAGGACTATGGACTTCATAATGCAATAGCCAAAAAGATAAGGTAAAGATAAATTTATTTTCCTTTCACACAAAAGAAGTGGTCTGCACACGAGAAATAAACATTTTTTAGTTATTCGGATAAGATCGGTGAATGATAAGGTCGCCCCTTTTTTGTCTGCCTTGACATGAGGCGGGTGCCCATAGCGAGCCCCATCTTTGTGAGCATCCGATCTAGGGCGTCCTCCATCTCCGTGTCAGTCAGGGCCGGCGGACAAAGCATAACATGCAGTACTAATTATATGACCACAAAATCATCGAGCAAATGTTAACACATCTACACATATGTACATTGAGCTTTTTGGCAGAATTTTAACATATTTATACAACTTCTTATACAGTAACAAATCTACACATATATTCACATCTATACAGCAGTAGCAGTAGCAGTAGCACGACCTAGCAGCTAGAACAAAATACAGTAGCAGTAGCAGTCCTCAGGCACACGAAATCAACAGGCTTAAGGACTATATATATGCTGGTGTATGAACAATCTGACAAAACTAATATAAGGACTCCAACCTCCTAAAATATCAACTTGTACTGAAATGATTGTCAATCCAGCTAAGCACATTAGGACTCCAACCTCCTAAAATATCAATTCATTGATTTTTTTTATCATGTGATTCCGTAAGTAATGCACCTAGCCTAACAAACCTCTTGGCAGCGTTCCTATCATAGCTTCCATTATCGATGGGTAGTACAGCTGGTACTTTTCAGTTTTGTATTGTAAGAAAGAAAGCCAATACACTTCAACGACAAAGGAAGGTAGAAAATATTTTGCAAAAACAGAGCATCTGATTGTGCTTCGTCCCTGGTTTATCTCTTGAATGTAGAGAAGTGAAACAATTTGCCCCGTGAAGCTATTTCACATTTAACATTGCCCCAGACCCTTTAAGTTACATGAAGCAACCATGATATATATCTTGCCTTCAGCATGATCAAATTATAACTACTGAAAAAATTACACACACATGTGGTTTCCAATTGCCAAAGCCAAATATACCATTATTTCAGTCAGAAATGCGGAACATATATCAGATTAACGAATGAATTACTATCATCGATAAAGCAAACTGCTCACAGAACAATTCAGACTCTGATATTATGGGCATATACTAAAGCATTTTGAGAAGCATAGAATTAAGTAAAGAGACCATGAATCTTTTTTGGTACCTTTCCTCTGCAGCTATCACTTCAGGTATCAAAATGTTGATGTGCTATCTTGTGTCTGAAGTAGATTTGAATGCTAGCATACCTGAAAACTATGCCAATTCTTTTTTCTATTTGGACCTTCTTTAAGTAGGTAAGTATTTTCTGGATAACACCTTTGCTTTACCTTAAAATTGATCAGCCGGCATGCCAACAAATAGAATTCAGTAAAGTATGCACTCATGTACTCCTAGATCCTTGCGATTCAAACAGTAAACTTCCAAAAATCACATGTACCTAACCTAACCCAATAAACATGGCAGAAGACCCACCATAGGTCCAAAAAATGTACACACTTCACCCTACAGACTACATGTATTGAGAAAGCAGATATTAGTCTGATGCCACTTATTCCAAATCACCTTAATTGGTTGCACTACAGGGATCAAATAATACAAACCGATAGCTGCATATGTTCAGAAAAGAGTGTGAAAAACATTCACACACGTGGTGCAGACAATGATGTTAATTATTAAGCGAAGGAAATTTCGGGAATAAATCCCAACCCAGAATCTGCTCAATTTTGGACTGGCCATCCGGCTGCTCCTTTTGCTATTGATTGTTCATTGAAAATAGTCTATTCTCAGATTTCACCTAATTATAACGTATCTGAAGAACAAAGGCACAAATCCTCGGCCGTCTCTTCTCTATAGCAGCAGCAAGACCCTCTATACATCTAGTCCTGTCAATCACATACATTAGAAAGGCAAATATCCATCCAAAGCCATAAGAAACAATAGTTATACTCCTATTACGGTTTGCAAAAATAGCTTTTCATGGAGAAAGTGAGAATAATAATTGTTCAATCTGAAGCTCTATGTTTGCTCATTTTAATGGCTGAGCCATTTAAACCATTCGCCCAGTTTCTGAAAGGGCTGATGCAGCATAAACTGCTCAAACTTCAAGATCAAACAAACTACTAAAGCGTGACATATAGTTATGTAGATGCAGCAGGAAGATTCGAACTAACAGAAAATACATTGTTCAAGGAAGCAAGTACTGAGAAATAGCAAGAAAATTTCAGCAAACCACCCTTTCCATGCCATCAACAGCAAGAGGCGTGCATCAACCAGAAAGCCAATGTTGATAGTGAACGGCAAATCTAAAGGACTTGTATTTAGAAACATGAGCTTAACAGGTTATTCCACAATTGATTGACTAACACTTACCATGGTGACTTCAAAGCCACTCGAGTTGACTATTTGGCTTCAGATGTACGCCCAACTCTGAAATAACAACAAGAAAAATTAAGAACCCCAATTCGTGATTGAACACCACAGATTTTATTCAGACACTTATATAGATGAAATGTTATCTTATTTACACCATGTATGATAGCGTAGTTGCCAAACATTAGTAAGTACTGCTTTGTTATTTATTTACAGTGTTAGTGTTGTGCTGCTAGTCCATAACTTCTTCGATCTTTCTTCTTTTGCGTATTTTACACCATCACCAGATAATTCTCAATTCAGAACTCAGTTGAAAGTATTAGCAATCCTATACGTATAATAGATATTTTACCACAAATAAATTCTAGTCGGTTCAATCCAGCACAACCATATTTGCAGCGGAACAACAATATCTCATAAAACTGTTTGACTCATATTTTGTTGGGGATCACCATTACCAGTGCACAATATGCTCTTGCAAAGTGTAACTACACAGTGAGTGCCTATTGACAGAACATCAGTCACCCATCGAGTAGATATTTCCCATCAAACCCTACCTAGTAGATACAACATCTGATGAAATAACATAGTATAATCATACTATAGAACTCAAACATCAGTACCTTTTTTGAACTTTGGAGTTGAACACAAAGGGTCTTCCAAATCCCTTGAACCCATTTACTGTCTCCTATCCATGGAGAAAAAGGGAAAAGGGTTTCAGCAGACTTAGACGGGCATCCATGATCAGGTTTCAGGGGAGAAGACTCACCGTGGGCAGCCAGAGAGGGAGCGAATCCCAAGCGGTGGTGAGGAGGCGAGCCACTTCGCCGGGGCGGACGCGGTCCCGTTTCTCTGGCAGGGGCGGCAGAGGAGAGACAGTGGAGATTCAGTCGCCTCAATCTCAGGGGAGGACCGCGAGCGCTTAATCTGGTCTATTGGAACCCCTTTTTTAGGATGAATTGGTCGCTGGTCGCCGCGACGGCGCCTGTACCGCCGCCTCAATAGGAGCTTGCTGCCATGCCCGCCGGCCGGTCACCGGAGCCGCACAGAGTTGGCGGCCGCCTCCCTCACCTTGCGCCCCTTCCCCTTCTCCTTTCTTCCTCTCTTTCCTCTCCCCCTCACGCCATGCCTCTCTCTCTCTCTCTCTCTCTCTCTCTCTCTCTTCGGATGAGCAGAACGCGACCGGCGCCAGCGCCACCGGGGCAAGCCGCCAGATCCCACGCCGCCGCGCCCAGATCCGCCCGTCTTCCTCAAGCAACAGAACGTTTTCTCACTTCAAAAGGACCGCGGATTGAATACTGGAAAATATAGGGTTTCGTCTACAAAATTCCTACACGAAACGGTTTTTTCACTTAAAAGGGACCGCGGGTTCAATTAACAAAAAGTATAGGGACTTTTGTGCAAAGTCGCGCGCGACGACGGACGGGCTGAAACCCAACTTTCTTTATTATTAGGTAAAGAATAAAATGGCTGCATGCATCGTCCAGATTGTAAGAGTTGTATCGAATATTGTGTACAAGGTAAGTTACAGTTGGACTCTGAGTAGTATTGTGTTTAGATAGGATATGGAGTCGTGTCCTAGTAGGACACTTGTCTTCTAGGCCTCTCTTATATAGCGAGGGTAGACATACGATGTAACCTATGCCAACATAATAGCACATGCGCGCAAGGAGGAGCCGACGGCATGTGTCGGCGCCCGGGTGCCCGGTGTGCGGTATTGTGACGGTGTCACGGGAAGGAGCGCCCGTAGTCAAGCCCCGGGGATGTAGTCATATCGGTGAACCTCGTTAACAAATCTCGGTGTCATGTCTCGTGTGATTACTTGATCCTCGGATGATCAACGGTATATCTCGAATTTATTCTAACAAGTGGTATCATAAGATAGGTTGTTCGGAGGTGTTGAAAGCCTTGATCTAGAAGATGCGAGAGCAATCGGAAGCGCCGTATCGTGGCGAGCGGTGAGTTCGCGATCTCGACGAGATCGGACTGCACGTAGCGGCGGATAGTGCGGTCGTATGCGCACAGAAAGCTGGACGTGCGGCGATGAATCAGGAGATAAATCGGGCGAGTGTACAGCGGAAAAGCGTGCTAGCGGCGGCGGATCACGAGGAACTGCTGGGCAGCAGCGTGTGTGCAGACAAACGACGGCTGGCAGGCCAGCGGCAGCGGAGGTTGCGGCCCAGGCGATTGAGCTGAGGCCCATATGGACCATGAGTTGCTGCCAAGGGGCCCGGATGACCAGCACTGAGTCATGCGCTGAGCTACGTGTGCAGGCTGAAGCAAAGAGCAAGCCGGAGATCTGTTTGGAAAAAAGCTACGTGATGAACTGGTGTTTTCCATCTGGATGACGAGCAATGCAAAGCTAATGGACTTCTATACAGCTTACATAGCTTACATATGCACGTGGTGTAGTTTGGAAATTTTCCTTTGATCTTCATATTGGAGTGCACGGGAAGGCTTATGAGGCAGGTTGGCTTCGTTTCTTCAAACACGTTGAGTACGTGGATGGTAGTTTGATGGTTTGTGGTGTGCGTGGCAAGGATAACGACATGTGTATAAGGCTCGTGGAGTTTGGAGCATGTCGTACAGTCGGATAAGTTTGGCTGGGTTGGACTGGACAGTCTGACGGATCGACGTAAGTCGGTTGGTACAGAAGAAGATGGTTGGATCGGCGACGGCTACATAGGAGCGTGATGCTGAGGGTGACCGACTTCTGGGCGTGGAAACACGTGGTGCAGGCCCCGAGGGCTTGTGTGACTTCGACAAGACTATAGCGCGGGGTTGATTCAAGGTGGTGTACACACAGAGCTTGAAGTCAACAGGGCGCGGGGGTAGACTGATCATCTACCATGGAGTCATGTTGAAGATGGAGCTGGAGTCTGGAGGACTTCACTCGGTGCTGATTGAGGGGCTGCGGCGTAAGTCGACAGAGAGTCAAAGCCTATTTAGCGGGGAAAAGCGAGGAACATGTAATTCGGAATGGAGCCCAGTGGTCTGATGGAAGCGTGAAACTCGTCATCGGTCGGTGATGATCGGTGGTACTCTGCAGTGGGGGTTGAGTGTGTGGGTTCGCGACCCTTGAGACTCGACCGGGACAGTGGAGGCTCGACGCGGTAATAACGACGAGGCGTGCGTTAGCACGGGACATAAAGACGGGTCAGGGCTCTGGTGGTCATACATGTGGTGAGACAACTACGAATTTGACTCGGGATGACTACAAACAATGGTGAAATTTCTTCAAGTTTCAGACGGATGGTCAAGAAAGGAGTTGTGATGTTGAGTTTAGGTAACTCTCATGTGTGACACCCAATATGTTAGTTGTTCACTTTCACACAGGTTAGTGATCAGTGTGTGATGGCGTTGGACTGATACTCTGAAAGTTGGGAGCACAAACTAGAGTAACAAAGAACTTAATTTTGCTCGAGTGTTGACTTGATCAAGAAAAGAAGGGACTGCAAGTTGCATATGAAGTCATATGGAGTCTTTGGAGTAGCATCGGTACTCATGGGATAAGCTCAAGTCCAATGTACATGGAAGTTCGACGCATTGACGAATTCAAGGTGGTGAAGAATATTTGCCAAGGTGGAGTTTGTAAGAGTTGTGTCGAATATTGTGTACAAGGTAAGTTATATTTGGACTTTGAGTAGTATTGTGTTTAGATAGGATATGGAGTCGTGTCCTAGTAGGACACTTGTATTCTAGGCCTCTCTTATATAGCGAGGGTAGACACACGGTGTAACCTATGTCAACATAATAGCACAGACGCGCAAGGGACAGCCGACGGCATGTGTCGGATTTATTCCAACACAGATGTAGAGGCTATGGATCCTCTCATTTTGTACAAAAAAAAAAACACTGAGTGCACATTGTCAAAAGATCTGAAATTAATTCAGAAAAATGCACCATCAATGTCAAGTTTCGGATATTATTTGTCTGTTGTAGTTCAAACATCTCAAAACAAAATTGCATCCGATTCTCCGGCCAATACAGATGCCAACTTCCGTGTGCGGTTTTGCATATGTATGATTGATTTCTTCCTATTTGACCTTAGATGATGCATTGCATCTACGAGCGCTCCATCTCCATCCATCTTTAAAGTAACGCCCCCCTAAACAACTTGACTGAGCGCACTCATGCTAAACAATAATTTGATTTTGTGACTACTAGGAAGAAAGAATGGTCCGCGGTCCGCCGATCTCTTGAGACTCACACGTGATCGATGAAAGGCAGTGCCTGCGCATACGTCGGTACGTGTGGCTGACGAGTTAAAAACTGACGGCTGCTTCAAAACATATTTGACGGTTTGACATCGTACGGTGATGTACCACCGTACGGCGTACGGGTATAATCAGGAGATTTGGATCCAGAAAGATAATGACCACATGCTGACGTTACCACGCTTTATCTCTTCGTCACCGGCCAGTCAATGGCCGTTCCCTTAATATACCCGTCACTGTGGCGCCCAGAGCTTGAAGTATGCTCAAGTTACAAATCGCAAACTAAAGAGCTAACGTTACTTAATCAGTAGCGGTCAACTTCAGCGCACGATCTTAAACAGACGTCCGGTTTGCTCTGTTTTCGTCTGTTTGGGACGGCAATATGGTCGCCCATGTCCGCTTGCAGCTGTTGAGTTGTCGGTGCGCCCAACTCGCGGCCGCACCCCAAATCATGTCCGGGGTAGACGTGATTAAAAAAACCGCAAAAACTAAAGCAAAATGCCGAAAAAATAAAATAAACACAAACATAAAACATAAAACATAATTAAACATCACGGCCACAAAACGGCTCAGTTCCGGTCGTTCACATAGACATAATTAACAATAAAAAAATCCGCCGTCCACGCGCTCCTACCCGTCGATGTCGTCCCCGTCTTCTCACTGGCCGTCGTTTTTGTCGTCGTCGACGAGGTCGACGTAGGCCGGCGGTGTCCAGAGGTGGGACGACGGTGCCTGGTACACGGGGGCGGGCTAGAAGGCGGGAGGTGCCTGCACCACGTCCTCCCGTGGCGACGCCTCCCGCTCCGGTGACCGCGGTGGCGTAGAGCACCAGTTCCCGCCCTCAAGGCGTCGACCATCTCCGGAGCCGTGCACGACCAGCTCCACTGCTGGCCCACCAGGCCCGGGTGGAACGTGGCCACGGGCTCCTCCTCCATCACCTCCTCCGTCCTCGCCATCTCCAGCTCGGGGATGGCGATGTCGCCGGCCGCAGAGAGGGCCATCATCTCCTCGAGGCTCACCCATTGGAGCTCATCGTGCGTATTCACGGAGTCCTCCATGACACATTGCATGAGCCAGGCCTCCTCCTCAGCTGTCATGCGAGGAGGTGGTGGTGGCGACGGAGATGGTGAAGGCGACAGCGTGGACGTGAGGCCACGCACCAGCGTACGCCCGCGCACCTGGGGAGCAGCCGCTCCGCGCTATGGACGTGGCCGCCGCGGCCCCGACGACGTGCCGGCGAAGAAAGAGGTGCGTCGCGCGTCGTGCTTGTCCCGGAACCACGTGTCCCATAGGTCGGAATCGTGAGCGTACCTGGGGTCGTAGTACAGGTCGTTCAGCAGGAGGCTGTGGCGGTGCGCGATCTCCTCGCGGCGCGCACGGCCGCTCGTCGGGACTGGCGGGATCGGCACCCGATCCGCGGAGAAATGCGAGTTGTTTGGCAAGTGCGTGTCGCTCCTAGGGATCGGCGTCCTCGTCTCCCAGTAACACCGGCAAATGTGTCACGCCCAAGATGCGATTATATCCCGATCACGTGATGAACTCGTGATTGAGGCACGACCGCATTTCGGGCGCTTAGCAAGATGGATATCATTACATCGTACCACTACATAAATAGATGGAGATACATACAAGTCATACAATGCCACATGAATACAACACTTCATACACATGACATCCGACAACAGATGCAAACAAATGAAAAGCACAACGGCATCAATCCTCCTATCCCAGGCTGCCGACCAGAAACCTATCCCAAGACCGACGAAGAAGAAGAAGAAGAAGAAACTCCAAAACAAGCAAACATCGCTCTCACGTTGTAATGCCCCGGATGTAATACTTTCCCTTTTGGGCTTATAATATATCTCCGGCTTCATCTATTTCCATTTCGGGCTCTTTGTCTTTCGGGCTTTCGTCGCTTTGTTGTGTGAGTGTGTGGCATTCATTCATATCATGTAGACATGTGCATTGCATTGTTTTTGTGTTGTGGGTTGCATCCGGTTCGTGGCGTTTCTTCCCGTTGTCCGTTTCGTGTTCCGGAGCTCCCTCTCGTGTCCGTGACGTCCCGTAGGCCTACTTTGTTGTTCGGGCGTTTTTCGTTACCGGTGTGCCGCGAGGTTGTGTTGTGTGTTGTTGTTTTGTTGTGTGCAACCCGCCTCTCAAATCTCGTCTCGTTTGGACTCCGTTGACTTTTCCCTCCGTTGTCCTTGTGGGTCCGATGTGCCTTCACTTCGTGTCCCGGAAATACCTCTGTTGTTTTCTTTTATCTCCGTCTGGGCCTTTTAAATCATCCCCGCGATCGGATCCGTTGGATCAGATCGGAGGGCTCCTGGCGCCCTAAAACTCCTCAAGCCCAGCCGGGCGCTGGGAGCCGGCGCGGCGCTGAGGCGCGATGGGCCGCGGCGGGCTCTGGCGAGCGGCGAAGGAGGGTACGGACCAGGGGGAAGTGGTCCCCTGGGCTGCGCGGTGGCGATCGACTCGGGGCAGCACGCTGGCCCGATGCGGCGGTCGATGCGGCGGTCGAGCGACCGAGCGGAGGCGCGACGCGGCGACTCCTGGCGAGCGTTGACCCAGCCAGATTCGAGGGAATCGGCGCTGAGGCGTGTAGATCGAGGGATCCTTCGGGATCCCGGCAGGAAAAGTGGATCTGAGGTAAAAAAAGAAAAAAAAGAAGGGGAGAGAGGAGGAAGAAGGAGGGGTTGCTCCAAATAGACCTAGGGGTCTATATATAGCAGTGATTTAGGTTTAGGAGGAGTTTTAGGGCGCCAGGAGCCCTCCGATCTGATCCAACGGATCCGATCGCGGGGATGATTTAAAAGGCCCAGACGGAGATAAAAGAAAACAACAGAGGTATTTCCGGGACACGAAGTGAAGGCACATCGGACCCACAAGGACAACGGAGGGAAAAGTCAACGGAGTCCAAACGAGACGAGATTTGAGAGGCGGGTTGCACACAACAAAACAACAACACACAACACAACCTCGCGGCACACCGGTAACGAAAAACGCCCGAACAACAAAGTAGGCCTACGGGACGTCACGGACACGAGAGGGAGCTCCGGAACACGAAACGGACAACGGGAAGAAACGCCACGAACCGGATGCAACCCACAACACAAAAACAATGCAATGCACATGTCTACATGATATGAATGAATGCCACACACTCACACAACAAAGCGACGAAAGCCCGAAAGACAAAGAGCCCGAAATGGAAATAGATGAAGCCGGAGATATATTATAAGCCCAAAAGGGAAAGTATTACATCCGGGGCATTACAAACTCTCCTCTACTACAAAAAGATCTCGTCCCGAGATCTAGGACTGGAAAAAGGAAGGGTACTCGGAACGAAGATGATCTTCTCGTTCCCAGGTAGCTTCTCGGTCTGTGTGATGTGACCACTTGACTTTCAGAAACTTGATGGTCTTGTTGCGAGTCTTGCGTTCGGTTTCTTCGAGAATTGCAACTGGATGCTCTCGGTAGGAAAGGTCTTGTTGAAGATCAATCTCCTCAAACGGAATCATGCGCTCAGGTGCCTTGAAGCATTTGCGAAGCTGAGACACATGAAAGACATCATGAACATTTGCAAAGTTGGAAGGGAGCTCGAGCTGATAGGCTAGATCGCCTCTTTTGCCAAGAATTTTGAAAGGCCCGACGTATCTAGGAGCAAGCTTTCCTTTGATACCGAACCTTTGAATTCCTTTCATCGGAGACACTCGGAGATAGACATGATCACCGATGTCGAAAGCCAGATCACGATGCTTTCCGTCATAGTAACTCTTCTGACGCGACTGAGCGGCCTTGAGATTCTCACGTATGACTTTGCACATTTCTTCGGCTTCAGAGATCAAATCATTGCCAAGAAGTTGACGTTCACCTGTTTCAGACCAGTTGAGAGGGGTACGGCACTTTCTGCCATAGAGAATTTCAAACGGTGCTTTGCCTGCACTTGCTTGAAAGCTGTTGTTGTAAGAGAATTCTGCAAATGGAAGACAGTCCTCCCATTTCATGCCGAAGGAGATGACACAGGCTCTGAGCATATCTTCAAGGATCTGATTCACACGCTCGACTTGACCACTAGTCTGAGGGTGAAAGGCAGTGCTGAACCTGATCTTCGTGCCCATGGCGGACTGAAAGGAGTCCCAGAACTTTGATGTGAACAAGCTGCCACGGTCTGAGGATATCACTTGAGGAATGCCATGTAGGGACACAATTCTGGAAGTGTACAGCTCTGCAAGTTGAGCTGCATTGATAGATTCTTTGACTGGAAGAAAGTGAGCGACTTTGGTAAGCTTGTCAATCACCACAAAGATAGCATCATTGCCTCGCTTGGATTTAGGAAAGCCAGTGACGAAGTCCATTTCAATGTGGTCGAACTTCCACTCAGGAATAGGAAGAGGTTGGAGAAGACCGGCTGGACGTTGATGTTCTGCTTTCACTCTTCTGCATACATCACATTCATTCACGAACTGGGCAATTTCCCTTTTCATGCGTGTCCACCAGTAAGATTGCTTGAGGTCTTGATACATCTTGGAACTGCCAGGATGAATGGAAAGGAGAGAGTCATGAGCTTCTTCCATTATGAGCTTCCTGAGATCACCTTTGGGAACAACGAGTCTGTCCTCGAAGAACAAGGTATCTCTCTCATCAACACGGAAGCACTTATATTTTGGAGTGCCCTTTGCAATCCCATGTTTCACCTTCTTCACCATGGTATCACTGAGCTGGGCCTCACGAACTTGATCTTCCAAGGTAGGAGCAATTTGGAGATTAGCAAGAAAACCCTGCGGAACAACCTGAAGGTTGAGCTTCCTGAAAGCTTCACAAAGCTCAGGCTGGTATGGCTTGATAAGAAGGCTGTTGCAATATGCCTTTCTGCTCAAAGCATCTGCAATCACATTCGCCTTGCCTGGAGTGTACTCAATGCTGGGGTTGTACTCTTGGATCATCTAGACCCAACGAGTCTGGCGGAGGTTCAGATGCGGCTGTGTGAAGATGTACTTCAAGCTCTTGTGATCAGTGAAGATGTCGACCTTTCTGCCCAACAACAGATGTCTCCACGTAATCAGAGCATGTACCACAGCTGCTAGCTCGAGATCATGTGTGGGATAGTTCTTCTCAGCTGGCTTTAGCTGACGTGAAGTGTATGCCACAATTCTCTTCTCTTGCATAAGCACACCACCAAGGCCTTGAAGAGAAGCGTCACATAACACTTCATAGGGCTTGGATTCATCAGGAGGAATCAGAACTGGAGCTGAGACAAGCTTCTCTTTGAGGGTTTTGAAAGCCACTTCACACTCGGGAGACCAAAAGTATTTGACATTCTTCTGAAGGAGGTTGGAAAGAGGCTTGGCAATCTTGGAGAAGTTCTCCACAAACCTTCTGCAATAGCTGGCAAGACCCAGAAAACTGCGGAGCTGCTTGACGTTCTGAGGAGCTTCCCAGTTGACAATTGCTTCAACTTTCTCGGGATTAACCGCAATACCGTCAGCTGAGATAATGTGGCCCAGGTAGAGAACCTTATCGAGCCAAAACTCGCACTTTGAGAACTTGGCATAAAATTTGTGCTCTCGGAGTCGATCAAGAACCAGACGCAAGTGCTTTTCGTGATCTTCTTCATTCTTGGAAAACACCAGAATATCATCCAGATACACTAGCACAAACTCGCCTGTATAGGGGTTGAAGATGTAATGCATCATCCTTAAAAGGTAGGAGGAGCATTGGCGAGACCGAAGGACATGACGGTATACTCATATGAACCGTAGCTCGTTCTGAACGCCGTCTTGGGAATGTCTTCCTCGCGAATGCGAATTTGATGGTAGCCCATTCGTAGGTCAAGCTTAGAGAATACTTTAGCTCCTTTGAGCTGCTCAAAGAGTTCATTGATGTTGGGGAGCGGATACTTGTTCTTAATCGTCTTCTTGTTCAGTGGCCGGTAGTCAACACAGAGACGCTCCGTGCCATCTTTCTTCTTGACAAATAAGACACCACAACCCCACGGAGATGTACTCGGTCTGATGAGACCCATACGCTCCTGTTCATCCAACTGTTTCTTCAATTCCTTCAATTCATCTGAAGAGAGCTTGTATGGACGCCGACAAACAGGTTCGGTGCCCGGCTCGAGTTCAATGACAAACTCCACCTGACGGTGTGGAGGCATGCCTGGAAGTTCTTCTGGAAAGACGTCTTGATATTCATTCACCACTGGAATTTGCTCTATGGCATTAATTTCACCCTTATCATTAAGAGAGAAAAGCCGAATAGTATTATCCCTGGAGGCGAAGATAATCACATCTTCATCAGAATGAGTCAATTTGACTTCCTTTTGAGCGCAATCAATGTGAGCATCATGCTGAGAAAGCCAATCCATTCCGAGAATGAGGTCGATGTCAGAATGACCAAGAACCACCGGTTTAGCCATAAAACGATAATCTCCCATGCGAATAGAAACATCCGGAGCATAGATAGTAGAAGACATACGTCTCCCTGGAGAAATAACTTCCAACTTCTGAGGCAGACTTTGGATGTCGATATTATGCTTGGATGCAAATGGTTGAGACATGAAAGAGCATGATGCACCCGAATCAAATAACACTTTAGCTGGAAAAGAGTTCACTGGAAGGTTACCCAGAATGACATCAGAAGAAGCCTCTGCTTGTGCTGCATTCATCAGATTAACCCTTGCAGACTTTGGATCATGCTTGACAATAGCTGAACTCATAGGAGGAGGAGGTGGAAGACGCTTCGGATTCGGACATCTGTTGGCATAGTGACCCTTCTGGCCACACTTGTTGCACACCACTTCAGAGAGAGGACGGAAATGAGAGCCACTGGACTTGGAGCCTTGAGACTGAAACTGCTTCTTCGACTGGTTGCTTGGGTTGGGTGGGTGGGAGAAACCACGACCACTAGAGTTCTTGTTGTTGGAGTTGTTGTATGGAGCTCGAATCATTGGAGGAGGAGGAAGCCAGAATTTCTGTTGTTTCGCAGCCAACTGAGACGATGAGGTAGAGTGAACAGCATCTCGAATTCTCTTCTTAGAAGCCTCCATCTTAAGCTGAGCTGCTTCTTGTTTCAAAGCCATATTATAGAACTTATCGAATTCGTCTGGCTCGAACAAAGTGAGAGCAAGCTGAAGTTCATCTTTGAGACCTCCACGGAACTGATAGATTTTGCTCTTTGCATCAGGTATGTCTTGCTTTGCATAACGAGCGAGGTTTTGGAACTTGACATTATACTGATAGACTGTCATGGAGCCCTGCTTGAGGTTGCGGAATTGCTCACGCATACCCTCAATGACACTTGTAGGAATGTGATGCGAGCGGAAATCCTTGCAGAAATTCTCCCAAGAGATCACTTGACCCGGCCTTGAGTCTTTGTACTGCTGCCACCAATCAGCTGCTTGATCTTTCAGTTGGAAGGCTGCAAACTTCACATAGTCATCTTCTTTCACGTTACTGCACTCAAAATGCTTCTTTATGTCGGTCAACCAATCCTCAGCATCAAGAGGGTCGACACAGTAACTGAAAGCTTTAGGATTGTTAGCCAGGAACTGGTTGAGGGTAGCATGGTGCTGCTGGAAGAAGTTGCCTTGGTTCATTGGAATGCCCTGATTAGCTTGATTAGCTTGCATAGCCTGCATTTGCTGCATCATCTGCATCATCAACTGAGTGTTCTGAGCAGTAGTCTGCATAATTGCTCTCCAAGCCTCAGGCGGAGGAGGAGGTGAAGGAGGATGCTCTGGAACCTCTTCCACCTCTGGGTTGGCATTCGGAACCTTTTTCGGAGCCATCCTGTAAGAGATGACCACGAATCAGCAATTGATTGACAAAAGGAATAAGCTGAATCAATGGAATGAATTGCAACAAGTCTTCACAATAATCATTCGAACAATAAGAACGAATGAAATCATCCGAACAAGAGGAACGAATGAATTTCTTAGTTAATTGATAACATCAGTCTTCACGAGAAGCCACATAGGGATCAAAAGGATAAAAAAATAAAACAACAAGGTACGGAAAGGAACAAACACAAGAGAGGAGTTTCGTTCTAACATCTTTGTGCTGAAAGCATATGAACGCGTTACGAAAAGGTTTTGCAATCCCCGGATCAGCATAGCCAAGGACCCTTTAAGATGCAACTCCTGATAGTAACCTCGGTCATATAACTCCTTCACTCAATGTCGAACCCCGAACTCACTAACCTGCATTCGTTGGAAGAATGCCTACGATCTACTGGATAAAACCCACCTATAGCTTTCCGAAAGATTCCAGTTATGCAATCAGGTGTTGGGGATACACGGGAAGCACCGCGCAATCAACTCTAACCTACATCCAGGTGTATCCATCCTTCAACACATAACCAGTCTTTCTCGGAAACTGTGTACCTCGGACCTTCGAAAAGCATCCACTATAACAAGCTATGGCAATACTCCCGAACTACCTCCCCAGTACTGGGTGATGTCGGGGTTATCTTGCCACTGGCCGTATAGGGGAGATTTTCGATGTCGGCCGTCTTAAGTATTTAGTACTGTCGCGATATGCTTGTTACAATGATACCCCGAAGCTCAACTCCTCGGTAACAGGAGGCATCAGGAACAATATCCTTGTCACAAGAACATCGAAACAATCCCAGAATACTCGCGGGAATCCTAAAAAAAAATTTGTGCAAATTTTGAAGATAGGAGAGACAAGAGTAGACGTCAAGAGTCCTCACCAGAGAGAAAGGGGATGAGAAGCAAAGAAATCCTACTCTCCGATATAACATAGGACTCAAAAAGTTTTCAGTGTGTGCCTAGACTCAACCGTCAACGGTTCGATCAAACAGTGGGGGCTCCTAGGTCGGAGAAGGCTCTGAATACCAACTTGTAATGCCCAGGATGGAATTATACCTCCTACGTGTCGAGGCACGACTTAAAGGCATAAGTCCATCCTAGAATGATCTCAAGTTTGGTAATCTTTGCACAACTCATGTAAAAGGGGGAAAGTAAACTGAATATAGTTGGCTTACAATCGCCACGTCACAGAATAACAGTACAAGTCTCAAACATCATTCAATAAGATCACTACAACCCTCTAAGGGCAAAAACCAAATGTCAAAGTACCAAACTCAGACAAATAAAACAACCACAGGCGGATCGAATCCTAGTAAGAGTCTCCACTACTGATCGTCCGGGTAGCGCACGTAGTAACGACTACGCTCCTCGTCGTACTCCCAATCCAGCTCGGTGCCATCACCTGGATAGCTCACAGCTGGACCTGCATCTGGTGTGTGAAGTAACTGTGAGCCACAGAGGACTCAGCAATCCCGTTCCCGGGTAACAGAACTATTTAAGCCTTTAGGTGAGGGAAAGGCTGAAGAATGAAATGAGGTGAAGGAACAACAAAGAGTCTGCAGCAGCAACTAGCACTAACTTACGCAAGAGAGAGCGAGAAGAGAAGGCAAGGCGAGAAGTGATCACGAAGTGATCCTAGCTACAAGCTCACAAACATAACCCCTCCGTGTTCAACTCCCGAATCCCTATTCGGAAATTGACAGTCACGGAACACACGCTGGTAGTGTATTAGTATCATTGTGTCAAGTTATCTACAACCGGAATTAACAAGCTCCCATCTGCCACATAACCGCGGGCACGGCTTTCGAAAGTTCAAACCCTGCAGGGGTGTTCCAACTTGACCCATTACAAGCCCACGATCCGCGGAGTCGCAACTCCAAAGTGGGAAGACCCGAGTATCCTCGGAATCCCGTGCTCAAGTTAAACCGAACTAAGGTAAGGCTAATCCAGCAAATCCTCCCGGCGTGTCGACACCCTGATCGTAGCCGCGCGTATCTAGGTCTCAGGACACGTCCGGATGGGTGAAGCTACGGGTGTATGCCAGATACCTCGAGTTGCCTCAAGGCGGCCCCGCAGGCTCCCCGTTTCGGACCAACACTCATGTGGAGCACTGGCCCGGGGTTGTTGATTAAGAAAGAGGGTTAATTACTCCCTATGCATGTTTAGTTTGTTATTAGGCAAATAGTACCAATGTTGGGATTTGCTGGAAAAGACTTAGCACTTAGCGGTTTATCGAGGGGGTCCCATACACCCCAACCGTGTTAGGAACGCATAATCAAGGAACATAAAACCGGCTTATACGGATCCTAACGGCATGAGTGGAACAAATCACCAAGCAAAAGGCTTAGCCTTCCACCCTTGCCAGTATATAGGTGATTTCAATTAAAGCATTTATATAGTGTGATATAACCCAACCAAACTTCAACATGGAGCAAGCATCTTCACTTCACCTGCAACTAGCAACGCTATAAGAAGGGCTGAGCGAAGCGTACTTAGCCAAGCAACGGTTTGCATAGGTAGGGTGGTTAAACATGGCAATTGGTTACAAGTAGGAGGCTGACAAGAAGAACATGGGCATCGAGGCAAAACTATAGATCGAGACTACTAGCAAAAGACGAAGATAGTAATGTTATCGGGGTTCGGTCATCTTGCCTGAAGAGAAGAAGTTCGGATCGAAAGAAGGGTCCTCTTGCTCAAACTCGTTGGAAACCTCGTGCTCAACCTCGTTGGAAAACTCGTGCTCAACTTCCGGGTCTAAACAAGACAAACACACCAAGCACCAATCAACACGATGCAATGCGCACTCGAAAACATGTATGCATGATGGATGCACTAAAGATGCACATGGGGCACGGAAAACATCACTCAAGCAAAACACCTCAAAACAAGATAACAACCTGATATTATTAATCTATACAGAAAATCACCTTCTGTGTAGATTAATAATATCAGGTTGTTATCTTGTTTTGAGGTGTTTTGCTTGAGTGATGTTTTCCGTGCCCCATGTGCATCTTTAGTGCATCCATCATGCATACATGTTTTCGAGTGCGCATTGCATCGTGTTGATTGGTGCTTGGTGTGTTTGTCTTGTTTAGACCCGGAAGTTGAGCACGAGTTTTCCAACGAGGTTGAGCACGAGGTTTCCAACGAGTTTGAGCAAGAGGACCCTTCTTTCGATCCGAACTTCTTCTCTTCAGGCAAGATGACCGAACCCCGATAACATTACTATCTTCGTCTTTTGCTAGTAGTCTCGATCTATAGTTTTGCCTCGATGCCCATGTTCTTCTTGTCAGCCTCCTACTTGTAACCAATTGCCATGTTTAACCACCCTACCTATGCAAACCGTTGCTTGGCTAAGTACGCTTCGCTCAGCCCTTCTTATAGCGTTGCTAGTTGCAGGTGAAGTGAAGATGCTTGCTCCATGTTGAAGTTTGGTTGGGTTATATCACACTATATAAATGCTTAATTTGAAATCATCTATATATTGGCAAGGGTGGAAGGCTAAGCCTTTTGCTTGGTGTTTTGTTCCACTCATGCCGTTAGGATCCGTATAAGCCGGTTTTATGTTCCTTGATTATGCGTTCCTAACACGGTTGGGGTGTATGGGACCCCCTCGATAAACCGCTATGTGCTAAGTCTTTTCCAGCAAATCCCAACATTGGTACTATTTGCCTAATAACCAACTAAACATGCATAAGGGAGTAATTAACCCTCTTTCTTAATCAACAACCCCGGGCCAGTGCTCCACATGAGTGTTGGTCCGAAACGGGGAGCCTGCGGGGCCGCCTTGAGGCAACTCGAGGTATCTGGCATACACCCGTAGCTTCACCCATCCGGACGTGTCCTGAGACCTAGATACGCGCGGCTACGATCAGGGTGTCGACACGCCGGGAGGATTTGCTGGATTAGCCTTACCTTAGTTCGGTTTAACTTGAGCACGGGATTCCGAGGATACTCGGGTCTTCCCACTTTGGAGTTGCGACTCCGCGGATCGTGGGCTTGTAATGGGTCAAGTTGGAACACCCCTGCAGGGTTTGAACTTTCGAAAGCCGTGCCCGCGGTTATGTGGCAGATGGGAGCTTGTTAATTCCGGTTGTAGATAACTTGACACAATGATACTAATACACTACCAGCGTGTGTTCCGTGACTGTCAATTTCCGAATAGGGATTCGGGAGTTGAACACGGAGGGGTTATGTTTGTGAGCTTGTAGCTAGGATCACTTCGTGATCACTTCTCGCCTTTATTGGGGAACGTTGCATGGGAAACAAAAATTTTCCTACCGTTCACCAAGATCAATCTAGTAGATGCAACTACGAGGGGAGAGTGTGATCTACGTACCCTTGTAGATCGCTAAGCGGAAGCGTTATGAACGCGGATGATGGAGTCGTACTCGTCGCGATTCAGATCGCCGAAGACCTAGCACCGAAGCAACGGTGCCTCCGCGTTCTTCACACGTACGGCTCGGGGACGTCTCCTCCTTCTTGATCCAGCAAGGGGTGGAGGAGAGGTTGATGGAGAACCGGCAGCACGACGGCGTGGTGGTGATGGTGGAGAAGAACTCCAGCAGGGCTTCGCCTAAGCACCGCGGGAGAAGAAGATATGACGGGAGAGGGAGGGCAGCACCGAGGCACAAACTGTATTGGCTGCCCTCCCTTTGCCCCACTATATATAGGGGGGGTGGAGAGGTGAGGGCGCCCTAGGGTTTCCCCCTAGGGGCCGGCGGCCAGGGCAAGGGGAGGGGGCGGCGGCCAGGGCAGGGGGGCGCGGCCAGGCCCTAGGGTTTCTCCCCCTAGGTGCCTTGCCCCCCAAGGCCAAGGGGTGCGGCCAGCCCTAGGGGGTCCCACCCCCTTAGCCGCATGGGGAGAGGGCCCAGGGGGGGCGCACAGCCCCCTGAGGGCTGTGGTGTCCCCCCTTGTGGCCCACTAGGCCCAGAACCACTTCCGGACCCTCCGAAACCCCTTCCGGTACTCCGCCGATTTCCCGATGCTCCCCGGAACACTTCCGGTACTCCGAAACCTTTCATCCTATATATCAATCTTCGTCTCCGGACCATTCCGGAGACCCTCGTCATGTCCGGGATCTCATCCGGGACTCCGAACAACCTTCGGTAACCATACACTTTTCTCACTAACAACCCTAGCGTCACCGAACGTTAAGTGTGTAGACCCTGCGGGTTCGGAAACCATGTAGACATGACCGAGACACTCCCAGGTCAATAACCAATAGCGGGATCTGGATACCCATATTGGTTCCTACATGTTTCTCGATGATCTCATCGGATGAACCACGATGTCAAGGATTCAGGCAATCCCGCATACAGTTCCCTTTGTCTCGTCGGTATGTTACTTGCCCGAGATTCGATCGTCGGTATCTCTATACCTAGTTCAATCTCGTTACCGGCAAGTCTCTTTACTCGTTACTGTAATACATAATCCCGTGACCAACTACTTAGTCACTTTTGAGCTCATTGAGATGACGTATTACCGAGTGGGCCCGGAGATACCTCTCCGTCACACGGAGTGACAAATCCCAGTCTTGATCCATGTCAACTCAACAGACACCCTCGGAGATACCTGTAGAGCACCTTTATAGTCACCCAGTTACGTTGTGACGTTTGGTACACACAAAGCACTCCTACGGTGTCAGTGAGTTACATGATCTCATGGTCATAGGAACTTATACTTGACATGCAGAAAAACTATAGCGATAACTGACACGATCAAAAGCTATGTTAACGTTTGGGTCTCGTCCATCACATCATTCTCCTAATGATGTGATCCCGTTATCAAATGACAACTCATGTCTATGACCTGGAAACCGCGGTCATCTTTGATCAACGAGCTAGTCCTGTAGAGGCTCAGTAGGGACACAAAATCTGTCTATTCATCCACACGTGTATCTGAGTTTCCAATCAATACAGTTATAGCATGGATAATAAACGATTATCATGAACAAGGAAATATAATAATAACTCTTTTATTATTGCCTCTAGGGCATATTTCCAACAGTCTCCCACTTGCACTAGAGTCAATAATCTAGCATTACAAGGTAATGAATCTAACACCCATAGAGTCTTGGTGTTGATCGTGCTTAGCCCGTGGAAGAGGCTTAGTCAACGGATCTGCAACATTCAAATCCGTGTGTACTTTGCAAATGTTTATGTCCTCCTCCTTGACCGAATCGCGGATGGAATTGAAGCGTCGCTTTATGTGTCTGGTCCTCTTGTGAAACCTTGGTTCCTTGGCTAGAGCAATGGCACCAGTGTTGTCACAGAACAGAGTCATTGGGTTCAGTGCACTAGGCACAATTCCAAGATCTGTCATGAACTCCTTCATCCAGACACCTTCCTTTGCCGCCTCCGAGGCAGCTATATACTCCGCTTCACATGTAGAATCAGCTACCACGCTCTGCTTGGAACTGCACCAGCTTACCGCTCCCCCGTTGAGAATATATACGTATCCGGTTTGAGACTTAGAGTCATCCGGATCAGTGTCAAAGCTTGCATCGACGTAACCCTTTACGACGAGCTCTTGATCACCTCCATAAACGAGAAACATATCCTTAGTCCTTTTCAGGTACTTTAGGATATTCTTGACCGCTGTCCAGTGATCCATACCAGGATTACTTTGAAACCTTCCGGCCATACTTATGGCAAGGCTGACATCTGGTCTTGTGCACAGCATTGCATACATGATAGAGCCTATGGCTGAAGCATAGGGGACGACACTCATCTTTTCTCTGTCATCCGCAGTCACTGGGCATTGAGTCTTACTCAACTTCGTACCTTGCAATACCGGCAAGAACCCCTTCTTGGATTGATCCATTTTGAACTTCTTCAAAACTTTATCAAGGTATGTGCTTTGTGAAAGTCCTATCAAGCGTCTTGATCTATCTCTATAGATCTTGATGCCCAATATGAAAGCAGCTTCACCGAGATCTTTCATCGAAAAACTCTTGTTCAAATATCCCTTCACGCTATCCAAAAATTCTATATTGTTTCCAATCAGCAATATGTCGTCCACATATAATATTAGAAACGCTATAGAGCTCCCACTCACTTTCTTGTAAATACAAGCTTCATTGTAAACTTGTATAAACCCAAACGCTTTGATCACCTCATCAAAGCGAAGATTCCAACTCCGAGATGCTTGCACCAGCCCATAAATGGAACGCTGGAGCTTGCATACTTTGTCAGCATTCTCTGAATCGACAAAACCCTCTGGTTGCATCATATACAACTCTTCCTTAAGAAAACCGTTAAGGAACGCTGTTTTGACATCCATCTGCCAAATTTCATAATCGAAATATGCAGCTATTGCTAACATGATTCGGACGGATTTAAGCATCGCTACGGGTGAGAAAGTCTCATCGTAGTCAATCCCTTGAACTTGTGAAAAACCCTTTGCCACAAGTCGAGCTTTATACACGGTGACATTACCGTCAGCGTCCGTCTTCCTCTTAAAAATCCATTTATTCTGAATGGCCTTCCGCCCTTCAGGTAATACTTCCAAAGTCCATACTTTGTTTTCATACATGGATCCCATCTCGGATTTCATGGCCTCTAACCATTTGTCGGAATCTGGGCCCACCATCGCTTCTCCATAGCTCGTAGGTTCACCGTTGTCTAACAACATGACCTCCAAGACAGGGTTACCATACCACTCAGGTGCAGTGCGTACCCTTGTCGACCTACGAGGTTCGGTAGTAACTTGATCAGTAGCTTCTTGATCATCATCATTGGCTTCTTCTTCAACCTCTGCAGGCTCCACAAAAACATCTTTCTGTGCTGCGCTACTTTCTGGTTGAAGCAGAGGTTCAATAACCTCATCAAGTTCTACCTTCCTCCCACTCAATTCTTTCGAGAGAAACTCTTTCTCGAGAAAGGACCCGTTCTTAGCGACAAACACTTTGCCCTCGGATCTGAGAAAGAAGGTGTACCCAACTGTTTCTTTTGGGTATCCTATGAAGACACATTTGTCCGCTTTGGGTTCGAGCTTTTCTGGCTGAAGCCGTTTGACATAAGCATCGCAACCCCAAACCTTGAGAAAAGACAACTTCGGTTTCTTACTAAACCACAGTTCATACGGTGTTGTCTCAACGGACTTAGATGGAGCCCTATTTAAAGTGAATGCAGCTGTCTCTAACGCATATCCCCAAAACGATAGTGGCAAATCGGCAAGAGACATCATAGAACGTACCATATCTAATAGGGTTCGATTACGACGTTCGGACACACCATTACGCTGTGGTGTTCCAGGTGGCGTCAACTGTGAAACAATTCCACATTTTCTCAAGTGATCACCAAACTCATAACTCAGATATTCACCCCCTCGATCAGATCGTAGGAACTTGATCTTCTTGTTACGATGATTTTCAACTTCACTCTGAAATTGCTTGAACTTTTCAAAAGTTTCAGACTTATGCTTCATTAAGTAAATATACCCATATCTACTTAAGTCGTCAGTGAAGGTGAGGAAATAACGATATCCACCGCGCGCCGTTATACTCATCGGACCGCACACATCAGTATGTATGATTTCCAATAAGTCACTTGCCCGTTCCATTGTCCCTGAAAACGGGGTCCTTGTCATCTTGCCCATGAGGCACGGCTCGCACGTGTCAAGTGATTCAAAATCAAGAGACTCCAAAAGTCCATCAGCATGGAGCTTCCTCATGCGTTTCACGCCGATATGACCGAGACGGCAGTGCCACAAGAAAGTGGTATTATCATTATCTACTCTACATCTTTTGGCATCAATGTTATGAACATGTGTATCATCACTATCGAGATTCAATAAGAATAAACCCCTAACTTCGGGTGCATGACCATAAAAGATATTACTCATATAAATAGAACAACCATTATTCTCTGACTTAAATGAGTAACCGTCTCGCAATAAACAAGATCCAGATATAATGTTCATGCTTAACGCAGGCACTAAATAACAATTATTCAGGTTCATAACTAATCCCGATGGTAATCGAAGAGCGAGCGTGCCGACGGCGATTACATCAACCTTGGAACCATTTCCCACGCGCATCGTCACTTCGTCCTTTGCCAGCCTCCGTTTATTCCGCAGTTCCTGTTTAGAGTTGCAAATGTGAGCAACCGAACCGGTATCAAATACCCAGGCACTACAACGAGAGTTGGTAAGGTACACATCAATAACATGTATATCATATATACCTTTGTTGTTGTTGGCCCCCTTCTTGTCCGCCAGATACTTGGGGCAGTTCCGCTTCCAGTGGCCATTCCCCTTGCAATAGAAACACTTAGTCTCTGGCTTGGGCCCAGCCTTGGGTTTCTTCATTGGATTAGCAACTGCTTTGCCACCCTTCTTAGAGTTACCCTTCTTGCCCTTGCCATTCTTCTTGAAACTGGTGGTCTTATTGACCATCAACACTTGATACTCCTTCTGGATGTCTGCCTCAGCGACTTTCAGCATCGAAAACAGCTCGGCGATGGTTTTATTCATCCCTTGCATGTTGTACTGCTGGACGAAGCTCTTGTAGCTTGGAGGGAGTGACTGGAGAATTCTGTCAATGATAGCCTCATCCGGGAACACAAGTCCCAGATCAGCTATGCGGGTATAGTACCCAGACATCTTCAGTAAGTGCTCACTGACAGACGAATTCTCCTCCATCTTGCAAGCGAAGAATTTATCGGTGGTCTCATACCTCTCGATCTTAGCATTCTTCTCAAAGATGAATTTCAACTCCGTGTACATCTCATATGCACCATGACGTTCAAAACGCCTTTGGAGTCCTCCTTCCAAGCCGTACAACATGGCACACTGTACTATCGAATAGTCATCCGAACGCGTCTGCCAGACGTTCATATCGTCTGCAGAGGCTCCAGGAGCGGGGGGTTGACCTAGCGGTGCATTTAGGACATAAACCTTTTGGGAAGCTGTGAGGATGATCCTCAGATTGCGGAGCCAGTCCACAAAGTTGCTCCCATCATCTTTCAGTTTAGCTTTCTCTAGGAACGCATTAAAATTCAGGGGAACTCCTGCGCGAGCCATCTACAACATAAATTTGCAAAGACATTTTTAGACTATTGTTCATGATAAGTGAGTTATTACCTAATCAAATTAATTATAACTCCCACTCAAATTGACATCCCTCCGGTCATTCGAGCGTGACATGATCCAAATTCACCAACCCAAGTCCGATCATCACGTGAGATGAGGTGGTGTCAATGGTGAACATCAACATGTTGATCATATCTACTATATGACTCATGCTCGACCTTTCGGTCCTCCGTGTTCCGAGGCCATGTCTGTACATGCTAGGCTCGTCAAGTCTAACCAGAGTGTTCTGCACGTGCAAAACTGGCTTGCACCCGTTGTATGCGAACGTAGAGTCTATCACACCCGATCATCACGTGGTGCTTCGAAACGACGAACCTTCGCAACGGCGCACACTCGGGGGGAACACAATTTTATCTTGAAATTTTAGTGAAGGATCACCTTATAATGCTACCGTCGTCCTAAGCAAAATAAGATGCATAAAAGGATTAACATCACATGCAAATCATAAGTGACATGATATGGCCATCAACTCGTGCTTTTGATCTCCATCTCCAAAGCACCGGCATGATCTCCATCGTCACCGGCGCCACACCATGATCTCCATCATCATGATCTCCATCATCGTGTTGCCATCGGGGTTGTCGGCGCCCCACCATGCTCTTACTACTATTGCTACCGTTTAGCGATAAAGTAAAGCATTACAAAGCGCTTAATGATTGACACGTAGGTCATACAAAAATAAAGACAACCCTATGGCTCCTGCCGGTTGCCGTATGCATCGACATGCAAGTCGATGTTAACTATTACAACATGATCATCTCATACATCAAAATATATTTCATCATGTCATTGGCCATATCATATCACATACATACCCTGCAAAAACAAGTTAGACGTCCTCTAATTTGTTGTTGCATGTTTTACGTGGCTGCTATGGGTATCTAGCAAGAACGCTTCTTACCTACGCAAAACCACAACGGTGATATTCAAGTTGCTATTTAACCTTCTACAAGGACCGCCTTGTTCTATTCCGATTCAACTAAGATAGGAGAGACAGACACCCGCCAGCCATCTTATGCAACAAAAGTCACATGTCTGTCGATGGAACCGGTCTCATGTACGTGGACATGTAAAGTTGGTCCGGGCCGCTTCATCCTATAATACCGCTGAATCAAGAAAGACTAAGGAGGGCAGCAATTTAAACATCAACGCCACAAACTTCTTTGTGTTCTACTCGAGAAAGCATCTACGCAAGATCCTAGCTCTGATGCCACTATTGGGGAACGTTGCATGGGAAACAAAAATTTTCCTACCATTCACCAAGATCAATCTAGTAGATGCAACTACGAGGGGAGAGTGTGATCTACGTACCCTTGTAGATCGCTAAGCGGAAGCGTTATGAACGCGGATGATGGAGTCGTACTCGTCGCGATTCAGATCGCCGAAGACCTAGCACCGAAGCAACGGTGCCTCCGCGTTCTTCACACGTACGGCTCGGGGACGTCTCCTCCTTCTTGATCCAGCAAGGGGTGGAGGAGAGGTTGATGGAGAACCGGCAGCACGACGGCGTGGTGGTGATGGTGGAGAAGAACTCCAGCAGGGCTTCGCCTAAGCACCGCGGGAGAAGAAGATATGACGGGAGAGGGAGGGCAGCACCGAGGCACAAACTGTATTGGCTGCCCTCCCTTTGCCCCACTATATATAGGGGGGGTGGAGAGGTGAGGGCGCCCTAGGGTTTCCCCCTAGGGGCCGGCGGCCAGGGCAAGGGGAGGGGGCGGCGGCCAGGGCAGGGGGGCGCGGCCAGGCCCTAGGGTTTCTCCCCCTAGGTGCCTTGCCCCCCAAGGCCAAGGGGTGCGGCCAGCCCTAGGGGGTCCCACCCCCTTAGCCGCATGGGGAGAGGGCCCAGGGGGGCGCACAGCCCCCTGAGGGCTGTGGTGTCCCCCCTTGTGGCCCACTAGGCCCAGAACCACTTCCGGACCCTCCGAAACCCCTTCCGGTACTCCGCCGATTTCCCGATGCTCCCCGGAACACTTCCGGTACTCCGAAACCTTTCATCCTATATATCAATCTTCGTCTCCGGACCATTCCGGAGACCCTCGTCATGTCCGGGATCTCATCCGGGACTCCGAACAACCTTCGGTAACCATACACTTTTCTCACTAACAACCCTAGCGTCACCGAACGTTAAGTGTGTAGACCCTGCGGGTTCGGAAACCATGTAGACATGACCGAGACACTCCCAGGTCAATAACCAATAGCGGGATCTGGATACCCATATTGGTTCCTACATGTTTCTCGATGATCTCATCGGATGAACCACGATGTCAAGGATTCAGGCAATCCCGTATACAGTTCCTTTTGTCTCGTCGGTATGTTACTTGCCCGAGATTCGATCGTCGGTATCTCTATACCTAGTTCAATCTCGTTACCGGCAAGTCTCTTTACTCGTTACCGTAATACATAATCCCGTGACCAACTACTTAGTCACTTTGAGCTCATTGAGATGACGTATTACCGAGTGGGCCCGGAGATACCTCTCCGTCATACGGAGTGACAAATCCCAGTCTCGATCCATGTCAACTCAACAGACACCCTCGGAGATACCTGTAGAGCACCTTTATAGTCACCCAGTTACGTTGTGACGTTTGGTACACACAAAGCACTCCTACGGTGTCAGTGAGTTACATGATCTCATGGTCATAGGAACTTATACTTGACATGCAGAAAAACTATAGCGATAACTGACACGATCAAAAGCTATGTTAACGTTTGGGTCTCGTCCATCACATCATTCTCCTAATGATGTGATCCCGTTATCAAATGACAACTCATGTCTATGACCTGGAAACCGCGGTCATCTTTGATCAACGAGCTAGTCCTGTAGAGGCTCACTAGGGACACAAAATCTGTCTATTCATCCACACGTGTATCTGAGTTTCCAATCAATACAGTTATAGCATGGATAATAAACGATTATCATGAACAAGGAAATATAATAATAACTCTTTTATTATTGCCTCTAGGGCATATTTCCAACAGCCTTGCCTTCTCTTCTCGCTCTCTCTTGCGTAAGTTAGTGCTAGTTGCTGCTGCAGACTCTTTGTTGTTCCTTCACCTCATTTCATTCTTCAGCCTTTCCCTCACCTAAAGGCTTAAATAGTTCTGTTACCCGGGAACGGGATTGCTGAGTCCTCTGTGGCTCACAGTTACTTCACACACCAGATGCAGGTCCAGCTGTGAGCTATCCAGGTGATGGCACCGAGCTGGATTGGGAGTACGACGAGGAGCGTAGTCGTTACTACGTGCGCTACCCGGACGATCAGTAGTGGAGACTCTTACTAGGATTCGATCCGCCTGTGGTTGTTTATTTGTCTGAGTTTGGTACTTTGACATTTGGTTTTTGCCCTTAGAGGGTTGTAGTGATCTTATTGAATGATGTTTGAGACTTGTACTGTTATTCTGTGACGTGGCGATTGTAAGCCAACTATATTCAGTTTACTTTCCCCCTTTTACATGAGTTGTGCAAAGATTACCAAACTTGAGATCATTCTAGGATGGACTTATGCCTTTAAGTCGTGCCTCGACACGTAGGAGGTATAATTCCATCCTGGGCATTACACACGTCAAGTCATCGGAAATCCGCACCTGCAACTGTTGTTGTAGTATCTATGAGCCACGAGGACTCATCAATCCCATAACCATGGGTATCAAGACTAGCAAAGCTTAATGGGCATGGAAAGGATAAGTGGTGAGGTTGCAGCAATGACTAAGCAT
Source organism: Secale cereale (assembly GCA_902687465.1). Classification (NCBI taxonomy): domain Eukaryota; kingdom Viridiplantae; phylum Streptophyta; class Magnoliopsida; order Poales; family Poaceae; genus Secale; species Secale cereale. The sequence goes on from LR738714.1 coordinate 128,199,816, forward strand.
TGTATGGTGGCTAACTTACGATTACAAGAATAAGAAGAGCGTCTACACAAGCGGTCGCAAACTAGTAATGATCAATAAGTGATCCTGAACTACCTACGAGTCAAACATAACCCCATCGTGTTCTCTTCTCAAATTGAAAAGAGACGATCACTGTTACTCACGTGGTTGGCGTATTTTATTTCGTATCCTCTGTCAAGTTTTCTACAACCGGATATTAACAAATTCCAATCTGCCACATAACCGCGAGCACGGCTTTCGAAATATCATAACCCTGCAGGGGTGTCCCAACTTAGCCCATCACAAGATCTCACGATCAGCAGAGGTAAAACCTCTGATCTTAAGGACAACCCGATCAGACTCGGAATCTCAGTGCACAAGACATTTTGACAATGTTAAAACAAGTCCAGCAAGACCTCTCGACGTGCCGACACCCTGATAGTAGCCGCGCGTATCTCGTCTCAGGACACGTCCGGATAGGTCAGCCTACAAGTATGCCAGATACCTTGGGTTTCCCCGAGGCGGCCCCGCAGTCTGCCTGTTTGGGACCAACACCATCGACACCGGCCCCCCTGTAATATGTGGTACAAACCTCGGGTAGAGCTAACTCCCTATGCGTCAATTTTAATTAAGTTTATTATGTTGGGAAAATGGTAAAACCAATGTTGGGCCTTGTTGGAGGAGTTTTATTCAAAGCGAACTGTCAAGGGGGTCCCATAACCCCCAACCGTGTTAGGAACACAAACTCAAGGAACATAACACCGGTTTATCGGTTATTAAGGCGGCATGAATGGAACAAAGCACCGAGCCAAAGACCAAGCCTTCCACCCATTGCCAAGTATATAGGTGCATTAATTTTAGTAATCGATATTGTGATATTCCAACATCCAAGTTACGACATGGAGCAATCTTCATCTTCAATTGCTACTAACAATGCTATAAGAGGGACTGAGCAAGCGGTAACATAGCCATACAACAGTTTGCTAGGATCGTGTCAAAGGTTAGAGGTTTCACGGCAACAAAGAGAGGCTGACAAACAAATACATAGGTAGCGCGACGACATATAGCGATAGCATCGAGACAACTAGCATAGCAATGATAGTAATGGGATCCAAGGTGACGGTCATCTTGCCTGAGATCCCGCTAGGAAGAAGATTGCTAACCCACAAGTGTAGGGGATCGCAACAGTTTTCGAGGGTAAAGTATTAATCCCAAATTTGTTGATTCAACACAAGGGGAGCTAAAGAATACTCTTAACTATTAGCAGCTGAATGTTGTCAATTCAACCACACCTGGAAACTTAGTATCTGCAGCAAGATAGTTTAGTAGCAAAGTAATATGATAGTGGCGGTAGCAGCAATAAAAGTAACGATAGTGTTTTTGTAGTTTTAGTAATAGTAGCAATGGAAAAGTAAATAAGCAACAAGCAATATAGGAAAAACTCGTAGGCATTGGATCGGTGATGGGAAATTATGTCAGATCAAATTCATCATGTAGAAGTTATAACCTAGGGTGACAAAGAACCAGCTCCAGTTCATCAATGCAATGTAGGCATGTATTCGAATATAGTCATACGTGCTTATGGAAAAGAACTTGCATGACATCTTTTGTCCTACCCTCCCGTGGCAGTGGGGTCCTATTGGAAACTAAGGGATATTAAGGCCTCCTTTTAATAGAGTACCGGACCAAAGCATTAACACATAGTGAATACATGAACTCCTCAAACTATGGTCATCACCGGGAGTGGTCCCGATTATTGTCACTTCGGGGTTGCCGGATCATAACACATAGTAGGAGACTATAGACTTGCAAGATAGGATCAAGAACACACATATATTCATGAAAACATAATAGGTTCAGATCTGAAATCATGGCACTCGGGCCCTACTGACAAGCATTAAGCATAGCAAAGTCATAGCAACATCAATCTCAAAACATAGTGGATACTAGGGATCAAACCCTAACAAAACTAACTCGATTACATGATAGATCCCATCCAACCCGTCACCGTCCATCAAGCCTACGATAGAATTACTCACGCATGGCGGTGAGCATCATGGAATTGGTGATGGAGGAAGGTTGATGATGACGATGGCGACGATCTCCACTCTCCGGAGCCCCGAACGAACTCCAGATCAGCCCTCCCGAGAGAGATTAGGGCTTGGCGGCGGCTCCGTCTCGTGAAACATGATAATTCTTTCTCTCTGATTTTTCTCTCCCCGAAAGTGAAGATATAGGATCTGGGGGTACGTCGGTAAGGCACCAGGGGGCCCACGAGGCAGGGGGGCATGCCCTGGGCAGGGGGCGCGCCCCCACCCTCGTGGACAGGCCCTGGGCCCCCTGGTGTGTATCTTCTTGCAGATATTTTTTATATTTTCCGAAATAATTCTCCGTTGATTTTCAGGCGATTCTAAGAACTTTTTATTTGTGCATAAAAACAACACCATCGCAGTTCTGCTGAAAACAATGTCAGTTCGGGTTAGTTCCATTCAAATCATGCAAGTTAGAGTCCAAAACAAGGGCAAAAGGGTTTGGAAAAGTAGATACGTTGGAGACGTATCAACTCCCCCAAGCTTAATCCTTTGCTTGTCCTCAAGCAATTCAGTTGATAAACTGAAAGTTATAAAGAAAAATTTGACAAACTCTGTTTGCTCTTGTTGTTGTAAATATGTAAGCTAGCATTCATGTTTTCAAAAAGATCATGAACTAACCACATTCACAATAAATTTTAGGTCTCAAGATTACTCACATCAATGGCATAATCAACTAGCGAGCAATAATAATAAACCTCGGATGACAACACTTTCTCAAAACAATCATGATATGATATAACAAGATGGTATCTTGCTAGCCCTTTATGAGACCGCAAAACATAAATGCAGAGCACCTTTAAAGATCAAGGACTGACTAGACATTGTAATTCACGGTAAAAGAGATCCAGTCATGATCATACTCAATGCAAATTAATAGTAATACATGCAACGACAGAGGTGCTCTCCTACTGGTGCTCTTTGATAAGAAGATGACGACTCTGCATAAAAGTAAATAGATAGGCCCTTCGCAGAGGGAAGCAGGGATTTGTAGAGGTGCCATAGCTCAATTTTTAAATAGAGATGAATAACATTTTGAGTGGTATACTTTCATTGTCAACATAACAACCAAGAATCTCGATATCTCTCATGCTACACACATTATAGGTGGTTCCCAAACAGAATGGTAAAGTTCATACTCCCCAACCACCAACAAGCACACTCCATGGCTAGCCCGAAACAACGGGTACCGTCCAAACCGGCAAAAGCCCTGGGGTAGTTTTGTTTAATTATTATGATTTTGAGCATGGGACTGGGCATCCCAATTACCAGCCATTTTCTCATGAGCGGAGTCCACTCATCGTGAGAATAACACACCCACTACAAGAAATATGTCAACTTATGACCTTCTGTCAGTGATCCTGGGAGAATTGGTCATAAATCTATGACCATTTGAGACCAATTTGTCAAAAGCTGTTCGGGGGGCTCCAAACCCTAAACTATAACGACCATTTTGGTCAGAAAGGTCATAATTTCCTTACACGAAAAGGTCATAAAGCATATAGCACTGGTCCGCTGCCTTATTTCTAGCTGATCATGACCAATATAGATGGTCATAACCTTGTAAATTGTGGTGGGTTGCTACGACTAGGCGCCACCTCATCAGTTTTGCCTATGTGTCATGTCCATGTGGCAGTTTTTGCCCTAGGTTGTGAAGCAACCTATATTTCTCTCATTCCCAAAATTCTCCAAAAAATCTCATAAATTCTTTGGGTCATATCTTCGTCAAATATGTAAAAAACCTTCCTTGCCTAGTTCAAAAATAATTAAAAAATATTCATTTTCCTATTCTGTTCAAAAAACACTTTGTGAAGGAAGTACCACTTTGGCATGTCCAAATGGTATCCATTTTCTACAGTGCTTTCCTATGCCCAAATAACTATCCTCCACCAAATGCCAGCTCAATCCATTCATTATTTTGAGCCCAGCTTCAACATTCATATTTATGTCCAGTGTGGTACTTTGTAAAGCAAGTACCACCTAGACTCCTCCTTTTGAGCTGAATTTTTTTGAAGACGGTCTTCTTAGTAACTGATCATCCTCAACCAAAACTCAAGCCCATTAGCCATGTGAATTTCCCGTACCGCTAATCAAACACTTGGCTGCTAATTCATGTTTGAGCATCGATCGGTCTCCTTGTGAGAATCTTATGTTGTAATTTTCTTCCTAGAACCTACCTGGGGAGTGCCCAGCCCACTAGATATGCCTAGGCCTCCCAGAACACATGGCAACGCCACAATCACGCGGTGACCACGCGGCGGGCATGCGAGTTTACGCGCTCTAGAGTTGGGGCCCTCGACCACCGCCCAAACCTCGACGTATCTCCACCAAACCATGTATTCATGATTCAATAGGTACTTATGTAACTAGAAATGATTTTTAGAAAAAATAAATAGCAAACTATGAGGCAGCTGCAGTTCAAATTTGACCCGCTTCCAGCTGAATCGATGGAAATTTGTCTTTTTCACGAGAGGTGGATCAAAACTTTTCACACCCAACCATTTTATCAATTGTGCATTAAATATGTCCTAGTATTTTAGAAAATTGATTTGGTCCAATTTTGCAACAATTATTTGGGAGGTCCTTCACAAAAAAACCTCCTTTTGGTCACTCGAAAAATGGAAAATGAATTTTTCGTCCAAAGAAAGTGAAAAATCTCTTAGTCAACATTGTTCGCCATTCCAAGATGCACCCTTGTGCACAATATGAGATCATTTGAACAAACTATGCCATGAATGTTGCCATAGGATTGATCATTTGGTTTGAAAGCCATGAATCTTCACACATGATAGCTCATTTCTGAGAACACCTTTTTAAAAGAATTGCCGTATTACATGTTTATTATTTTTCCTGGTAACTTGGTCATATATAATGACACAATGCGAAGGTTTTCCAATTTTTTGATTTTTTATGCCCGTTTCAAAATGCGGTCAAAACGGCGGGAATGACCGTTCCTAGCTAGTGGTTGAATCTTGGTATTTTTTGGTGTTTCTCTGATTAAATAGGTACTTATGTACCTAAAAATGATTTTTGTAAAAAATAAAGAGCAAACTACAAGGCAGCTGCAGTTCAAATTTGACCCGCTTCCAACTAAATCGGCGGAAATTTGTCTTTTTCACGAGAGGTGGATCAAAACTTTTTACACCCAACCATTTTATCAATTGTGCATTAAATATGTCCTAGTATTTTATAAAATTGATTTGGTCCAATTTTGCAACAATTATTTGGGAGGTCCTTCACAAAAAAACCTCCTTTTGGGCACTCGAAAAATGGAAAATGAATTTTTCGTCCAAAGAAAGTGAAAACTCCCTTAATCAACATTGTTTGCCATTACAAGATGCACCTTTGTGCATAATATGAGATCATTTGAACAAACTATGCCATGAATGTGGCCATAGGATTGATCATTTGGCTTGAAAGCCATGAATCGTCACGCATGATAGCTCATTTCTGAGAACACTTTTTTAAAAGAATTGCCATATTACATGTTTATTATTTTTCCTGGTAACTTGGTCATATATAATGACACAATGCGAAGGTTTTCCAATTTTTTGATTTGTATTTGAATTTTTTATGCCCGTTTCAAAATGCGGTCAAAACGGCGGGAATGACCGTTCCTAGCTAGTGGTTGAATCTTGCTATTTTTTGGTGTTTATCTGATTAAATAGATACTTATGTACCTAGAAATGATTTTTGTAAAAAATAAAGAGCAAACTACAAGGCAGCTACAGTTCAAATTTGACCCGCTTCCAGCTGAATCGACGGAAATTTGTCTTTTTCACAAGAGGTGGATGAAATCTGTTGACACCCAACCATTTGGTCAATTGTGCATTAAATATGGTCTAGTATTTTAGAAAATTGATTTGGTCCAATTTTTCAACAAATATATGGTAGGCCCTTCAAAAAAACTCATTTTGGGCATTCAAAAAATGGAAAATGATTTTTTCGTCCAAATAAAATGAAAAATTCCTTAAGCAACATTGTTTGCCATTCCAAGATGCACCCTGATGCAAAGTATGATATATTTTGAACAAATTATGCCATTCCAAATTGCACCCTCATGCAAAAAATACAAGAGAAACAAATAGAAAAACACAATTACATAAGCTTTGTTCTTATTGGTTGAAATGTTTGTGCCATGGATCGATGACATGGCATCCATCCATCCATCCATCCCATTTATCTAAAGAAAAAAAGATAAAGAAAGAAAAAGAACCCCCACCCCGGGGCAGCACAACCACCCAAACCCTATCCCCTCCCCAGATCCATCATCGTCGCCCCCTTCTTCCCAGTTCCAATCTCGCCGCCGGCCTCACTCTCCCCCTCATCCTCTCCCGCTCGCGCACGCTTCCCCTGCGGTGGCTCCTCCAATCTCGCAGCTCGTCGACGCCCTCACCGCGGACCTCTCCCTCTACCACGTCGCCAACCCTAGCTGTCCCTCCCCCGCCCCCACCCCATGCGCCGCGATCCTGCGGTGACTGGCCGCGCTGCTGCCGCCGGCCCGCGCGGCCGCCTGCACGGCCCTCCTGCCATGGCCC
>LR738714.1:128206718-128222929 GCA_902687465.1 Secale cereale
CATGGCCCGCCTCGGTCGCGTTGCTCTCCATGCTCCACCGCCTCCGCCTCCGCGGCCACTCCTTCTTCGTCCTCGTCGACCCCGCCCCCACTGACCCCTCCTCCCCCACCGCCCTCTCGCGCCTCTCCCGGGGCCTCCTCACGCGCGTCGCCGCCACCTCCCGCGCGCACGAGCTCCTCTTCTCCCACGCGCTCCTCTTCACCGCCTCCCCGGCCTCCCCGCGCCCTGGTAGAATCCTGCTCCTCCTCCAGGGAGTCGTCCTCATCCCTTCACGTGCTAGTCGTCCCTAGCAATCCAGGTAGGTGACCGCCGGCGTGCTACATGCCATGTCTCTTTTTCAGTGTGTTCGAGTGCTCAATCAGGGGCTTATGTTGCTCTGATGTTTCTGTGTGGCTGGCAGATATTATTGGATTCTACAAGGACTTTGTGGAAGCCCTCTGTGAGCTAGTTCACGGAGACTTGACAGTCCGAGCGATCTCTGTAGCGTGAATGGAGTGATAGTCCAGATAACTGATCTCGGCCAGCTCTCCAAGGAGGTCGGATGGAACTACGCCGACACCATCGGGGTATGCTATTTCCTTGTCTGGTTTCTTCAGTGCTCATTAGTTGCTAATGGTCGACTGCTACCAGTCAGTTAAGATTGGTCTTTCATGTCCTGCTCAACTAAAATGGGTCTAGTTGTACTAATCATTCTATGAAAGTTCAAACTGATTTGCTGGCACGCTAGTAGATACGCGTTCAGCTTGTCATATAAACTCTGTTGATATGTTCTGCATTAAAAAAATTATGCTGATTCCCTTGGATTATCGGAACCATTTATAGATCATGCTTTATAGTGCAGTGAAGAATTTTGTGTACAATCATTGTGTTATTTATGTTACTTTTGATGTTCTGCTGGCTGAGATGTGCATGATCTGGGTGATGAAGAAAATCATTCAGATTCCCACTGATTTTTCATGATTATTTTAACCAGCTACTTCTGACGGATCATGCCACCCCTTGCATTATATCGGTACATTTGTACTGCTATATGATTGTTCATCAAGCAATATTTTCTTTGTTTTTTTGCAAACCTCTTAGCTGTATAGTTTATTCTCTTTTTTGTGTTCTGCTGGATGATGAGATCTGCATGACCTGGGTGATGAAGAAAATCGTTCGGATTCCCATTGATATTTCATGATTATTATAACCAGCTACTTCTGACGGGTCATGTCATCTCCTAAACTAGATTTGCACATTTGTACTGCTTTACACTAACATTACATGCATCCATACATTGGTTATGAGCCTTGTTGCTCGTTGTGTTCTGTTCGGTTGAATAGCATGATTCTGGGTGATGAAGAAAATCATTTGACTCACCAGTTATCTACTTACAACCTACATTGTGCGCTCATAATGTCATCACATTACCTATTTTTCTTGCTGCATACATGTAGCTCAAGCAGTGTACTTCTGTGTTTGCTTAGGCGGATAATTACTAAGTGATTACAATTAATGTGTACTTGTGAATTCTAAGCTTATATTGGTGTCTTGCGATCATGTTCTAATTAATGTGTATAGTCCAAGGACTTGAACTGTCTAAATGCATGCACACAAGTTAAGTTATCTTTTGAGAAATTGTTGGTGCATTTTGTGATGTTATTGTATGTGCTTTGACTAGTAATGTTAGAGCTTGCCTATTGAATGGATGGCCGTCGTTGTAGAATGGCATTGTTGTTTTAGGTGCAGTGTGTTGCGGTGAGGTCATAGGACCTGCACTTCATGCATATTCATAGTCTTTGTTTTCTTGTATGAATAAAAAAGCATGGTACTAGCTAGATTTGTGTTATCATTATATATACATAACTGTCCTTTTTTGAATGGGATGTTGATAATATATTGGCTCCATTTGTTCTGATTCTTCTCAGCTTATTCATGTAACAGGGGGCATGTTGCTGTTCTGTTTGCCCAGTCCTGAATATGGTTGTCTGGTGAATTAGGTATATGATCGCTATCGAAGGAGCTCCATGATGAAGAAGAAAACACTTGTAGAGCTTATGAAGTATCTAGTTGTTACCTTATAGAGCTTGTAATTGTGATTGCTATACCTATAGAGCTTGTATCGTTATTCCACTTGTAGAGCTTGTAAAGCTTGTGTTAGAGCTTGTATTACGTGTTATTTGGAGAGCAGAAGCTGCATGAATCTGGCTGATATAATTTGAAGTATTACATGTGTTTTCTGTCAGTGCAATTTGAATATCGCCAATTTAAATACTAGTTATTTATTTACTGTTAAATTGAAATATGAATAATATGACCCTGACAGGTGGGATCCATGTGACAAGTGGACCCCTTTTTATATAAAAGAAGAAAAATAAAAATTGTTGAGAAAAAAGGCCTGGCCCAAAAATAAAAACGCTATAATGTTGGGCCTGGCCCAAAAATAAAAAGGCTATAATGTTGGGCCTAGCCCATGTGGCTGTCCAGAATTAATAGGGAAATATATATAAAAGGCCGGATTATTGGGCTCGGCCCATGTAAAACAACGAATTGGACCGGGCTGATTCTTGTGCCTCATCAGGTTGCCACGTCGGATGCCTACGTGGCCTGGGGAGGCTACTAGTGACCAAAACAAGACATTAGGCATATTTTGGTCATAAACGTCTACGACCTTCTCACAGAGAAGGTCGTTAATTTCAGTTTACAACCGCCAGCTTTTGACCATCAGTTTTTGGTCACAAAAAGGTCACAAATGGAAAATAATGACCATTCAGTGACCAATAGTCAAGGTCACAAGTTGACATATTTCTTGTAGTGACCTAGCATGGAAGATATAGACAACCCTAGTTTACAAATTTACTTGGAACGGCAGGTAAATACCGCATATAGGAAGGTATGGTGGACTCATGTGGAATAACTTTGGGGTTTATGGAAGTGGATAAACAAGCAGTATTCCCGCTTAGTACAGGTGAGGGCTAGAAAGAGACTGGGAAGCGACCAGCTAAAGAGCAACAACGGTCATGAACATGCATTAAAATTAATCAAAAATGAATGCAAGCATGAGTAGAATATAAATTACCATGAACATAAATATCGTGGAGGCTATGTTGATTTGTTTCAACTACATGCGTGAACATGTGCCAAGTTAGATCACTTAAATCATTCAAAGGAGGATACCACCCCATCATACCACATCACAACCATTTTAATATCATATTGGCATGCAAGATAGACCATTATAAACTCTCAGCTAATTAAGCATGTCATAAGTAGCTATGATCTCTAATTGTCATTGCAAGCATGTTTCATTCATAACAAGCTGAATCAGGAACGATGAGCCATGATATTTACAAAAACAAGAGAGGTCGAGTTCATACCAGCTTTTCTCATCTCAATTAGTTCATCATATATCATCCTTATTGCCTTTCACTCGCACGACCGAACGATGTGGATAATAATAATAGTGCACATGCATTGGACTAAGCTGGAATCTGCAGACATTTAATACAAGAGAGAAGACAAGGTAATATGGCTCAAGGTTAAATCAACAACAAAGCATATGAGAGCCACTAAGCAATTTCAATCACGTTCTTCTACTCTTAACCCCCAAAGAAAACAAAAGAAACTATTTACACGGGAAAGCTCCCAACAATCAAGTTTTCATTTTTTTTACTACTACCACAAGCAAAGAAAGTAAACTAGCTAGAAGCTACAACTAATATATTTTTGTTTTTCTGGGTTTTTCTAGCACACAAGAAAAAGACTAAGAAAAAGAAATTGAAACTACGCATGGATGGTACAGTGAAAGAGTATGAGCACCGACAACTAGAATAAGTGTGTGAACATGAATGTAAAGTCGGTGAGAAACACGTACTCCCCAAGCTTTGGCTTTTGGCCTAAGTTGGTCTATGGCCAGTATTGGCCTAACGGATATCCAAAGTCGTAGTCGGGGTTGTACTGGGATGCAGTAGATACTGCATGCTGAGCTGCATCTCGAAGGCGGCCTGCCTCCGTCATGTTATAATAAGCATTTGCCTCCTCCATAGTTATAGTGTATCTCCCTTTTTCTTGAAAGTTAAACAAAGTAGGGGCAGGAAGAACAATAGGGATGGCTTGCTGCCTGTTAAAGATTAATCGATATTTGAGGGTTTGATCATCCCACTCTATAAACCGGTGACTAGTCATAGCATGGTAGTCTAAATAAGCAGGAGGTAAAGGTTCATCATTCACGTGCACAGGCACACCAAGAAAGCGGGCTATGCAGATAGCATAGATCCCACCAAATAAATCTCCATGCAAGCCATTATGGTGTAGCCTACGTGCAACAATTGCTCCCAAGTTATATTGCATATCACCTAGTACAACACTCTTGAGAACACTAAGATCAGGGACACACATGTGACAAGCCTCATCCTTACCCTTTATGCATCTACCGATAAAGAGAGCAAAGTAATGAATAGAAGGAAAATGAATGCTCCCTATGGTAGCCTGTGTGATTTCTCTGGATTCCCCCACTGTAATACTAGCAAGGAATTATCTAAATTTAGATTTGCGAGGATCACTAATACTGCCCCATTATGGGAGCTTGCAAGCATAATTAAAATCCTCTAAATCCATGGTATAAGATTTATCATATAGGTCAAACAGGACAGTGTGAGAATTACGTGAAGATGAAAATTTAAACCTTCTCACAAAGCTATCGGTTAAGCCACAGTATTGAGTGCACTTATCTTGTATGAAGCGCTCGAGGTCAGCGTTGCGCACATATGCGTAAATTTCATCCTTGATGCCATCCTGATCCATAAAGTCATCTGACGGCCATTCATAAGGCCGTACATCAGCATCCCTCAGCAGTTCATCGTCTGGCTCACGGAACGCGAGCCTCGGTTCTTGCTTCCTTGAAGAACCACCTTGGAAGTTTCTCCTAGACATTTTTCTGAAATTTTTAGTAACTTCAAAATAAAAGTTAACCAAACTCAATAAGATTGATAGCAACAACTCCTACTAGTGCCTAGAGACTATATCATGCATTAGAACTACTTGGGACCAAGAAAATTTGACATGCAAGCTCAAGAATAAGGTCACCACAGCAGCATAAATTTGCAACAAATAAAGCACTAGAACAAAAACTAATTGGACCATACCAAGGAACAATCTCCCCAAACAGTTTGGTGAATGGTGCTTTGAGCAAGGAGATCGAAAATGGCAGCAAGATGATCTAGAACTCGGGTTTGAGCTGGTTGGTGATTTTTTTTGGGAGGAAGAAGAAAAGCATGGGTGCAGGAATAAATGGAGGGGGCCACGTGGGGCCCACGAGGTAGGGGGCGCGCCCTGGACCCTCGTGGCCACGTGCTGGTTCCCCTCGCTGTGTATTCAGTGCCATATTTCCTCAAATATTCTAGAAAAAGTCATATTTCATTTTCATGGCATTTGGAGAACTTTTATTTTTGGGATTTTTTTATTGCATGGATAAGTCTGGAAACAGACAGAAAATACTATTTTTGCCTTATTTATCTTAATTAACAGAAAATAAAAAGAGGGTACAAAAGGTTTGTGCTATCTAGATTCACCTATCCCATGCTCGTCAAAAGGAATCCATTAACAAGGTTGATCAGGTCTTGTTAATAAACTCTTTCCGAGTAACATGAAACTAGAGAATTTTCGAATAACACTAGGTTACCTCAATGGGGATATGTATGTCCCCAACAATAAGGATGTCATATGTCTTCTTGATAGTAGGAAGAGGAAATTCAAAACCTCCAATAGTAATAGTTGAACTTTTTCCAATATAATTGATACTCTGGACCTCAGGTTGTTTCCTCGGAAAGTGAACCGTATGCTCATTACCATTGACATGAAAAGTGACATTGCCTTTTTTGCAATCAATAACAGCCCCTGCAGTATTCAAAAAGGGTCTTCCAAGAATAATAGACATACTGTCGTCCTCGGGAATATCAGGTATAACAAAGTTCGTTAGAATAGTAACATTTGCAACTACAACAGGCACATCCTCACAAATACCGACATGTATAGCAGTTGATTTATCAGCCATTTGCAAAGATACTTCAGTAGGTGTCAACTTACTCAAGTCAAGTCTACGATATAAAGAGAGAGGCATAACACTAACACCAGGTCCAAGATCACACAAAGCAGTTTTAACATAGTTTCTCTTAATGGAGCAAGGTATAGTAGGTACTCTTGGATCTCCTAATTTCTTAGGCATTCCACCCTCAAAAGTGTAATTAGCAAGCATGGTGGAAATTTCTACTTCAGGTATCTTTCTTTTATTGGTAATAATATCTTCCATATACTTGGCATAATGATTTGTTTTAAGCACATCAGTCAAACGCATACGCAAAAAGATAGGTCTAATCATTTCAGCAAAGCGCTCAAAATCCTCGTCATCTTTTTTCTTGGATGGTTTCGAAGGAAAAGGCATGGGTTTATGAACCCATGGTTCTCTCTCCCTACCGTGCTTCCTAGCAACAAAGTCTCTTATCATAACATTGATTCTTTGATTGTGGGTTATCAAGATCAATAGCAGGTTCAATATCTACATCATTATCATTGCTAGGTCGAGCATCATTATGAACATTGTCATTAATATTATCACTAGGCTCATGTTCATTACCAGATTGTGTCTCAGCATCAGAAACAGATATATCATTGGGATTCTCAGGTGTGTCAGCTACAGGTTCACTAGAAGCATGCAAAGTCCTATCATTTTTCTTTTTCTTCGTCTTAGAAGAACTAGGTGCATCTAAATTAGCTCTCTGAGAATATTGCTCAATTCTCTTAGGGTGGCCTTCAGGATACATAGGTTCCTAAGTCACTTTACCACCTCTAGTTGCAACTCTAACAGCATAGTCATTATTCTTACTATTTAATTCATTGAGCAAATCATTCTGAGCCTTAAGTACTTGTTCTACTTGAGTGGTGACCATGGAAGCATGTTTACTAATGAGTTTTAGTTCACCTTTAGCTCTAGACAGATAATCACTCAAGCGTTCAATCATATAGGCATTGTGTTGTAATTGTCTACCAACATAAGAATTGAAGTTTTCTTGTTTCACAATGAAATTGTCAAACTCATCTAAGCATTGGCTAGCAGACTTATAACGAGGAATATCACCTTCATTAAATATATAAAGAGAATTTACCTTTACTACCTCTGTTGGGTTATCAAGACCATGTATTTCTTCAATAGGTGGTAAATTCTTAACATCTTCAGGTTTAATACCTTTTTCTTTCATAGATTTCTTTGCCTCTTGCATATCTTCAGGACTGAGAAATAGAACACCTCTTTTCTTCAGAGTTGGCTTAGGGGCTGGTTCAGGAAGTGTCCAATTATTTTCATTGGCCAGCATATTGTTCAAAAGTAATTCAGCTTGTTCAACTGTTCTTTCCCTCAAAACGCAGCCAGCACAACTATCCAGGTGGTCTCTGGAAGCATGAGTTAGTCCATTATAAAAGACATCAAGTATATCATGCATCTCAAGAGGATGATCAGGCAAAGCATTAAGAAATTAGAGAAGCCTCCCCTAAGCTTGTGGGAGACTCTTTTCTCTAGTTTGAGAAAAAATATATATTTCCCGTAAGGCAGCTTGTTTCTTATGAGCGGGAAAATATTTAGCAAAGAAGTAATACATCATATCCTGGGGACTACGCACACAACCAGGATCAAGAGAATTCAACCAGGTCTTAGCATCACCCTTTAACGAGATAGTAGTAACAAATCTTTTCATCGTTGATAAACAGGGTGGCTATATCATTCAACTTAGTAAGATGTGCCACAACAGTTTCAGACTCATAGCCATGGAAAGGATCATATTCAACCAAAGTAATTAACTCAGGATCAACAGAGAGTTCATAATCCTTATCAGTAACACAGAAAGGTGAAGTAGCAAAAGCAGGGTCATGTTTCATTCTAGCATTCAAGGACTTTTCTTACAGCTTAGCTAATAATTTCTTAAGATCATATCTATCATTGCAAGCAAGAAAGTCTCTAGCAGTTTCTTCATCCATAACATAACCCTCAGGAACAACAGGCAATTCATATCTATTGGGAGTAGCCTCATCATCACTTTCATAAATATCATCAGTTTCAACATTTGCATTCTCCCTAACCTTAGGAATTTCTTCATCTAGAAATTCACCTAATGGCACAGTATCAGGCATAGAAGTACTTTCATCATACATAGCAGAAGTGGCATCATCAAGAACATACGACATATCAGATTCAATAGCATGAGTAGGTGTCGCAAGTTTAATTATAACAGAAGGAGAATCAAGTGCAGAGCTAGATGGCAGTTCCTTACCTCCCCTCTTAGTTGAGGGTAAGATCTTGGTTTTTGAGTCCTTCAAATTCTTCATAGTGATCAACAGATATAAATCCCAAGTGACTTAAAGAATAGAGCTATGCTCCCCGGTAACGGCGCTAGAAAATAGTCTTGATAACCCACAAGTGTAGGGGATCGCAACAGTTTTCGAGGGTAAATATTCAACCCAAATTTGTTGATTCGACACAAGGGGAGCCAAAGAATACTCTTAAGTATTAGCAGCTGAGTTGTCAATTCAACCACACCTGGAAACTTAGTATCTGCAGCAAGATAGTTTAGTAGCAAAGTAATATGATAGTGGCGGTAGCAGCAATACAAGTAACGATAGTGTTTTTGTAGTTTTTGTAATAGTAGCAACGGAAAAGTAAATAAGCAACAAGCAATATCGGAAAAGCTCGTAGGCATTGGATCGGTGATGGGAAATTATGTCAGTTGCAATACATCATGTAGAAGTTATAACCCAGGGTGACACAGAACTAGCTCCAGTTCATCAATGCAATGTAGGCATGTATTCCGAATATAGCCATACGTGCTTATGGAAAAGAACTTGCATGACATCTTTTGTCCTACCCTCCCGTGGCAGCGGGTTCCTATTGGAAACTAAGGGATATTAAGGCCTCCTTTTAATAGAGTACCGGAACAAAGCATTAACACATAGTGAATACATGAACTCCTCAAACTATGGTCATCACCGAGAGTGGTCCCGATTACTGTCACTTCGGGGTTGCCGGATCATAACACATAGTAGGTGACTATAGACTTGCAAGATAGGATCAAGAACACACCTATATTCATGAAAACATAATAGGTTCAGATATGAAATCATGGCACTCGGGCCCTAGTGAAAAACATTAAGCATAGCAAAGTCATAGCAACATCAATCTCAAAACATAGTGGATACTAGGGATCAAACCCAAACAAAACTAACTCGATTACATGATAGATCCCATCCAACCCATCACCGTCCAGCAAGCCTACGATGGAATTACTCACGCACGGCGGTGAGCATCATGGAATTAGTGATGGAGGAAGGTTGATGATGACGATGGCGATGATCTCCACTCTCCGGAGCCCCGAACGGACTAAAGATCAGCCCTCCCGAGAGAGATTAGGGTTTGGCAGCGGCTCCGTCTCGTGAAACGCGATAATTCTTTCTCTCTGATTTTTTTCTCCCCGAAAGTGAAGATATAGGGTCTGGGGGTACGTCGGTAAGGCACCAGGGGGCCCACAAGGCAGGGGGGCGCGCCCCCACCCTTGTGGACAGGCCCTGGGCCCCCTGGTGTGGATCTTCTTGCAGATATTTTTTATATTTTCCGAAATAATCCTCCGTTGATTTTCAGGCGATTCCGAGACCTTTTTATTTCAGCACAAAAACAACACCATGGCAGTTTTGCTGAAAACAGCGTCAGTCTGGGTTAGTTCCATTCAAATCATGCAAGTTAGAGTCCGAAACAAGGGCAAAAGGGTTTGGAAAAGTAGATACGTTGGAGACGTATCAAAGATCGAGTCCTTGAAGAAGATGAAGCCACGAAGATGAACCAAGCGTGGTCGAACGAATCCTCATGATCGCAATGAAACATGAACTAACGACAAGAAGCAAACATCATGGTAAACACACAACACTTAAACACGACATGATGCTCAACCAAGTATGATGCATGACAAGGCTACATGATACAACTCATGGCAAGAGATGATGCATACAAGAAGATCACAACAAGGCAAGTTTAAATGAGGCTGGAAACAACATATAACAATTCCGGTAAGTCCTCATATGCAATTTCGAAATTGGTCCAGATCTGAACAAACTTAAGTTAGAGTTGTTAACTTGTCACGCCCAAGATGCGATTTTATCCCGATCACATGATGAACTCGTGATTGGGGCACAACCGCATTTCGGCGCTTAGCAAGATGAATATCATTACATCGTACCATTACATAAATAGATGGGGATACATACAAGTCATACAATGCCACATGAATACAACACTTCATAGACAAGACATCCGACTATGGACGCAAACACATGAAAAGCACAACAACATCCATCCTGCTATCCCAGGTTGCCGACCAGGAACCTATCCCAAGAATGACGAAGAGGAAGAAGAAAGAACTCCAACACAAGCAAACATCACTCTCATGTCAAGTCATCGGAAACCTGCACCTGCACCTATTGTTGTAGTATCTATGAGCCACGAGGACTCAGCAATCCCATAACCATGGGTATCAAGACTAGCAAAGCTTAAAGGGTATGGAGAGGTTAAGTGGTGAGGTTGCAGCAGCGGCTAAGCATTATATGGTGGCTAACTTACGAGTACAAGAATAAGATAAGCATCTACGCAAACGGTCGCAAACTAGAAATGATCGCTAAGTGATCCTGAACTACCTACGAGTTAAACATAACCCCACCATGTTCTCTTCTCAAAATGAAAAGAGACGGTCACGGTTACTCAGGCGGGTGGTGTGTTTTATTTCGGATCATCTGTCAAGTTTTCTACAACCGGATATTCACAAATTCCAATCTACCACATAACCGCGGGCACGACTTTTGAAAGATCATAACCCTGCAGGGGTGTCCCAAATTAGCCCGTCACAAGCTCTCACGGTCAGTAGAGGTAGCACCTCTTATCTTAGGGACAACCCGACCAGACTCGGAATCCCGGTGCACAAGACATTTCGACAATGGTAAAACAAGTCCAGCAAGACCTCTCGGTATGCCGACACCTTGATAGTAGCCGCACATATCTCGTCTCCGGTCACGTCCAGATAGGCCAGCCTACAGGTATGCCAGATACCTCGGGTTTCCCCGAGGCGGCCCCGCAGTTCGCCCGTTTGGGACCAACACCATCGGCACTGCCCCCCTGTATGTGGAAAATAATCCTCGGGGACATGACCCCCCGTCGGTGTCAAAACCGGCGGATCTCAGGTAGGGGGTCCCGAACTATGTGTCTGAGGATCGATGGTAACAGGAGGCAGGGGACACGATGTTTACCCAGGTTCAGGCCCTCTCGATCGAGGTAAAACCCTACTTCCTGCTATATTAATATGGATTAATATGTGTACATGAGTTGATCTACCTCGAGTTCATAATGGCTAAACCCTAGGTCTAGCCTATGAAGATATTATGATTCTTCTCTAGCCTCTATGGACTAAACCTCCCGGTTTATATAAACACCGGGGAGGCCTAGGGTTTGTACATATCATCTTGCAGAGGAAGGAAAATCTACACCAGAGCCTAAAACTTGCCATTACAAGAATCCAGGAGTCCTATCCGGATACGAGAGATGATCTTCACGGCCCACCAGTCCGGCCCACCAGGAGTTTGTCCGGCCACATGAGGACCCCTTCGATCCAGGACTCCCTCAGTAGCCCCTGAACCTGTCTTCGATGACGATGAGTTTGGCTTCCGTATTGTCTTCGGCATTGCAAGGCGGGTTCCTCCTCCCGAATATATCTACAAATAGATTGTGTTCGGCTCTGCAATATTAGTACAACCCTTAGCCTCGAAGGCTAGACTCTATAAAGAAAATGAATAATGTGTCTCTACTGACAACTTTTGGGTGAAGCGTCACGTCCAACCCACTAACATATCAAACTGTTTTATTTGGTCCTAGTTTCACGTTTCGAGGTATATCCTCATTGACATGTCCCATCAGAATAGAGATCGTGCCCGCTTATTGTGGGATCTTATCAGTGTGACGTGAGCACCCACGCCGTGCATTATGCACGACCACTTTGGGAACCGGCAAGTTTTATGTCTAAAGTGGGGGGACGCTCTGTATTCGCAGCGTTATAAAAGGACATACATCCCTTTCACCAGCCCCATGCCTTCTTCAAGCTTGAGCTCTCCAATCTCCCTTGCCCCCGTATTCTCATCTCCTACGCCCACAACTCCTTGTTACTCAACCACTACTCCTCTGTCCCAGCAATGGCTGGATCCAGTGCCAGAGGCAAGTGGGAGGCTTCCACGGTCACCGAAAAGACCGTGGAGGATCTACGCAGCGCGGGGTATCTTGCCGGCGACATCTGCTGCTTCTCGAGCTTGCGTTGTATTCCCTCGAAGAGGAAAGGGTGATGCAGCATAGTAGCATAAATATTTCCCTCAGTTTTTGAGAATCAAGGTATCAATCCAGTAGGAGACCACGCACGAGTCCCTCACACCTGCACAAACAAATAAGAACCTCGCAGCCAACGTGATAAGGGGTTGTCAATCCCTTTACGGTCACTTATGAGAGTGAGATCTGATAGAGATGATAATTATATTTTTGGTATTTTTGATTTAATAAAACAGCAAATAAAATCAAGAAAAGTAAAGTAGATGTAGATTGATATGTTGAGAATAGACCCGAGGGCCATAGTTTTCTCTAGTGGCTTCTCTCATGATAGAAGAATTCTACGGTGGGTGAACAAATTACTGTCGAGCAATTGATACAAAAGCGCATAGTTATGAGAATATCTAGGCATGATCATTGTATATAGGCATCGCATCCGTGACAAGTAGACCAAAACGATTCTGCATCTACTACTATTACTCCACACATCGACCGCTATCCAGCATGCATCTAGAGTATTAAGTTCATAAGAACAGAGTAGCGCCTTAAGCAAGATGACATGATGTAGAGGGATAAATTCAAGCAATATGATATAAACCCCATCTTTTATCCTCGATGTCCACAATACTATACGTGCCTTGCTGCCCCTACTGTCACTGGGAAAGGACACCGCAAGATTGAACCCAAAGCCAAGCACTTCTCCTGTTGCATGAACTATAGATTTAATAGGCCAAACCAAACCAATAATTTGAAGAGACGCACAAGGATATTATAATCATACATAAAAGATTTCGGAAAAGTATCCAATATTGTTCAAAGATAATCTTGATCATAAACCCACAATTCATCGGATCTCGACAAACACACCGCAAAAAGATTACATTGAATAGATCTCCTCGAAGATCGAGGAGAACTTTGTATTGAGATCCAAAGAGAGAAAATAAGCCATCTAGCTAATAACTATGGACCCGAAGGTCTGTGGTAAACTACTCACAACTCATCGGAGAGGCTATGGTGTTGATGTAGAATCCCTCCGTGATCGATGCCCCCTCCGGCGGAGCTCCAAAACAGGCCCCAAGATGGGATCTCACGGGAACAGAAGGTTACGGCGGTGGAATTAGGGTTTCTTCGTGCTCCCCAATGTTTTCAGGGTATATGGGTATATATAGGAGGAAAAAGTACGTTGGTGGAGCAACGTGGGGCCCACGAGGGTGGGGGCGCGCCTACCCCCCTGGGTGCGCCCTGCCCCCTCGTGGGCACCTCGTTTCTTCTCTGACATGTACTCCAAGTCTCTCATGAAGATATCATTCCAAAAATAACTCTCCCGAAGGTTTCATTCCGTTTGGACTCCGTTTGATATTCCTTTTCTGTGAAACACTGAAATAGGTAGAAAACAAAAATTTGCACTGGGCCTTGGGTTAGTAGGTTAGTACCAAAAATAATATAAAAGTGTATAATAAAGCCCATTAAACATCCAAAACAGAATATATAATAGCATGGAACAATAAAAAATTATAGATACGTTGGAGACGTATCAACATCACACACCGAGTCCCCCCTAAGGGCCAGGTGATTCCCGTTCGTAAGGCGGGCGAGAGGGTAGTTTTCACCCCTCACTTTGTTAGGGGACTAGGGTTTCCACTCCACCCGTTTGTTTGGGGTCTTTTGTTCTTCTACGGGCTAGATTTCCAAGATCTAGCCCCGAACTCAATTCTTCACATATCCGCTTTCATAGTGATGTGTGAAGCCTTTCTCCGCATCCCCCCACACTTCGGCCTGTGGCTTAAGACCTTCAACGTGAAGCCGAAGGTGGTTGATGGGGAACACGCGGAGTACAGGGTGATGGCTTCTCGCCCCTCATTGGTTACCCCAAGTGGAAGGTTTGAGATGCAGTGTAGCGGAAGTTTTCCCTTGGCAAAGATACCAAGGATCGATTTCCCCTGAGACTCCAAGGTTCAACAAGAAGGTGTCAACCGCTAACGGCGCCAGATACTTAGCAATCAACTTGGACCTGCACACAGATACAAATAACTTTGCTCCCAACGAGTACAGAGAGGTTGTCAATCCCTCCGGCCTTGTCGTTTACAAAGGATCAAACGCAAGAGATAATAGTGATAGATATTGCTGCAACTAGTAAGTAAAAGCGGAAAGTAAATAGCGGATGTGATCAGTGATGGTAATATGGACCGGGGTCCCATGATGTTCACTAGTGATGTCTCTCTCCCAAAAGACGATAAAACAACTATGTGAGGTAAACGAATTACAGCTGGGCAATTGACAGAATTATGTGCGCAAACCAATGCTAACTATGTTGCAAGAAGGGTAGAGGTTCAAAGCATGGGCGGTACGCCAAGGCAAGTAGACCGAAATCCATCTGCATCTACTACTAATCATCCACCTTGATATATCTATCCAGAACATCTCGCTGGTATTAAGTTGCGAGTCCCACCCATAGTGTAAACTCAAAGCAACAGACAACTGCATTAAAAGAACTTTGCGTAAAGTAAACAATCCTTGCACCCGCGAGTACAAGCACCGTTGTTTTCCCCCTTGTGGAAACAACACATCCCCTAGACTCATGTTTCTGTCACTCAAGCTAGTCATCGAGGGGCATGAACCCACAATTGAGCATAACGTTCCCTCTTGGAGTCACTACCTACTACTTGGCCAAAGCAATAAATAGCAACGGAGAACATGCAAGAATTACTTAAGAACATAAATATAAAAGAGGTAAATCAAATATATTACTCAAACACAATCTGAACATAATCTCACAATCCATCGGATCCCAGCAAACTCATCATAGCAACAACATAAGGATTACATATGTGCCTCGATCATGTAGGGCAGCTCACGAGGTCTAATTAGTGAAGCACAAGAAGGGGAGGAGAACATCACATAGCTACTGGTCATGGACCCATGGTCCAAGGGAGACTACTCACAACTCATCCGGGAGGCGTCCATGGTGGTGGAGAGGCTCCCGGTGGTGATCCTCCCCTCCGGCAGGGTGCCGGGAAGAGTTCTCCTGGTGCTCCCGATCTTGGAAGCACGGCGGCGGCGAAATAGAGATGAGATCGCGAAAAAGGGTTCCGTCCTCGAGGGTTTCGGGACGCGTGTTAAATATATGCCAAAGGGGGGCATCAGCGGAGGCCTGGGGGGCCCAGGTGCCCCCCCGGCGCGGCCAGGAGGGGGGCCGCGCCGCCAGGGCGCCTGGAGCCCTGGTGGCCCCCCTCCGGCCCTACTTCGGCCGTGTGGAAGCTTCCGGAACGCTGACTTTTTATATAATTTTTCCGGGATTTTTCTGGCAGTTTTCGTGACGGGAAAACCTGAAATCAAAAACAGCAGAAATCAGAAACTGGCACTGGGGTGCACTGAGTTAATAGGTTAGTCCAAATATGATCAAAAGTGTATGATAGTGTATAAATATCATAGCAATATCACGCAAAAGAGGCATGGAGCAAGCAGAAATTATAGATAGGGTTTCGATCATGGTGCCCCTGTGATACGTCTAAAACGTATCTATAATTTCTGCTTGCTCCATGCCTCTTTTGAGTGATATTGCTATGATATTTATACACTTCCATACACTTTTGATCATATTTGGACTAACCTATTAACTTAGTGCACCCCAGTGCCAGTTTCTGTTTTCTGCTGTTTTTGTATTTCAGGTTTTCCCGTCACGAAAACTGCCAGAAAAATCCCGGAAAAATTATATAAAACGTGAGCGTTCCGGAAGCTTCCACACGGCCGAAGTAGGGCCGGAGGGGGGCCACCAGGGCTCCAGGTGCCCTGGTGGCGCGGCCCCCCTCCTGGCCGCGCCGGGGGGGGGGGGGGGGGGGCC
>LR738714.1:128229438-128388446 GCA_902687465.1 Secale cereale
CCCCCCCGATCCAGGACTCCCTCACCCCCCAATGCAAATTAATTTATTATTTAATAGTTTTATTATGTTGCAAATTAAAACCAAAGTTGGGCCTTGCTGGAGGAGTTTTATTCAAAGCGAACTATCAAGGGGGTCCCATAGCCACCAACCGTGTTAGGAACTGTAATGCCCAGGATGGACTATACCTCCTACGTGTCGAGGCACGACTTAAAGGTATAAGCCCATTCTGGAATGATCTCAAGTTTGGTATCTTTGCACGACTCATGTAAAAATAGGGATGAAATTGCAAAAGGATAGTTGGCTTACACTCGCCACGTCACACAATACATTACATAAGCAAATCATCATCCAAAACATCACAACCCGACTACGGGCGAAGATCAAAAAGAAAGATACCAAAACATAAAGCCACAGGTCCGAATCGCCCCTAGTAGAAACCACTACTGATCGTCCAAACACGTCACATACATACGGCCACTCTCTTCATCGAGCTCCCAGAGAAGTTCTGATCCATCTCCTGCATCAATCTCGGCTGAACCTGCATCTGGTGTTGTAGTATCTGTGAGCCACGAGGACTCAGCAATCCCATAACCATGGGTATCAAGACTAGCAAAGCTTTATGGGTAGGAGGAGGTAAAGTGGTGAGGTTGCAGCAGCGGCTAAGCATAATATGGTGGCTAACTTATGAGTACAAGAATAAGATGAGCATCTACGCAAACGGTCGCAAACTAGTAATGATCGCTAAAGATCCTGAACTACTTACGAGTCAAACATAACCCCACCATGTTCTCTTCTCAAAGTGAAAAGAGACAATCACGTTTACTCACACAGTTGTGTGTTTTACTTCGGATCCTCTGTCAAGTTTTCTACAACTGGACATTAACAAATTCCCATCTGCCACATAACCGCGGGCACGGCTTTCGAAAAATCATAACCCTGCAGGGGTGTCCCAACTTAGCCCATCACAAGCTCTCACGATCAGCTGAAGTGATAAATATAATATCATCACCCCTTATCTTAGGGAAATCCGATCAGGCTCGGCATCCCGGTGCACAAGACATTTCGACAATGGTAAAACAAGTCCAGCAAGACCTCCCGGCGTGCCGACACCCTGATAGTAGCCGAGCGTATCTCATCTCAGGCCACGACCGGATGGGCGATTATACGAGTAAAACCAGCCCTCGGGTTTCCCCAAGGTGGCCCCGCATACTCCCCGTTTGGGACCAACACCATCAGCACTGGCCCCCTCTGCTATGTAGAAAAAGAATCTCCAAGGAGCGTCCCCCTTATGCAATTTAATTAATTAATTAAGTTGTTATTATGAGGCAAATTAAAACCAATATTGGTCCTTGCTGGAGGAGTTTTATTCAAAGTCGAAGTATCAAGGGGTCCCCATATACCCATCGTGTAAGGAACGCAAAATCAAGGAACATAATGCCGGTTTATCGGTGCCTAAGGTGGCATGAGTGGAATAAAACACCGAGCAAAAGGCCAAGCCTTCCACCCATGCCCAGTATATAGGTGTTTAATAATAATAATAGATATTGTGATATTCCAACAACAAGTTCCCACCTGGAACGATCTTCATCTTCACCTGCAACTAACAATGCTATAAGAGGGGCTGAGCAAGCGGGTAACATAGCCAAACAATGGTTTTGCTAGGAAGGTTTCAAAGGTTAGAGGTTTATGGCAACAAGGAGAGGCTGACAATAAAGATGGGTAGCGCGACATATAACGATAGCATCGAGACAACTAAGCATGACAATGGTAGTAAAGGTATCCAAGGGTATGGTCATCTTTCCTAGGATTCCACAAGGAAGAAGAACGGATCCAGAAGAAGACGAAGAAGAAGCCTTGAAGAAGAACCACGAGAAGTCGAACGAATCCTCACGATCGCAACGGAACAAGCACTAACGAGAAGAAGCAAGCAACTCGGTAAACACACAAGCATAAACATGGCATACGATGCACATACAAGTATGATGCATGATAGTTCTATATAGGATGCACCACAAGTCTATACAAGAAGCAAAACATGGCAAGGCTGGAAGCACAGAAAAACAACACAAGCCTATGTGATGCAATACATGGCAAGGTATGATGCATGACAAGTCTATACATGAAGCAATACATGGCAAGGTAGGAATCACAAAAAAACAACACAAGTCTATATGATGCAATACATGGCAAGGTATGATGCATGACAAGTCTATATAGGAAGCAAAACATGGCAATGTAGGAAGCACAGAAAAACAACACAAGCAACATGTTTAAATGAGGCCGGAAACTACAACAACAATTCTGGAAATCCCCATATGCATGATTAGTAATTTTAAGCAAACAACAATTTAACATTTTAATGTTGTTAACATGTTGCGGATGACATGATCAAGTTTTATGCAATTTTTATTGAAAGTTGACATGAAGATGATAAGGAGTATTTGTCGCCACGACGGAAAGAAAAGAGGGTCGTGGCGGCGAAAACGGATACGATGCCATGACAACGTTCCGATGATCCGACACTCGTCGATATGCCGGTGCAAAAGCAAGGTAGCGAGAGCGAGTCGAACAAGATGAAAGGTGGGATGATCCCGTCACCGGGTTCCCACGGGTCGGCGACAAGGCAAATGAGGGCCACAACGGACACGATGCAAACATCCGATACATCTCATACAACACATGCAATCCACGGGTCATCGTCTCGGGGTTATACCTTCGAAGCATTCGTTTCGGGGCGGTTCGAGGTCGTAGAGGAAGTAGTGGTACTCGCGGTCATGGTACACGTTTTGTAGAGGGAAGTAGCCGTTCACAAGTCGGTCGTAGGGGTACTTGACGCGTCACATCGTGTAGTTGTACATGAGGGTCTTGACGAACCGACGAGGTACTTGTGGTGTCGAACTTGACGAATCTGTGTAGTCGAACTTGGCGTCTCCAGGGGTCGTGGAGGTACACGGTCATAGCCGAACATGAAATGGTCTTGGATCCGGTGGTCTTGGGGTATCTGGCTGCAAAAGGTGCACAATTGGGGCATGTCTCCTGGCAAAAGGGCCGAAGGCGCAGCGGCTTGTGGGGAATGAGAGTAGTAGAAGCAAGGCACCCTGGATGGAGCTGTGAGCAGAGGATGAATGGGGTCGGGCGGCGCTGGACTCCAGCGATGGTGGGGCTCCGTGAAGAAGACGGCGACAACGAGCAATGCAGAGCAGCGGTCGACGCGGACGAAGCAGATGACGTCGAGGAGGCGTGGGAGGATGGACTTGCAGGGTGGAGCTCGTCGGAGATGGCCGCTCCGGCGCGGGAGGATGGTGATGCAGCAAGGCCGCGGCGGGGACGCGGCAAGGCCGGCCGCGGGGCGCCATGGCGAGGCGCGGCGGGGACGCGGCGGTCTCCTGGCTGGCCGGTCCTGCAGAGAAGCTCGGCTGCGGCGCGGTGCGAGGAGGAGGAGCAGAGATGGCGAGGCGTGGTGGTAGGAGGGAGGCGAGGCAGGGCGCTCGAGGTCTCATGGCTGAGGTCGGGCCACGGCAGGGATCGGGAGCGAGGAGCTCTCGCTCCTCTCTGGCTGCGCGAGGTGGACGAGAGGGAGAGCGTTGGGGATCGAGGGAGCTGCTGCGAGGAGGGAACGAGCGAGGGGATCGGCCCCTGGCTCGATGGCTCAAAGCGATGGGTGGCGGCACTGAGGGACTAGAGGGATCCGGAGGAGAACGGGCTAGGGTTAGGGGGGGGGGTAAGTGGGCTACGGCTGACTGGCCTTGCCAAATGGGCCGAGGGGGAAGGAGGTTGGGCCAGCTGCGGCTGGTAGGCCCAAGCTGGGCTCTCTGCCTCACTCTCACTAAAATAAAATAAATGAGAAGAAAAAGAGAGAGGAAAAAGAAAGGGCACTTAGGGAAAGAATTTGGACATGAGGGTAATTTTTCGGGACTCGCAAAAATGAGTCTGATCCCAGAAAATAAGAAGTGGCAAGATCAAAAGATATACATTCAAACCCATTTGAATTTAATTCAAATGGTTTGAACTAGGACATGGTTTTCGAAGTGTCCAAAAATGTTCAAATTTTTGGAGGAACCTCGATAAAACGGATAAGAATTATAGACAAGGTTTTGATGGTGACACTTGAAGCAAAAGAGGTGTGGAGAATAATTGCAAGTGTGTTACGGTGAATTCCGAACAATTGGAATAATTTATTATAGCTCCCTCAATATTAGGAGGATATGTTATAAAGAGAAGTCATCCTTCCCTCGATTTAAATGGACCGAAGGTCCACACGACTTATTTGGTTGAGTTATAGAATTAAAGTCATGATGGCATGATGCAATGCAAAATGAATAACCCAAGCACAAATGAAACACATGGGAGAACCCGAAACATCTGGAATCTTCTGGGACGTCGGTCTTCGGGCGTCACAACTCTCCCACACTAACAGAGGATCTCGACCCGAGATCCTAGAGATGGCACCGAATAGAAACGAAAAAGAAGAGGTAAAACAAAGTTGCTTCTTTGACAAACGAGTGAAACCAAAGAACCTTGAGAGGTTGAACAATCTTGAAGGAAAGAATACAACAGAGATGAACGAAGTTATTAGCACTCCGGTGAAAGGAGGAACATGGAACATTACGAGAACCTTGTAGGTTGAAAGACATGAAACAATAGCTTACGAACCAAAAGAATATGAAACTGCAATGGTATAGCCAAGGAATAAGGATGACATAATTTGGACAGCACTCCGTCTGAAAATGGAAGGAATTAACATGAACTTGAGAAGATTGGAATGATACTTGATGAAATCAACAACACATTGCCTCCGAAACAATTAAAAGAATGGCACAAGGTTAAGAAAGATTTCAGATAGCACTCCGGTTGAAAATAGAGGAAAAGCTAGATAAGATGAGAGAACTCGAATGGAGGACACGACACTCCGGTTAAATGGACAAGCAAAGGAAATAACATGATCTTGATATGACAAGATGATGGTTTGAAGAGAGCAATATCACAAGCCTCTTGAACAAAAATGGAGTGAAGAGATCGAAGAAGAAGAACATCTTCGACTATAAATGATTTTGAAAGCATCCTTACGAAGAAGGGTTGAATGGGGTTGATGGAAAATCAACAACGAAACGAATAAGCTTGATGTGGGCTTATGGAAAACATCTCAAAGTTATGAGGTGACAACCGGCCACTAACGGAAACGATTGCTTTGATTGAAGGCACCAAAGAGATGAAAAATTTAATCACCGGAAGGATAGATGAAGAAGTTGGGTCATTTATATGCACCATAAATAGCAACAATTCTCAGGGAAAACTTTAGGTGAATTATAACCCAGGATTACTCCAACATAGAGGTTGAAGGGTCGAAAGATCTCCTCAAGAAAGAGAAATAATGGTTTTACATATCTCATTCTTGACAACTTGTGAATCATAATTCATGAAGGAATTGTCAAGAATGACATAACACCACCTCAACAGATAAGGGAGCAAGAATTGCACTTGGAAAGCATGATGAATAATGCTAGAGCTCCAACAAGAATCTTGATGAAGACTTCGAGGATGAATTAAAACATGATGAACCACCATGAGAACTCCGGTAATGAAAGCAAGAGAAGTGAAAGATGGAAAGAATAAGATTCAAGGCCTGCGATGAATTAGATGGAGCTTTGAAATGATATAATTGAAATAACTTGGAGCTCCGGAAAACAAGATGAACAACTTGAAACCTAGAATTTATTCCTCATGAATAAACTCTAACAAAGGGATTAATCCACTTGGATGAAATAAGAATAAGAATTATGTTATGCATATCCTTCATCAATTTAAATTGACGACAATCAATGGATTTGGCATACTAATTATTCTCGTTGCAAAGAATTCAAGAGAGATCTCGCACAAACTTGGGTAAATCTTCAACGAACCACCGGTAGGATTGTGGAAAGAACGAGTGAAATGACATGATAACACAGAAAATAATGTTTAACGAACCACCGTACAAATTGAAATGGAGTGATGACAAAGAATAATCCACCGTAAGGAATTGAAATTGAGTGAATATAAAAGAATGAATCATCGGGAAGAATATGGAGACGAATGAAGGGGCATAAATTAAGAATAGTTGGAGGACGAAGTTGAAAACTGAGAACGAAGAATCTTCTGAAATGATGGCCTTCGGAGGATCACAAAGAAAAGAATTCATGAAATGCTTCGGATGGTTATGAAAATAATTCCTCACAATCGGAACAATAATGAGGATGGCAAGAAGCTAGAACCACAACTCATCAAGAGAATGGCCAAGATTTAAGAGAAACTCTTCTTCGATCTTTAAATATTGAGACTGTCAAGGAGAAACACCTTGAAGAATTGCGAGATACTCTGGAAGAATGAAAAGATGGGAGGTAAGGCTAAAGATGAGAATAATTGGAAACAATCTTGGAGAAGGCATGTGACCGATGGAAATCATTCTTACGTCACACTTTGAATTTTTTTTGAGTATAACTCCAGAAAATTTAGAAGAGTCAGGTAAGATCCTGGGAAAAGACCTGTGGGTTAGGGCCCACTAAAGAAATCACCGCTGAAAAATATTGCTTAAGATATATTGCACCGGTTGAATTAAATGGCTTGAGTAAGATAACAATCCTCAAAATAGCTTGAACGGATTAAGAATGGAAACACGAATCTTCTGAGATACCTTGTACACACCGGATATGGATAGGAGAGTTGAATGAATAAGAGAGCCTTCGGATAATAAATTTCAACATGGGAAAACATGTGAAACAAAAGGAAGAGATATGATCATGACCGAAGCTTGAATTTAGTCCACCGGAGAAGAAACGAGTACGGAGACTGATGGACTTGAAGCTCTCGAGCATCTTCACGATAAATCACCGGATAAGAACATTGAAGGAAATGAATGAAGAAACATCACATGAATAAAATGGATATTTCCTTTGAGAATTTCTGGCTCCATAAAGAAAAGGGTGGGAGGGTGGGGAAAACAAAGACAACTTGGGATGAATGGAACAGACAAATCGTCAGATTTCTCAACGGCGTCCGTATGGAATAACTTGAAGAGAAGGCACACCGGTTGAAAAGGATTAACATGAAAATCTCGATGGTCAAGAAGAATTAGCACTCCCATAGAAATATGAGAACACCGATTAGGAAAGGTATGGAATCAACATTTGACATCGAAGCACCTCGAATACCAGAATCAAAATGAAACAAAGGATAGATATGTTGCAACATAATCTTCACAATATCATTCGAACAGAGAATTGAACGAATGAATTCCGTAGGTACATCAACTTGTCGAGAAGCCACTTGGGATAACAAAAGGTAAATAAAAACAACAAAGGAGCAGATAGAACAAATACAAGATAGAAGTTTCGTTCCACATATTCGTGCTGAAAGCTCATGGAACGTGTTACAAAAGGGTTTTGCAATCCCCGGATCAGCATAGCCAAGGACCCTTTAAGATGCAACTCCCATTCGGAACAACGCCCATAAAACCACTTCACTCAATGTAGAACCCCGAACTCCATATCATGCATTCGTTGGAAGAATGCCTACGAACTACTAGAAGAACCCACCTATTAATTTCCGAAAGTTTCCAGTTATGCAATCAGGTGTTGGGGATACAGGGGAAGCACCGCGCACTCAACTCTAATCCTACATCCAGCTGTATCCATCCTTCAACACATAACCAGTTATTTCCGGAAACCGTTTACCTCGGACCTTCGAAACGCATCTACTATACAAGCTATGGCAATACTCCCGAACTACCTCCCCAGTACTGGGTGATGTCAGGGTTATCTTGCCACTAACCGCATAGGAGAGTTTTCGATGTCGGCCGTCTTAAGTATTCCAGAACTGTTGCGATATATTTGTGACGACAACACCTCGGAGCTCAACTCCCCGGGACACTGCCACAACCCCTAAATGACAGGAGGCATCGAGAACAATGTTCTCGTCACAAAGCCATCGGAACAATCCAAACAATACTCGCGTGATCCTAAAAAAAATTTGGTGCATTTTTGAGAGTAGAAGAGATAAGAGTAATCGTCAGGAGTCCTCACCAGAGTGATAAAGGGATGAGGAGTAAAAAGAAGTCCTACTCTCCGATATATATATATAGGACTCAAAACATTTTCAAGTGTGTGCCTAGACTCAACCGTCAACGATTCGATCAATCAGTGGGGGCTCCTAGGTCGGAGAAGGCTCTGAATACCAACTTGTAATGCCCAGGATGGCACTATACCTCCTACGTGTCGAGGCACGACTTAAAGGTATAAGCCCATTCTGGAATGATCTCAAGTTTGGTATCTTTGCACGACTCATGTAAAAATAGGGATGAAATTGCAAAAGGATAGTTGGCTTACACTCGCCACGTCACACAATACACTACATAAGCAAATCATCATCCAAAACATCACAACCCGACTACGGGCGAAGATCCAAAAGAAAGATACGAAAACATAAAGCCACAGGTCTGAATCGCCCCTAGTAGAAACCACTACTGATCGTCGAAACACGTCACATACATACGGCCACTCTCTTCATCGAGCTCCCAGAGAAGTTCTGATCCATCTCCTGCATCAATCTCGGCTGAACCTGCATCTGGTGTTGTAGTATCTGTGAGCCACGAGGACTCAGCAATCCCATAACCATGGGTATCAAGACTAGCAAAGCTTTATGGGTAGGAGGAGGTAAAGTGGTGAGGTTGCAGCAGCGGCTAAGCATAATATGGTGGCTAACTTACGAGTACAAGAATAAGATGAGCATCTACGCAAACGGTCGCAAACTAGTAATGATCGCTAAAGATCCTGAACTACTTACGAGTCAAACATAACCCCACCGTGTTCTCTTCTCAAAGTGAAAAGAGACAGTCACGATTACTCACACAGTTGTGTGTTTTACTTCGGATCCTCTGTCAAGTTTTCTACAACTGGACATTAACAAATTCCCATCTGCCACATAACCGTGGGCACGGCTTTCGAAAGATCATAACCCTGCAGGGGTGTCCCAACTTAGCCCATCACAAGCTCTCACGATCAGCTGAAGTGATAAATATAATATCATCACCCCTTATCTTAGGGAAATCCGATCAGGCTCGGCATCCCGGTGCACAAGACATTTCGAAAATGGTAAAACAAGTCCAGCAAGACCTCCCGGCGTGCCGACACCCTGATAGTAGCCGCGCGTATCTCGTCTCAGGCCACGACCGGATGGGCGATTATACGAGTAAAACCAGCCCTCGGGTTTCCCCAAGGTGGCCCCGCATACTCCCCGTTTGGGACCAACACCATCAGCACTGGCCCCCCTGCTATGTAGAAAAAGAATCTCCAAGGAGCGTCCCCCTTATGCAATTTAATTAATTAATTAAGTTGTTATTATGAGGCAAATTAAAACCAATGTTGGGCCTTGCTGGAGGAGTTTTATTCAAAGTCGAAGTGTCAAGGGGTCCCCATATACCCATCGTGTAAGGAACACAAAAGCATGGAACATAATGCCGGTTTATCGGCGCCTAAGGTGACATGAGTGGAACAAAACACCGAGCAAAAGGCCAAGCCTTCCACCCATGCCCAGTATATAGGTGTGTTAATAATAATAATAGATATAGTGATATTCCAACAACAAGTTCCCACCTGGAACGATTTTCATCTTCACCTGCAACTAACAACGCTATAAGAGGGGCTGAGCAAGCGGGTAACATAGCCAAACAATGGTTTTGCTAGGAAGGTTTCAAAGGTTAGAGGTTTCATGGCAACAAGGAGAGGCTGGCAATAAAGATGGGTAGCGCGACATATAACGATAGCATCGAGACAACTAAGCATGACAATGGTAGTAAAGGTATCCAAGGGTATGGTCATCTTGCCTGGGATTCCACAAGGAAGAAGAACGGATCCAGAAGAAGACGAAGAAGAAGCCTTGAAGAAGAACCACGAGAAGTCGAACGAATCCTCACGATCGCAACGGAACAAGCACTAACGAGAAGAAGCAACCAACACGGTAAACACACAAGCATAAACATGGCATACGATGCACATCCAAGTATGATGCATGATAGTTCTATATAGGATGCACCACAAGTCTATACAGGAAGCAAAACATGGCAAGGTAGGAAGCACAGAAAAACAACACAAGCCTATATGATGCAATACATGGCAAGGTATGATGCATGACAAGTCTATACAGAAAGCAATACATGGCAAGGTAGGAAGCACATAAAAACAACACAAGTCTATATGATGCAATACATGGCAAGGTATGATGCATGACAAGTCTATATAGGAAGCAAAACATGGCAAGGTAGGAAGCACAGAAAAACAACACAAGCAACATGTTTAAATGAGGCCGGAAACTACAACAACAATTCCGGAAATCACCATATGCATGTTTAGCAATTTTAAGCAAACAACAATTTAACATTTTAATGTTGTTAACATGATGCGGATGACATGATCAAGTTTTATACAATTTTTATTAAAAGTTGACATGAAGATGATAAGGAGTATTTGTCGCCACGACGGAAAGAAAAGAGGGTCGTGGCGGCGAAAACGGATACGATGCCACAAAAACGTTCCGATGATCCGACACTCGTCGAGATGCCGGTGCAAAAGCAAGGTAGCGAGAGCGAGTCGAACAAGATGAAAGGTGGGGTGATCCCGTCACCGGGTTCCCACGGGTCGGCGACAAGGCAAACGAGGGCCACAACGAACACGATGCAAACATCCGATACATCTCATACAACACATGCAATCCACGGGTCATCGTCTCGGGGTTATACCTTCGAAGCATTCGTTTCGGGGTGGTTCGAGGTCGTAGAGGAAGTAGTGGTACTCGCGTTCGTGGTAGACGTTTTGTAGAGGGAAGTAGTTGTTCACAAGTCGGTCGTAGGGGTACTTGACGCATCACATCGTGTAGTTGTACATGAGGGTCTTGACGAACCGACGAGGTACTTGTGGTGTCGAACTTGACGAATCTGTGTAGTCGAACTTGGCGTCTCCAGGGGTCGTGGAGGTACACGGTCATAGCCGAACATGAAATGATCTTGGATCCGGTGGTCTTGGGGTATCTGGTCGCAAAAGGTGCACAACCGGGGCATGTCTCCTGGCAAAAGGGCCGAAGGCGCAGCGGCTTGTGGGGAATGAGAGCAGCAAAAGCAAGGCACCCTGGATGGAGCTGTGAGCAGAGGATGAATGGGGTCGGGCGGCGCTGGACTCCAGCGATGGTGGGGCTCCGTGAAGAAGACGGCGACAGCGGGTAATGCAGAGCAGCGGTCAACGCGGACGAAGCAGATGACGTCGAGGAGGCGCAGGAGGATGGACTTGCGGGGTGGAGCTCGTCGGAGATGGCCGCTCCGGCGCGGGAGGACGGTGACGCAGCAAGGCCGCAGCGGGGACGCGGCAAGGCCGGCCACGGGGCGCCATGGTGAGGCGCGGCGGGGACGCGGCGGTCTCCTGGCTGGCCGGTCCTGCAGAGAAGCTCGGCTACGGCGGGGTGCGAAGAGGAGGAGCAGAGATGGCGAGGCGCGGTGGTAGGAGGGAGGCGAGTGATGGCTTCTCGCCCCTCATTGGTTACCCCAAGTGGAAGGTTTGAGATGCAGTGTAGCAGTAGTTTTCCCTTGGCAAAGAACCAAGGATCGAATTCCCCTGAGACTCCAAGGTTCAACAAGAAGGTGTCAACTGCTAGCGGCGCAACTAGCGATCGACTGGACCTGCAAACAGATACAAATAACTTTGCTCCCAACGAGTACAGAGAGGTTGTCAATCCCTCCGGCCTTGTCGTTTACAAAGGATCAAATGCAAGAGATAATAGTGATAGGTATAACTGCAACTAGTAAGTAAGAACTGAAAGTAAATAGCGGATGTGATCAGTGATGGTAATATGGACCGGGGTCCCATGATGTTCACTTGTGATGTCTCTCTCCCAAAAGACGATAAAACAGCTATGCGAGGTAAACAAATTACAGCTGGGCAATTGACAGGATTACGTGCGCAAACCAATGCTAACTATGCTACAAAGAAAGGTAGAGGCTCAAAAGCATGGGTGGTACGCCAAGGTAAGTAGACCGAAATCCATCTGCATCTACTACTAATCATCCACCTTGAGATATCTATCCAGAACATCTCGCTGGTATTAAGTTGCGAGTCCCACCCATAGTGTAAACTCAAAGCAACAGACAACTGCATTAAAAGAACTTTGCGTAAAGTAAACAATCCTTGCACCCGCGAGTACAAGCACCGTTGTTTTCCCCCTTGTGGCAACAGCACATCCCCTAGACTCATGTTTCTGTCACTCAAGCTAGTCATCGAGGGGCATGAACCCACAATCAAGCATAACGTTCCCTCTTGGAGTTACTACCTACTACTTGGCCAAAGCAATAAACAGCAACGGAGAACATGCAAGAATTACTCAAGAACATAAATATAAAAGAGGTAAATCAAATATATTACTCAAACACAATCTGAACATAATCTCATAATCCATCGGATCCCAGCAAACTCATCATAGCAACAACATAAGGATTACATATGTGCCTCGATCATGTAGGGCAGCTCACGAGGTCTAATTAGTGAAGAACAAAGAGGGGAGGAGAACATCACATAGCTACTGGTCATGGACCCATGGTCCAAGGGAGACTACTCACAACTCATCCGGGAGGCGTCCATGGTGGTGGAGAGGCTCCCGGTGGTGATCCTCCCCTCCGGCAGGGTGCCGGGAAGAGTTCTCCTGGTGCTCCCGATCTTGGAAGCGCGGCGGCGGCAGAACAGAGATGAGATCGCGAAAATGGGTTCCGTCCTCGAGGGTTTCGGGACGCGGTGTAAATATATGCCAAAGGGGGGCATCAGCGAAGGCCTGGGGGGCCCAGGCGCCCCCCCCCCGGCGCGGCCAGGAGGGGGGCCGCGCCCCCAGGGCGCCTGGAGCCCTGGTGTCCCCCCTCCGCCCCTACTTTGGCCGCATGGAAGCTTCTGTAACGCTGATTTTTTATATATTTTTCCCGGAATTTTTCTGGCAATTTACGTAATGGGAAAACCTGAAATACAAAAACAGCAGAAAACAGAAACTGGCACTGGTGTGCACTGAGTTAATAGGTTAGTCCAAATATGATCAAAAGTGTATGGAAGTGCATAAATATCATAACAATATCACACAAAAGAGGCATGGAGCAAGCAGAAATTATAGATACGTTTTGGACGTATCAACATCCCCAAGCTTAATTCCTGCTCGTCCTCGAGTAGGTAAATGATAACAAGCATAATTTCTGTGGTGACATGCTATTAACCATATAAGGACTTTTTACAGTCACATGACAAGTGCTTACTGAGACAATGAGTCTGTAGTAATTAAGTTGCCTCATGAGAAAATCACAAAGAACTGAAAGTTTCACAATATGATACTGAAACACTCAATGGATTTGTAATGAGCATGGTGTGCAAATATGATAAAGTGGTATCTCGCTTGCCCCCTTTAGTGAAGCAAAACATAAATGCAGGGGCACCTCCAAGGTTTAAGCGACGACTAGATACAATGATTTCAGAATAAACGATATCATAATCATGCAAAAGACAATGCTGCTTTGGGACAATGCACATTACACTCAGAATGACAATCATGCTCTCAATAGTTGGTGCTTTAAAGAAGGTGGAGACTCTCGAACCGTGGCTTTTGTTGGCAAGGTTGAAAACCCATGGTCGGAAACAAAAACTAATCATGTACCAGAGCTCTTTGTTTTAAAAAAAGAGGTAATAATTATTTTTTAGAATATGCATATTTCGTCAACGAATGCTAGCAGATAACTCAATTACTTCTTGAGCAGGACAAGTTTCGAGGAACGGCTCCCGAATGAGGACGATCACATCCTCTTAATCTCCTTTGTTTATCACTGCCAAAGTTTTCTGATTTCTCATGAACAAAGCACGAAGGAGGGTTTGTTTGTTTATATTATTTTTTAATGAGCCGGGCGCACTCTATGCCAGTTCCTTCTCGTATTATGGGTTTGCACATTAGACATGCAATCCTGGGGTGAAGCTTGTCCAACTTAAAAAGATCATGAATTAACTACTACTTCCTCATGAGCTAAAACAGAGGCACAAAAGAGAAATGCTTTTTTGAATAATTTCGAGGTGGTACATGAAAGTCTTCATTAGGAATGGCAGGTAAATACCATGTATTGGAAGGTATGGTGGACTCATATGGCATAACAGGTTTAAAGGATTTTGGATGCACAAGCAGTCAGTCCGCTTAGTACAGGCGAAGGTTAGCAAAAGACTGGGAGCGACCAACTAAAAGAGCAATGACGGTCATAATCATGCAGAGCGACAAAGCAACATTGAATCAGGCATGGAAGTTATATCGCTACTCAGAAACTAAAGATCACCAAGGCTTGATAGACTTTCTTTACAGTCTTAAATATGCGTGAACATATGCCAAGTCAAACAAAATAAATTCTTGAAGGAAGATATCACTAAACCATACCACATCATAGGCAAACAAATCATGTTGGTACTCCATTAACACATTGAGAACCCCCCCAGCTATTTGAGACTAACCATAAGAAAACATGAACTACTAAGCATCATTATGCACATAGCATTTTTATCATAGACATATCAACCAGTGCAACAGAAGCCAACTCTCTTAACAAGATAAGCATGATACTAAAGAGAGTTCCAGCGACCAACTAAACAAAAGCTCTTTAAAAAGATAAGCATGAAAACTAAGAGCTGAACATGATAGTTGCTATTGAAAGACCAAGAACACACACAGCAAAGATAGACATGAAAATTCTATGTTATGTTCTAGGTTGAAGTGGAGCATGTTTCTCTCCCACACAAAGAAAGCTGATTTCCAACTCGTTATGAAAAGCAAGCAAAGCTAAAGAAGACTAAAAAGGAAACTAAAAGCAGGACGCTCCAAGCATAGCACATAACACATGAAGTGATAAAAATATAGTGGAACGAAAGACGAACTGATAATTGTTGATGGAGAAGGGGATGCACGGGGGCATCCCCAAGCTTAGACGCTTGAGTCTTCTTGAATATTTCTTGGGGGTGCATGGCGGCATCCACAAGCTTGAGTGTTTGACACTCCTGAATCTATTTATCATCTTCCCTCGCACACTTGAAAACTCCCTTCATACATAACTCATCATAATCTGATTAGCGAGGTTAGTACCCTTAATAAAATAATTTCTCCTTGCTAGAAATAAGGATATTCTTGAAGGTCTACTGTTTCTCAAGATTGCCAAAAGGTTTTTTGCAAAGAAAAAGCAAGCTCAAGGTTTGCAAAATGAAGGAAAGGCAAAACAGGACAGAATCTGTGAAAAACAGACCAGCAGGTAGTAAATGATTTTTTCGGGGCACTTCTGCAACTCAAATAAAAAACTCAGAACAGACGCCAGAAAGACAATTGTATAGAGCACGCTGTATAAAAAATTCAGACCAAAAAGATGATCTGGTGATTTATACGATTTTTTCTGTCCAAGGACAGAATCTGTTTCCTGGACAGCACGTCACAACTTTTGAACTTTCTTGCAATCAGAGGCTAAACTTGGCACAAAGCTGAAAAGTAAAGATACAATGATGGTGCTACTGTAGTAACAAACATCAAGACACAACAAAAGCAAAATAAAATTTTATTCATTGTGGGCTGCCTCCCAAAAGCGCTTTCTTTTATGCCTTTAAGCTAGGCATAATGCAAAGAGATCAAGTTTTATCAAGAGTAAAAGAATAGCTAGCCCGTATAACGGACTCAAAAGGTAACTTAATCTTCTTTCTAGGGAAGTGTTCCATCCCTTTCTTGAGAGGAAATTGGAATTTTATATTCCCCTCTTTCATGTCAATGATGGCACCAACGGTGCGAAGAAAAGGACGTCCCAAAATAATTGGACAAGAAGGTTTTACTATCAATATCCATAATAGTAAAATCAACGGGAACGTAATTGTCATTGACAATGATGAGAACATCGTTGATCCTCCCCAAAGGTTTCTTTGTGGAAGAATCAACAAGACGAACACCAAAAGAACAAGAATCAAAAGGTTTCAATTTAAGCATATCATATATTCTTTTGGGCATAACAGAGGTACTAGCTCCAACATCACATAAAGCATAGCAAGAGAAGTTATTCAACTTAATTTTAATCATAGGATCCCAACCATCTTCTAGCTTTCTAGGTATGGAGGCTTCTACCCTAAGTTTCTCCTCCCTAGCTTTGATGAGAGCATTAGTGATATGCTCTATGAAGGCAAGGTTAAGTGTGCTAGTGCGGGGATCTCTAGACATCTTGTGAAGGAAATCAATAACTTCGGTAAGGGTGCAATTATCAAAATCAAGGTCACTACTAACAAGTAAAGTGGTAGTGGTGTCCTTTAGGCTCACTTGTTTGGTAGTTTCTATGGTCATAGCATCACCATTAATAGGTCCAATGGGACCAAGAGTGCATTGGGTGCTAAGAGTTTGGATATCCTCAACAACTTGGATAGTAGCAACAGTGTGGTGGGTAGGAAGGTTCTTAATTCTATCTTCTTCCTCCTTTTCTCTAGCCCATCTCTCTTTAAGTTTAGCCAACATCCTAATATTTTCATTAATTTGCACTTGAATAGCATTCATAGGAATGGTCTTCCTCTCCTCAAGAGGAGAAGTTCTAATTTTAAGCAACTCTACCTCATGGGCTAAATTGTCTACCTTCGAAGAGAGATTATCTAGTTTGTTTAGTTTTTCTTCTACACTCTTATTAAAGGCTTTTTGGGTAGTGATGAAATCTTTAAGCATAATCTCTAGTTCAGAAGTGGAGTTCTTGGTGTTAGGATAAGCATTGTTGTTCCCATAGGAATTAGAGGGGAACGGTCTAGGATTGCTACCAAAATTACTCCTATTAGCATTGTTATCGAAATTGTTTCTAGAGATAAAGTTCACATCTACTTGTTCTTGAGCAATGAAAGAATTTAAAGGAACATCACGAGGATCAATAGAAGATTGCTTGGAAAGTAAAGCCATGATCAAGTCAACTTTTTCGTTTAGGGAGGAAATCTCCTCGACAGAGTTTACCTTCCTACCTGTTGGAGCGCGTTCGGTGTGCCATTGGGAATAGTTGGTCATTATCTCATCGAGAAGCTTCGTGGCAGCACCAAGTGTAGTTGACATAAAGGTTCCTCCCGCGGCTGAATCTAACAAGTTCCGCGAGGTAAAGTTCAAGCCTGCATAAAAAGTTTGGATAACCATCTAAGTAGTCAAACCATGAGTAGGGCAGTTCTTGACAAGAGATTTCATGCGTTCCCAAGCTTGGGCAACGTGTTCATTATCCAATTGTTTGAAATTCATTATGTTACTCCTTAGTTGGATAATTTTAGCAGGTGGATAGTACTTTCCAATAAAAGCATCTTTGCACTTGTCCCAAGAATCTATGCTATTTCTAGGCAAAGATTGAAACCAAATTTTAGCTCCTCCTCTCAAGGAGAAAGGAAAAAGCTTAAGCTTAACAATATTACCATCTATTTCTTGGTACTTTTGCATATCGAAGAGTTCAACAAAGTTGTTTAAGTGTAAGGCAGCATCATCTCCAGCACCGGACAATTGATCTTTCATAACTAAGTTTAGTAAAGCAGGTTTCATTTCATAAGAAGGTGCTGAAGTGGCAGGTGTAGTGATAGGCGTGCAGATAAAGTCATCGTTGTTATGACTAGTGAAGTCACACAACTTGGTGTTCTCTGTGGAACCCATAGCAGCAAGCAAGCAAGATAACATTTTTTTGTGATTTTTGTTAAAAGATACTAAAGCAAAAACTGAAAGGTAAACTAACAAGACAAAAAAGCAAAGGTAAAAGATAGCGTGCAACTCCCCTATCTTGAAGAGTGGAGTCCCCGGCAACGGCGCCAGAAAACTTTGCTTGATGGCTTCTCGCCCCTCGTTGGTTACCCCAAGTGGAAGGTTTGAGATGCAGTGTAGCGGTAGTTTTCCCTTGGCAAAGATACCAAGGATCGAATTCCCCTGAGACTCCAAGGTTCAACAAGAAGGTGTCAACTGCTAGCGGCGCAACTAGCGATCGACTGGACCTGCAAACAGATACAAATAACTTTGCTCCCAACGAGTACAGAGAGGTTGTCAATCCCTCCGGCCTTGTCGTTTACAAAGGATCAAACGCAAGAGATAATAGTGATAGGTATAACTGCAACTAGTAAGTAAGAACTGAAAGTAAATAGCGGATGTGATCAGTGATGGTAATATGGACCGGGGTCCCATGATGTTCACTAGTGATGTCTCTCTCCCAAAAGACGATAAAACAGCTATGCGAGGTAAACAAATTACAGCTGGGCAATTGACAGGATTACGTGCGCAAACCAATGCTAACTATGCTACAAAGAAAGGTAGAGGCTCAAAAGCATGGGCGGTACGCCAAGGTAAGTAGACCGAAATCCATCTGCATCTACTACTAATCATCCACCTTGAGATATCTATCCAGAACATCTCGCTGGTATTAAGTTGCGAGTCCCACCCATAGTGTAAACTCAAAGCAACAGACAACTGCATTAAAAGAACTTTGCGTAAAGTAAACAATCCTTGCACCCGCGAGTACAAGCACCGTTGTTTTCCCCCTTGTGGCAACATCACATCCCCTAGACTCATGTTTCTGTCACTCAAGCTAGTCATCGAGGGGCATGAACCCACAATCAAGCATAACGTTCCCTCTTGGAGTTACTACCTACTACTTGGCCAAAGCAATAAACAGCAACGGAGAACATGCAAGAATTACTCAAGAACATAAATATAAAAGAGGTAAATCAAATATATTACTCATACACAATCTGAACATAATCTCATAATCCATCGGATCCCAGCAAACTCATCATAGCAACAGCATAAGGATTACATATGTGCCTCGATCATGTAGGGCAGCTCACGAGGTCTAATTAGTGAAGAACAAAGAGGGGAGGAGAACATCACATAGCTACTGGTCATGGACCCATGGTCCAAGGGAGACTACTCACAACTCATCCGGGAGGCGTCCATGGTGGTGGAGAGGCTCCGGGTGGTGATCCTCCCCTCCGGCAGGGTGCCGGGAAGAGTTCTCCTGGTGCTCCCGATCTTGGAAGCGCGGCGGCGGCGGAACAGAGATGAGATCGCGAAAAAGGGTTCCGTCCTCGAGGGTTTCGGGACGCGGTGTAAATATATGCCAAAGGGGGGCATCAGCGGAGGCCTGGGGGGCCCAGGCGCCCCCCCGGCGCGGCCATGAGGGGTGCCGCGCCCCCAGGGCGCCTGGAGCCCTGGTGACCCCCCTCCGGCCCTACTTTGGCCACATGGAAGCTTCCGGAATGCTGATTTTTTATATATTTTTCCCGGAATTTTTCTGGCAGTTTACGTAATGGGAAAACCTGAAATACAAAAACAGCAAAAAACAGAAACTGGCACTGGGGTGCACTAAGTTAATAGGTTAGTCCAAATATGATCAAAAGTGTATGGAAGTGCATAAATATCATAGCAATATCACACAAAAGAGGCATGGAGCAAGCAGAAATTATAGATACGTTTTGGACGTATCAGCGAGGCAGGGCGCTCGAGGTCTCGTGGCTGAGGTCGGGCCACGACAGGGATCGGGAGCGAGGAGCTCTCGCTCCTCTCTGGCTGCGCGAGGTGGACGAGAAGGGAGAGCGTTGGGGATCGAGGGAGCTGCTGCGAGGAGGGAACGAGCGAGGGGATCGGCCCCTGGCTCGATGGCTCAAAGCGATGGGTGGCGGCGCTGAGGGACTAGAGGGATCGGGAGAGAGCAGGCTAGGGTTAGGGGGGTAAGTGGGCTGCGGCTGGCTGGCCTTGCCAAAGGGGCCGAGGGGGAAGGAGGTTGGGCCAGCTGTGGTTGGTAGGCCCAAGCTGGGCTCTCTGCCTCACTCTCACTAAAATAAAATAAAAGAGAAGAAAAAGAGAGAGGAAAAATAAAGGGCACTTAGGGAAAGAATTTGGACCTGTGGGTAATTTCTCGGGACTCGCAAAAATGAGTCTGATCCCAGAAAATAAGAAGTGGCAAGATCAGAAGATATACATTCAAACCCATTTGAATTTAATTCAAATGGTTTGAACTAGGACATGGTTTTCGAAGTGTCAAAAAATGTTCGAATTTTTGGAGGAACCTCGATAAAACGGATAAGAATTATAGACAAGGTTTTGATGGTGAAACTTGAAGTAAAAGAGGTCTGGAGAATAATTGCAAGTGTGTTACGGTGAATTCCAAACAATTGGAATAATTTATTATAGCTCCCTAAATATTAGGAGGATATGTTATAAAGATAAGTCATCCTTCCCTCGATTTAAATGGACTGAAGGTCCACACGACTTATTTGGTTGAGTTACAGAATTAAAGTCATGATGGCATGATGCAATGCAAAATGAATAACACAAGCACAAATGAAACACATGGGAGAACCCGGAACATCTAGAATCTTCTGGGACGTCGGTCTTCGGGCGTCACAGGAACGCAAACTCAAGGAACATAACACTGGTTTATCGGTTCTTAAGGTGGCATGAGTGGAACAAAACACCGAGCAAAAGGCCAAGCCTCACACCCATTTCCAAGTGTATAGGTGTATTAATTATAGTAATAAATATTGTGATATTCCAACAATCCAAGTTCTGACAAGTAGCAATC
This sequence comes from Secale cereale, assembly GCA_902687465.1. Taxonomy (NCBI): domain Eukaryota; kingdom Viridiplantae; phylum Streptophyta; class Magnoliopsida; order Poales; family Poaceae; genus Secale; species Secale cereale. The sequence goes on from LR738714.1 coordinate 128,250,056, forward strand.
TTCGTCTTCACCTGCAACTAACAACACTATAAGAGGGGCTGAGAAAGTGGTAACATAGCCATACAACGGTTTGTTGGGATGTTGTCAAAGGTTAGAGGTTTCATGGCAACAAAAAGAGGCTGACAGACAAATGGTGGGTAGCGCGACATATAGCGATAGCATCAAAACAACTGCATAGCAATGATAGTAATGGTATCCAAGGTGACGGCCATCTTGCCCGAGATCCCGCTAGGAAGAAGAACGAGTCCATGAAGAAGACGAAGCCACGAAGACGAACCAGGCGTAGTGCCACGAAGACGAACCAAGTGTAGTCGAACGAATCCTCACGATCGCATCGGAATAGGAACTAAAGAGAAGAAGCAAGCAACATGGTAAACACACAACACATAAAAAAGACAAGATGCTCAAACAAGTATGATGCATGACAAGGCTACATGATGCAAAACATGGCAAGAGATGAAGCACACAAGATCAACACATAAAGCAAGTTTAATTGAGGCCGGAAACGACATGTAACAATTCCGGTAAGTCCTCATATGCAAATTTCGAAATTGGTCCAGATCTTAACAAAGCTTAAGTTAAAGTTGTTGACAACAAGTTAACATGCACCATGATGATCTACACGAAGTTCTAGTCAAGTTACATACAAAGTTCATTTAACTCGGAGCTGCAGTCTACAAGATATGAGCAAAACAAATTACACATGCATTGATGCAAAATGTATTCAAAGATCAACCACAACACTCAAAACATGTATGCAACATGACATGATGCATCTACATGCAAAACAAAACAAGTTTCATATAGGACATGATCAAAACGAAGCAACGGTTCAACACATACACACGAAACAAGATATAACAACAATCTTCCTAAACAACAACTAGACACTTAATAAGCAACATCTAAATATGCTACAACACCCCAACATGAAAACAAAAGGCATGGCAGTGAATTACATGTAAAGCATTACAAATCATGATCACTGAGCTACTGCTAGAAACCACCATAACATTCTCAAATTATCATGGCAAGATTGCAAATGATAGACTTAGTGAAAAAAATAGATTATGGCAGAAAACAGATTCATGATGCATACTTTGAGACAACAAAAGTATAAGCTACAGGAATATTTCATGGCATCAAAGGGCATGGCAAACATTTACAAAACACCCTTAACAAAACATCATTACTGAGCAGGATCATTGGAGCAACAGATTAGATGATAGCTTCAAGTGAACATGGAAAGATGATATAACAAACTTGGTGAAAACTGGGCATGGCAGAAACTGCGACAAGTAGACATGTTTGCAAGTTTGTGCAACTCATATCAAAGCATATCATGGCATGTGGATATAACCAACAGCAATAGGACATGTTTATGCAGCTACTCATGACAAGAACATGATCATAGGATGCATAGAACACTAGCTATTCACATGGCAAAACTGAACTTACTGATAATAGGCTGACAGAAACATTATTTAGCAATATGAGAGCATGGTTAACACAAGCTACTACAGGCAATAATTGCAAAAAGGGCATGGATGGATAGAGAATTATATGGACAACAAAACATGATCACTGAACATCTCCATATTATGCATAGATTTGAGTATAGCATCAAGCAAACATGGCATCACAATGTAACAGTTTCAGACTTAGCAGTTTTTAACAAGTCTTAGAAAACAACAAACAGTGAGTAGGTCAGTTTGCAAGCTTGTTGCACTCACCACAAGGAATATAATTAAAAGCTAATTACTCCATTGCAAAGATGACATGATTTTGCTCCTAAAACATGTTGACATGATGCTCAAACAAAAATCACACAAAAAGATATGAAAAAGACAAATCAACAAGTTATATTAGGTTCAGCACTTAACTGCAACATACACTTTTGTACCAGAGATAAGCATGGCAATAAGCAACCTAACATGAATGCAAAGTACATCATCATGTAGAGCACAGAGAGTAGATGCATTTACATATCAAAATCATCACAATCGGATAAACATGCAAATAGTTATCGCCTAGACAAGAATGTTATATGATGTTATTTTCAGACAAACGATTTAGCCGAAATTTGATCAAGTCCTGGAAATGAGCGATGGATAGTTAATCTACGCACTGGAAGAGGCATAGGGAGGCTTGGGGCAGGGCTCACCAAAGCGGGCTTCGGCCCAGGACGGTAGAGGAGGCGGCAGGCTGGCGATGCGGGCCAGGGCGCGGCTGGAGCTGGGCCGCGGGCAGGGCGCGGCCCACACGCGGGAGGAGGTGGCCCAGACGAGGACACGGGGCCATCATCCCCATCGTGCACCTGCACGACATAGGCGTCCATGGCGGCGGCGCCAGCACGAGGGAGCGCGGGAAGGGAGGCGGGGACGTGGGGAGGTGGCGGATCCGGGCGGATCCCACTCTGGCGGCTCCATTCCAGGTGACAAGCTCGTTGATACATCTCCAATGTATCTATAATTTTTGATTGTTCCATGCTATTATTTATGATGATTTGGATGTTTAATGGGCTTTATTATACACTTTTATATTATTTTTGGGACTAACCTATTAACCCAAAGGCCTAGTCCAGATTCCTGTTTTTTTGCCTATTTCAGGGTTTTACAGAAAAGGAATATCAAACGGAGTCCAAATGGAATGAAACTTCTGGAGAAATATCTTTGGAGCAAAATACGCATGGGAGACTTGAGAACCACGGAGTAGGGCACACGTGGCGTCCACGAGGGTGGGGGGCGCCCCCCCCCTACAGGGCGCGCCCCCTGCCTCGTGGGCCCCAAGTTTGGCCCTCGGTGCCCTCCTTCCTCCTATATATATCTACATACCCCGAAACCATCAGAACAACAGAGAAAACCCTAGTTCCGCCGCCGGAACCTTCTGTTCCCGTGAGATCCCATCTTGGGGCCTGTTTCAGAGCTCCACCGGAGGAGGGATCTACCACTGAGTGCTTCTACATCATCATCATCGCCTCACCATGAGTTGTGAGTAGTTTACCACAGACCTTCGGGTCCATAGCTAGTATTTAGATGGCTTCTTCTCTCTCTTTGGATCTCAATACCAAGTTCTCCTCGGTCTTCGAGCAGATCTATTCGATGTAATCTCTTTTTGCGGTGTGTTTGTCGAGATCCGATGAATTGTGGGTTTATGATCAAGATTATCTATGAGAAATATTTGGTTCTTTTCTGAACTCTTTATGTATGATTATAATATCCTTGCAAGTCTCTTCAAATTATTTGTTTGGTTTGGCCTACTAGATCTATAGTTCTTGCAATGGGAGAAGTGCTTGGCTTTGGGTTCAATCTTGCGGTGTCCTTTCCCAGTGACAGTAGGGGCAGCAAGGCACGTATTGTATTGTTGCCATCGAGGATAAAAAGATGGGGTTTATATCATGTTATTTGAGTTTATCCCTCTACATCATGTCATCTTGCTTAAGGCGTTACTCTATTCTTATGAACTTAATACTCTAGATGCATGTTGGATAGCGGTCGATGTGTGGAGTAATAGTAGTAGATGCAGAATCGTTTCGGTCTACTTGTCTCAGACGTGATGCCTATATATAATGATCATGCCTAGATAGTCTCATAAGTATTCGCTTTTATATCAATTGCTCGACAGTAATTTGTTTACCCGCTGTAGAATACCGCTATCATGAGAGAAGACACTAGAGAAACCTATGGCCCCCGGGTCTATTCTCAACATATCAATCTACAATCTACTTTACTTTTCCGCTTTTACTTTCTGTTCTTATATCCAAAAATACCAAAAATATCAAACTATCATCTCTATCAGATCTTACTTTTGGAAGTGACCGTAAAGGGATTGACAACCCCTTATCGCGTTGGCTACGAAGTTCTTATTTGTTTGTGCAGGTGCGAGGGACTCGCGCATGGTCTCCTACTGGATTGATACCTTGGTTCTCAAAAACTGAGGGAAATACTTATGCTACTATGCTGCATCACCCTTTCCTCTTCGAGGGAATACAACGCAAGCTCGAGAAGTAGCAATCAGAATTTCTGGCGACGTTGCCAGGGAGGCTTACGCAAAAGTCATATACCAAGTACCTATCACAAACCCTTATCCTTCGCATTACATTTATTTGCCTCTCGTTTTCCTCTCCCCCACTTCACTCTTGCCGTTTTATTTGGCCTTCCTTTTTGCCTTGTGTTTACCGTTCGCTTGCTTCTTGTTTGCTTGTGTGTTGGATTGCTTGCTTGTCACTATGGCTCAGAACAATACTAAATTGTGTGACTTCTCCAATACCAACAATAATGATTTTATTAGCACTCCGATTGCTTCTATTACCGATGCTGAATCTTGTGAGATCAATGCTGGTCTGTTGAATCTTGTCATGAAAGATCAATTTTCCGACCTTCCTAGTGAAGATGCCGCTACCCATCTAAACAACTTTGTTGATTTGTGTGATATGCAAAAGAAGAGGGATATGGAAAACGATATTGTTAAATTGAAGTTATTTCCGTTTTCACTTAGAGATCGTGCTAAAACTTGGTTTTATTCTTTGCCTAGAAATAGTATTGATTCGTGGAATAAGTGCAAAGATGCTTTTATCTCTAAGTATTTCCCTCTTGCTAAGATCATCTCTCTTAGAAATGATATTATGAATTTTAAGCAACTAGATCATGAGCATGTTGCACAAGCTTGGGAGAGAATGAAATTAATGATGCGTAATTGCCCTACACATGGTTTGAATTTATGGATGAGTATTCAAAGTTTTTATGCTGGCATGAATTTTGCTTCTAGAAATCTTTAAGATTTGGCCGCAGGAGGCACTTTCATGGAAACTACCTTAGGAGAAGCTACCAAACTCCTAGATAATATTATGGTTAATTATTCTCAATGGCACACCGAAAGATCTACTAGTAAAAAAGTACATGCTATTGAAGAGATTAGTGTTTTGAGTGGAAAGATGGATGGACTTATGAAATTATTTGCTGCTAAGAGTGCTTCTTCTGATCCTAATGATATCCCTTTATCCACGTTGATTGAAAATAATAATGAATCTTTGGATGTGAATTTTGTTGGTAGGAATAATTTTGGTAACAATGCTTATAGAGGAAACTTTAATCCTAGGCCTTTTCCTAGTAATTACTTTAATAATTATGGTAATTCCTACAATAACTCTTATGGAAATATGCCTTCTGAATTTTAAACTAGTGTTAAGGAGTTTATGAATTCACAAAAGAATTTCAATTCTTTGCTTGAAGAAAAATTGCTTAAGATTGATGAATTGGCTAGAAGTGTGGATAGAATTACTCTTGATGTTGATTCTTTGAAACTTAGATCTATTCCACCTAAGCATGATATCAATGAGTCTCTCAAAGCTATTAGAATTTCCATTGATGAATGCAAAGAATGGACCGCTAGGATGCGTGCTAAAAGAGAGAATTATATAAAAGCGTGTTCTTCTAGTTATCATGAAAATAAAGATGAAGATATGAAAGTTATTGATGTGTCTCCTATTAGATCCTTGTTTTCTAATATGAATCTTGATAAAGATGGGATTGGAGATGAGTCTACTTTAATTAAAAAATGTCCCAATGATTCAGAGTTTTTAGATCTTGATGCTAAAATTGTTAAAAGTGGGAGTGAAGAGATTAAAACTTTGCATAGTGATGAATCGACTACTTTGGATTTCAAGGGATTCAATTATGATAATTGCTCTTTGATTGATTGTATTTCCTTGTTGCAATCCGCACTAAACTCTCCGCATGCTTATAGTCAAAATAAAGCTTTTACCAAACGCATAGTTGATGCTTTGATGCAATCTTATGAAGAAAAACTTGAACTAGAGGTTTCTATCCCTAGAAAGCTTTATGATGAGTGGGAACCTACTATTAAAATTCAAATAAAAGATCATGAATGATTTTCTTTGTGTGATTTGGGTGCAAGTTTCTCCACTATCCCAAAAACTTTGTGTGATTTGCTAGGTTTCCATGAGCTTGATGATTGTTCTTTAAATTTGCATCTTGCGGATTCCACTATTAAGAAACCTATGGGAATGATTAATGATGTTCTTATTGTTGCCAATAGGAATTATGTGCCCGTAGATTCCATTGTTCTTGATCTAGATTGCAATCCTTCATGTCCTATTATTCTTGGTAGATCTTTCCTTAGAATGATTCGTGCAATTATCGATATGAAGGAAGGAAATATTAGATTCCAATTTCCGTTAAGGAAAGGTATGGAACACTTTCCTAGAAATAAAATTAAACTACCATATTAATCTATTATGAGAGCCATTTATGGATTGCCTTCCATGGATGACAATACCTAGATCTATCCATGTATCGTGCCTAGCTAGGGGCGTAAAATGATAGCGCTTGTTGGGAGGCAACCCAATTTTATAATTTTTGTTTTTGCTTCTGTTTAGGAATAAATATTGCATCTAGCTTCTGTTTATATGTGGTTTTGTGTTTTAATTAGTGTTTGTGCCAAGTAGAACCTTTGGGAAGACTTGTGTGAAGTTTATATGATCTTGCTATGAAAAACAGAATTATTAGCGCTCGCTAGAATGGTCACCAGATTTTACTGGAGCGTGCTATTTAGTTGATTCTTTTTGCAGATGATTAATAGACAAATTCCTCAAGTTTACCAATTTATTTCATTTTTTTGGTGTTACAGAAGTATGCGAAAGTTACAGATTACTACAAACTGTTCTGTTTTTTGACAGATTCTATTTTTCGTGCGTTGTTTGTTTATTTTGATGAATCTATGAGTAGTATTGGGGAGTATGAATCATAGAGAAGTTGGAATACAGTAGGTTTAACACCAATATAAACAAAGAATGAGTTCATTACAGTACCTTTGAGTAGTGTTTTGTTTTCTTATACTAACGGAGCTCACGAGATTTTTGTCTAAGTTTTGTGTTGTGAAGTTTTCAAGTTTTGAGTATTGCTTTGATGGACTATGGAACAAAGAGTGGAAAGAACCTAAGCTTGGGGATGCCCAAGGCACCCCAAGGTAAAATTCAAGGACAACCAAAAGCCTAAGCTTGGGGATGCCCCGAGAAGGCATCCCCTCTTTCGTCTTCATCTATCGGTAACTATACTCAGAGCTATATTTTTATTCACCACATGATATGTGTTTTACTTGGAGCGTCATGTGTTATTTGAGTCTTTGCTTGTTAGTTTTCCACAATTATCCTCGCTGGACACACCATTTTGAGAGAGATAAATATGACCTAGGAATTGTTAGAACACTCTACGTGCTTCACTTATATCTTTTGAGTAGAATAGTTTTTGCTCTACTGCTTCACTTATATCTTTTAGAGCACGGTGGTAATTTTATTTTGAAGAAATTGTTGATCTCTCATGCTTCACTTATATCCTTTAGAGAGTCTATTAAAACAGCATGGTAATGTGCTTTGGCTATAAAACTAGCCTTCACAAGATAGGCATCCAAGATGAATGTAGTAAAAACTTTCATACTAAGTGCATTGAATATGATGAGAAGTTGGATGCTTGATAATTGTTTTGAGACATGAGGATAGTGATATTAGAGTCATGATAGTAGAGTTATTATGAAATTCAGAAATACTTGTGTTAAAGTTAGTGATTCCCGTAGCATGCACGTATGGTGAACCGCTATGTGACGAAGTTAGAGCATGAGGTATTTATAGTGTCATCCTTCGTGTGGAGGTAGGGGGCGTGCGATGGTTAAATCCTACCAACCTCTGTCGGTGTACTAAGGTAGGGGTACCCCAGTACCCCAACTTGTGCACGGGCAGTTGCAGCTTCCCGCGGCAAGGTTTACTGCGTGCTCGCCGGAGACCTTCCTGCCTCCTATTAAACCATTCAAAAACAAAGTATACAAGACAGAAGATCGAGACCCCGGCAAGAGGAGCTTGCCGGGAAGGCCGTACCAGGCTCAAGACTGTTCCAATAACACAAGACCCTGGCAAGAGGAGCTTGCCAGGAAGATTAGAAGATATTGCCTCGGCGCTATGCGCGCCCCGGCAAGGGGCCCGGGGAGCGGCAAGTTCCCGGGCTCGGCAAGATCAAGGCCCCGGCAAGGCACTTGCCGGGAAGGCTACGCTGTGTGCCCGCGCTCCAGCTCATCGGCCCACGCGTCGCCCTGGGGGCCTAACCAGGGACGCGTGGCGGATGGCTGTGCAGCCTGGGGTACACGGTGGCACACCACGGCGATAAATCCGTCGCCGTGGCGGACGGAGACGCTAAGGCGGGAGCTTTTGGGGTCGACGGCGACGGGCATTAAATGCCCTTGTCCCCCACTGTTAAAGTAGGTATAGACCACTGTTCGGTACTGTAGCTCCACTGTTCCCGCACTGTTACAACTACCACCTCTTTTACATTTTTACCCCTTTCTCCTACGTTGACACCTGTCGGTGACCCCTTGCACTATAAAAGGAGGCCCATGCACAACGTGGAGGGGGTTCGAAACCTAGATTACTCTCACGCACGGTGTAGCTGCTTCTTCAAGCTCCCGAGCGCTCAACTCAATACACAACCAAGCAGGAGTAGGGTTTTACGCATCCGTGCGGCCCGAACCTGGGTAAAACTGCCCGCGCGTCTGCTTCGATCTGCTCTTTGTGCTCCCTCCGCCCTCGTACCGCACAGACAAGGGGCTCCGGTCCCATAGGTGTTCGTGGCGGACAGTTTCCCCCGACATCTTTGGCGCGCCAGGTAGGGGGCGTCGAGGTTGTGCGAACCTGATCCGGCGTTCGCGCGGGCGCATTCTTCATCAACCTCTCCAGCTTCATCAGCAACTTCACCAGCGACAACTCCATGGCCCCGAAAAAGAAGCCTTCGGAGGTCGGAGGCCCGTCTGCGTCTCACCCGCCGCCACCAGAGCCAACGGTGGGCGGGGGGGACGCCGCCGGAAGGGTGGTCGCCGGCGAGGACACTCACGGTGCCACCAGATCCAAGAACAAGACGGACGGCCGGACCTCGGTCTCCGTGGACGCGCCTCGTCCATCACAGCACACGACGACCCCGCAGCGCCATACCACGGGAGGTGGTATCCGCTTGCTGGGACAAGGCCAAACTGGAGGTTCGCGGGACGCCCCGGACCCCCGTCCGGGCACAAGCAAAGCGAAGGCGCCGGCGCGGGACCCCGCTCCTTCTAACGTCGTTAGAAGTCCGAGCGTATCCCGCTCCTCGCACCGCTCGCCCGCGTTCCCCACTACTCCGGCAGAAGCGCTCGCAAGGGCGCAGCTGCTTCTTGATTTTCCTCCGGCGGCCGACAAGGCCGAAGAATGGAGGGCCACTATCCGGAGCCTGATAGACTTCGCCAACAACGACTCCCCGCAGCAGCCGTCGGCCTCACGGCCGCGGCAGGTTGAGAAGACGAAGGCTATCGGCGACAAGACTGCCGGGGGTGCGACAAGCGTGCACTCCCCGCCGCAGAAGCAGAAGACGCCGCCCCGCCGGAACAACCCCGACGACGGCTCCACAGCCTCGTCGGACCCGCGGGCCCGTCGGGATCAGCGCCAGGTCCTCGACGACCGGCGGGATGAAGACGCTCGGACCACGATCGAGCGCCGCCGAGAAGCTCGGCGACAATCCGACAAGAGAGCTGGGAACACTGTCGACGCACCCGCGCCCGGTGAACCAGGCGACTTGCCGTACGCGGCAGGCTGCCCTGCGTTCACCCGCGAGCTGCGGCGCGTCCAGTGGCCCAGCATGAAGAACTTTAAGCCCGACGTACCGGAGAAGTACGACGGCAAGACGCATCCCTCGGAGTTTCTCAGCGTCTACACTATCGCAGTGCAAGCTGCCGGGGGGCGCGACGAGAAGATCCTAGCCAACTACTTCCCGCTCGTGCTGAAGCCGAACGTCCGTTCATGGCTCATGCACTTGCCGGAAGGCTCTATCTCTTCTTGGGCCGACCTCTGCCATCAGTTTGTTGGCGCCTTCACCGGCGGCCACAAACCCCATGGCCAGGAGAGCGATCTCCACATTTTGGCCCAGAAGGAAGGCGAACCCCTGCGCAAGTATATCCAACGCTTCAGCCGGGTGCAACACAACATCCCAGACGTTCACCCTGCCGCGGTTATCAGCGCGTTCCATCAGAACGTGCGTAACCGCCGCATGCGTGAGGAGATGGCGATGACCAAGATCAGAGACGTCAGCGAGCTTTACGCTCTTGCTGACAAGTGCGCCCGTGCGGAAGAGGGGAGGAAACTCCCCGGGGAGGACGCTGGCGCAGGGGGAAGCGACAGCGACGACGCCGCCCCGGCAAAGAAGAGCCGGCGGCGGAACAACAGGAAGAAGGGCAAGAAGGAAGTGCTTGCCGTCGAGAAGTCCGGCAAGGAGGCCCCCGCCAAGCAAGCGCAGGCTGGCGGCTCCGGCAAGGAGCCTGCCCCTGCGGCGGCGGCCGACAAGCCGGGTAGCTCCGACAAGCAATACTGTAAGATTCACCGCACCAAGGGTCACGATCTTTCCAATTGCAAGCGCGTCGAGTACCTCGTCGAGCAGCAAAAAGCTGAGTACGAGAGGCGCGACAAGGAGAAGGCCCAAGGTGGCGGGGAAGAGCCCAGCAAGAAGCGGCCGTTCAACGGCCGGGGAGGACGCCGCGGCAAGGCTAAGCAGCGGCAAGGGGATCGACCTCCCCGGGGCCGCGACAACGACGAAGAAGACGACGATGAAGACATGGAGGACGATGAGAACAGCGAGCAGGAGTTCCAGAAGGCCACGGAGGTCCTGTGCGTCGACGGTGGTGCCTCCCTGCATACCTCTCACCGCCAACTCAAGCAGTGGGTGCGTGAGGTAAACGCAGCGGAGCCACCCGTGGAGTCGCGCAGGCTCCTCAAATGGTCCAGCACGCCCATCATTTTTGATCTTGAGGATCACCCCGACCGCACCACTGCGGTCGGGTGTTTGCCGATGCTGGTTTCTCCCACCATCCGCAACCTCAAGGTCACCAAAATGTTGGTTGACGGCGGGGCCGGGCTGAACTTGATCTCCTCTGCTGTGATCAAGAAGCTCCAGATCCAAGATGGCGAGCTCGAAGAGACCGGTTCATTCCAAGGAATCAACCCGGGAAGGAGCAAGCCCAAGGGAAAGATCACTCTGCCGGTGACCTTTGGCGGGGAGCTCAACTTCAGGACTGAGCGCATCACCTTTGACGTCGCTGATATTCCATTGCCCTACAATGGAATACTCGGCCGTCCCGCCCTCGCCAAGTTCATGGCAGCTTCCCACTATGCCTACAACGTGCTGAAGATGCCGGGGCCGATAAGCGTCATCACTGTCCACAGCGACAAGAAAGATGCGCTTATTTGCGCCGACAAGATTTACCGGGATGCGGCAGCTGCGGCCGAGAAGGATACTCTTGCCGCCGAAGCTCCCGGGGGGAAGAAGACGAAGACCAAGTCCGGCAAATGCTCTGGGACCCACTCCGGCAACCGCACCTCTTCGGAGTGCTGCGCTGCCGTCGAGGACGTTCCATCGAGCTCCACCGGCAAGAGCAAGAAAGGAATGGCTGCTCCACCGGCAACCAAGAAAGTGTCCGCAAAGGAGGATGGCACTGGTGGTACCTTCACCATCAGTGCCACCCTTGACAGCAAATAGGAAAGCGCGCTCGTCGCCTTCCTGCGGGCGAATGTCGATGTGTTTGCTTGGCAACCATCTGACATCCCCGGCGTTCCCAGGAAGGTGATTGAGCACAAGCTTGCTGTCTGTCCTCATGCGCGGCCCATCAAGCAAAAAGTAAGGAAGCAAGCCGTGGAGCGCCAAGAGTTCATCAATGAGGAGATCAAGAAACTAGAGGCAGCAGGCCTAGTTAGAGGTGTGATCCATCCGACGTGGCTGGCAAACCCAGTCGTCGTGCGCAAGGCCAACGGGAAGTGGAGACTGTGTATAGACTTCACTGATGTCAATAAAGCATGTCCCAAGGATCCCTTCCCTTTGCCGCGCATTGACCAGATTGTTGACTCCACTGCCGGATGTGAGCTACTCTGTTTTCTTGATGCATACTCAGGCTATCACCAGATTTTCATGGCCAAGGAAGATGAAGAGAAGACTGCATTTATCACTCCATGTGGCACCTATTGCTTTATCCGCATGCCATTTGGACTGAAGAATGCAGGCTCAACTTTTGCAAGGGTAGTGTACACTGCTTTTGAGCCACAGATCCACAGGAATGTAGAAGCCTACATGGATGACATCGTGGTGAAGAGCAAGAGCAAAGAAACACTGATTCAAGACTTGGAAGAAACATTTCAGAACCTGCGCAGGATACAGCTCAAGCTGAACCCCGAGAAGTGCGTCTTTGGAGTTCCCTCCGGCAAGCTTCTCGGGTTCTTTGTATCACAGAGGGGGATTGAAGCCAACCCCGACAAGATCAAAGCCATCGAGCAGATAGAAGCCCCGAAGCGCGTCAAGGATGTCAGAAGGCTTGCAGGTTGCGTTGCTGCCCTCAGTAGGTTCATTTCAAAATCCGCAGAACGCGCCCTACCTTTCTTCAAAATCTTGAAGAAGGCAGGTCCCATGAAGTGGACTCCGGAAGCGGAGGCGGCGTTGCAAGATTTGAAACGGTACCTGTCCTCCACTCCTATACTTGTCGCACCTAAACCACAGGAAAAGTTGTTGCTATACTTAGCGGCAACCAACCAGGTGGTTAGTGCTGCGTTAGTAGCGGAGAGGGAGTCCGACGAGGAGTCAGCATCACCGGCAAGCGAATCTAGCGACAAGCAGGGGGCTGTCCCGACAAGCTCTGGCCCCGACAAGGAAGACTCTGCGCAGGAACAAGGAGAGGTGCGGAAGAAGATGGTGCAGCGCCCAGTGTATTTTGTAAGTTCCCTTCTCCAGGGAGCAAGATCAAGGTACTCTGGTGTGCAAAAATTGCTTTTCGGCCTCCTCATGGCCTCGAGGAAGCTGCGCCACTACTTCCAAGCCCATGAGATAACAGTGGTCACTCGCTTTCCGTTGAAGAGGATATTGCACAATCCAGAGGCAACAGGCAGGATCGTCGAGTGGGCACTGGAGTTGTCAAGCTTTGGACTCAAATTTGAAAGTACTTCAACCATACAGAGCCGAGCCTTGGCAGAATTCATTGCTGAGTGGACCCCAACACCAGAAGATGAAGTTCAGGAAACAAGTGTACCCGTGCAAGAAGCGACAAGTGAATGGGTAATGTATTTTGACGGTGCCTTCTCGCTGCAAGGCGCCGGTGCCGGCGTGGTACTCATTGCGCCCACCGGAGAGCACCTCAAATACGTTATCCAGATGCACTTTCCCAGGGAGCAAGCGACAAACAACACTGCAGAATATGAAGGCTTGCTTGCCGGCCTCAGGATTGCGGCCGAACTTGGGATCAGGAAGCTGATTGTTCGGGGAGATTCTCAGTTGGTGGTCCGACAAGTTAACAAAAGCTACCAGAGTCCTTTGATGGAAGCATATGTCGATGAAGTGAGAAAGCTTGAAGAGCACTTTGAAGGTTTGCAGATGGAGCACGTCCCAAGAGCCCAAAATGAGATTGCAGATGGCCTTTCAAAGTGCGCCGCGATGAAGTTACCTGTGGAACCAGGGACCTTCCTGCTCAAGCTGACTCAACCATCAGTTACACCATCAATTGGGCAGTCCAAGAAGAGAAAGTTGGTCTCCGGCGACTACTTGCCGGCGGATCTTCCTGAACCCGCCGCCAAAGTTCCCAAGATCAACGACAACGCTGAGGAACAGTTTGCTCCTGCGAGCCCTCGGGCTTGTGCAGTTGAAGCAAGTGTTCCCGACAAGCCTCGCCCCGGCGAGCTTGCCGGGGGACCGTCAGCTCCGACAGGACCAGAGGTCTTTGCCGTAGAAGCTGGGGTTCCCGCAGCGGCCCTCGAGCCTTTAGTCCTGGCCGTCGAGCCTCGAGCTCCGGCATGGGCGCAGCAGATCGTCCGTTTTCTGCAAACTGGAGAACTTCCCGACGACCCTCAAGAGATAGAGAAGATAACCAGGCAGTCAAGTATGTATCAGTTTGTGGACAACGAGCTGTACAGAAGAAGACTCAATGGTGTCAGGTTGAAATGCATCTCCAGAGAAGATGGACAGAAGCTGTTGGCGGAAATACACGGAGGCATATGCGGCCACCACATTGGCGCAAGGGCACTTGCCGGAAAAGCTTTCCGGCAAGGGTTCTTTTGGCAAGAAGCCCTCCAAGATGCAACTGCACTAGTAACCAAGTGTGAAGCGTGCCAGTTCCATGCAAAGCAAATTCATCAGCCAGCTCAAGCTCTCCAAACAATCCCTTTGTCATGGCCCTTCTCGGTCTGGGGGCTCGATATCCTCGGCCCTTTCCCTCGCGCTGTCGGGGGCTTTGAGTACTTGTACGTTGCAATCGACAAGTTCACAAAGTGGCCAGAAGTGGAGCCAGTGAGAAAGGTGACAGCACAGTCAGCAGTCAGGTTCTTCAGGTCGATTGTTTGCCGTTTCGGGATCCCTAACAGGATCATCACCGACAACGGTACGCAATTCACTAGTCGCACCTTCATGCAGTACGTCCAAGACCTTGGCGCCAAGGTCTGTTTCGCTTCTGTTGCTCACCCGAGGAGCAACGGCCAAGCGGAGAGGGCAAATGCTGAAGTGCTGCGCGGACTCAAGACAAGGACCTTTGACAGGCTGCGCAAGTGCGGAAGGAATTGGATAGAGGAGCTCCCGACGGCTCTTTGGTCAATCAGAACGACACCAAGTCGAGCCACCGGACAGACACCTTTTGCTCTAGTCTATGGAGCAGAGGCAGTTCTCCCCACGGAACTCGTATACGGATCTCCTCGAGTGCTCGCTTATGATGAGCTCGAGCAAGAGCAACTGCGACAAGATGACGCATTGCTCCTTGAGGAGGGACGTCTCCAGGCTGCTGTACGAGCTGCTCGATACCAGCAAGCTTTGCGCCGCTACCATAGCCGCAAGGTCAAGGCCAGGAGTCTCGAGGAAGGCGACTTTGTTCTTCGGCGTGTTCAGTCCGCCAAGAATTCCAACAAGTTGACGCCGAAGTGGGAAGGCCCTTATCGGGTGAGACAAGTTACGAGGCCCGGCGCTGTCCGCCTCGAGACCGAAGAAGGCTTACCAGTGAGCAACTCCTGGAACATAGAGCATCTTCGCAAGTTTCACCCCTAAGGCGCGGTTGCCGTGATCCGCTCCGGCAACCACCTTTTGTACAAGCCTTGCCGCTGTTGCATGTAACCCTTTGTACAAAGCCGGGCGCAGACCCCGTGCATCAGTAAAGATTTCGTGTTTTCGCATCGATTGCCTTTTGCATGCTTCTCTTTGCTATTTGCATTTTTTGTTTGGCATTTGATGCAACACTCAGACATACGGTAAGCACCATTACGTCGAAAGGCAATATGCTTGTTTCCCTCTCCTTTTCCTTTTCTCTTAAGCAGAAGGAACGTTCCTCGCGCACAAGTTTGCCGGGGGGGAAGGAGGTGGAGGAGGGACTAAGTGCTGTTCAAGTAAGAAGAGCCTTACCGGAAAGCAAACAACATGAGCAAGCAGCATATGAAAGATAAGTTGTTAGAATTTGACCAGTTCAAATTTTAAATTTTGGTTGTCTTCCTTGAACGATCACACTTTGTATGGAAAACCTGTGCGCGGAGGAACCTACCCGTAGCTTGCCGCACCCTTATCTTGTTTTCGAGTCCACTCAACGATTTAAGTGAGCTGTGACAAGTGTCGCGCCCTTGCCTCGTTTCCGAGTACGCTCAGCAAGCTAAGTGCGTTGCGACCAGCTGCGGCAAAGTTGCTTGCCGGCGAGGACCTTGGCCAGCAGGCTGCTCAGAGTCCAGCACTCAGCGCTCGCGACAAGGGCCCCTTGCCGGCAAGCTCCCCGGGAGCGTAGGGTGAAAAACATACAAAGTCAAAGATTGGAACAAGGAAGATAACGTTGCACTGATTGATTGAAGTAAAGCAAATATCTTACAAGGATAGCTTGTCGCGATGGACTAATGAGTTCATAACATAATATGCAGCAACAAAAAGATAAAGATAAATGGAGCCCTAGTCTACGCGGTCGCCTTCCTTCCTGCCAAGCTTTGCCACCTTGGCGATGATGTGGCCGACCTGCTCCTTCAGGGCCTCCGTGTCTGCATCTGCCGGCAGGGTGCGAAGAACGTTCGTGAGGTTGATCCCCGGGTTGCGGTACACGATCTTCGTCAACACCCGCTCCAGAGTTCCCGCGCAGAGACGGCGCGACTCCTCGGCCAGCTGCGCGGGGATGCGGTTCCGGAGACCTGCAAGAGCTGGAGCGACGCCTCTGAAGAAGAGGCTGAGCTTGGCGCTGTGCGGGAGATCTGGATCCGGCGAATAGATAAGATGTTCGACCTTCAAAGCAAGCAACTCCTGGTCAATGTTGGACGCAGAAGAAACCAGCTCTTCGGTCCACACCTCGATAGTCTGCCGGAAGAGCTCGGAGGCCTTGTTGACGCTCTCCATCAAGGTTCGCTCCTTGCGGAGCTCATCCTTCAACTTGGTCTCCTGGGCCCGGGCAGCATCAAGCGATTCCTTCAGGGTGGTGACTTTCAGCTCCAAGTCTTCAATGGAATCCTTGGCGGCCTTCAGCTCGTCACCCCTCTTGGATAAACTCACCTGGAGCTCTGAGTTGGTGTGAGCATCCTTCTCGCGCTCCAGGATGAGCGCGGCAACCTTCTCGGCGCTCACCTTCATCGCCTTCTCCAGTTGTTCAACCTTGGCGGCGAGCTCTTTCTTGGCGTCCTCCGCGGCAGCCGCGGCGGCCTTCGCCTCTTTCAACTCCCCGCCAAGGGCAGCCTCGCGAGCGGCAAGGTCTTCTTCATGAGAATCCAGCTCCACCTTCCGCTGCGCGAGCTCTCCCTCTCGCCGGGACATCTCCACCCCGGCGAGGCGCAGCTGTTCATCGGCTTCGGCCCTCTCAAGTACCCACTCTTGGTACTCGCCGGCGAGACGCTCTCGCTCCTCCGCCACCTGGCGGAGAGCAGCCTGGTTGGCGGCGCTGAGCTCCGCCGCACGCTTCTCCATCTCTGCCGCAGCCTTGGCGGCAAGAGCCTCCCGGGAAGCGAGCTTTGCTTGCCTGGCCCGATAAAGGGCCAGGAGCTGATGAAGCAATCGCTCCTCCTCAGGCCCCTCACCTCCACCGGGCGCCTGGACTATCTTCAGGCCTGCGGAGGCGAGGACCTCTCCGTCGAACGCCTCGCCCTCCGCAGGAGCTCGCGACGAAGACCCCCACGGCATCTGGATGAAGACGCCATTGGGGGCCTCGAGATAAAACCTTTGCTCCTCGCCGGCGGAGGGACCGGTGGCCGGCGCAGCATCCGATGCTCCCGCCACCTCCGGGTCGGCGGTGCGGCCACCGTCTCCCTCCCCGGCCGCTGCGTCCGCAGCCGGAGCAGTCTCTTGCGCGGCCGGCTCGGCGGCCTCGCCCACCTCCTCGACGACTGGAGCGTCGCCGCCGCCGCCCTGCGCGTCCTCCTCCTCGAGGATAATTACCTCCGTCTCCATAGGCACAGGAGGAGGAAGATCTAGGAAGAAGAAGAAGATAAAGAAATTTCAAGACCCAAGCAAATATCCAAAAAAGGGACAAGCCAAGAAGACGAGTTACAAAGGTTACCTTGGCGGGCGTCCTCAGCGGCGGGCTCCCTCGCCGGGGAGCTCGGCCTCGTCGGAGTAGTCGCCCTCGCCGGGGAACTTGGCCTTGGCGGGGTGGCCGCCCTCGCCGGGCTGCTCGTCCTTGGCGGGGTACTCTGCCTTGGCGGAGTACCCACCCTTGACGGAGCACTCTCCCTTGCCGGAGAGTCCTGCCTTGGCGGGGATGGCGGTGCCTGCAGCTCCTCGGCGGTGGTCTCCGGGCGCTCTTCCCGCTGCGGCTCCTCCTCTGCACGGAACAAGACAAGGGATGTCAAAATATGAAGATAAAATCAAAAGCCTCAGACGTACCCCGACAAGCGAAAAGAAAGAACCCCAGACTTACGCTGGGGGCTGCGCTGCAGGCTGCGCTGGGGGCTGCTCATCGGAGCAGTGCCAGAGTCCGGCAGGCTCGGCTCCGGCGCGCCCTCTGTTGCCGCCGCTGCCGAGTCCTCCGCGACCTCGGCCTCGGGCGCCTTGGCCTTCTTCGCGGCGCGATGGGCCAGGGTCCTGAAACCAGAACAGAAGACAGAGTTAGCATCAACAGAAGCTCAAGACAAGAATTAAGAAGATGAAGAATCACGGATCCTTACTCCTGGTCTTCCTCGTCGTCCTCGCTCAGGGCGGAGAAGTCATACTCCACCGTGGGCGCGTCGACGCGAGGAGCGGGAGGCGAAGACTCCCTCGCGCGCTTGGTGCTCACCGGGGCTGGGGGCTGCGAAGACCCAGCCCCTGTGGCTGCCGGTGCCCGGGGGGCGGGCGGAGCCGCTGCTCCGCTCCGAGAAGACCCCTGCCGGCTCGCTGCCGGCCTGCGGGGCGCCTCCGTCATGGTCCGCGCACAGGCCGCCTCTGCTGCGGCTGGTGCGCCGGACGGCCTTGGCGCGGCTTGACTCCCCCGGGGAGCCGCCCGCCGAGGTGGCTGTTGCCGGGGCGCCTGTGCCCTTTCCCCCGTCGCCGCCTTGCGGAGGCGCTTTGCCGGGGACTCCTTCGGGCTTGCCGGGGGCGGGGAGCTCTCCGGCGAGGAGAGGTCGTCGGCGTACAACTCCGTAGATCCGCCGGAGTCTTCGGCCTCCTCCTCCTCCTCCTCCTCTGCCCCGGCCGGCTCGCTGGGCCCAGCATCCAGCGCTGCGGCCCTCTTCCCCTTGGCGCCTCCGCCCCTCGCGGCGCCTCTGCTTCCTCCGGCGGTGCCCTCCCTTGCCGCGGCCTCCGTCGCGATCCCATGGATCCCGGAGTGCCTCAACGAGGGGACCCCGGCGAGCGCGTCGGGTGGGAGGTTCAGCAACCGGCGGATCTCCGCCTCTTCCGCCTGGGTGGACGCCTCCTCGGCCTCCGCCTCCTCCGGCGAAAACCCGAAGACTCCTGCCGCCGCGGCTGCGGCGGCCTCCTCAGCCCGAGAAGCTATGTAGGCGATTTCCTGCTCGGTGGTGTCCCGCGTATGCAGCTTGAGGTCCTCCTTGTTGCTCGCCACCTCGACGAGGTTGTCGTAGAAGTTGAGGACGTCGATGGGCTTCGGGGCGATCCACGAGCGGTCCAAGCCATGCGAGTCGCACATCGGCATCATGGCAAGGATTCGGTCCCTCGCGGCGTTGTTGCAGAGCGGCACCACTTCCCGGGGAGTCCTGAACCACTCGGGGTGCGCCGGGTCGTACTTGAAGAGCTCTCGTACCATCCCGCGCAGCTCCAGAGTGGTGAAGTTGAAATTAAGCCCGGGGCGCAGCCTCATGATGTCTGCCGGGCCGCCGTACTCCCAGGCCGGCCTCTTTCGGTCCTGGAGAGGGGCGATGCGCCGGCGGAGGAAATCTGCGCCCACCTCGGCAACTGACAGCCGGGCCAGCCGAAGACGGAGGATCCGGACAAGAGCGATGTCGAGCTTGACGTCGTCGGAGTCTAGATCGCTCCAATCTCTGCCGCGCGCGATAGGCGTTGTGCGCGGCGCAGTGAAGGCTTGCGGCTGGTCCTCTACAATCCAACACCACTCTGATCGCCATTCCTCCCACTTGCCGCGGAGCTCCCCCGGCAAGTACGACCCCTTCTTCCCGAGACGGAAGATCCAAGAAATACATCCGGAGAGAGGGGCATCGGCCTCGGCTCTAGGGGTGAAAAAGTGTCTAAAGAGGGCTACGTTGGGGTGGACTCCTATGAAGTTTTCGCACATATGTGCGAAAACGGCCATGGTGAGGATGGCGTTGGGGGTGAAATCAAGCAGATGGAAGCCATACGTGTTCATGATATCACAGAAGAAGTTCGAAAAAGGAGGGCAGAGACCACAGTGGAAAAAGGCAGCAAAGAAGTAATACCCGCCGGGATAGTTGTCCTTGGCGGCAGCCGGGTATGCTCGGGTGCGGGGATGCGCGTCGGTGCCCTTGGACCAGAACAAGTAGTACTTGTTCCAGAGTTCTTGCACGCCGAGCCTCGGCGAGAAGACGACGTGCCGCTTCCGGTAAGCGATGAGCTTGGCTGCTTGCTCGGATTTCTCCTTCTTGGACTTCTCCGCTTTCCCCTTGTCGCTCTTTGGGGCCATGGCGGACGCGGCGGAAGGAAGAGGACGAAGAGCTAGGCGGCGGCGGAGCTGTGGAGGCGGAGCGCAAGGAGGAATCTTTTGCAGGAAGAAGACGACGTAATGAGAGCACAGGGAGGGGAACCGCGCCCGCTGCCTCTGCTTTTATGGGGGAGTGGGGGGCGTTTCCCCCTTTCCATTAAGAGATCGTGGGCACGTCCCATCCCACGGCGCCGCAATCGACGCGTGCCGTTACCATGGGGTGCGGCGGATATGGAAGTGGATTCGGCGCGCCGCGGGCCGCAGGTGCCCGTGCACTGTTTTGGGCCTGGCCCAACAGCGCTCGGCACCGTGTGTGGCCCAGGCCCGGGGCCTCCTGTCGGTGTACTAAGGTAGGGGTACCCCAGTACCCCAACTTGTGCACGGGCAGTTGCAGCTTCCCGCGGCAAGGTTTACTGCGTGCTCGCCGGAGACCTTCCTGCCTCCTATTAAACCATTCAAAAACAAAGTATACAAGACAGAAGATCGAGACCCCGGCAAGAGGAGCTTGCCGGGAAGGCCGTACCAGGCTCAAGACTGTTCCAATAACACAAGACCCTGGCAAGAGGAGCTTGCCAGGAAGATTAGAAGATATTGCCTCGGCGCTATGCGCGCCCCGGCAAGGGGCCCGGGGAGCGGCAAGTTCCCGGGCTCGGCAAGATCAAGGCCCCGGCAAGGCACTTGCCGGGAAGGCTACGCTGTGTGCCCGCGCTCCAGCTCATCGGCCCACGCGTCGCCCTGGGGGCCTAACCAGGGACGCGTGGCGGATGGCTGTGCAGCCTGGGGTACACGGTGGCACACCACGGCGATAAATCCGTCGCCGTGGCGGACGGAGACGCTAAGGCGGGAGCTTTTGGGGTCGACGGCGACGGGCATTAAATGCCCTTGTCCCCCACTGTTAAAGTAGGTATAGACCACTGTTCGGTACTGTAGCTCCACTGTTCCCGCACTGTTACAACTACCACCTCTTTTACATTTTTACCCCTTTCTCCTACGTTGACACCTGTCGGTGACCCCTTGCACTATAAAAGGAGGCCCATGCACAACGTGGAGGGGGTTCGAAACCTAGATTACTCTCACGCACGGTGTAGCTGCTTCTTCAAGCTCCCGAGCGCTCAACTCAATACACAACCAAGCAGGAGTAGGGTTTTACGCATCCGTGCGGCCCGAACCTGGGTAAAACTGCCCGCGCGTCTGCTTCGATCTGCTCTTTGTGCTCCCTCCGCCCTCGTACCGCACAGACAAGGGGCTCCGGTCCCATAGGTGTTCGTGGCGGACAGTTTCCCCCGACAACCTCCCCCCTAGGAGCATGCGTTGATTGCTTTGTTTTGATGACTCGTAAATTTTTGCAATAAGTATATGAGTTCTTATGACTAATGTTGAGTCCATGGATATTACGCACTCTCACCCTTCCACCATTGCTAGCCTCTCTTGTACCGCGCAACTTTCGCCGGTACCATACACCCACTATATACCATCCTCAAAACAGCCACCATATATCTTCCTCAAAACAGGCACCATACCTACCTATCATGGCATTTCCAGAGCCATTCCGAGATATATTTCCATGCAACTTTCCACCGTTCCTTTGATATGACACGCTTCATATTGTCATATTGCCATGCATGATCATTTAGTTGACATCGTATTTGTGGCAAAGCCATCATGCATAACTTTTCATACATGTCACTCTTGATTCATTGCACATCCTGGTACACCGCCGGAGGCATTCATATAGGGTCATACTTTGTTCTAGTATCGAGTTGTAATTCAATGTAAGTGTGATGATCATCATTATTAGAGCACTGTCCCATGTGAGGAAAGGCCGAACAAAACAAAAGGCCCCTCCAAAAAAAGAAAAAAGAAAAGGGACAATTGCTACTATCTTTTTGCACACTTGTGCTTCAAAGTAGCACCATGTTCTTCATGATAGAGAGTCTCATGTTTAGTCACTTTCATATACTAGTGGGAATTTTCATTATAGAACTTGGCTTGTATATTCCAACAATGGGCTTCCTCAAATGCCCTAGGTCTTCGTGAGCAAGCAAGTTGGATGCACACCCACTTAGTTTCTTTTGTTGAGCTTTCATACATTTTTAGCTCTAGTGCATGCGCTGCATGGCAATCCCTACTCACTCACATTGATATCTAATGATGGGCATCTCCATAGCCCGTTGATACGCCTAGTCGATGTGAGACTATCTCCCACCTTTTTGTCTTCTCCACAACCATGACACTATTCAACATAGTGCTATATCCATGGCTCACGCTCATGTATTGCATGAAAGTTGAAAGGTTTGAAAGAATAGAGTATGAAAACGAGTGCTTGGATGAAACCGGGGTTGTGCATGATCTGAATATTTTGTGTGATGAAGAGGGAGCATAGCCAAACTATATGATTTTGTAGGGATAACTTTCTTTAGCCATTGTATTTTGAGAAGCCATGACTGCTTTGTTAGTATGCTTGAATTATTATTATTTCTTATGTCCATATAGAATTTTGTCTTGAATCTTTCGGATCTCAAAATTCATGCCACAATTAAGAGAACTACATTGAAAATTATGTTGGTTAGCATTCCACATCAAAAATTCTGTTTTTTTATCATTTACCTACTCGAGGACAAGCAGGAATTAAGCTTGGGGATGCTTGATACGTCTCCAACGTATCTATAATTTTTGATTGTTCCATGCTATTATTTATGATGTTTTAGATGTTTAATGGGCTTTATTATACACTTTTCTATTATTTCTGGGACTAACCTATTAACCCAAAGGCCCAGTCCAGATTGCAGTTTTTTTTGCCTATTTCAGGGTTTTACAGAAAAGGAATATCAAACGGAGTCCAAATGGAATGAAACTTCGGGAGAGATATTTTTGTAGAAAAACACGCACGGGAGACTTGAGAACCACGAAGTAGGGCACACGTGGCGTCCACGAGGGTGGGGGCGCGCCCCCCTACAGGGCGCGCCCCCTGCCTCGTGGGCCCCATGTTTGGCCCCCGGTGCCCTCCTTCGTCCTGTATATATCTACGTACCCCGAAACCATGAGAACAACACAAAAAACCCTAGTTCCACCTCCGCAACCTTCTATTCCCGTGAGATCCCATCTTGGGGCCTGTTCCGGAGCTCCACCGGAGGGGGGGATCTACCACGGAGTGCTTCTACGTCATCATCATCGCCTCACCATGAGTTGTGAGTAGTTTACCACAGACCTTCGTGTCCATAGCTAGTATCTAGATGGATTCTTCTCTCTCTTTGGATATCAATACCAAGTTCTCCTCGGTCTTCGAGGAGATCTGTAGCGACCACGATCCGAATGGACCGAAGTCTCTGTGTTTCCGTGTCATCCCGAGATCGGTAATGCTAACACACACAGTACTTGAAGGATTTATAACAGAGTGGCAATCACACACTTATTACATCGAATGTCTCCAATGAGAACTTATTACAAAAATCTATGGCTTAAGGCCATCTAACAAAATAACAGCGGAAGGCTTGGAAGATAAGTGAGTCCATTAACTCCAACGGCATAGCTGAGTGCATGACAAACTACCTAGAACATCTTATTCCTCGTCTGAAAAGTCTGCAACGTAATATGTTGCAGCCCGAAAACGGGTCAGCACATGGAATATGCTGGCAAGATAACAGAGAAGATGCAAGTAACAGAATAAAGACTATACTATATGCATATTTGGCTGGTGGAGGCTCTAAGTTTAAAGTTTTTGCGTAAAGCCAATTTTTCCCTACAACAAAGGAATAAATTTTATTTTAACTATCATGGTAGTTGAAACATCATTGAGAAGGTACCTCCAACTCAATCCCAATTAAAAGTTACCATTAACCCAACAAATTAAATTATAGAGTGATGAGATCAACCAATAATTCAAGTACCAGATACTCAAGATGTCCATAACTGGGGACACGGCTAATCATGATCACTTTGTACACTCTGCAGAGGTTTGTGCACTTTTCCCACAAGACTCGATCGCCTCCGTTTGGTTTCTCGCACTGCATGGTGTTTGAGAACGGATGACCGAGACACAGTCTTTCCGAGGTCCCCTTAACCAGATAGATAGGTCAGTACACCTACAATCCCTCTACATCTGCAAGCCCATCATGGAAAGGTTTCCCACAACTTACTCAACTATGCCAGAGCCCATAATGGCATTTTGGCTGCACGCGGAAGTTTCTAGCATGAATAGTTTTATGATCCCTTTGAGCCTCGGTGGCATTTCATAGGAAAAATCACACGGAACCCCGGGATTTCCTAGGACAACACTGGATTCTCCAGGTGCCTTGCAACCAATCCACCCAGATGTGTATTCAAGTAGCCACCTTAAGTTGAATCCTTAATTAACAACTCACATCTGTCATGGATTTCACTCAAACCCAAACCACGTCTACGAGCATAGCATAGCAACCTAAGCAAACGTAGAGGTAACTCCCAAGGGTTTGAAAATAATGCAGGTAATAGGTTCTACCTCAATCTACTTCCCAGTCCCACAAGTTAAGAGATCCTACTCATGCTATGTGTGAGGGTTGATCTAATGCATAAAAACTGGGTAATAAAAGGGTATGATCAAAGTGTTACTTGCCTTGCTGACGATTCGCAAAACCTAGAGACTCATAGTAGCACGCTTCACAGTCCGGGTATTCTATCGCAAGCAAACAATAGCATACATAAGCAAACAAGCAAAGATACATAAACAAAACTCCAAACGTTAAGATCTAACCAGAAAGTTCAACTTAAGAACTCCGGTTTGCAAAAAGAATCAAATCGAAAGAAGCAACGAAACTCAAATTGCGAAAGAAACGAGCTCCGATTACTAATTGATCTAAAGTCAAATTTTACAGTAGCCAAAACCTTGCTCAAGTTGGTCAAACGGAAAGAGGGCATCGAGACGAAGAGCTGGGATTTTGAATCACCTGATTCTGACTCTCGAGCGAAAAGAGAAACGAAAAACAAGATCAGGGCAGAAATCGCGATTGAAATAATCACGGATAAATACCCCGAAAAAGAAAACTGGCGAACAGGCTAACGAACGAACGTTCACTGTCTGCGGCTAACGGACGAACAGTGTTTGGTAAAACGAATCGTACGGACGAACGTCCGCTAAATAGCTAAACCGGAAAAAAAATCAGTCTAACCTAAAAAATGGATCTAGGGTTTCTAAAAAAAACGACGGTCTAAAAAGAGAGAAACCGACAGCTATGTCGGAAAAGTCAACCGGCGGCGGTCCGGCGAGCGGCGGCGGCGCGGGCGGAGGGTGGCTGGCGGCTAGGGCAGGGGCGGGCGAGCTGGCTGCCTCACGGGCCGGGGGCGGCGGCTTATAAAGGCCTAGGCCAGGGAGTCCTGGCGTAGTACGGCCCGGAGTCGGTTTCTTTTTTTTAAAGAGTCCAGACATAGCAAAACTAACGAAAGAAATACTAAACGGACTCCTAAAATCCCGAAATAAATTTTCACCGTCCTCTAATAAAATTTAGGACAAAGTGAACATTTTGCCCGGACCTAAATGCAATTTTGAAAAACACGCATTTTTCCTATGCAAATAAGATCGCAAATAAATCCAGAAAAATACCAAAAGTGATTTAAACATTTTTCCTCCAATATTTCTGTTATTTTGAAGAAGTCATATTTTCTCCCCTCATATATTTTATTTAGAAATATTTTTAGGAGAGAAAAATAATTAAAACCTACACTGTCCTCGTACCGGTATTCGAGTGAATTCAAATACGAAAACGGTAGAATTCCCAACTCTCTCTGTAAGTCCTTGAGTTGCTTAGAATTTCGAGGATCGCCACGAACAAAAATGCAAATAAACATGCAATGCAATATGATCTATGTATAACATTCCAAATTGAAAATTTGGGATGTTACAAACCTACCCCCCTTAGAATGAATCTCGCCCTCGAGATTCGACTTGGCTAGAGAACAGGTGTGGGTGGTCCTTGAGTAGATCATCTTCTCGTTCCCAGGTGGCTTCTTCCTCAGTGTGGTGACTCCACTGAAGTTTGCAAAACTTGATAACCTTACTGCGGGTGACTCTGCTCGAAAATTCGAGAATCTTAACAGGCTTCTCCTCGTAAGTCAGATCACTATCTAACTGAATTGCTTCCAGGGGTACTATGTCTCTAAGCGGTACATCGGCCATCTTCGCATGGCACTTCTTAAGCTGCGAAACGTGAAACACGTCATGCACTCCTGACAATCCTTCGGGTAACTCCAACTTATAGGCAACCTCTCCCATGCGTTCCAAAACACGGTAAGGTCCCACAAATCTCGGGGCTAGCTTTCCCTTAACTCCGAAACGTTTAACTCCTCGTAGAGGTGATACTCTCAAGTACGCTCTGTCTCCGATCTCATAGGCTATCTCCTTGCGTTTCGAGTCTGCATAACTCTTTTGCCTGGACTGAGCTACCTTCAATCTTTCTCGAATTAGCTTAACCTTCTCCTCAGACTCTTTGATCAAGTCTGGTCCAAACAACTGTCGGTCTCCAACTTCATCCCACATTAACGGTATTCGGCATCTCCTTCCATACAATGCCTCGAACGGTGCCATCTTCAAACTGTCCTGGTAACTGTTGTTGTACGAGAACTCTGCGTAGGGCAAATTATCATCCCAACTAGATCCATAATCTAACGCACAGGCTCTCAACTTGTCCTCCAGGATCTGGTTGACTCTCTCGGTCTGTCCATCGGTCTGCGGATGAAAAGTTGTGATGAATTCCAGCCTCGTTCCCAAAGTTTGGTGTAGCTGATGCCAAAACTTTGAGGTGAACTGTGTTCCTCTATCTGATACAATGGTCCTCGGAACTCCGTGCAGACATACGATCCTGGTCATGTATATCTTTGCCAACTTCGCACTGGTGTATGTGGTTTTCACGGGGATAAAGTGGGCTACCTTGGTCAAACGGTCCACTACTACCCAGATTGAGTCATATCCTGCTTTGGTCCTGGGCAATCAGGTGATAAAATCCATGCCAAGCTTCTCCCACTTCCATTCGGGTATCGGCATAGTTTGTAGCAATCCTGCTGGCTTTTGATGCTCTGCCTTTACTCTCTGGCATACATCACATACGGCTACATACTCGGCAATATCCTTCTTCATTCCCGTCCACCAGAAACGTTCCTTCAAATCCAAATACATCTTGGTGTTTCCGGGGTGTATCGAGTATGGCGAATCATGTGCTTCCTGCAGTATCAACTTCCTAATCTCCGGGTCGTTGGGGACATAGATTCTATCCTCAAACCACAAGGTGTCGTGTTCATCCTCACGAAATCCTTTGGCTTTTCCTTCACTCATCCTTGTCCTTATCTTAGCAATCTCTTTGTCATTCTTCTGGGCTTCGCGTATATTTCCTAGCAATGTCGACTGAACCTCCAAATTTGCGACGAAACCTCTAGGAACTATCTCCAAACGAAGCTCCCTGAGTTGTTCTGCTAACTCCTGTGGCAATCCCCCTTTTTCTAGGGTATTTGCATAACTCTTCCGGCTCAAAGCATCTGCCACGATGTTGGCCTTCCCGGGGTGATAGTGCAGCTTCATATCATAATCCTTTATAAGCTCCAACCATCCCCTTTGTCTGAGGTTCAGCTCCTTTTGGGTGAAAATGTACTTCAAACTCTTGTGATCCGTGTACACATCACAACGATTTCTAATAAGGAAATTCTCTAGGTTTTCAGTGCGTGCACTACAGCTGCTAACTCCAGATCGTGCGTCGCGTAATTCAACTCGTGTGGTCGCAGTTGACGGGATGCATAGGAAACAACTGTTCCATCCTGCATAAGTACGCCTCCAAGTCCTAAGCGTGAAGCATCGCAGTACACTTGGAAATCCTTACGTATATCTGGCAATATCAGCACTAGGGCTGTCGTCAATCGTTTCTTCAACTCCTGGAAACTTTCTTCGCACTCTTCAGTCCAATCGAACTTTGTCTCCTTCTTCAACAATCTCGTCATTGGCTTTGCAATCTTGGAGAAATTTTCTATGAATCTCCGGTAGTATCCCGCGAGTCCAAGAAAACTGTGAATCTCCCCAACTATAGTGGGTGCCAACCACTCAGTGACGGCCTGCACCTTGATGGGGTCCACTGCTATACCTTCTTCCGATATAACATGCCCTAGGAATCCAACTTCCTTTAACCAAAACTCGCATTTGCTAAACTTGGCATACAACTGATGTTCTCTGAGCTTCTCCAATACCAAACGCAAATGCTCTGCATGTTCCTCTTCATCCTTCGAGTACACCATAATATCGTCAATGAATACCATGACGAACTTATCCAAGAACTCCATGAACACCTTGTTCATCATAATCATGAAATAGGCGGGCGCGTTAGTCAATCCAAATGACATAACTGTATACTCATATAACCCGTACCTGGTGGTGAAGGCTGTCTTAGGTATATCCTTCTCTCGGATCTTCAATTGGTGGTATCCAGATCGTAGGTCTATCTTGGAGAATACTTTCGCTCCCTAGAGTTGGTCAAACAAATCATTGATCATTGGTAGCGGGTACTTATTCTTAATAGTCACTTCATTCAGTGCACGATAATCAACGACCAGTCTTAAAGATCCATCCTTCTTCTCGACCAAAAGCACTGGGGCTCCCCAATGTGATGAACTTCGGCGAATAAACCCTTTCTCCAACAACTCCTTAATATGCTTCTTGATCTCCTCCAGATCATTCGCTGGCATCCGATACGGTCTCTTAGATATTGGTCCGGTGCCAGGCAACAACTCTATCAAAAAATCAATATCTCTATCTGGTGGCATGCCAGGTAACTCCTCTGGAAACACATCCGGATATTCCTTTACTACCGGCACTTCTTCCTGAACAACTCCCGTGAGAGAATGTACTTGCGTCCTTGTAGGCGAATGCCTAGATACATACTTAATCCTTTTTCCCTCCGGGGTGGTAAGCAAAATAGACTTGCTGGCACAATCGATGTTACCTCCATACTTCGATAGCCAATCCATACCTAATATCACATCCAATCCTTGTGACTCCAGAATGATTAGGTCGGAGGGGAAAGTATGGCGTCCTATGATCCATGGCGTTTGAAAACATCCTTGGTGTGCCATATACTCTGCTCCTGGTGAACTTACTAACATTGGGGTCTTAAGGACTCGGGTGGACATCCTATGTCTATTCACGAATCCCCTAGAAATGTATGAATGTGATGCACCAGTATCGAAAAGAACTATTGCGGTAAATATATTAACCAAAAACTTACCGACAACAGCATCTGGTTGCTCTTCTACCTCCTCCACAGTCACGTGGTTCACTTGTCCTTTGTTGAATGGGTTGGGCTTCTTCCCGGCGCTTCCATTGCCATTCCCATTCTTAGTTTCAGGGCAGTCCGTGGCATAATGTCCATTCTTCCCGCACTTGAAATAGGTGATATGGCTGAAATCCTTCTTAGCGGGTGTGGACGGGGTAGAGCGGCTCTGGTTACTACTTGCTCCATTCCCATTTCCATTTCCATTCTTAGGGCCATTGTGGTTGTGGGAACTTCCATGGTTATGGGTATATCCTCCCGAATTCGGAGTGAATCGGGGCTTCTGCTGGGCTCCAGAATTATTCCTTCCTTGTCCATACTTCCTCTTGTAGCTTTCAATCTGCTGGTGCTTCCCTTCAATCATAAGAGCTTTATCTACCAACTCCTGGTAGTTGTTGAAAGTTGCCACCATCAACTGTACGCTCATCTCATCATTTAGCCATTCCATAAATCTCTCTTGCTTAGCGGCATCTGTGGCCACATCATCTAGGGCATAACGAGATAGGGTACTAAACTCATCCACGTACTGAGCCACAGTACGATTTCCTTGGCGCAGGTTGCGAAACTCCCGCTTCTTCATGCTCATAGCTCCAGTTGAGACATGGGCAGTACAGAAAGCTTGCTGAAACTGATCCCAAGTGACATTGGCTATGGGGAAAGTGGTTGTGTAATTCTCCCACCATGCTGCGGCTGGTCCAGACAACTGGTGTGCGGCAAAACGCACCTTCTCAGCATCCGAGCAATTGGCGGTGGTCAAATCCCTTCCAATCTTGCACAACCAGTCATCAGCCACTATTGGTTCGATGCTGCTAGCAAACACTGGTGGTTGCAACCTTAAGAAACGCGTCAGGTTGTCCACGAGTGGTGGTGGTGGAGGGTTGTTGTTGTTGTTCTGGTTGTTCTGACTGTTCTGGACAAGTAGTTGCATCTAGGTGTTCTGCTGCTAGATCAACTGAGTGAGCTCTGGGGGAAACTCAAATCCGGGCTCACGTCTTGGAGGCATCTGATGGGTGTAGAGGGAAGAGATTATAATAGAATTGAGGTCTAAGGGAAAATCACTACCCATATGCACATGAGACAAACACAGTCATATCACACCAATCAATTTCAAGCAAGGTCTTACCAATCTAACTACCGTTACAAAAAGTGCTCTAAATACTACTGTGTGGGGGTAAACTACTAGTCATAGGGTGGTCATCTAAAAATATTGATCAGCGGAAGATTCCATGATGCCTGCTCCAGCTTCATCTTCATAGTCTTCGTCTTCACTATCATCGGGTTCTGAATCTGTGTCGTCGATGATAATGTAATCTTCAGGACAAATCTCCTTGGGTTCTTCTTCCTCTTCTTCACCTCCTAGTGCTGGATCTCCCATGAATACTCCTAGCTTCCTTGTCAAATCATCATTCTTCTCCACTAGTATCAACATCTCCTCCTCATATCCGTCATGAGTAGACTTAAGTTCTTCTTCTAGCTCCAAATTCTTGTTTAGTGCCTTCTTCAATTCTATCATCCCAGCGCACATCTGGTGCTCCTGTCGTCGAATGTGCTGGTCAACTCCTGGATGAACGCTGCAATGGACCTATCCTTCCGGGTGTTGATCATGTCCCAACGCTCATCTCGGCGTCCACAAATCTGGTAGATGGTGTCCTTCAGCTCCTGCTTGTAGACTTCTCCGATCCTTCCCATCGTGATGTGGGTTGCCATACTCTTGCCTAGGCTCCAGTTGGTGCATCAAAAGAAAACTCTATTGGCTCAGTGGAGGGTGCGAAGGTTCTTCCGGGAATTTGAACTTGTATGCTCCATCGCTCCTCTTCTGGTAAAGTGGCGGTGTAGGTCCTGGTAAAGCTTGGTATTCCTATGTTCATGTACCTAGTGACTTCCTTCAAGTGTCGTCCAAAAGGTGTGTCTTCATCCGGTTGAGTGAAATTGTTCCTTGGGTCCACCATCCTAAAGAAGTAGAAAATGGAGAGAAGTCAGAAATGAGTAGAGAAGAGTGATATAGGGTCTATCTTAGTGGTCGTGTCCTACAATCAGCGTGTGCTCTGATACCATCTTGTAGCGACCACGATCCGAATGGACCGAAGTCTCTGTGTTTCCGTGTCATCCCCGGATCGGTAATGCTGACACACACAGTACTTGAAGGATTTATAACAGAGTGGCAATCACACACTTATTACATCAAATGTCTCCAATGAGAACTTATTACAAAAATCTATGGCTTAAGGCCATCTAACAAAATAACAGCGGAAGGCTTGGAAGATAAGTGAGTCCATCAACTCCAACGGCATAGCTGAGTGCATGACAAACGACCTAGAACGTCTTATTCCTCGTCTAAAAAGTCTGCAACATAATATGTTGCAGCCCGAAAACAGGTCAGCACATGGAATACGCTGGCAAGATAACACAGAAGATGCAAGTAACAGAATAAAGACTATACTATATGCATGTTTGGCTGGTGGAGGCTCTAAGTTTAAAGTTTTTGCGTAAAGCCAATTTTTCCCAACAACAAAGGAATTAATTTTATTTTAACTATCATGGTAGTTGAAACATCATTGAGAAGGTACCTCCAACTCAATCCCAATTAAAAGTGATCATTAACCCAACAAATTAAATTATGGAGTGATGAGATCAACCAATAATTCAAGTACCAGATACTCAAGATGTCCATAACCGGGGACACGGCTAATCATGATCAGTTTGTACACTCTGCAGAGGTTTGTGCACTTTTCCCACAAGATTCGATCGCCTCCGTTTGGTTTCTCGCACTGCATGGTGTTTGAGAAACGGATGACCGAGACACAGTCTTTCCGAGGTCCCCTTAACCAGATAGATAGGCCGGTACACCTACAATCCCTCTACATCTGCTAGCCCATCATGGAAAGGTTTCCCACAACTTACTCAACTATGCCAGAGCCCATAATGGCATTGTGGCTGCACACGAAAGTTTCTAGCATGAATAGTTTTATGATCCCTTTGATCCTGGGTGGCATTCCATAGGAAAAATCACACGAAACCCCGGGATTTCCTAGGACAACACTGGATTCTCCAGGTGCCCTACAACCAATCCACAAAGATGTGTATTTAAGTAGCCAGTTTCAGTTGAATCCTTAATTAACAACTCACATCTGTCATGGATTTCACTTAAACCCAAACCACGTCTACGAGCATAGCATAGCAACCTGAGAAAACGTGGAAGTAACTCCAAAGGGTTTGAAAATAATGTAGGTAATAGGTTCTACCTCAATCTACTTCCCAGTCCCACAAGTTAAGAGATCCTACTCATGCAATGTGTTACTTGCCTTGCTGACGATTCGCAAAACCTAGAGACTCGTAGTAGCACGCTTCACAGTCTGGGTATTCTATCGCAAGAAAACAATAGCATACATAAGAAAACAAGCAAAGATGCACAAACAAAACTCCAAAAGATAAGATCTAACCAGAAAGTTTAACTTAAGAACTCCGGTTTGCAAAAAGAATCAAATCGAAAGAAGCAACGAAACTCAAACTGCGAAAGAAACGAGCTCCGGTTACTAATTGATCTAAAGTCAAATTTTACAGTAGCCAAAACCTTGTTCAAGTTGGTTAAACGGAAAGATGGCGTTGAGACGAAGATCTGGGATTTTGAATCACCTGATTCCGACTCTCGAGCGAAAAGAAAAACGAAAAACAAGATCAGGGCAGAAATCACGATGGAAATAATCGCGGATAAATACCCCGAAAAAGAAAACCGACGAACAGGCTAACGAATGAACGTTCGCTATCTGCGGCTAACGGACGAACATCGTTCGTTAAAACGAATCGTACGGACGAACGTCCGCTAAATAACTAAACCGAAAAAACCGATCTAACCTAAAAAAACGGATCTAGGGTTTCTAAAAAAACCAATCAGTCTAAAAAGAGAGAAACCGACGGCTACCTCGGAAAAGTCAACCGGCGGCGGATCCGGCGGGTACGACGGCGGCGGTCCGGCGAGCGGCGGCGCGTGGCGGCGGCACGGGCGGCGGGTGGCTGGCGGCTAGGGCAGTGGCGGGCGAGCGGGCTGCCTCACGGGCCGGGGGCGGCGGCTTATAAAGGCCTAGGCCAGGGAGTCCTGGCGTAGTACGGACCGGAGTCGGTTTTTTTAGAGAGTCCTGACGTAGAAAAACTAACGAAAGAAATACTAAACGGACTCCTAAAAATCCCGAAATAAATTTTCACCGTCCTCTAGTAATATTTAGGACAAAGTGAACATTTTTCCCGGACCTAAATGCAATTTTGAAAAACGCGCATTTTTCCTATGCAAATAAGATCGCAAATAAATCCAGAAAAATACCAAAAGTGATTTTAACATTTTTCCTCCAATATTTCTATTATTTTGGAGAAGTCATATTATCTCCGCTCATATATTTTATTTAGAAATATTTTTAGGAGAGAAAAATAATTAAAACCTACACTGTCCTCGTACCGGTATTCGAGTGAACTCAAATACGAAAACGGTAGAATTCCCAACTCTCTCCGTAGGTCCTTGAGTTGCTTAGAATTTCGAGGATCGCCACGAAAAAAATGCAAATAAACATGCAATGCAATATGATCTATGTATAACATTCCAAATTGAAAATTTGGGATGTCACAAGATCTATTCGATGTAATCTCTTTTTGCGGTGTGTTTGTCGAGATCCGATGAATTGTGGGTTTATGATCAAGATTATCTATAAGAAATATTTGGTTCTTTTCTGAACTATTTATGTATGATTATAATATCCTTGCAAGTCTCTTCGAATTATTGGTTTGGTTTGGCCTACTAGATCCATAGTTCTTGCAATGGGAGAAGTGCTTGGCTTTGGGTTCAATCTTGCGGTGTCCTTTCCCAGTGACAGTAGGGGCAGCAAGGCACGTATTGTATTGTTGCCATCGAGGATAAAATGATGGGGTTTATATCATTTTATTTGAGTTTATCCCTCTACATCATGTCATCTTGCTTAAGGCGTTACTCTGTTCTTATGAACTTAATACTCTAGATGCATGCTGGATAGCGGTCGATGTGTGGAGTAATAGTAGTAGATGCAGAATCGTTTCGGTCTACTTGTCTCGGACGTGATGCCTATATATAATGATCATGCCTAGATAGTGTTGGAAATATGCCCTAGAGGTAATAATAAAATGGTTATTATTATATTTCCTTGTTCATGATAATTGTGTGTTATTCATGCTTGAATTGTATTATACGGAAACAGTGATACATGTGTGAATACGCAGACCACAACGTGTCCCTGGTAAGCCTCTAGTTACTAGCTCGTTGATCAACACATGGTCACGGTTTCCTGACCATGGACATTGGATGTCATTGATAACGGGATCACATCATTAGGAGAATGATGTGATAGACAAGACCCAATCCTAAGCCTAGCACAAGATCGTTGTAGTTCGTAATGCTAAAGCTTTTGCATTACTAAGTATCTTTTCCTTAGACCATGAGGTTGTGCAACTCCCGGATACCGTAGGAATACTTTGGGTGTGCCAAACGTCACAACGTAACTGGGTGGCTATAAAGGTACGCAACGGGTATCTCCGAAAGTGTCTGTTGGGTTGGCACGAACCGAGACTGGGATTTGTCACTCCGTATGACTGAGAGGTATTTCTGGGCCCACTCGGTAAGACATCATCATAATGAGCTCAATGTGACCAAGGAGTTAGTCACGGGATGATGCATTATGGAACGAGTAAAGAGACTTGCCATGGCGAGATTGAACAAGGTATCAGTATACCGACGATCGAATCTCGGGCAAGTACTATACTGATAGACAAAGGGAATTGCATACGGGATTAAGTGAATCCTTGACATCGTGGTTCATCTTATGAGATCATCGAGGAACACGTAGGAACCAACATGGGTATCTAGATCCCTTTGTTGGTTATTGACCAGAGAGCCGTCCTGGTCATGTCTACGTGTCTCCCGAACCCGTAGGGTCTACACACTTAAGGTTCGGTGACGCTAGGGTTGTAGAGATATATGCACACGGTAACCCGAATGTTATCCGGAGTCCCGGATGAGACCCCGGATGTCACGGGGAGTTCCGGAATGGTCCGGAGGTAAAGAATTATATATAGGAAGTCCAGTTTCGGCCGTCGGGAGATTTCCCGGGGTCACCGGTAGTGTACCGGGACCACCGGAAGGGTCCCGGGGGTCCACCGGGTGGGGCCAATCATCCCGGAGGGCCCCATGGGCCATAGGGGAAGGGGGACCAGCCCATAGTGGGCTGGCGCACCCCCTTGGGCCTCCCCCCTGCGCCTAGGGTTGGGAACCCTAGGGGTGGGGGGCGCCCTCCTAGCCTTGGGGGGCAAGGCTCCCCCTCTAGCCGCCGCCCCCATCTCCTAGGGCCGGTGCCCCCCTGGCCCCTATATATAGTGGGGGGAGAGAGGGCAGCCGCACCCTTGCCCCTGGCGCCTCTCTCCCCCCCGTTACACATCTCCCTCCTCCCGCAGGTCCTTGACGAAGCCCTGCAGTTTTTCCGTTGCATCCACCACCACGCCGTCGTGCTGCTGGATTGTAATGGCCTGGCTTATTAGGGATGATAGACTACTCATATCAATAAGGAATTCCTTATTTTCCGGGAGCCCATTCGGATAGAACTCCAAAGTTAAGCGTGCTTAGCTTGGAGTAGTTTCAGGATGGGTGACCGGCCGGGAAGTTGCTCCCGGGTGCGCACGAGTGAGGACAAAGTGTGTAGAATAGACTAGTATTGATATGTGAGGCCAGTCTAGATCCCGCCAGGAGTAACAACCACCGGCGGGTGTGTCCGGGGCGTTACAAGTTGGTATCAGAGCCGACCCTCGCGGTTACACGGATGTTTGCGGACAATTAGATGACG
Source organism: Secale cereale (assembly GCA_902687465.1). Taxonomy (NCBI): domain Eukaryota; kingdom Viridiplantae; phylum Streptophyta; class Magnoliopsida; order Poales; family Poaceae; genus Secale; species Secale cereale. Next base: position 128,286,288 of record LR738714.1, read on the forward strand.
TTTGTGACCCGTCATGGCACACGGCATGGCACATGTGCTGTCCTGGAAGCACAGACAGTTGTGCCAAGAGGGAACGTTCATGTGGCCCGACGAGGACCTCGGTTCCTCTGAGTGGGGGTGTATGTGATGGCCTGGCTTATTAGGGATGATAGACTACTCATATCAATAAGGAATTCCTTCTTTTCCGGGAGCCCATTCGGATAGAACTCCAAAGTTAAGCGTGCTTAGATTGGAGTAGTTTCAAGATGGGTGACCGACCGGGAAGTTGCTCCCGGGTGCGCACGAGTGAGGACAAAGTGCGCAGAAAAGACTAGTATTGATATGTGAGGCCAGTCTAGATCCCGCCAGGAGTAACGACCACCGGCGGGTGTGTTCGGGGCGTTACATGGATCTCCATCAACCTCTCCTCCCCCTTGCTGGATCAAGAAGGAGGAGACGTCGCTGCATCGTACGTGTGTTGAACGTGGAGGTGCCGTCCGTTCGGCGCTGGGATCATCGGTGATAGGGATCACGACGAATATGACTCCATCATCCATGTTCTCTTGAACGCTTCCGCTCGCGATCTACAAAGGGTATGTAGATGCACTCCTTTATGCTCGTTGCTAGATGACTCCTTAGATTGATCTTGGTGAAGCGTAGGAATTTTTTTGAATTCTGCGACGTTCCCCAATAGTGGTATCAGAGCTAGGTCTTTGCGTAGCATCTTGCATGAGTAGAACACAAACAAGTTGTGGACGTTGATTTTGTTCAATTCTCTTGCCACCACTAGTCCAATCTTGATTCAGCGGCATCGTGGGATGAAACGGCCCGGACCGACCTTACACGTACTCTTACGTGAGACTGGTTCCACCGACGGACATGCACTAGTTGCATAAGGTGGCTGGCAGGTGTCTGTCTCTCCCACTTTAGTCGGATTGGATTCGATGAAAGGGGTCCTCATGAAGGGTAAATAGAAATTGACATATCACATTGTGGTTTTGGCGTAGGTAAGAAACGTTCTTGCTAGAAACCTATAGCAGCCACGTAAAAACTTGCAACAACAATTAGAGGACGTCTAACTTGTTCTTGCAGCATGTGCTATGTGATGTGATATGGCCAAATAAGATGTGATGAATGATATATGTGATGTATGAGATTGATCATGTTCTTGTAATAGGAATCACGACTTGCATGTCGATGAGTATGACAACCGGCAGGAGCCATAGGAGTTGTCTTATTTTATTGTATGACCTGCGTGTCACTGAATAACGCCATGTAATTACTTTACTTTATTGCTAAACGTTAGCCATAGTAGTAGAAGTAATATTTGGTGAGACGACTTCATGAAGACACGATGATGGAGATCATGGTGTCATGCCGGTGACAAGGATGATCATGGTGCCCCGGAGATGAAGATCAAAGGAGCAATATGATATTGGCCATATCATGTCAGTTTATTTGATTGCATGTGATGTTTATCATGTTTATGCATCTTATTTTCTTAGAACGACGGTAGTAAATAAGATGATATCTCACTAAAAATTTCAAGAATTGTGTTTCCCCTAACTGTGCACCGTTGCTAAGGATCGTTGTTCCGAAGCACCACGTGATGATCGGGTGTGATAGGCTCTAACGTTCGCATACAACGGGTGTAAGCCATATTTACACACGCAATACACTTAGGGTTCACTTGACGAGCCTAGCATGTATAGACATGGCCTCGGAACACGGAAGACCGAAAGGTCGAACATGAGTCGTATAGAAGATACGATCAACATGAAGATGTTCACCGTTGATGACTAGTCCGTCTCACGTGATGATCGAACACGGGCTAGTCGATTCGGATCATGTATCACTTAGATGACTAGAGAGATGTCAATCTGAGTGGGAGTTCATTAAATTTGATTAGATGAACTTAATTGTCATGAACTTAGTCTAAATTCTTTACAATATGTCTGGTAGATCAAATGGCCCACGCTCATGTCACCCTCAACTTCAACGCGTTCCTAGAGAAATCCAAGCTGAAAGATGATGGTAGCAACTATACAGATTGGGTCCGTAACCTGAGGATCATCCTCATAGCTGCCAAGAAAACTTATGTCCTAGAAGCACCGCTAGGTGACGCTCCCGCCTCGGCAAACCGAGATGTTATGAACGCTTGGCAGTCGCGTTGTGATGATTACTCCCTGGTTCAGTGCGGCATGCTCTACAGCTTAGAATCAGGGCTCCAAAAGCGTTTTGAGCACCACGGAGCATATGAGATGTTCCAAGAGCTGAAAATGGTTTTCCAAGCTCATGCCCGAGTTGAGAGATATGACGTCTCCAACGCATTCTACAGTTGTAAGATGGAGGAAAATAGTTCTGTCAGCGAGCATATACTCAAGTTGTCTGGGTTGCACAACTGCTTATCTCAGTTGGGAATGAATCTCCTAGACGAAGCGGTCGTTGACAGAATCCTTCAGTCGCTCCCACCTAGCTACAAGAGCTTCGTGTTGAACTTCAATATGCAAGGGATGGAGAAGTCCATTCCCGAAGTGTATTCAATGTTGAAATCAGCGGAGGTGGAGATCAAGAAAGAGCATCAAGTGTTGATGGTGAATAAAACCACTAAGTTCAAGAAAGGCAAGGGTAAGAAGAACTTCAAGAAGGACGGCAAGGGAGTTGCCGCACCCGGTAAGCCAGTTGTCGGGAAGAAGCCAAAGAATGGACCCAAGCCAGAGACTGAGTGCTTTTATTGCAAGGGAACGGGTCACTGGAAGCGGAACTGCCCCAAATACTTAGCAGATAAGAAGCGGACAACGTCAAAGGTATATATGATATACATGTTATTGATGTGTACCTTACCAGCGCTCGTAGTAGCTCCTGGGTATTTGATACCGATGCAGTTGCTCACATTTGTAACTCAAAGAAGGAGCTGCGGAATAAGCGGAGACTAGCGAAGGACGAGGTGACGATGCGCGTCGAGAATGGTTCCAAGGTCGATGTGATCACCGTCGGCACGCTGCCTCTACATCTACCCTCAGGATTAGTTTTAAACCTTAATAATTGTTATTTAGTACCAGCTTTGAGCATGAACATTGTATCTGGATCTCGTTTGATGCGAGATGGCTACTCATTTAAATCCGAGAATAATGGTTGTTCTATTTATATGAGAGATATGTTTTATGGTCATGTCCCGCTGGTCAATGGTTTATTCTTGATGAATCTCGAATGTGATGTTACACATATTCATAGTGTGAATGCCAAAAGATGTAAAGTTGATAATGAAATTCCCACATACTTGTGGCATTGCCGCCTTGGTCATATTGGTGTCAAACGTATGAAGAAGCTCCATGCATATGGGCTTCTAGAGTCTCTTGATTATGAATCATTTGACACGTGCGACATGCCTCTTGGGCAAGATGACCAAGACTCCGTTCTCCGGAACAATGGAGTGAGCAACCAACTTATTGGAAATCATACATACCGATGTGTGCAGTCCAATGAGTGTTGAAGCTCGCGAAGGCTATCGTTATGTTCTCACCCTCACAGATGACTTGAGTAGATATGGGTATGTCTATTTAATGAAACACAAGTCTGAAACCTTTGAAAAGTTCAAGGAATTTCAGAATGAGGTTGAGAATCAACATGACAGAAAAATAAAGTTCTTACAATCGGATCGTGGGGGTGAATATTTAAGTCACAAATTTGGCACGCACCTAAGGAACTATGGAATTATTTCACAATTGACACCGCCCGAAACACCTCAGCGCAATGGTGTGTCCGAACGTCGAAATCATACTCTGTTGGACATGGTGCGATCTATGATGTCTCTCGCCGACTTACCGCTATCTTTTTGGGGTTATGCTTTAGAGACTGCCGCATTCACTTTAAATAGGGCTCCGTCAAAATCCGTTGAGACGACACCGTATGAACTTTGGTTTGGCAAGAAACCTAAGCTGTCGTTTCTGAAAGTTTGGGATTGCTATGCTTATGTCAAGAAACTTCAACCTGAAAAGCTCGAACCCAAATCGGAAAAATGCGTCTTCATAGGATACCCAAAGGAAACAATTGGGTACACCTTCTACCTCAGATCCGAAGGCAAGGTCTTCGTTGCCAAGAATGGATCCTTTCTGGAGAAAGAGATTCTCTCGAAAGAAGTGAGTGGGAGGAAAGTAGAACTTGATGAGGTGACAGTCACCCCTCCCGAACTGGAAAGTAGCACAACGCAGGAAATTATTCCTGAGGTGCCTGCACCGACAGGGGAGGAAGTTAATGATGAAGATCATGAAGATTCAGATCAATTTACTATTGAACTTCGAAGGTCCACAAGGACACGTTCCGCACCAGAGTGGTACGGGAACCCTGTCATGGAAATCATGTTGTTAGACAACGGTGAACCTTCGAACTATGAAGAAGCAATGGCGGGCCCGGATTCCAACAAATGGCTTGAAGCCATGAAATCCGAGATAGGATCCATGTATGAAAACAAAGTATGGACTTTGGTGGACTTGCCCGATGATCGACACGCCATAGAAACTAAATGGATATTTAAAAAGAAGACTGAAGCGGATGGTAATGGGACCATCTATAAGGCTTGTCTTGTCGCTAAAGGTTATCGACAAGTTCAAGGGATTGACTACGACCAGACTTTCTCTCCTGTAGCGATGCTGAAGTCCATCCGAATCATGTTAGCAATTGCCGCATTCTATGATTATGAGATATGGCAAATGGACGTCAAAACGGCATTCCTTAATGGCTTCCTCAAGGAAGAGCTATATATGATGCAGCCGGAAGGTTTTGTCGATCCTAAGAATGCTAACAAGGTATGCAAGCTCCAGCACTCGATCTATGGGCTGGTGCAAGCATCTCGGAGTTGGAATATTCGCTTTAATGATGTGATCAAAGCATTTGGTTTTATACCGACTTGGGGAGAAGCCTGTATTTACACGAAAGTGAGTGGGAGCTCTGTAGCATTTCTCATATTATATGTGGATGACATATTGCTGATGGGAAATGATATAGAATTCTTGGAGACCATAAAGGCCTACTTGAATAAGAGTTTTTCAATGAAGGACCTTGGAGAAGCTGCTTACATATTAGGCATCAAGATCTATAGAGATAGATCGAGACGCCTCATTGGTCTTTCACAAAGCACATACCTTGATAAGATATTGAAGAAGTTCAATATGGATCAGTCCAAGAAAGGGTTCTTGCCTGTATTGCAAGGTATGAGATTGAGCACGGCTCAATCCCCGACCACGGCAGAAGATAGAGAAAAGATGAGTGTCATCCCCTATGCCTCAGCCATAGGTTCTATTATGTATGCCATGCTGTGTACCAAACCTGATGTGAACCTTGCCATATGTTTGGTAGGGAGGTACCAAAGTGATCCCGGTATGGAACACTCGACAACGGTCAAGAACATCCTGAAGTACCTGAAAAGGACTAAGGATATGTTTCTCGTTTATGGAGGTGACGAAGAGCTCGTCGTAAAGGGTTACGTCGATGCTAGCTTCGACACAGATCTGGATGACTCCAAGTCACAAACCGGATACGTGTATATTTTGAATGGAGGGGCAGTCACCTGGTGGAGTTGCAAGCAGAGCGTCGTGGCGCATTCTACATGTGAAGCGGAGTACATAGCAGCTTGCGAAGCAGCGTAGGAAGGATTCTGGATGAAGGAGTTCATCACCGACCTAGGAGTCATTCCAAGCGCGTCAAGCCCGATGACTCTCTTCTGTGACAACACTGGAGCCATTGCCATTGCCAAGGAGCCCAGGTTTCACAAGAAGACCAAGCACATCAAGCGCCGTTTCAACTCCATCCGGAATTATGTTCAAGATGGAGACATATATATTTGTAAAGTGCATACGGATCTGAATGTCGCAGATCCGTTGACTAAACCTCTTCCACGGGCAAAACGTGATCAACACGAGAACTCTATGGGTGTTCGATTCATCATAATGTAACTAGATTATTGACTCTAGTGCAAGTGGGAGACTATTGGAAATATGCCCTAGATGCAATAATAAAATGGTTATTATTATATTTCCTTATTCATGATAATAGTCTGTTATTCATGCTTGAATTGTATTATACGGAAACAGTGATACATGTGTGAATACACAGACCACAACGTGTCCCTGGTAAGCCTCTAGTTATTAGCTCGTTGATCAACAGATGGTCACGGTTTCCTGACCATGGACACTGGATGTCATTGATAACGGGATCACATCATTAGGAGAATGATGTGATGGACAAGACCCAATCCTAAGCCTAGCACAAGATCGTTGTAGTTCGTAATGCTAAAGATTTTGCATTACTAAGTATCTTTTCCTTAGACCATGAGGTTGTGCAACCCCAGGATACCGTAGGAATACTTTGGGTGTGCCAAACGTCACAACGTAACTGGGTGGCTATAAAGGTACGCAACGGGTATCTCCGAAAGTGTCTGTTGGGTTGGCACGAACCGAGACTGGGAATTATCACTTCGTATGACAGAGAGGTATCTCTGGGCACACTCGGTAAGACATCATCATAATGAGCTCAATGTGACTAAGGAGTTAGTCACGGGATGCTGTATTATGGAACGAGTAAAGATACTTGCCATGACGAGATTGAACAAGGTATCGGTATACCGACGATCGAATCTCGGGCAAGTACTATACCGATAGACAAAGGGAATCGCATACGGGATTATGTGAATCCTTGACATCGTGGTTCATCCGATGAGATGATCGAGGAACACGTAGGTACCAACATGGGTATCCAGATCCCGCTGTTGGTTATTGACCGGAGAGCCGTCTCGGTCATGTCTACGTGTCTCCCAAACCCGTAGGGTCTACACACTTAAGGTTCGGTGACGCTAGGGTTGTAGAGATATATGCACACGGTAACCCAAATGTTGTTACGAGTCCCGTATAAGATCCCGGATGTCACGAGGAGTTCCGGAATGGTCCGGAGGTAAATAATTATATATAGGAAGTCCAGTTTCGGCCATCGGGAGAGTTCCGGGGGTCACCGGTAGTGTACCGGGACCACCGGAAGCGTCCCGGGGGTCCACCGGGTGGGGCCAACCATCCTGGAGGGCCCCATGGGTGTAATGCCCAGGATGGGACTATACCTCCTACGTGTCGAGGCTCGACTTAAAGGTATAAGCCCATTCTGGAATGATCTCAAGTTTGGTATCTTTGCACGACTCATGTAAAAATAGGGATGAAATTGCAAAAGTAGTTGGCTTACACTCGCCACTTCACACAATACATTACATAAGCAAAAACATCATTCAAAACATCACAACCCGACTACGGGCGAAGATCCAAAAGAAAGATACCAAAACAACATAAAGCCACAGGTCTGAAACGCCCCTAGTAGAAACCACTACTGATCGTCGAAAGCGTCACAAGCATACGGCCACTCTCTTCATCGAACTCCCAGTGAAGTACTTGAACCATCTGCTGCATCAAATCGGTTGAACCTGCGTCTGGTGTTGTAGTATCTGTGAGCCACGAGGACTCAACAATCCCATAACCATGGGTATCAAGACTAGCAAAGCTTTATGGGTAGGAAGAGGTAAAGTGGTGAGGTTGCAGCAGCGGCTAAGCATAATATGGTGGCTAGCTTACGAGTACAAGAATAAAATGAGCATCTACGCAAACGGTCGCAACTAGTAGTGATCGCTAAAGATCCTGAACTACCTACGAGTCAAACATAACCCCACCGTGTTCTCTTCTCAAAGTGAAAAGAGACAGTCACGGTTACTCACACAGCTGCGTGTTTTACTTCGGATCCTCTGTCAAGTTTTCTACAACCAGACATTAACAAATTCCAATCTGCCACATAACCACGGGCACGGCTATCGAAAGATTATAACCCTGCAGGGGTGTCCCAACTTAGCCCATCACAAGCTCTCACGATTAGCTGAAGTGATAAATATAATATCATCACTCCTTATCTTAGGGAAATCCGATCAGGCTCGGCATCCCGGTGCACAAGACATTTCGACAATGGTAAAACAAGTCCAACAAGACCTCCCGGCGTGCCGACACCCTGATAGTAGCCGCGCGTATCTCGTCTCAGGCCACAACCGGATGGGCGATGCAACAGGTAAAACCAATCCTCGAGTTTCCCCGTGGTGGCCCCGCAGGACCCCCGTTTCGGACAAACACCATCAGCACTGGCCCCCCTGTTATGTAGAATTAAGAACCCGGGGACATTACCCCCTATGCAATTAATTAATTATTTAAGTTGTTATTATGAGCAAATTAAAACCAATGTTGGCCCTTGCTGGAGGAGTTTTATTCAAAGTCGAACTGTCAAGGCGTCCCCATCCACCCATCGTGTAAGGAACGCAAAATCAAGGAACATAATGCCGGTTTATCGGCGCCTAAGGTGGCATTAGTGGAACAAAACACCGAGCAAAAGGCCAAGCCTTCCACCCATGCCCAGTATATAGGTGTGTTAATATATATAATAATAGATATTGTGATATACCAACAACAAGTTCCCTCCTGGAACGATCTTCATCTTCACCTGCAACTAACAACGCTATAAGAGGGGCTGAGCAAGCGGGTAACATAGCCAAATAGTGGTTTTGCTAGGAAGGTGTCAAAAGGTTAGAGGTTTCATGGCAACAAGGAGAGGCTGACAAAAAGATGGGTAGCCCGACATGTAACGATAGCATCAAGACAACTAAGCATGGCAATGGTAGTAAAGGTATCCAAGGGTATGATCATCTTGCCTGGGATTCCGCAAGGAAGAAGAACGGATCCATGAAGAAGACGAAGAAGAAGCCTCACAACTCGGGAACGAACACGAAGCTAACAAGAGAAGCAACCGGAAAGAAGCAAACAATACGGTAAACACACAAGCATAAACATGGCATACGATGCACATCCAAGTATGATGCATGTCCGGCTTAAATATGCATGGCATGACAAAGTGCACAAACAACACTACAAGTTAAATGGAGCTCAATATGCAACGAGTTGCATATTGACGAAACACCACATGTTATTTATTTAGTTGACTCTTGTTTATTTACAAGACAAGATTAAATGTTTGTTAACATGGCAAGAGGTGAATCAAAAGTAAACTACCTATCTAGGCAATTTAAATGAGGCCGGAAATACCAACAACAATTCCGGAAAATCCCCATGTGCATGTTTAGTAATCTTAAGCAACAACAATTCACACATATAATGTTTTTAACATGATGCGGATGTCATGATCGTTTATGCAATTTTTATTAAAAGTTGACATGAAGAAGATAAGGAGTATTAGTCACCGTGGTGGAAGGAAAGGGTGCCACGGCAACGATCCGAAGATGATGCAACGGCAACATCTCGGTTCCGGTAACTCGTTGAGAGACCGGGGCAAAAGAAAGATGGCGTGAGCGAGTTGAACAAGATGAAAAGGTGGGGTGATCCCGTCACAGGGTTCCCACGGGTCGGCGACGAGGCAACCGAGGAGCATGACAAAAGACGATACGGGCACGGAGCACACAAGGGAAAAGATCTCATACAACCACAAGCATTCCACGGGTCATCGTCTCGGGGTTATACCTTCAAAACGTTCGTTTTCGGAGGGGTTCGAGTCGTCGAGGGACGTAGTGGAAGTAGTGGTACACGGGTCGTAGAGGAAGTAGTCGTACACGGGGCGACGGTAGTTGTACACGTTGGAGTTTTCGTTTCCGAAGAGGTACTTGTCGCGTCGTCTTGTGTCGTCGTTCTCGTATCGTAGATGTTCATGACACGTGTAGAGGTACTTGACGCATTGTTGAACTTAACGTCCGGTGAATCCCGTGTAGTCGTACACACGGAGTCGACCAGAGGGTCATGGCGAGTTGTCCAGAAGCCATACATGTTCAAAGATGAACTTGACCGACTCAAATCGTGGTCTTGGCGATCCAAAAACGAAGCAAGGCCAAGGGGCCTCGATGGACAGCAGCACGACAGCTCAAGGCACAGCAGCGGCCGCCTGAGCGCTGGCTCACTGCGAAGCTGGGACGCGGCAGCGTGGCATCCTGGAGGCAGGGACGAGGCTGGGGTCGAGGAGGGAGCGACACGACGCTCGGAGGAGAGAAAGCAGGGAGGCGGCGCGGTGCCGGTGGTCACAAGGGGAGGAGCAGGTGGTGTCGAGCGGTGGCTCAACGAAGGAGCCACGGGGCGGCTCCGGTGGCCTCGGCGATGCGGTGGCTCTGGTCGGCCGGAGGGAGGCGCTCGGGGCTGTAGAGGAGGAGGGAGCGGGGCGCTGCGGGAGATGGTGCGGGGGCGCTGCGGCCTGGGAAGAGCGAGGAGGGAAGGGACCGAAGGAGGCGGCGCATCGAGAGGACGAGGGGGAGATGGATCGAGGGGAAGCAGCGCTAGGGTTAGGAGCGAGGGAGTGAGGCTGGGCCTTGGGCCGACTAAGGCTGGGATGGACAGGTGGCTTGGGCCAGAAGGCCTGAGCTGGGAGCAAGCCAGGCTGCGGCTGCTCTTCTCCTTTTATTTAATTAGCGGAAATAAAATAGAGAGGGATCAAAATTTTTAAGAAAAGAGGCCATGAACAGGAAATAAATGATGGAACATTTTTGTATGGCTTTATGGAATAATACCAACCCAACAAAAATGGTTCCAACAAAATAGGGAAGATATGCAAGTGTGTGTTGGTGATTCCGAAGCAATGGAATATTTATTTATAATAGCTCCATAATATTAGGAAGATATGTTATAAGGAGAAGTCATCCTTCCCAAGATTTAAATAGATCAAAGATCTATGCACATTATTTAGTTGAGTTGCAAAAATTAATGACATGATGGCATGATGACATGATGCAAAGCAAAATAATTAAAGCAAGCACAAAAGAAACACACGGGAAACCCGGAACATCTGGAATCTTCTGGAATCTTCTGGGACGTCGGTCTTCGGGCGTCACAATGGGCCGTAGGGGGAGGGGGACCACCCCATATATAGTGGGCTGGCGCACCCCCTTGGGCCTCCCGCCTGCGCCTAGGGTTGGGAACCCTAGGGGTGGGGGCGCGCCCTTGCCTTGGGGGGCAAGGCCCCCCCTCTGGCGGCCGCCCCCTAGGAGATCTCATCTCCTAGGGCCGGCGCCCCCTGGCCCCTTTATATAGTGGGGGGAGAGAGGGCAGCCGCACCCTTGCCCCTGGCGCCTCTCTCCCCCCGTTACACATCTCCCTCCTCCCGCAGGTCCTTCGCGAAGCCCTGCAGGTTTTCCGTTGCATCCACCACCACGCCGTCGTGCTGTTGGATCTCCATCAACCTCTCCTCCCCCCTTGCTGGATCAAGAAGGAGGAGACGTCGCTGCACCGTACGTGTGTTGAACGCGGAGGTGCCGTTCGTTCGGCACTGGGATCATCGGTGATAGGGATCACGACGAGTACGACTCCATCATCCACGTTCTCTTGAACGCTTCCGCTCATGATCTACAAAGGGTATGTAGATGCACTCCTTTATGCTCGTTGCTAGATGACTCCTTAGATTGATCTTGGTGAAGCGTAGGATTTTTTTTTGAATTCTGCTACGTTCCCCAATAGATAGTCTCATAAGTATTCGCTTTTCTATCAATTGCTCGACAGTAATTTGTTTACCCGCTGTAGAATACCGCTATCATGAGAGAAGCCACTAGAGAAACCTATGCCCCCTGGGTCTATTCTCAACATATCAATCTACAATCTACTTTACTTTTCCGCTTTTACTTTTTGTTCTTATATCCAAAAATACCAAAAATATCAAACTATCATCCCTATCAGATCTCACTTTAGTAAGTGACCATAAAGGGATTGACAACCCCTTATCGCGTTCGCTGCGAAGTTCTTATTTGTTTGTGCAGGTGCGAGGGACTCGCGCGTGGTCTCCTACTGGATTGATACATTGATTCTCAAAAACTGAGGGAAATACTTACGCTACTATGCTCCATCACCCTTTCCTCTTCGAGGGAATACAACGCAAGCTCGAGAAGTAGCACTCGTCGCTTAGGCCACCAGCGTTGGGCCAGCTCCCCTGCTCCGGCCCAAGCCTCACCCGGCCCGCTCCACTGCGCCCAGCGGGCCGCCTCCCCGACCGGCCCGTTTGGCCCTAAGTGAGCACCCCCTTCTTTCCTCCGCCCGTGCGTCGTATAGCTAATCTGCGCTCGTCTCTATTTTGACAAAGTCTGGAGGTAAATCATCATGTTGCATTGTTGTGTTGGACCTATCTCTGTGCGTGATTGTCCAAATTGTGTGTATGATATATAAAAATTCTCATCTGGTGATGCTCTACATGATGGTTGCATTTGCATACATGTTAGGGTGCATTATGCCATGTTTATCTCTGTTGCAAAAGTGCATGTTGCTATAAGCTGCTAAAAACTAACATAACTTGCTCATTTGTCATTTTCATATCGTTTTGTGTGATTTTTGTTTGAGCATCATGTCAACATGTTTTAGGAGCACAATCATGTCATCTTTGCAATTGTGTAATTAGTTTTTCAAGATATGCCTTGTGGTGAGTGGAACAAGTTTGCAAAGTGGCATACTCAATGTTTGCTGTTTTCTGAGACTTGTTGAAAATTGCAGTCTGAAACTGTTATATTGTGATGCCATGTTTGCTTGATGCTACAGTCATATCCATGCACCTTTGGAGATGTCCAGTGGGCATGTCTTGAAGCCCTTGCTATGCTCTATCCATTCATGCCCTTGTTTGAAATTATAGGTTGCTGTAGCTTGTCTCTTTCTTACTCTCAACTTGCTTGAAAATGTTTCGGTCAGCCTGTCAACATCATGTTCAATTTGGCAAAGCTCATTGTTATTAATCTATGCCTCCTATGCAGTTGTGCCAATGGAATTATTTAGAGTATGCCATGCCTACGACATGTCCATGACCTTTAAATGCTTATTAGAATTTCTATGCTTGTTGTTATGTGCCTCGAAAGTCAACATCATAATGTTGTTGTTTGCATTCCCAGATTTTCACTAAGTCTAAGAATCTGCTATATTATGTTTGCACCTTGTTTTGATTAATGCCATGAATCTGTTGCTCCCATGTATTTTCCAAGTTGTGTTATTTGAGCTCCATGTTATGGACTAGCATGCCATGCTTTTGCTTGCCATGATCTTGCAATGTAGCTTTATTATTTCTTGCCTCCAACATGTCAACATATTAACTCTTCTCATGTATATGCTCTGTTTTTCCACTAAGTCATAATCTGTGATATAAAGTTTGCTTGTTGCTTTGGTCATGTTGGATTACTCTTGATGCCTATGGACCTGATACTTGTTGATATTGGAAGCATGCTATCTGTACTTTGAGTTCATGCCATGTGTGTGTGTGCCTATCTTGTGCTTGTAGCATGTTGTTTTGTTGCTCGCAATATGCCTAGTTGCTGTTTTGGACAGCTTGTCCTTTGAACTTGTTGCTTGTGTATGTGTTGAACCGTTGCTCTGTTTTGAGCATGCTCTATATGAAACTTGTTTGGTTTTGAATCTAGATGCATCATGTCATGTTGCATCCATGTTTTGAGTATGTTTGTTTGATGTTTGAATGCATTTTGCATCAATGCCATGTTTAACTTGTTTTACTCATATCTTCTAGGCCGTAGCACCGAATTAAATGAACTTTATATGTAACTTGACTAGAATTTCGTGTAGATCATCGTGGTGCATCTTAACTTGCTGTTTAACAACACTAACATAAGGTTTGTTCAGATCTGGACCAATTTTGAAATTTGCATATGAGGACTTACCAGAATTGCTATATCTTCTTTCCGGCCTCATTTAAACTTGCCTTGTCGTGATGTTCTTGTATGCATCATTCCTTGCCATGTAAAGCATCATGTAGCATTGTCATGCATCATACTTGGTTGAGCATCTTGTCTTGTTTATGTGTTGTGCATTTATCATGTTGCTTGCTTCTTCTCGTTAGTTCCTGTTCTGTTGCGATCGTGAGGATTCGTTCGACTACGCTTGGTTTGTCTTTGTGGCTTCGTCTTCTTCCTCGACTCGGTATTCTTCCTAGAGGGATCTCAGGCAAGATAACCGTCACCTTGGATCTCATTACTATCATTGCTATGCTAGTTGTCTCGATGCTATCGCTATATGTCGCGCTACCCACCATTTGTTTGCCAAGCTCTCTTTGTAGCCATGAAACCTCTAACCTTTGACACCATCCCAGCAAACCGTTGTATGGCTATGTTACCGCCTGCTCAGCCCCTCTTATAGCGTTGTTAGTGTTGGGGAACGTAGTATTTAAAAAAAATCCTAGGATCACGCAAGATCTATCTAGGAGAAACATAACAACGAGCGGAGAGAGTGTGTCCTCGTACCCTCATAGACCGAAAGCGGAAGCGTTTAGTAACGCAGTTGATGTAGTCAAACGTCTTCGTGATCCAACCGATCAAGTACTAAATGCACGGCACCTCCACGATCTGCACACGTTCAGCTCAGTGACGTCCCTCGTACTCTTGATCTAGTTGAGGCCGAGGGAGAGTTTCGTCAGCACGACGGCGTGGTGACGGTGATGATGAAGTTACCGACGGAGGGCTTCGCATAAGCACTACGACAATATGACCGAGGTGTGTAACTGTGGAGGGCGGCACCGCACACGACTAAGAAATCAACTTGTGTGTCTTTTGGGTGCCCCCTACCACATATATAAAGGAGAGAGAGGGGAGGCCGGCCGGCCATGCTAGGCGCGCCGGGAGAAGGGGAATCCTACTAGGACTCCAAGTCCTAGTAGATTTCCACCTAAAGGAGAAGGGGGGGGGAGGGAGAGGGGGGCCGCGCCCCCAACCCCTTGTCCAATTTGGACTGGGCTTGGGAGGGGCGCGCGCCACCTCCTAGCGGTTGCCTCTCCTTCACACTAAGACCCATTAAGGCTCATTGACTCCCCGGACGAATTCCCATAACTCCCCGGTACTCCGAAAAATACCCGAATCACTCGGAACAATTCTGATGTCCGAATATAGCCTTCCAATATATCGATATTTACCTCTCGACCATTTCGAGACTCCTTGTCATGTCCGTGATCTCATCCGGGACTCCGAACATCATTTGGTCATCAAATCACATAAACTCATAATACAAATCATCATGGAACGTTAAGTGTGCGGACCCTATGGGTTCGAGAACTATGTAGACATGACCGAGACACATCTCCGGTCAATAACCAATAGCGGAACCTGGATGCTCATATTGGCTCCTACATATTCTACGAAGATCTTTATTGGTCAAACCGCATAACAACATACGTTGTTCCCTTTGTCATCGGTATGTTACTTGCCCGAGATTCGATCGTCGGTATCATCATACCTAGTTGAATCTCGTTACCGGCAAGTCTCTTTACTCGTTCCGTAATACATCATCTCATGACTAACTCATTAGTCATTTGCTTGCAAGGCTTATTATGATGTGTATTATCGAGAGGGCCCATAGATATCTGTCCGACACTCGGAGTGACAAATCATATTCTTGATTTATGCCAACACCACAAACACATTCGGAGACACCTATAGAGCATCTTTATAATCACCCAGTTACGTTGTGACGTTTGGTAGCACACAAGGTGTTCCTCCGGTATTTGGGAGTTACATAATCTCATAGTCAGAGGAACATGTATAAGTCATGAAGAAAGCAATAGCAATAAAACTAAATGATCATTGTGCTAAGCTAACGGATGGGTCTTGTCCATCACATCATTCTCTAATGATGTGATCCTGTTCATCAAATGACAACACATGTCTATGGTTAGGAAACATAACCATCTTTGATCAACGAGCTAGTCAAGTAGAGGCATACTCGGGCCACTTTGTTTTGTCTATGTATTCACACATGTACTAAGTTTCCGGTTAATAAAATTCTAATATGAATAATAAAAATTTATCATGATATAAAGAAATATAAATAACAACTTTATTATTCCCTCTAGTGCATATTTCCTTCAGTCTCCCACTTTCACTAGAGTCAATAATCTAGTTCACATCGCCATGTGATTTAATACCGATAGTTCACATCGTTATGTGAATAACACCCATAGTTCACATCGCCATGTGACCAACACTCAAAGGGTTTACTAGAGTCAATAATCTAGTTCACATCGCCATGTGATTAACACCCAAAGAGTACTAAGGTGTGATCATATTTTGCTTCGTGGGAGAAGTTTAGCCAGCGGGTCTGTTACATTCAGATTCGTATGTATTTCACAATTTTCTATGTCTACAATGCTCTGCATGGAGCTACTCTAGCTAATTGCTCCCACTTTCAATAAGCATCCAGATTGATACTTCGAGTCATCTGGATTAGTGTCAAAGCTTGCATCGGCGTAACTATTTACGACGAACTCTTTATCACCTCCATAATCGAGAAACATTTCCTTAGTCATCCAGTAACTAAGGATTATTTTGACCGATGTCCAGTGATCTACTCGTGGATCACTATTGTAGCTCCTTGCCAAACTCATAGCAAGGTACACAATAGGTTTGGTACACAGCATGTGAAAGACCGCGGATGTCGCCTAGAGGGGGGGTGAATTGGCGCTTTAAAATAATTACAGTTTAGGCTTGAACAAATGCGGAATAAACCTAGCGGTTAATTTGCCAAGCACAAAACCTACAACAACTAGGCTCACCTACGTGCACCAACAACTTATGCTAAGCAAGATAAACAACTAGGTGATAGCAAGATATATGACAAGAAACAATCTGGCTATCACAAAGTAAAGTGCATAAGTAAAGGGTTCGGGTAAGAGATAACCGAGGCACGCGGAGATGATGATGTATCCCGAAGTTCACACCCTTGTGGATGCTAATCTCCGTTTGGAGTGGTGTGGAGAAAAAATGCTCCCCAAGAAGCCACTAGGGCCACCGTAATCTCCTCACACCCTTGTACAATGCAAGATGCCGTGAATCCACTAAGGGACCCTTGAGGGCGGTCACCGAACCCATACAAATGGCAACCCTTGGGGGCGGTCACCGAACCCGTACACTTTGGCAACCCTTGAGGGCGGTCAGCAGAACCCGTCAAATTTCTTGGGGCGATCTCCACAACCTAATTGGAGACCCTGACGCTTGCCCGGAGCTTTACACAAAAATGATTGAGCTCCGAACACCACAAAGGTTGGGTCTATCTCCCCAATGACACCACAAAGCTTCACCACAATGGAATATGGCTCCGAGGTGACCACAACCGTCTAGGGCGCCCAAACACTCAAGAGGAACAAACTCAAGGGTACGAAGCACCCAAGAGTAATAATTGAAAGAACATGTGGTGCCCCCATGTTTGGTTTTGGTAATTGATGACAATCTCTATGGACTAATGGTTTTCTTGAGTTATATTTGAAGGGTTTGTCCATAGGCTTTTCTTGGAGTTCATTTGTTGGTTTCAAGGAGAGTTTGTGATGACCAAGGTGCTATTAAGGAATTATCCAAAGATTGGTCTTGTGAGTGTTGAGCTTATTGCAAGCATGTCTTGAAGAAGAAGAGTGTGTTATCATTCATGTTTACCTTCAAGACATCATCCAAATGAAGAGTTGGAAAGATTCAAGGTTGATCAAGACTAAGTGAAGGAGTGAATCAAGTTGATCAACACACAAAGCGTAGAAGATGTACCGAGAGGGATCAAGCAATCCTATGGTATGGTAAGCATTGTCAATCACGCTTTGTGTACTAACCCATGGTCTTCGTGAGAGTTCTTTGTAGGGTTAGGTTGCGGTGTGCAAGTTCAAGTGGAGCATCACGAAGAAATCAAGTGCTTGAAGCTTGCCGTTCATTGTCGTGACAATGGACTTGTGAAGATATGCCGAAGAGTGGCTCACCCATAGAGGAGTATGGGGGAGCAATCTACTAGTCTTCACCGAGACAACGCAATCAAGAAAGGTGGTCCAACTTGAGGAAGTCAAGATCGTCTACATCTAGCTCAAGTGGACTTTGTGCAAAGCAAAGGTTTCCCCTTGATAGGTTTTCTATTTTACCGGTCTCGTGGTGGTAGTTGGGAGACCGGGTTATAGGATCGTTTGCCGTACTATCAAGGGGGGCTATCAAGTTGGTAGCTTGATCGTATCGTTAGTAGAGAGCTCAAACCATTGCATCCTTGCATCATGTTTCTTGGTTCTTGTTTGGTTCTCTTTGTGAGTCTTAGAGCTTATGGTCATCTTGATGACAAGCTTGAGTTCATCGAAAATGGAGTTCACATGTGTCTTCTATGATGTTTTCGGTGTTGGGTGTTTTACCGGTCTTATCCGAGGAAGGGTTCTCACCATTTTCTTATGGGCCTTTTCTAATTTTCTTCTAATTAGTTTTTCTACCAATATTGTGTTAGCCCTTGTCACTAGCTTTCCAACAAATTTGGTTTCATCGAATTCGGAGTCCGTATGCAAAAGTTATTGTCGTTTTGGTGTACTGAAAAGGCTGCAGCGGTACTACCGCGGGTAGGAGCGGAAGTAATTTTTTACTACCGCTTTCGGGAGCGGTACTACCGCTTGGAGCAGTACTACCGCGGCTACTTCCGTGGCTACTTCCGCTCGGGACCAAAAACTCGTCACAAGTCCAGCGGTGGTAGGCACGGATGTATTTTTTTAGTACCGCTCGCAAGCAGTAGTACCGCTACCCTTAGCAGTACTACCGCTACCCCTAGCGGTAGTACCGTGAGGTCAAGCGGTACTACCGCTCCGACGGTTTTTCTGGCCTTTTTGCCTCCTCGCTGTTGTTTTTCTAAGGGGTACTAATGCCCTAGCGGTAGTACCGCTCTATGCGGGCTGTGAGCATAACGGTTGGATTTTCCCCCACCTATAAAAGGGGGTCTTCTTCCCCAATGAACCTTATCTTTTGAGCTCGTGTTCTTCCCCCATTGTTGACCTTCTTAGAGCTTGCTATCTCTCAATCCCTCCATGGATTCTTGCTAGTTTTTGGGGGAAAAGAGAGAGGAGATCTAGATCCACATTTCCACCAATCACTTTCTCCTCTAGGTGAGGGGAACCCCTTGGATGTTGATCTTGGAGTTCTTGGTGTTCTCCTTCTTGTTCTTCCTCTCATTTCCCTCCCTAGCATTAGTTGCTTTGGTGGGATTTGGGAGAGAAGGACTTGGGCACTCCGTGTGCCCTTGCCATTGCATTTGGTGCATCGGTTTGAGTTCTCCACGGTGATACGTGGAAGTGAAGTTGAGAAGCTTATTACTCTTGGGTGCTTGGTACCCTTGAGCTTGTTCCTCTTGGGTGCTTGGGCGCCCTAGACGGTTGTGGTCACCTCGGAGCCATATTCCATTGTGGTGAAGCTTCGTGGTGTCGTTGGGGAGATAGCCCCAACCTTGGTGTTCGGAGCTCAATCATTGTGGTGTAAAGCTCCGGGCAAGCGTCGTGGTCTCCAATTAGGTTGTGGAGATCGCCTCGAGCAATTTGACGGGTTCCGGTGACCGCCCCCAAGGGTTGCCAAAGTGTACGGGTTCGGTGACCGCCCCCAAGGGTTGCCATTTGTACGGGTTCGGTGACCGCCCTCAAGGGTCCCTTAGTGGAATCACGACATCTTGCATGTGCGAGGGCGTGAGGAGATTACGATGGCCCTAGTGGCTTCTTGGGGAGCATTGTGCCTCCACACCGCTCCAAACGGAGATTAGCATCCGCAAGGGTGTGAACTTCGGGATACATCGTCATCTCCGTGTTCCTCGGTTATCTCTTACCCGAGCCCTTTACTTATGCACTATACTTTGTGATAGCCATATTGTTTCTTGTCATATATCTTGCTATCTCCTAGTTGTTTATCTTGCTTAGCATAAGTTGTTGGTGCACATAGGTGAGCCTAGTTGTTGTAGGTTTTGTGCTTGACAAATTAACCGCTAGGTTTATTCCGCATTTGTTCAAGCCGAAACCGTAATTATTTTAAAGCGCCTATTCACACCCCCCCTCTAGGCGACATCCACGATCTTTCAATTGGTATCAGAGCCTCGTCTCTCTTTATAGGGCTTTACCGCCTAGAGAGTAAGGATGTCGACTAGGGGTTTAGGTTTCTCTGACACTCTTAGTTTCAATGGCACAAATTTTGATGTTTGGGTAATTCGCATGCTTAATCTCTTTAGGGTCATGGACCCAAATTTAGAGCGAATTGTAGATATGGGTTTTTCTCCTCCAAAGGATGCACAAAGATTATCTTTAGAGGATGAGAAAAACTCTTATCTCAATGCTCAAGCTTCTAATGTGCTTTTTGATGCTTTGAGCAATGTAGTTATATTTCAACTCATGTCGTTCCGGGATGCTCATGAGTTGTGGAAAAAGCTTCAAGATAAATATGGTGTGTCCAAGAACTGTAGGAATGATTGTTCTCCCTCCACCTCCGGCCGTGTTGTCTTCTCAACTTCTTCTACTTCACCTACATGTGGTTTGCCACAAGGTAATGATATGGTGAGTAGTGTTGGTCATTGCAATGATGATAGTATGCTTATTGTGGATGATCCTTCATCACTATCTTATTGCAATGCATCTTCTTTGGACTTTAACACTTCGAGCACCCTACATGTTTCACATGCTTGTGTTGATAGTCCTTGCATATCATGTAGAAATTGCTTGACTAAAACTCATAATGATATGCTTGTTATATCTTGTTGCCATGATAAAAATGCATCTATTTCCTCGAATTGTTGTGCTAACAATGTAGAGGAAACCCAAGACCCCATGGAACAAGATGTAGTCTTGAATGGTGCTTCAAGGGATCCTACATCATCATCTATTGCGTTTTGCCTTATGGCTAACGCTTCAAAGGTATCTCCCACTTTGAATCCCAATATATCTTGTGATGATAGTGATGATGACAATGATGATGATGTTGATAATGATGAAGATAATGATAATGTTGCCTCCTTAAAAATTAAGGGGGAAATGATTTTTAAAGCTCTTCATAAGAATAAAATTGCTCGTTCCAACTTCATGGAAATCATGTCTATTGCCATTGAGGGCAAGAAATATATTGATGACTTGGAATCTCATCTAGGGGAGCATGAGG
The DNA here is from genome assembly GCA_902687465.1 of Secale cereale. Taxonomy (NCBI): domain Eukaryota; kingdom Viridiplantae; phylum Streptophyta; class Magnoliopsida; order Poales; family Poaceae; genus Secale; species Secale cereale. The sequence goes on from LR738714.1 coordinate 128,307,208, forward strand.
TCACCATTGAGAAAATGGAAGGTCATGAGCGTGATTACGCTAATGAGATCGCCGACCTCTCTCAAGCTCTTGAACTTGAACAAACCACCAATGAATCTCTTGAGGAGACTTTTGCTCTAGAACTATCTAGAATAAAGGAATCCCGTGATAGAGCTCTCGAGGTGGCTAATGATTTTGAAACTAAAAATGAGAAGCTTGAAGGTGCACATGCTAAACTCCTTGAGGATTTTGAGCACCTCGAAAATGGCTCAAGGGTCATTAAAAGTGAGCTCATCAAACTCACCGAGTCTTATGCTCAACTTAAAGCTTCATATTTAAAGAGCTTGCCAAGTTTCCTTCTCCTCTTACTATTATTTATGATGCTTGTGCTACTAACTCTATTTCTAGTGAAGCATCCATTTTGAAGGAGAATGTTGAGCTAAGGGCTCAACTTGAGTTGCTATCTAGCAATTATGGGAGATTGGAAGAAAGTCATGTAAAGCTCACAAGCTCTCATGATGATCTTCTAGTATCCCATAATGTGCTAAAGATAGCTCATGAGGCTATGATCATTAAGGTAACATCTAGTGAGTCTCATGTGGTCGCTAGCACTACTTCTAGTCAAAATGCTATATTGCCATGTGCTAGTCCTCGTAATTCATCTATGCATAACATTGGTACATCTTGTGATGAATTGCTTTCCTTGCCTTGTTGCTCTAACAATGAAGCCTATACTTCCTCTAGTACTTGTGTTGATACTAACCATGTAGAGGAAATCAAAGAGCTCATGGCCCAAGTCTCTTCCTTGAAGAAAGACTTGGAAAAGTGTCATGAAGGGAAGTCCACACTCAACAATATCTTGAGTGTGCAAAAATCCCCCAATGACAAAGGTGGACTTGGATTCAACTCCAACAAGAAGAAGAAGTCCAAGAGCAACAAGAAGAAGGGCCAAGAACAACTCAAGAATTCGGCCAAGATTATTTGCTTCAAGTGCAAAATTGAAGGGCATCATGTTAGATCTTGCCCATTGAAGAAGAAGATCATTAGTGACAAGCAACAAGGGAAGAGGCCACAAGTTCAATCTCGTGCTCAACCGCAAGTTGGAGAAAGGCCGCTTCCCAAGAAGACTCATGGTAATGCTTCTCATTTTGAGAAATCAAATGAGAAGAAAGTGAAGAGTAGATGTTGCTACCTATGCCGTGAGAAGGGTCACCTTGCTTCTTCATGCACTAGTGGTAACTTATCCAACCCAATTATTATTGATGATGTCTATTTTCTTGGGAAGGATAATGTTGGCAATGTGTTTGCCAAGTTTTTTGGTACTCAAAGTGGTGTCAAGAAAAGAACCATTTGGGTGGCCAAGCCTATTGTGACTAACCTCTTAGGACCCAACTTGGTTGGGGACCAAGAAGCTAAAACTTGATCAATAGGCGTTGTTGGAGGGCATTGGAGACTTGGTACACTATGAAGAATTAAGGGGTCTTCATCATTCATATTGTCTCAAGCCAAGTCATTCGGATGATCAAGTTTCTATCTTATATACAATTTTCCTCCTTGCGGTAACTCGTGCTTAAATTGTTTACATTGAAAGTTACTTGCCCCTTTGCATGTTTTGGTTTTGTACCTTGCATGTGTTTGTATATGATGTGCGTCCAATTTGTATATCTTGGGAAATCAAGTATGTGTATATTGGTTTGCACATCATGTATGTGTGTGTCGTGCATTGAGCATTTGTGCTTCTTGCTTTTATCTTAGTTGGCTCTTGTGAGAGATTAATGGAACATCCCATTTTGGGGGAGTGATGTGCTTTGTGCACCTCACAATCCTATAAATGTGTGTGCATGAGGAATACCATCTATTATTGATATTACAAGATTATCTAGTCTCTATGTGGTATGTCTTCTCATGAGAAAGTCAAATTCTAAATGTTCCATTACTTATCTCTTGTTGGTTCTCTTTTGCATCTTGGTAAGTTTTTCATTGGTATCACGTTATGGGGGAGTAATATTCTATGTGCATATTACAAGCCTAGAAAATGTGTAAATTTGAGATATTGTCACCTAGAGTTGATAGTATAAATTATGTTGTTCCTAGGTGGCATGTTAGCTCTACAAGTTGCATTTTGCTTGTGTTTGGTGTGAAGATGATGTTGGATATCATTGCTATCTATCACCGGGAATTATTTCCAAATACCTCTTGTCTTTGACAATTGGTAATCATTTATGTTGTGGAAATTATTGATCATCTTTACATTGTCTTTTGGTCTTATTTGTCTTATCTCTTGCCAAGTTTGTGTCAACTCCCATTTCCTTCCATGCCACTTCTGGATCTCGTGTTTTATTGTTTTTGTCGAGTGTTTTCTAGATATAGTGAAAGTGGTGATCCCACCCTGTGCATTTTGTGTTCGAATGCAAAATCTCTCTAAATGCACAATTCGTGGGGGAGCTATCCTATTTTTGATAGAACACTCATCTTGTGATCCATATCAAGTGTGTGTTGATGGAAGGCAAGCCGTTTCTTTTTGGTACTTGTGCCATCATGAAACTTTGTAGATGGGTTGGTTTGTTTGGAACCATCCTCTCTTTTGGGAGTCTGATATCTTTCCTTTTGCGTGTATCAATGGATATCTCATTCCTTGATGTATCTTCTAATAGATATCTTCCAAGTGATGATTTCTCCATTTGGTATCCTATTTTCACTTGGTATTTCTTTTTATTTTGTTTCGTTTCTTGAAAGTCTTGAGCATGCATATTTACTTCATGTATTTTCTTTGGCATGCTTTCTTTCTTTAACCCAATATATAAGGGAAACTCCACCTAGTCTCAATTTGGATGAGATGTGCATGAAATTCATTTTCATATATAAATGCACATATGTTTGTGGAGTTTTTCCTATGTATTGGTGTTTCTAACTCTTTGGTCCCAATGAGTTTGGGTACCATTTTGTTTGTGTTGGTGTTCTAGGAACAATTGGAGATGCATTGGATGCTCGGCTCATTCAAAAGGAAGGTGGTGTCACCATGTGCTTATTGGAGTCAAATTATGATGATCAATGAACTACTATCTACCTTCATTTGGTATCTACTACATCCTTCCAATGGTATCTCGGTAACAAGTATCATCATCTACTTCATGCACACATTTCTTGCACCAACCTTGTGTAGGTTGCATCATGGCATGTTAGTCATTCCTTCTTGTGATATTTGTTTCCTTTCTCAAAGCATCCCAACAATGATGCCTTGTTGCTAGTTGTGATGTCTTTGGTATTTGCTTGGTTGGAATTCATGTATATACAATAAGACCTTATCTAGCCATGTGCTTGCGTTTAAGCAAAATATCTTATTGGTATAATTATGAGTTCCTTGTGGATACCTTTTTACATCCTTTTTGTAACTATTTCGAGTGTACATTATTCTTTGTGGATTGATATCATCATGATTTTCATCTACCTAGAATCTTATACACTTGAGAGAAATTACATATCTAGAAGATATCCTTTCTTTCACGACCACCTTGTCTTTCTTGTATCATTTCTTTGGTGGCTCCGTGAAAGCCTTTGCCTTGAGTGCGGATCTTATCTTGTTGCATCTAGATGCACTCTTGTGTGGTGAGGATATTTTTGTCTCTTGCTTGTCTTGACAAGGCTTTTGCCAATTAATTGGTATCCCTCGTCTTTATAACGCTCTCTATTTATATCTTCACCACGGGTTGTCACAAGCATAGGTTCTTTATATGCTTATTAGTGAGCTTGTGAACCCATTTGCTTGTTGTGTGTGGGAATGATAGGCCTTGCACCGAGTATCTCTTTCATTCAAGACTATATTGATGCTTAATGTTCATCCATACATTAGTCTTCTCAAGTGTTTTGCCATGACACACACACATCATTTTGGTTGAGCATACTCTTAAGTTGTCTCTTTTATATGTTGCTCAACCATTTGTTTGTTGCAAGTGCTAGGCTTTGTTACCTTCATGCTCACTTGCACTTGGTGTGAGTTTATATTGATTTTGGGGGAGTGATGATCCTACTTTGTGCACTTGGTATCCTAATGAAACTTTTCTAAGGAGTGCACAAATTATGGGGAGCTTCACCAATGTCTTTAGAAAAATCGGTTGCTATGTCATGAGTTCTATTGATCTTGGGGGAGCGATGATCCTATGGTGTGCTCGTTGTATGCAAATACAAAATTAAATTGTGCACAAATCATGGGGAGCTTCTCTTGTTTCTCTAGAACACTCCTTAATCATATCTTAATATCTTTTATTCACGTGGCATGTAGGATCATTGGTCTAGTTGGTTCAATTGGTATCTTTTGATAGCTTGCTTCAATTGGTATCCTTTGATTGCTTGATTGCGTGTCTCTCCTTTTGTTATGCCTTTGTGGCATATCTTTCTTTTGCAATCTTTGAGCCTCAATATAATTTGTGTTCCTCCAAGTATTTACCGTTGGATATGTGTATTGCATTCCACTAGCTAGTTGAGAAATACACAATTTATGGAGGAGCATAATTTATACTGGCCTTCTAAGCTTTTCACCCATTTTGGCAATCAATACCAATGGGGGAGAAGTTTCAGAGAGTTTGGTGGAAAAGTTTAGAGAGTCATCTAGTCATCTCCTCTTGCTTTGGTTTTGTTCCTAAGCTTTTGCATCTCATGCGCATACATTATTGTTGCATGGTATGGTGATGCATAATTCCTTCCTTATATAAACTCTCTTGAAAGTGATTGTCATCAATTACCAAAATGGGGGAGATTGAAAGAACATGCGGTGCCCCCATGTTTGGTTTTGGTAATTGATGACAATCTCTATGGACTAATGGTTTCCTTGAGTTATATTTGAAGGGTTTGTCCATAGGATTTTCTTGGAGTTCATTTGTTGGTTTCAAGGAGAGTTTGTGATGACCAAGGTTCTATTAAGGAATTATCCAAAGATTGGTCTTGTGAGTGTTGAGCTTATTGCAAGCATGTCTTGAAGAAGAAGAGTGTGTTATCATTCATGTTTACCTTCAAGACATCATCCAAATGAAGAGTTGGAAAGATTCAAGGTTGATCAAGACTAAGTGAAGGAGTGAATCAAGTTGATCAACACACAAAGCGTAGAAGATGTACCGAGAGGGATCAAGCAATCCTATGGTATGGTAAGCATTGTCAATCACGCTTTGTGTACTAACCCATGGTCTTCGTGAGAGTTCTTTGTAGGGTTAGGTTGCGGTGTGCAAGTTCAAGTGGAGCATCACGAAGAAATCAAGTGCTTGAAGCTTGCCGTCCATTTTCGTGACAATGGACTTGTGAAGATATGCCGAAGAGTGGCTCACCCATAGAGGAGTATGGGGGAGCAATCTACTAGTCTTCACCGAGACAACGCAATCAAGAAAGGTGGTCCAACTTGAGGAAGTCAAGATCGTCTACATCTAGCTCAAGTGGACTTTGTGCAAAGCAAAGGTTTGCCCTTGATAGGTTTTCTATTTTACCGGTCTCGTGGTGGTAGTTGGGAGACCGGGTTATAGGATAGTTTGCCGTACTATTAAGGGGGGCTCTCAAGTTGGTAGCTTGATCGTATCGTTAGTAGAGAGCTCAAACCATTGCATCCTTGCATCATGTTTCTTGGTTCTTGTTTGGTTCTCTTTGTGAGTCTTAGAGCTTATGGTCATCTTGATGACAAGCTTGAGTTCATCGAAAACGGAGTTCACATGTGTCTTCTATGATGTTTTCGGTGTTGGGTGTTTTACCGGTCTTATCCGAGGAAGGGTTCTCACCATTTTCTTATGGGCCTTTTCTAATTTACTTCTTATTGGTTTTTCTATCAAGATTGTGTTAGCCCTTATCTCTAGTTTTCCAACAAACTTGGTTTCATCGAATTCGGAGTCCGTATGCAAAAGTTATTGTCATTTTGGTGTACTGAAAAGGGTACAGCGGTACTACCGCGGGTAGGAGCGGAAGTAATTTTTTACTACCGCTTTCGGGAGCGGTACTACCGCTTGGAGCAGTACTACCGCGGCTACTTCCGTGGCTACTTCCGTGGCTACTTCCGCTCGGGACCAAAAACTCGTCACAAGTCCAGCGGTGGTAGGCACGGATGTAATTTTTAGTACCGCTCGCAAGCAGTAGTACCGCTACCCTTAGAAGTACTACCGCTACCCCTAGCGGTAGTACCGTGAGGTCAAGCGGTACTACCGCTCCGACGGTTTTTCTGACCTTTTTGCCTCCTCGCTGTTGTTTTTCTAAGGGATACTAATGCCCTAGCGGTAGTACCGCTCCTGGAGCGGTAGTACCGCTCTGTGCGGGCTGTGAGCATAACGGTTGGATTTTCCCCCACCTATAAAAGGGGGTCTTCTTCCCCAATGAACCTTATCTTTTGAGCTTGTGTTCTTCCCCCTTTGTTAACCTTCTTAGAGCTTGCTATCTCTCAATCCCTCCATGGATTCTTGCTAGTTTCTGGGGGAAAAGAGAGAGGAGATCTAGATCCACATTTCCACCAATCACTTTCTCCTCTAGGTGAGGGGAACCCCTTGGATCTTGATCTTGGAGTTCTTGGTGTTCTCCTTCTTGTTCTTCCTCTCATTTCCCTCCCTAGCATTAGTTGCTTTGGTGGGATTTGGGAGAGAAGGACTTGGGCACTCCGTGTGCCCTTGCCCTTGCATTTGGTGCATCGGTTTGAGTTCTCCACGGTGATACGTGGAAGTGAAGTTGAGAAGCTTATTACTCTTGGGTGCTTGGTACCCCTGAGCTTGTTCCTCTTGGGTGCTTGGGCTTCCTAGACGGTTGTGGTCACCTCGGAGCCATATTCCATTGTGTTGAAGCTTCGTGGTGTCGTTGGGGAGATAGCCCCAATCTTGGTGTTCGGAGCTCAATCATTGTGGTGTAAAGCTCCGGGCAAGCGTCGGGGTCTCCAATTAGGTTGTGGAGATCGCCTCGAGCAATTTGACGGGTTCCGGTGACCGCCCCCAAGGGTTGCCAAAGTGTACGGGTTCGGTGACCGCCCCCAAGGGTTGCCATTTGTACGGGTTCGGTGACCGCCCTCAAGGGTCCCTTAGTGGAATCACGGCATCTTGCATTGTGCGAGGGCGTGAGGAGATTACGGTGGCCCTAGTGGCTTCTTGGGGAGCATTGTGCCTCCACACCGCTCCAAATGGAGATTAGCATCCGCAAGGGTGTGAACTTCGGGATACATCGTCGTCTCCGTGTTCCTCGGTTATCTCTTACCCGATCCCTTTACTTATGCACTATACTTTGTGATAGCCATATTGTTTCTTGTCATATATCTTGCTATCTCCTAGTTGTTTATCTTGCTTAGCATAAGTTGTTGGTGCACATAGGTGAGCCTAGTTGTTGTAGGTTTTGTGCTTGACAAATTAACCGCTAGGTTTATTCCGCATTTTTTCAAGCCGAAACCGTAATTATTTTAAAGCGCCTATTCACCCCCCTAGGCGACATCCACGATCTTTCAATAATCTTCTCAACTTGTAACTTCCACGTATCACCGTGGAGAACTCAAACCAATGCACCAAATGCAATGGCAAGGGCACACAGAGTGCCCAAGTCCTTCTCTCCCAAATCCCACCAAAGCAACAAATTCTAGGGAGGAAAATGAGAGGAAGAACGAAGAAGAGAACACGAAGAACTCCAAGATCGAGATCCAAGGGTTCCCCTCACCAAGAGGAGCAAGTGATTGGTCGAAATGTGGAAGTAGATCTCCTCTCTCTTTTCCCTCAAGAACTAGCAAGAATGGTTGGAGGGATTGAGAGATAGGCAAGCTTTAGAGAGTCAACAATGGAGGAGAGAGAGCTTGCTCACGGATAAGAAGCAATGGGGGAAGAAGAGCCACTTTTATAGGCCCCCACGAATCTGCCCATTACAGCCGATTTTACACTGCAGAGGTACAACCGCTTGAACCACATGTACCACTGGAATTCGTGGGTTCCCCTTGCAGAAGTGCACCAGCTGTACAACCGGTGAAGCTGCCGGTAGTACCGGTCGGCCAAAGCCAACCGAAACTATCGCTCCACTACCGCCCAACAACCGCCTCTGATACAGAAGGGTTTCACCCCATAGCAGTGGTTGGGGCTGTGGTTGTGCCGGTACAACCACTAGACCAGAGTCGCGGGGAGGTGGAGATCTGGGCAGTACAACCGCCGCAGACACCGGTAGTACTGGTTGGCAGGAGCAAACCAGAACTATCGCTCCACCACCACTCTACCACCATATCAATAACAGAAGGGTAACACCCCTAGGCGGTAGTACGAGCGGTGGTCTAACCGGAACAACCGGCCGAGCGGTACAACTGCTTTTCAAGCGGTACAACCGCTCTGCACTAAAACCACTGCCACAGAGAGGCTATGAGGAAACACTAAAACCAGAATTGCCATAACTTCTGCAAATGAATTCCGAATTGAGCAAACTCAAGCTTGTTGGATAGAGGAAGACGAGTAGCATCAAAACATCGAAGAAGAGGCAGGGGAGGTGTGAGGGATATTACTACCAGGTATAAACCGGCCAGGAGGGTACGGTTTAAGTTATCAAGATTGTATTACCAGAAGCCCAGCTTAGTATGGAGTACGAGGTTATAGCCCAGAAGGCTTAGAGCCCATACGATAGGGCCCATAACTTGTAAACCGTCATATTATGTAAACTTGGGATCTAAGGTAGAAAGAGCAGAGACCGAGGCGGACACGTTTATGAGCCGGCCTCGGGACTCTGTAAATCAGACCGGGCATCACCTCTTATATAAAGGGACGACACGGCGACGGTTCTGGACAAGAAACAACAGCTTGAGACACAGGCAAAGCGGATTCGCTCCCTGGTCATTGAAGCCCAAGGAATACCACACCAAACTAGACGTAGGATTTTACCTTCATCGAAGGGGCCGAACTAGAGTAAAACCCCTGTGTCCTTCGTCCGCTTTAACCCCTTTAAGCTAACCCGAGCGATGGCCTCACGACTAAGTCCTTTTGCTAGGACATCTGCCGTGATAAATCCACGACAGTCTGGCGCCCACCGTGGGGCCTGCGCATGGTGTTCTTGAGGTCTTAGAGGGATCTTTCATATGGATCGAGAGAGGTCATAGTTTCTGGACGAATAAGAGCCGGTTTGGAAGAATCTACATCAGCCTTGATTTCATCGGTTCGGGTTCATAATCTATGAGATTCAAGGTTCGTGAAAATTGAGATTGTGAACTGTTTGCTGCTGCAAGTCGCCAAGTCAACAGGGATAGTCAATATTGAAATCAATCAAAGCTACTGTTGCTGTTTACTTTACACGAGTCGCCACGCTCGGTTTGGGAATTTTATAATCATCATGATCCGGAGAAAAGGGCACGGACTCGCCGATCACCCTCGATCCAAGTTGTCGCCTATGATTGTGCTAAACCGCCCGGCGCAAGCGGTTTGACCCGGTCCGGTTTAACCCGCCTATCGATATCAGTTGCGAGCTTGACCGACCTGGCCATTCCTCCATCTGTTGATCCACTGCTCCGCTTCTGACCGCTGTCATCTACCGACCGACCATTATTCCAGCAGCATGATATCATTCGTATTGTCAAATTTAAAATGGCGTCCGCGTATTACTATGTGATTGGGGAGCGGTCAGACCACGAACCGCCGAGAACGTCGTCTTCTTCTACTGCCTGTTTCCTAGGTACGTCAGCCCGCCCATGGCTATCTCCACCGATCTAGCGGACGGCTCAAGGCTCGCGCATCAACCACCCCGAGCAAAACAGAAAATCAATCCAGACGGAGGTTACATTCCATGTGTGTTTCGGAGATTTAAATCGACTGAAGCCCAGAGAGGATATGCGGTGGGCATGAATCGGACTCCACCGTGGTGTGCCTCCGCTGTGCCGGCTGCTACTGCCCGGTTCCAGGCCATCCTCGCCCGATCCGAATCGCCTCCGGTTCTGCCGCGGTCGCCTTTGAACCGCCAGCATCTACTCAGCCACCTCAAGAGCCGCCTCCTGCCAGATCACCTCCGCCCAAGACTGACGCCAGTCCTGCCCCGATCGTGCCTCTCCAATCCGTCGTTGTGGCGGACGCACTTTGTCGGGGGTCTTGTCACCCGCGGCCGCACTGAGCCGGCCTGGTTGAATGACTTACCTCCGTCTTCACTTCTGCATCAAATCTCCGCCTTTGCCAAGTCGCCAGCACCCCGCTCGCAAGCCGGCAGGGAAGCATATGGGGGGCAGCGGCTCCGAGCTGTCGGGTTGTATATCAGGGCCACGCTGAGCTTCCCGTTGCCGCACACCTTTGCCGCGACAACATTGTGCGCCACCCGTCGCCGAGGAGTCTCGAATTTTTTTCTTCCACGAGCAAATCGCCGTTGCCGGTTCACCTCTGCTCGAGCCTCACACCTCCATGAATTGTCGTCGCCGGTTCACCCCTAGCTGAGAACTTCCTGCACCGTGCTTCTCCAGCCCGCCGCCGTCGCGGAGCGCCCTTATTCCGCTCCTACAGTTATATCGGTGTTCAGACCTTCATGTTAAATCGCCATCTCCGCGTTGCAGAGTCACCAGCGATACATTGGTTTATTTTGACTCCAACCCGTCGCCTCACAGCCGCTTCGTTTCCTCCGTCTCGGCCTCAAGTCGCCGAGTTGCCACTTCTCCGGTTCTCCGACCTCGCCTGAAAGACGCCGCCGACTGGAGTTGCCCCTGTCACCATGAATCGCCACCGCCAGGTTAGTCTCCTACCTTGGAGTCTCTCCGTCTAAGTCACTGAGCGGCCGACGATGAGCTGCATCACTTTCTTCTGCTACTGTGGCCGCGGCACCGCGGCAAGCCGCCGTTGCCTGAATAGCCGGTCTTGAGCCACCCCCTCCACCACATGTCTGCAGCGTTGTTTCCTGATGCGAACAGCCCCGACCGAACGGCCCTACTTTTGCTGTTATGGCTGAAACCGCACCCTCTGCTGGCTGTTTCTAACTCGCCTCTGCTGAGGCCTCACTTCAAATCAACGTTACCTCCGCAATGAGCTGCCTTGTCGACAGCAAGCCGCTGCTGCTGCCTCGCTAAGCTGCTCCGTATCCAAGTTAATATGGTTATCTCCGCATCTGGATAATGGTTCGGAGTAAATTAAACCGCCCATCTCCACTGAGTCATCGTCGTACTACTGATATTAGTACATGGAAGGAGAGTCGCTGTTTCCTGTACTTTTTTCTCTGGCTTTCATTGTGGCTGCTGTTGTTTCCACACTGATCAAAACAAGTCACATCAACCACTGATGTTATTTACGCCACGTGAGATCAATGGTACTGTACCCCTTGGTTGCTAGTACTACTACTATTGCTAAAGAAGCACTAGTACTAGTTGGCTGATCTGGGACTAGTTGCTGTGGACTGCTACGTCCACTTCATGTTACTACCAGGTGCTATCTTTTCTATCTATTTTTAATAAATATTAATTTACCTTGAGAACAATTAGTCATTTCTTGTGATATTTTTACACAGGAGAATTATTCATGATAAAGGGGTTGTTATACCGTGGATATGGAGCGCGCACCAACATCATCTTGCACTAATGTTTGTCCGTGCCATGCTGCTCCGTGGACGCGCGCCTCCGCCTTGGTGGCCCTTGCAGCCCGGTCTATATCAGCTTGCCGGGATCGCGCTTGATTATTGTTCAATGGATGTGCGCAAGACGCCACCCATGCGGCTCGGGCTATTTCGACTCACCGGGATCGTGCCTGCAATTGTCTCGCCCATCCACATTGGTTTACAACACCATGGCCAGTTCACTTATCTGCTCCCGCGGCCGACTCGCCCGTGATTTTCGGCCCAATATATCAGGTGAAATCCATCCAGTATATTTTTTATATTATATATTGCTTTATTTAAAAGAGCAATTACTCCGGCTGGCTAGGTTATTTAATGCAGGACCCTAACCGCCATATCGGTGCAAATTTAAAGGCCGTCAGAAAAATTCCGGCTGAAAATGAAGATTTCGGTTTAAAATCCGATTCAAGGGAAAGATGTCTCCCACAAAGCTTTGAAGCTCTCAATATCCAGTTTAAGAATTTCCGATTCAAGAAGAATAAATCTCTCGCAAGTTTGAGTTCTCTGGAAAAATTAAAGGGACCAAAGAGAGTCTGTTGCAAGAGCACAACTCAAACATAGGTACCCGGCGAGCACAACTCAGAAATATGTCACATGGGGGCTTCTACTTATAAAGTGCAGTTCTAACTACCCTCCTGATCCGGCGACCAAACCAAGACCATCATAAGAGTATCACATGGGGGCTTCTGCATGCCAAGGAGTTCCTATGGCCTCTTAAACCGGCGCCCTTGATAAATCAAGGAATCAGCCGTCCTTTCTGTACAAAAAAGAATCACATGGGGGCTTCCGCGGGCAAGGAAGTTTCCCATGGCCTCTTAAACCGGCGGCCATATGAAGACCATCATAAGAGCACAGCTCTGGCTGCTTCGGCAAATTTCACATGATGATGAGGTGCAAAAGAGAGTTTGATGCCTAGCACAACTCAAACATATGCCCTGACGAGCACTGCTCACACGCTACCTGGGTGCTCCTGACGCAAGTTCATCAGTGAGTTGAAAACTCTTGTAGTGAACACGGCTTGGAAGCCCGGTGTATACACCTAAAACCACGGATTAACCTGCCTGCATCAAGTAAATCACGCCGTCCAGGTAAACCTGGTATGACCCGTCGAACATATCATAAGTCGATCCTTCGGGACCCTGAAGTTGGTCACGTTAAATTGACGATCATCAAGTGATTACACAAGCCAAAATCTTTATGAGATTTTGAACATTGGTAGCATTTGGCATTGATGATTTGGTTAAACATTGCGGATCATCTTAACAGGCTTTGCTAAAATGTTTAATGATCGTAGCCTGGCAGCTCATAAAAAGCCTCAAATTTGGAGCCTGGCAGCTCGTAAAAAGCCTCGACTACATGGTCTTATTTGCCCAAAAACTTAATTTTTCATTTTTTATGTTTTCTCAAATCTTTATCTTCAAGGTCATTGGTTTTTCAACCAAGTCCATTGATTCATGACTGCATAACTACAAAGTTGTCACTACATCTGTATCTACAGAGCTATAGTCTCGGTCATGAACACCAGTACTAGTTACAGTTAAACCGGCGTTCATCATAACCCGGTTCGGTTTCATAATGAACCGGCAAATAATCAAGGGAGTCATCAACACTTGTGCCTTGGATCATTATCTTTGACTACTGGATTAAGGTTTATTGTGATACACTTAATCACATGTATGATACATACTTTATATTTTGTACACAGTTCAAGTTATAAAATTAGTGTCGGAGATATTGACCATGGGTACCCCCAGCGCCTACCCTTGGTATTTTAAGACAAATAACAGCCGCTTGGTCCACCACAGCCGCCTGCTCCTCGAGCCGCGTCCTAGGGTAGCCTGCCCTAGCAGCCGGCTGCCAGCAGGCGGCAGGGACTCAACAGGCGGCACCACCAAGCACCACCAGCCAGCAGACGACCCCGCACTCCACCCTCAAGGAACACACTAAGGTGAGTACTGGCGTGGCGGGTGCGTGGCTACAGGAGAGCATGTCCTTAGAAGATCTATAAGGACGTGGCTACAGTGACCATGTACCTTATGAATATCCACTAAGCGGCGGGTCACTGTAGCCACGAGGCTTGTGACCAAGCAGCGGTCAAAGGAGGCCATGATCCCACTACCCATAAACGGCGGGGCCAGCAGGCGGCTGGCCCCATCGGTCAGCGAGCAAGCTCAAGAACAAACCGCCTCTGGCAGGCGGTCGGGGAAGACGGCCATCTGGTAGCAGACTGCTCACCTCGCCCTAGAAGTCCGAGCCTCATCAAGATGACGGGACGGGACGAGGCGGCAGCGTACGGCGAGGGACGGCGGCACTGTAGCCATCTCCTCCCCGACGAGGCTGTCGTCAGCAAAAGCAACCCCTGAGTGAAAGGCAGTAATGGGGGGCCCGCAGGCGGCGGAACCCAGCAGACAGGCGGCGAGGCCGGCACCAGAAGACACTGACGGCTGGGGGCCACGACGTCGAAGTTACCATTGTACCCCTGGGGGGTAGGCCTATATAAACCCCCCAGGGTCCTCCATGTTGAGGGCTAGATAGTTGGCTATTAGAAGTTCACAAGACAAGAACCCTAGAGAGGAGGTGAGCTAGCCTTGTTCATCTTCTTCCTTTAGACATCACCACTCAAGGAGCAATCATGTAGCTACTCTAGTGCTATCAGTGATGACGCGGAGTCCCCGCAGAGCAGGACTAGGGGTGTTATCTCCTCGGAGAGCCCCGAATCTGGGTAAGATTCGAAGGCGTCCTAAGTATCGCCTTATCCCACTTCCCGAGCCCGGCGACGTTCTTTTGACCCCATGCATGATAAGCCATCCTTTGGCATATGTCGTCCCAAAACCCCGACAATTAGATCATGTGTTTGGGCACTATGACCCATCCGGCGATAAACCGCCAGGACACTTTAAACATTGATTTATGTAGAGGCATGTAAGATAATGACCAGTGTTTATTAAACCGACCTGGCTTTTGACTGTAAGTCACCAGTATAAGATAAGATAATGGCCGGTGTTTATTAAACCGGCATGGCTTTTGACTATAAGTCGCTAGTATGAGATAAGATAAATGACCGGTGTTTATTAAACCGGCCTGGCTTTTGACTATAAGTCGTTAGTATGAGATAAAATAATGACCGATGTTTATTAACCCGGCCTGGTTGTGATCAAACATTACTGGAACCGGTCTTCAAACCGGATTATATTCTTCAAATATTTAAATAGCCAACATGGCTGGATGTTTATTATGGTTATCAATAACCAATATTATGATTGAGGTTTTCAAAGTCGCTTCAGCGCAATGGTTATCATATTGTCAATGGTATGATTTATTTTACAAAGGAATAGTCCCGAGTCGCTGCAGGCTTACAACCCGGCACTTGGGGGCTCCATTATTCAAGTTGAGATTACATCAAATATGCAAGTCCCATGTCACTGCCAGCATGCACCATGGCACTTGGGGGCTAATGCAAAGTCATTTTTGCTCACCTTTATTGAAGACCCGACTCATCACATTGTAATGAGCCGGCCCTTGGGGGCTACCAATTGCTCCTGTCAATAATTCAAGGTACACAATTATTAGTCCATTATATTGAAGGGTCCTCTGCTTAGTTGGTAAAGTACAAAGCTCTTAACCTTGTGGCCGTGGTTTCAAGCCCCATGATGGGAGTTACATTACATAATGTTATTTTCAATGAAATATCCACAAAGTCCCTGCTTATTATTACATAATGACCTAGCCCTTGGGGGCTACACATTGCTGTTCAAGTCTACATGATCATATCTACAGTCCATGCTCATTATTGCATAATGACCCGGCCCTTGGGGGCTACACTGGTTGAAGTTTTTGAGTATCAGGCAATTACAAGTCCCAGGTTGCTGCAAGCATGACAACCCGGCACTTGGGGGATACATAATATGGAGTATTCAGTTTTTACTAGTGATTGGGATGAACAATCTGGATTTCTTGAAGGTTGCAACATTTATATTCAAATAAGTCTTAAGCTATCACTATGTTCTCCTCTTAAGACTTGGGGGCTACGGGTAATATGCATATAAAGGAGGAACATCTTCAAATTCTCAGTTTCAGGCAAATCAGGAAGATTAATTGTGTGACCCGGCGTGGGCAACAATCATAACCCGGCGTCTATAAACAATTATGACTCGGGGCCATCAATATTTGTAAACCGGCAATTTTTGCAATGATAAACCGGCAAGCTCTACATTCTTAAACCGGCTGAAGAACAGGTGAGTATTTCAAAGACCAATATTTTTGACTAAACATTGGGAGCTGAGTCAAAGGAGTTATTCTTCACAATATTTCTCTGTGACAAGCCAATGTCAACAAATTGATTATGAAGCTGGCCTATTTACCCGGATTTTCTAGAAGGAGATGACAAGGATTTAAGGATGCTCAGGATCAGTTTAACATGGATACATCCAAATTAAATTGGGGGCTAATGTCGGGGATATACCCCGCGGTATGACCCGACTGGAGTTATAACCCGGCTAACAGCTAAGACAGATGTTAAACCAGATGATAAACCGGCTGACAGTTAAGACATATGTTAAACCAGATGATAAACCGGCTGACAGTTAAGATAGATGTTAAACCAGATGATAAACCGGCTGACTGTTAAGACAGATGTTAAACCACATGATAAACCGGCTGACAGTTAAGACATATGTTAAACCAGATGATAAACCGGCTGACAGTTAAGACAGATGTTAAACCAGATGGTAAACCGGCTTACAGATAAGTCAGATGATAAACCAGATCATAAACCGATAGACAATCATAATCCAGCAGACCGTGATAACTCGGTGGCCAGGGTTTATGAAGCCCAAGACATTATGAAGCCCAAGACGTTGAAAGCCCGTGAAGAGAAGTCAGAATAGTTAAGTCTTAAGTCCGAGTTGGACTCTACATGTTACCCGCCCCTTCAACATATATAAGGAGGGGCAGGGCTCCCCAAAGAGGGACAAGTTCGGACAACTTAGAGGGGACGTATTCTTTAGGGCTAGACACAACTAAAGGAGAGCCGGTTTACCAGCGACTCCATGAGGGTCAAAATGAGATCTAGCCTCAAATAGCATGTAGGGCTATTACCGGATGATGTTTCCCGGGGCCCGAAGCTATCCAAATCCTTGTCTTGCGTTGCGTCTCTCGATTCTGCTCAATCCCTCCAAGCTACTACATAGATGCGCGGCCTCACGACTAAGTCCTTACCCTAGGACATCTGCTGTGACAATTCCACGACAGGAGGTATGCCTAGGATATAGAGGAGTGAACCCTACACCAGAGAAGAACCAACATAACCTCCAACATCGAAAACATCATAAAAGAGGCATGTGAACTCCGTTTTCGATGAACTCGAGCTCGTCATCAAGATGACCATAAGCTCCATATCTCACAAGGAGAAGAACCAAACAAGAACCAATAAATATGATGGAAGGATGCAATGGTTTGAGCTCTCTATGAACGATACGATCAAGCTACTCATCGAGAGCCCCCGTTGATAGTACGACGATCGATCCTATAATCCAGTCTCCCACAACTACCATGAGACCGGTAAAATAGAAAACCTATCAAGGGCAAACCTTTGCCTTGCACATAGTCCACTTGAGCTCGATGATGACGATCTTGACTCCCTGAAGCTGGACCACCTTTCTTGATTGCGTTGGTTCGGTGAAGACTAGTAGATTGCTCGCCCATACACCACTATGGGCGAGCCACTCTTCGGCACATCTTCACAGGTCCATTGCCACCACAATGGATGGAAAGCTTCAAGTATATGATCTCTTCGTGAGGCTCCACTTGAACTTGCACACCGCAAACTTGATGACGATCACCACTTGATGTCATCCTCCATTGGTTGTATAATATCTTCCTCTTGACGCAAGCCCATGGAAACATACCTAACCCCACACGGAACTCTCACGTAGACCATGGGTTAGTACACAAAGCGTAATTGACAATGCTTATCATACCATGGGATCGCTTGATTCCTCTCGGTACATCTTCTATGCTTTGTGTGTTGATCAACTTGATTCACTCTTTGACTAAGTCTTGATCAACCTTGAATCTTTCCAACTCTCTTCATTTGGATGATGTCTTGAAGGTAAACATGAATGATAACACACTCATCTTCTTGAAGACATGCTTGCAATAAGCTCAACACTCACAAGATCAATCTTTGGATAATTCTTTAATAGCACCTTGGTCATCACAAACTCTCCTTGAAAACAACACATGGACTCCAAGAAAAGCCTATGGACAAACCCTTCAAATATAACTCAAGGCAACCATTAGTCCATAGAGATTGTCATGAATTACCAAAACTAAACATTGGGGCACCGCATGTTCTTACAGCATGGCATACTTTATAGAACCTATGGCTGAGGCATAGGGTATGACTTTCATTCTTTCTCTATCTTCTGTCGTGGTCGGCTTTTGAGTCTTACTCAACTTCATACCTTATAACTCAGGCAAGAACTCCCTTTTTGACTGATACATTTTGAACTACTTTAAAATCTTATCAAGGTATGTACTCATCGAAAGTCTTGTCAAGCATCTTGATCTATCTCTATAGATCTTGATGCCCAATATGTAAGCAGCTTCACCGAGGTTTTTTATTGAAAAACTCCTTTTAAACAATCCTTTATGCTTTCCAGAAAATTCTACATCATTTCCGATCAACAATATGTCATTCACATATACTTATGAAAAATGTTGTAGTGCTCCCACTCACTTTCTTGTAAATACAGGCTTCTCCAAAAGTCTGTATAAAACCATATGCTTTGATCACCTCATCAAAGCGTATATTCCAACTCCGAGATGCTTGCACCAGTCCATAGATGGATCGCTAGAGCTTGCACACTTTGTTAGCTCCTTTACGATCGACAAAACCTTCTGGTTGCATCATATACAACTCTTCCTTGATATATCCATGCAGTTTTGACATCCATTTGCCATATTTCATAATCATAAAATGCGGAAATTTCTAACATGATTCAGACAAACTTAAGCATCGCTACGGGTGAGAAGGTCTCATCGCAGTCAACTCCTTGAACTTGTTGAAAACCTTTTCGCAACAAGTCAAGCTTTGTAGACAGTACCATTACCATCGGCGTTAGTCTTCCTCTTAAAGATCCATTTATTTTTCAAAGGCTTGCCGGTCATCGGGAAATTTAACCAAAGTCCACACTTTGTTCTCATACATGGGTCCCATCTCAGATTTCATGGCCTCAAGCCATTTTGCGGAATCTGGGCTCATCATCGCTTCCTCATAGTTCGCAGGTTCGTCATGGTATAGTAACATGAGTTCCAGAACTGGGTTACCCTACCACTCTGGCGCGGAATGTACTCTGGTTGACCTACGGGGTTTGGTAGTTTACTTGATCCGAAGTTTAATGATCATCATCATTAGCTTCCTCACTAATTGGTGTAGGTATCACAGGAACAATTTCTATGATGTGCTATTCTCCAATTCTAGAGAAGGTACAATTACCACATCAAGTTCTAATTTCATCCCAATCACTTCTTTCGAGAGAAACTCCTTCTCTAGAAAGGATCCATTCTTAGCAACAAAACTCTTGCCTTCGGATCTGTGATAGAAGGTGTACCCAACAGTTTGTTTTGGGTATCCTATAAAGACGCATTTCTCCGATTTGGGTCCGAGCTTATCAGGCTGAAGCTTTTTCACATAAGCATCACAACCAAAAACTTTAAGAAACGACAACTTTGGTTTCTTGCCCTATTTAACGTGAGTGCAGCTGTCTCTAATGCATAACCCCAAAACGATTGTGGTAAATCGGTAAGAGACATGAGAGATCGCACCATATCTAATAAAGTACTGTTATGACGTTCGGACACACCATTACGCTGTGATTTTCCAGGTGGCATGAGCTATGAAAGTATTCCACATTGTTTCAAATGAAGACCAAACTCATAACTCAAATATTCAACTCCGCGATCAGATCGTAGAAAGTTTATTTTCTTGTTACGATGATTCTCTACTTCAGTCTGGAATTCTTTAAACTTTTCAAATGTTTCAGACTTATGCTTCATCAAGTAGATATACCCATATCTTCTCAAATCATCAGTGAAGGTGAGAAAATAACGATACCCGCCGCGAGCATCAACACTCATTGGTCCGCATACATCAGTATGTATTATTTCCAATAAGTCACTAGCTCGCTACATTGTTCCGGAGAACGGAGTTTTAATAATCTTACCCATGAGGCATGATTCGCAAGCGTCAAATGATTCATAATAAAGTGATTCCAAAAGTCCATCAGCATGGAGTTTCTTCATGCGCTTTACACTAATATAACCTAAACGGCAGTGCCACAAGTATGTTGCACTATCACTATCAACTCTGCATCTTTTGGCTTAAATATTATGAATATGTGTATTTACTACGATTGATATTCAATAAACCATTCACCTTGGGTGTATGACCATAGAAGGTTTTATTCATGTAAACAGAATAACAATTGTTCTCCTATTTAAATGAATAATCGTATTGCAATAAACACGATCCAATCTTGTTCATGCTCAACGCAAACACCAGATAACATTTATTTAGGTTCAACACTAATCCCAAAAGTACATGGAGTGTGCGATGATGATCATATCAATATTGGAACTACTTCCAACACACATCGTCACCTCACCCTCAACTAGTTTCCGTTTATTCTGCAACTCCTGTTTTGAGTTACTAATCTTAGCAACTAAACAAGTATCCAATACCCAGGGGCTACTATGAACACTAGTGAGGTACACATTATCAATATGTATATCAAGTATACCTTTGTTCACTTTGACATCCTTCTTATCCGCCAAATATTCGGGGAACTTCCGCTCCCAGTGACCATTTCCTTTGCAGTAGAAGCACTCAATTTCAGGCTTAGGTCCAGCTTTGGGCTTCTTCACGGGAGTAACAACTTGCTTGCCATTCTTCTTGAAGTTCCCTTTCTTCCCCTTGCCCTTTTCTTGAAACTAGTGGTCTTGTTAACCATCAACAATGGATGGTCTTTCTTGATTTCTACCTTCGTTGATTTCAGCATCATGAAGAGCTCGGAATCGTTTTTGTCATCCCTTGCATATTATAGTTCATCACGAAGTTCTAGTAACTTGGTGGTAGTGACTAGAGAATTCTGTCAATCACTATCTTATCTGGAAGATTAACTCCCACTTGATTCCAGCGATTGTAGTACTCAGACATTCTGAGCACATGCTCATTGTTTGAGCTATTCTCCTCCATCTTGTAGGCAAAGTACTTGTCAGAGGTCTCATACCTTTCGACATGGGCATGAGTCTGAAATACTATTTTTGACTCTTGGAACATCTCATATGCCCTGTGGCGTTCAAAATGTTTTTGAAATCTCGGTTATAAGCCATAAAGAATGGCACACTAAACTATCGAGTAGTCATCATACCGAGCTTGTCAGACGTTCATAACGTCTGCAAATGCTCCTGTAATAGGTTTGTCACCTAGCGGTGCATCAAGGACATAATACTTCTGTGCAAAAATGAGGATAATCCTCAGATCACGGACCTAGTCCACATTATTGCTACTAACATCTTTCAACTTAGTTTTCTCTACGAACATACCAAAAAACATAGGGGAGCTATAACACGAGCTATTGATATACAATATATTTTGCAAATACTATCAGGACTAAGTTCATGATAAATTAAAGTTCAATTAATCATATTACTTAAGAACTCCCACTTAGATAGACATCCCTCTAGTCATCTAAATGATCACGTGATCCAAATCAACTAAACCATGTTTGATCATCACTTGAGATGGAGTAGTTTTCAATGGTGAACATCTTATATTGATCATATCTACTATATGATTCACGCTCGACCTTTCGGTCTCCAGTGTTCCGAGGCCATGTCTGTACATGCTAGGCTCGCCAAGTTTAACCCGAGTATTCTGCATGGGCAAAACTGTCTTACACCCGTTGTATTTGAACGTAGAGCTTATCACACCCGATCATCACGTGGTGTCTCGGCACGACGAATTGTCGCAACGGTGCATACTCAGGGAGAACACTTGTACTTTAAAATTTTGTAAGGGATCATCTCATAATGCTACCGCCGTACGAATCAAAATAAGATGCATAAAAAGATTAAAATCACATGCAATCAAAATATGTGACATGATATGGCGATCATCATCTTGTGCTTTTGATCTCCATCTCCAAAGCATCGTCATGATCTCCATCGTCACCGTCTTACAACCTTGATCTCCATCATACCGCCGTTGTCGTCTCGCCAACTATTGCTACTACTACTATCGCTAACTCATAGTGATAAAGTAAAACAATTACATGGCTTTCGCTATTCATACAATAAAGAGACAACCATAAGGCTCCTGTTGGTTGCCTATAATTTACAAAACATAATCATCTCATACAATAACGTATAACTCATCACGTCATGACCATATCACATCACAACATACCTTGCAAAAATAAGTTAGATGTCCTCTACTTTGTTGTTGCAAATTTTACGTGGCTGCTATGGGCTTCTTGCAAGAATCGTTCTTACCTACGCATCAAAACCACAACGATTTTTTGTCAAGTGTGTTGTTTTAACCTTCAACAAGGACTGGGCGTAGTCACACTCGATTCAACTGAAGTTGGAGAAACTGACACCCGCCAGCCACCTATGTGCAAAGCACGTTGGTAGAACCAGTCCCACAAACGCGGTCATGTAATGTTGGTTCGGGTCGCATCATCAAACAATACCGCTGAATCAAAGTATGACATGCTAGTAAGCAGTATGACTATTATCGCCCACAACTCATTGTGTTCTACTCGTGCATATCATCTACGCATAGACCTGGCTCATGATGCCACGGTTGGGGAACGTAGTATTTCAAAAAAAATCCTACAATCACGCAAGATATATCTAGGAGAAGCATGGCAATGAGTGGAGAGAGTGTGTCCATGTACCCTCGTGGACCGAAAGTGGAAGCCTTTAGTAAAGTGGCTGATGTAGTCGAACATCTTCGCGATCCAACCGATCAAGTACCGAACGCACGGCACCTCCGTGATCTGCACACGTTTAGCTCGGTGACGTCCTTCATACTCTTGATCCAGTTGAGGCCGAGGGAGACTTTCGTCAGCACGACGGCGTGGCGATGGTGATGATGAAGTTACCGACGGAGGGCTTCGCCTAAGCACTAAGACAATATGCCCGAGGTGTGTAACTGTGGAGGGGGGCCCCGCACATGGCTAAGAAATCGACTTGTGTGTCTTTGGGGTACCCCCCTCCAACGTATATAAAGGAGGAAGATGGGAGGCCGGTCGGCCAAGCTAGGCGCGCCGGGAGAAGGGGAATCCTACTAGGACTCCTAGTCCTAGTAGGATTCCACCTAAAGGAGAAGGGGAAGGAAGGGAGAGGGGGGCCGCTCCCCCAAACCCTTGTCCAATTAGGACAGGGCTTGGGAGGGGTGCGTGCCACCTCCTTTCTGCTGCCTCTCCTTCCCACTAAGGCCCATTGACTCCCCGGATAAATTCTCGTAACTCCCTGGTACTTCAAAAAATACCCGAATCACTTGGAACCATTCCGATGTCCGAATATAGCCTTCCAATATATCGATCTTTACCTCTCGACCATTTCGAGACTCCTCGTCATGTCCGTGATCTCATGCGGAACTCCGAACAATATTCGGTCATCAAATCACATAAACTCATAATACAAATCATCATGGAACGTTAAGTGTGCGAACTCTATGGGTTTGAGAACTATGTAGACATGACCGAGACACATCTCCGGTCAATAACCAATAGCGGAACCTGGATGCTCATATTGGCTCCTACATATTCTACGAAGATCTTTATCGGTCAAACCGCATAACAACATACGTTGTTCCCTTTGTCATCGGTTTGTTGCTTGCCCGAGATTCGATCGTCGGTATCATCATACCTAGTTGATTCTCGTTACCAGCAAGTCTCTTTACTCGTTCCGTAATACATCATCTCGTGACTAACTCATTAGTCATTTGCTTACCGAGAGGGCCCAGAGATATCTCTCCGACACTCGGAGTGACAAATCCTATTCTTTATTTATGCCAACACCACAAACACATTCGGAGACACGTGTAGAAGATCTTTATAATCACCCAGTTACGTTGTGACGTTTGGTAGCACACAAGGTGTTCCTCCGGTATACAGGGGTTGCATAATCTCATAGTCAGAGGAACATGCATAAGTCATGAAGAAAGCAATAGCAATAAAACTAAACGATCATTGTGCTAAACTAACAGATGGGTCTTGTCCATCACATCATTCTCTAATGATGTGATCCCGTTCATCAAATGACAACACATGTCTATGGTTAGGAAACATAACCATCTTTGATCAACGAGCTAGTCAAGTAGAGGCATACTAGGGACACTTTGTTTTGTCTATGTATTCACACATGTAATAAGTTTCCGGTTAATACAAATCTAGCATGAATAATAAACATTTATCATGATATAAGGAAATATAAATAAAAACTTTATTATTGCCTCTAGGGCATATTTCCTTTAGTTAGTCGCAGGAGAAGATGAAGATTGCTCCATGTCGGAACTTGGATTGTTGGAATATCACAATATTTATTACTAAAATTAATGCACCTACATACTTGGTAATGGGTGAAAGGCTTGGCCTTTTGCCCGGTGTTTTGTTCCACTCATGCCGCCTTAAGAACCAATAAACCGGTGTTATGTTCCTTGATTTGCATTCCTAACGCGGTTGGGTTTATGGGAACCCCTTGACAGTTCGCTTTGAATAAAACTCCTCCAGCAAGGCCCAACATTGGTTTTACCATTTTCCCAACATAATAATAAACTTAATTAAAAATTTGACGCATACGGAGTTAGCGCTACCCGAGGTTCATCCACTTTTTCGTAGAGGGGGCCAGTGTTGATGGTTTTGGTCCCAAACGGGCAGACTGCTGGGCCGCCTCTGGGAAACCTGAGGTATCTTGCATACCTGTAGGCTGACCTATCCGGACGTGGCCTGAGACGAGATATCCGCGGCTACTATCAGGGTGTCGGCACGCCGGGAGGTCTTGCTGGACTTGTTTTATCATTGTCAAAATGTCTTGTGCACCGGGATTCCGAGTCTGATCAGGTTGTCCCTAAGATAAGAGGTTTTACCTCTGCTGATCGTGAGAACTTGTGATGGGCTAAGTTGGGACACGCCCGCAGGGTTATAAGGATCTTTTGAAAGCCGTGCCCGCGGTTATGTGGCAGATTGGAATTTGTTAATATCCGGTTGTAGAAAACTTGACAGAGGATCCGAAATAAAATACACCAACCGCGTGAGTAACCGTGACCATCTCTTTTCTTTTTGAGAAGAGAACACGGTGGGGTTATGCTTGACTTGTAAGTAGTTCAGGATCACTTGGCGATCATTACTAGTTTGCGACCATTTTCCGTAGATGCTCATCTTATTCTTGTACTCGTAAGTGAGCCACCATACAATGCTTAGCTGCTGCTGCAACCTCACCACTTAACCTCTCCATACCCATTAAGCTTTTCTAGTCTTGATACCGATGGTTATGGGATTGCTGAGTCCTTGTGGCTCACATATACTACAACAATAGTTGCAGGTGCAGGTTCCCAATGACTTGATGTGAGCGCGATGTTTATTTGTGTTGGAGTTCTTTCTTCTTCTTCTTCGTCGATCTTGGGATAGGTTCCTGGTCGGCAGCCTAGGATAGCAGGATGGATGTCGTTGTGCTTTTCATGTTTTTCATCCGTAGTCGGATGTCTTGTGTATGATGTGGTTGTATTCATGTGGTTTTGTATGACTTGTATGTATCCCCGTCTATTTATGTAATGGTACGATGTAATGATATCCATCTTGCTAAGCGCCCGAAATGTGGTTGTGCCCCAATCACAAGTTCATTACGTAATCGGGATAGAATTGCATCTTTGGTGTGATAAGTTGGCATCAAGGTGAAGATGAAGATTGCTCCGTGTCGGAACTTGGATGTTGGAATATCACAATATCTATTACTATAATTAATGCACCTATATACTTGGAAATGGGTGGAAGACTTGGCCTTTTGCTCGGTGTTTTCTTCCACTCATGCTGCCTTAAGAACCGATAAACTGGCGTTATGTTCCTTGAGTTTGCGTTCCTAACATGGTTGGGGGTTATGGGACCCCCTTTGACAGTTCGCTTTGAATAAAACTCCTCCAGCAAGGCCCAACATTGGTTTTACCATTTGCCCAACATTATAAACTTAATTAAAATTGATGCATAGGGAGTTAGCGCTACCCAAGGTTCGTACCACATATTACAGAGGGGCCAGTGCCGTTGGTGTTGGTCCCAAATGGGCAGACTGCGGGGCTACCTCGGGGAAACCCGAGGTATCTGGCATACCTTTAGGCTGACCTATCCGGACGTGGCCTGAGACGAGATATGCATGGCTACTATCAGGGCGTCCGCACGCCGGGAGGTCTGGCTGGACTTGTTATACCATTGTCGAAATATCTTGTGCACCGGGATTCTGAGTCTAATCGGGTTGTCCTTAAGATAAGAGGTTTTACCTCTGCTGATCGTGAGATCTTGTGATGTGCTAAGTTGGGGCACCACTGCAGGGTTATGAACTTTCGAAAGCCGTGCCCGCGGTTATGTGGCGGATTGGAATTTGTTAATATCCGGTTGTAGAAAACTTGACAGAGGATCCGACATAAAATACACCAACCGCGTAAGGATGGCAATGGGTCGGGTTTGGATCGGGTTGAACAATATAAAATCCATATCCATATCCATGAAGACAGTCTTTGTCCGCCCATGAAAAAACCCATGGGTGAAAAATTATGTCCATGTCCAAACCCGATGGATATCCATATCCGTTGGATATCCATGGGGTCCTCTCAAGACATAAACATAAGACAAAACACAATGTGCGCTTAAGTTGTTGTGCCCATGCATCAATGCACGTGTGAAAAATCAGAGACAGAGGGGTCGAGGGGATATGGAGTTGCGTTGTCATAGGCCACTGGTGCTGCCTGTTCAAGTGCTCCACCATACATGGAGATAGCGGGTGACTGTGTCGACCATCTCTCTGGATGAAGGAGGAGCAGGAAGAGAAGACGGGGCTGATACTTAATGATGAGTTATTTAACAACGACATAAAAAGATCAGAAGAGGGCTAAAGTAATATTAAGGTGGGGATTTAATTTCAACTAATAAAACTTACGATGGGGATTGTGCAATTTTCTTTGAATGTATTAGATTATAATGGATGAAATTACAGTGGGACATGTGATTGTGGGGTAAGGATAGCATAATATTTTCATTAATTCATACCATCGGGTCGGGTTTGAATATATCCATGGGTAAAAGATTATGTCCATGCCCTACCCACGAGTAATCGGGTCGGGTTTGGGTGCAAAACCATATCCAAACCATGTCCATATGGGTCGGATATCCATGGGTATCCATGTCCATGTGTAAAATAGCCATCCTTACGCGTGAGTAACCATGATCGTCTCTTTTCATTTCGAGAAGAAACACGGTGGGGTTATGTTTGACTCGTAGTCGTAGGTAGTTTAGGATCACTTATTGATCATTACTAGTTTGCGAACGTTTGCGTAGAGGCTCTTCTTATTCTTTTACTCGTAAGTTAGCCACCATACAATGCATAGCTGCTGCTGCATTCACACCCCAAGAATATCAACTTGTCACGCCCAAGATGTGATTCTATCCCGATCACGTGATGAACTCGTGATTGGGGCACAACCGCATTTCGAGCGCTTAGCAAGATGGATATCATTACATTGTACTATTACATAAATAGATGGGGATACATACAAGTCATACAATAGTCACAAGAATACAACACATCTTACACAAGACATCCGACTATAGATGAAACACATGAAAAGCACAACGACATCCATCCTGCTATCCCAGGTTGCCGACCAAGAACCTATACCAAGACTGACGATGAAGAAGAAGAACTCTAACACAAGTAAACATCGCTCTCACGTCAAGTCATTGGAAACCTGCACCTGCAACTGTTGTTGTAGTATCTGTGAGCCACGAGGACTCAACAATCCCATAACCATGGGTATCAAGACTAGCAAAGCTTAATGGGTATGGAGAGGTTAAGTGCTGAGGTTGCAATAGCGGCTAAGCATTATATGGTGGCTAACTTACGAGTACAAGATTAAGAAGAGCATCTACGCAAACGGTCGCAAACTAGTAATGATCAATAAGTGATCCTGGACTACCTACGAGTCAAGCATAACTCCACTGTGTTCTCTTCTCAAAGTGAAAAGAGACGGTCACGGTTACTCACGCGGTCGGTGTATTTTATTTCATATCCTCTGCCAAGTTTTCTACAACCAGACATTAACAAATTCCAATCTGCCACATAACCGCGGGCACGACATTCGAAAGATCGTAAGCCTACAGGGGTGTCCCAACTTAGCCCATCACAAGCTCTCACGATCAGCAGAGGTAAAACCTCTTATCTTAGGGACAACCCGATCAGACTTGGAATCCCGGTGCACAAGACATTTCGACAATGGTAAAACAAGTCCAGCAAGACCTCCCGGTGTGCCGACGACCTGATAGTAGCCGCGCGTATCTCGTATGAGGCCATGTCCGGATAGGTCAGCCTACATGTATGCCAGATACCTTGGGTTTCCCCGAGGCGGCCCCGAGGTCTACACGTTTGGGACCAACACCATCGGCACTGGCCCCCTGTATGTGGAAAAGAATCCTCCGGGACATGACCCCCTATGTGAATTAATTTATTAATTAATATTTTATTATGTTGCAAATTGAAACCAAAGTTGGGCCTTGCTGGAGGAGTTTTATTCAAAGCAAACTGTCAAGGGGGTCACATAACCCCCAACCGTGTTAGGAACATAAACTCAAGGAACTTAACACCGATTTAATGGTTCTTAGGTGGCATGGGTGGAACAAAACACCGAGCAAAAGGCCAAGCCTTCCACCCATTGCCAAGTGTATAGGTGTATTGATTATAGTAATAATTATTGTGATATTCCAACAATCCAAGTTCCGACAAGGAGCAATCTTCATCTTCACGTGCAACTAACAACATTATAAGAGGTGCTGAGCAAGCGGTAACTTAGCCATACAACGATTTGCCGGGATGGTGTCAAAGGTTAGTGGTTTCATGGCAACAAAGAGAGGATGACAAAGAAATGGGGGGTAGCGCGGCATATAGCGATAGCATCTAGACAACTAGCATAGCAATGGTAGTAACGAGATCCAAGGTGACGGTCATCTTGCCTGAGATCCCATTAGGAATAAGAATGAGTCCATGAATAAGAATAAGCCACGAAGACGAACCAAGCGCAGTCGAACGAATCCTCACGATCGCAACGAAACAAGGACTATCGAGAAGAAGCACAACCGGAAAGAAGCAAACAACATAGTAAACACAACACATAAACAAGACATGATGCTCAATCAAGTATGATGCATGACAAGGATACATGATGCTACTCATGGCAAGAGACGATGCAAACAAGTACACACCATAAGACAAATTTCGAAATTGGTCCAGATCTGAACAAACCATATGTTAAAGTTGTTAAACAGCAAGTTAACATGCACCATGATGATCTACATGAAATTCTAGTCAAGTTACATATAAAGTTCATTTAATTCGGAGCTAGGGTCTAGAAGATATGAGCAAAACAAGTTACACATGGCATTGATGCAAAATGCATTCAAATATCATGCAAACACACTCAAAACATGGATGCAACATGACATGATGCATCTACATACAAACCAAGCAAGTGCCATATAGAGCATGCTCAAAATGGAGCAATGGTTCAACACATACACATGAAACAAGTTTAAAGGACAAGCTTTCCAAAACAACAACTAGGCATCTTACAAGCATCAAAAAAACATGCTACAAGACCAAGATAGGCACAAGCATGGCATGAACTCAAAGTACATATTACATGCTTCAAGAATCAACAAGGATCAGATTCATAGGCATCCAGAGTAATCCAACATGATCAAAGCAACAAGCAAACTTTATATCGCAGATTATGACTTAGTGGAAAACAGAGCATACACATGAGTAGAGTTAATATGTTCATATGTTGGAGGCAAGAAATAATTAAGCTACAGAGCAAGAACATGGCATGCAAAAGCAGGGCATGCTAGAACATAACATGGAGCTCAAGGAACACAACATGCCATTTACATGGGAGCAACAGGTTCATGGCATTCATCAAAACAAGATGCAAACATGATATAGCAGATTGTCAGACTTAGCGAAAAACAAAGTAAGGCTGAAAACAAATTCATGATGCATACGTTAAGGCAACAAAAGTAGATGCTATAGGAACATATGATGGCATCTAAGGGCATTGAAAGCATGTACATGTCAAGTATTACAAAACATGATTACCGAGCTACTGCTATAAATCACTAGAACATGCTCAAAACATCATGGTAAGATTGCAAAAGATAACAGATTCACAGACTTAGTGAAATAACTGAACATGGCAGGAACAACGATAAGTAGGCATGTTTGCAAGCTTGTGCAACTCATCTCAAAGCATATCATGGCATGCGGATATAACCAACAGCAAGAGGACATGTTTATGCAGCTATTCATGGCAAGAACATGGTCATAGGATGCATAGAACACTAGCTATTCACATGGCAAAACTGAACTTACCGATAACAGGTTGACAGAATCATTATTAAGCAATTTGAAAGCATGGTTAACACAAGCTACAACAGGCAATAATTGCAAAAAAGGGCATGGATGGATAGAGCATTACATGGACAACAAAACATGATCACTGAACATCTCCAGATTATGCATAGATTTGAGTGTAGCATCAAGCAAACATGCCATCATAATAGGGAAATGCTTCCTACCATACGTCTCATACGAGGCATTCGTCAGACTGGTCTATCAACGTTGATATGGTATTAGTCGCACGACTGGGTTTCTTTCCAAATCCTTCTTCCGTTTCTAAATTAAGCCTCTATAATCTCTCGCTAGTTTTTATATCCCGCATAAATCTCATCTACGCTGATCGACCCGATCCTCTTCCTCGTCTCGCCACACCCCTTGTCGCCCATCGCCCGTTGCCCTGACTATCTTCCGCTAGTGACCAGCCCGTCCCGCCTCTCTCCACCAGTGACCAACCGCCCTCGCAGAGCTTCACGTTTGTCACTGCTCCTGCAGAAGACAACGGTGAGGATGCCGATGGGGAACGGGGATGAGGAGCATCTCCTCGGAAAGTACATCTACAAGCAGCGGCTATCTGTCGACGAGGAGTGCCGGCTAATTCTCCGTGATGCGCGTGGTTGGGATCTGCCGAGATGTTTCATGCTCGATCCCTTGCATGGTGAGCGGATATGTGAGATCGATCATCTCAGCATACAGATATCATACATGGCGTCACGGTCCATAGCATCGTCAACTCCCCCATCTGCGCTCGGCTAGTCTGGAACCCGGGAGTCGTCCCAATTCTTGCCACCGATCCGGTCCTGCTGCGTTTTCGGCCACTTCCGCCACAACGAGATCGACACCTTCATTCCATGGGGACATGGAGACGTCCCTTTCCATGTTGCCTTGTTTGAGTCTCCACTTCATCTGATGCTTCCTACCATTGGCACCGACACATACTTTGTTGTGTACCTGAGAGTGGGGATGTTGTGTTTTGTTGTCATGGATGCAATTCTTTAGAGTTTGCTTTGGTTTTAGTACCACATACATGTTTCGTTGTAATACAAGGCATGCTTCCAGCTTATGTATAATATGTTTCCAACTATCTACATAATTGCTTCCTTCTTTTATAGAATCACGGCAATGCAACGGTACTACGTAATTCATGCTTCAACAATATCAAACTATGTTTCCAATGGCCCACCAACACATAAAATGCACCAATATTACATGACATGGTTTCAACCATCATAAAATTGTGCTTCGTACAATCACACGTGCTTCATAGCACAAATTATCAAGTATGGTATGCAGTGCTGAAAGCATGTTTGTCTTATGATGGAAACAAGTATGGAATAAGAGGAAGTTGATGATAACAGGGACCTGGCCGGAGTGAAATTATATATGTAAGCAACATAAAATAAGGAAGCATGTGGCAATATTAGAAGCTAATTTCATTTGCCGTGCTTTAGATCGAAGCAAGCTCAATTGCGTCTGAAGCAACATCGCCAAATAGTAGAAACAAAATATCCTTGATGAATGTTGGGAAATAACTTTGTTAAAGTAATTAATTTATTTCCGTGGAATCTATAATAATTAGTTTCTAAAAACAGAAATTATGATTAATTTACGGGAGCACTTAAGCAGCTGCATGCAATTGTGAGTAATGTACGGTGATTACTTTCTATTTTGGAAACTACCACACGGGATGGGCTGCATGCAATCATGTCTCATCCACCACTGATCTAATCTTGCATCCTACGGCTACCAACTAGTCTGATAGGTAGCAAAACATCAGTAGTCTGATGCCTAGAGTCGCCCATCATAATATAACAGTTTCAGACTTAGCAGTTTTTACCAAGTCTCGGAAAATAACAAACACCAAGTAGGCCACTTTGCAAGCTTGTTCCACTCACCACAGGGCATATCATGAAAAACTAATTACTCCATTGCAAATATGACATGATTGTGCTCCTAAAACATGTTGGCATGATGCTCAAACAAAAATCACACATAAAGATATGAAAATGACAAATGAGCAAGTTATAAAAGTTTTCAGCAGTTAACAACACTTAGCACTTTTGCAATAGAAATAGACATGGCAAGATGAACCCTAACATGAATGCAAAGCACACCAACATGTAGAGCACTTTGCAATGAACATATTGACATATCATATGCTTCATTTGGATCAACATGCAAAAAGTTACAAGCACAAGAACATGCACACATAATATGATTTTTCTAGGGACTTAGCTGAATCTTGCTGGACCGAAACTGAGCGCGAAATAACTATATCACGCACGGGGCGGGGGACAGCGGGGTTTGCTCAGCACAGATCCGTCGTACCACGCCGTCCAAGGCCTTTCTCGTCCGGTTCTGTGCCTCCTCGTCATCCATGCGTCACGGAGGTCACCTCTGCCCTGAATCTAGCTCCCGCCGCAGCTCCGATGCCTGCCAAGTCCTGTAGCCACCCGCCAACGCCTTCTTCATCTGCTTCTACATCAAGCAGGAAGAGGACGATCCTCCCTCGAGCGCACGCTTGTGCCCGTGCGAGGACCGCATCGCTGCTTTGACTGCGCCCCCTTCCACCCCTTCCGTCGAGCACCAACGCAGTTGTGTGCCATCCTGCTACACCTTCAGCCGCCACCGACCTTGCCGGGCCCTTTTTGCACGACCTCCCGACGCCCTCGTAGTCGCTCGGGTGCTGCCACTTGTCACCAAGACAGAACATGGTGAACGCCAAGGACCCCTTCGATTCTTAAGACCGACAACTTCGAAGACTCCAAGTACCACAACGAACATTTTTGAAATCTCCAACTATCATGACGCCCGGAGCCCTCCGATCTGCCAAGTTCATCTACGGAATGTGTACCACGACGACCTACGCTTAGTACCGCTACGTTTGCCATGTACATCTACACCAAGACCGGACCGACAAGCACCTCGACAACATGTGTACCACTACCGTCGACTAGTGGACGTCAAGTTCCTCGCCGTGACCCGAACATCTACGGACGTGTACAACTAATGCCACTACCGTCGCAACAACAACTACTTCCACTACGATCCGCGAGTACCACTACTTCCCTCGACGACTCGTTCCACCCCAAAACGCACGCTTTGAAGGTATACCGCGAGACGACGCCCGTGAACGAATGCTTGCGATGTATGAGATGCACCCTTTGTCCGCACCGTGTCCGAAGTGTCACTTGCTTCCATGCCACCGACATGTGGGAACTCGGTATCCGGGATCACCCCACCATCTTTTGCATGCTCTACACATTCACACTTTCCTTTGCACCGACATCTCGATGAGTTGTTGGATCATCAGAACGTTGTCGTGGAACCGTTTCCGTTTTCACCGCCATGACACCCCTTTCTTTCCATCGTGACGACAAATGCTCCATATCATATAACATGTAAACTTTTCATAAAATTGCATAAAACTTGCATTTGTCATCTGCATCATGATAACAACATTTAAATGGTTAAAATTATTGTTTCCTTAAGAATTGCCAAATATGCACATGGGGATTTTCCAAAATTATTGTTTGTTGTTTCCGGCCCCTTTTTAATTGCTTAGTCAGTGCAGTTTAATTGTGTTGCACATTTAGCCATGTTAACCAACATTTAAACTTGTTGTGTGCATAACCAAGATCAAACTAAATAAATAGAATGTGGTGTTACGTCAATATGCAACTCGTTGCATATTGACCTCCACTTAACATGTAGTATTGTTTGTGCACTTTGCCATGCCATGCATCTTTAAATCGGAGATGCATCATACTTGTTTGTGCATCATATGCTTGTTTATCCTTGTGTGGTTACCATGTTGTTTGCTTATTTCCGGGCTGCTTCTCTCGTTAGCTTCGGTTTTGTTCCGGAGTTGTGGGGATTCGTTCGTCTATGTCTATTTGTCTTCTTCACGGACTCGGTCTTCTTCCTTGCGGGGTCTCAGGCAAGAT
Source organism: Secale cereale (assembly GCA_902687465.1). Classification (NCBI taxonomy): domain Eukaryota; kingdom Viridiplantae; phylum Streptophyta; class Magnoliopsida; order Poales; family Poaceae; genus Secale; species Secale cereale. The sequence goes on from LR738714.1 coordinate 128,341,392, forward strand.
GACCATTCCTTGATATAACCTCTATCGTTCCTTTGCTAGTTGTCTTGCTCTATTGCTTTGTTGTGCTACCTATCTATTTGCTTGTCAGCCCCTATACCAACTTGTCACGCCCATGATGCAATTCTATCCCGATCACGTGATGAACTCGTGATTGGGGCACAACGGCATTTCGGGTGCTTAGCAAGATGGATATCATTACATTGTACCATTACATAAATCGATGGGGATACATACAAGTCATACAATGCCACATGAATACAACACCTCATACACAAGACATCCAACTACGGATGCAACCACATGAAAAGCACAACGACATCCATCCTGCTATACCAGGCTGCCGACCTGGAACCTATCCCAAGACTGAGGAAGAAGAAGAAGAAATAACTCCAACACAAGCAAACATCGCTCTCACGTCAAGTCATCGGAAACCTGCACCTGCAACTATTGTTGTAGTATCTGTGAGCCACGAGGACTCAGAAATCCAATAACCATGGGTATCAAGACTAGCAAAGCTTAATGGGTATGGAAAGGATAAGTGGTGAGGTTGCAGCAGCGGCTAAGCATTGTATGGTGGCTAACTTACGATTACAAGAATAAAAAGAGCATCTACGCAAACGATCCCAAACTAGTAATGATCAATAAGTGATCATGAACTACCTACGAGTCAAACATAACCCCACTATGTTCTCTTCTCAAAATGAAAAGAGACGATCACGGTTACTCACGCAGGTGGTGTGTTTTATTTTGGATCCTCTGTCAAGTTTTCTATGACTGGATATTAACAAATTTCAATCTACCACGTAACCACGGGCATGGCTTTCGAAAGATCATAACCCTGCAGGGGTGTCCCAACTTAGCTCATCACAAGCTCTCACGATTAGCAGAGGTACAACCTCTTATCTTAGGGACAATTCGATCAGACTTGGAATCCCGGTACATAAGACATTTCCACATTGGTAAAACTAGTTCAGCAAGATCTCCCGGTGTGCCGACACCCTGATAGTAGCCACGTCCATCTCATCGCAGGCCACGTCCGTTTAGGTCAGCCTACATGTATGCCAGATACCTCGGGTTTCAACGAGGCGACCCCGCAGTCCGCCCGTTTGGGACCAACACCATCGGCACTGGCCCCTTGTATTTGGAAAAGAATCCCCAGGGATATGACCCCCTATGCAAATTAATTAACTAATTATGAGTTTTACTATGTTGCAAATTAAAACCAAAGTTGGGCCTTGCTGGAGGAGTTTTATTCAAAGCAAACTGTCAAGGGGATACAATAACCTCCAACCGTGTTAGGAACGCAAAGTCAAGGAACATAACACCGGTTTATCGGTTCTTATGGTGGCATGAGTGGAACAAAACATCGAGCAAAAGGCCAAGCCTTCCACCCATTGCCAAGTGTATAGGTGTATTAATTATAGTAATAAATATTGTGATATTTCAACAATCCAAGTTTTGACAAGGAGCAATCTTCATCTTCACCTGCAACTAACAACGCTATAAGAGGGGATGAGAAAGCGGTAACATAGCCATACAACAGTTTGCTGGGATGGTGTCAAAGGTTAGAGGTTTCATGGCAACAAAGAGAGGCTGACAAACAAATGGTGGGTAGCGCGACATATAACGATAGCATCAAGACAACTAGCATAGCAATGATAGTAATGGTATCCAAGGTGGCGGTCATCTTGCCCGAGATCCCTCTAGGAGGAAGATCGAGTCCATGAAGAAGACAAAGCCACGAAGACGAACCAAGCGTAGTCAAACGAATCGTCATGATCGCAACAAAATAGGAACTAACGAGAACAAGCAAACAACATGGTAAACACACAACACATAAACAAGACATGATGCTCAACCAAGTATGATGCATGACAAGGCTACATGATGCAACTCATGGCAATAGATGATGCATACAAGAACATCACAACAAGGCAAGTTTAAATGAGGGCGGAAACAACATATAAGAATTCCGGTAAGTCCTCATATGCAATTTAGAAATTGGTCCAGATCTGAACAAACCTTAAGTTAGAGGTGTTAAACATCAAGTTGACATGCACCATAATGATCTACAAGAATTTCTAGTCACGTTACATATAACGTTTATTTAATTCGGAGCTACGGCCTAGAAGATATGAGGAAAACAAGTCAAACATGGATACAAAATGCATTCAAACATCAAGAAAACACACTCAAAACATGGATTCAACATGACATGATGCATCTACATGCAAAACCAAGTAAGTTTCATACAGAGCATACCCCAAACGGAGCCACGGTTCAACATATACACACGAAACAAGATTAAAGGACAAGGTGTCCACAACAACAACTAGGCATCTTACAAGCATCGAAACAACATGCTACAAGTACAAGATAGGCACAAACATGGCATGAACTCAAAGTACAGATTACATGCTTCAAATGACAACAAGGATTAGGTTCATAGGCATCAAGAGTAATCCAATATGATCAAGGCAACAAGCAAACTCTGTATCACAGATTATGACTTAGTGGAAAACAGAGCATATACATGAGCAAAGTTAATATGTTTACTTGTGTTGGATTTCTTTCTTCTTCTTCTTCGTCAATCTTGAGATAGGTTCCTAGTCGGCAGCCTGGGATAGTAGGATGGATGTCGTGTTTTTTCTTGTGTTTTCATCCATAGTCGGATGTCTTGTATATGAAGTGTTGAAGTCATGTGACTATTGTATGACTTGTATGTATCCCCCATCTATGTATGTAATGGTACGATGTAATGATATCCATCTTGCTAAGCGCCCGAAATGCAATTGTGCCCCAATCACGAAGTTATCACATGATCGGGATAGAATCGCATCTTGGGGGTTATGATCTTTCGAAAGCCGTGCCCGCTGTTATGTCGTAGATTGGAATTTGTTAATACTAGTAAGATGCCCGTGCTACGCAACGGAATCACAAAAGATTAGGCAAAACATTGTTTACTTATGTAATATATATAGTCACCTATGCATAACTACGACATAACATGACTATGCTGAGACATTGATCAAAACAGTGTTATACTGCTGATAGGTGTACTTCGAGCACCAACATTTTCTTCGCCATATTCACTTTGCAGGAAGACTTGTTGTTTCCCCACTCAATTTCCATTGCTCGTTACAAATAAAAATTCCGGTTGCACACATTTGGCAATCGCAACGACATTGACCAACTTTATCTCTGAATCCAAGAGAAACACATAAACAAAGAATACATCAATAAAGATACATTATACATTACATGCATACATAAGAGAGTACATACATATTCAGGAAGTGTTGCATGTACATGAATAATTGGCATTGCAATATAAATATCCGGCGCATGCAAGAACTAAAACCCGACACAGATTTTGCTTAAACCCAATAGCAGAGCTGTTGATTTCACCGGTAGAAGGAATTAATCTCTGTCATTGTTCATGCAACTCTTGTAATTCATTTCTAGTACTTTAACTTTCATATCACAAGAGCATTCTGGAATAAGAAATTGAAACCAAGTAGTACGCACTCACTGTCAGATTACGGGCTCCGCAAACCCAAAGAAGTTCGAACACAGGGGCGTGAACAAAGACCTCTCCCGCTCACGTCTACCTAGTGCCACGCCCTCGCCCGGTGGTGAGATTCAAGCAAGCAACAAGTAAAAGCATACACGAGTTTACCCAGGTTCAGGCCACCTTGCGGTGTAAAACCCTACGACTTGCTTGAGTGGATTAGCCTCAGGAGGCCTTTAGTATGAACAAGTACAGTGGTTCTTGAGCTCAGGAGGAGAGCTCAAGAGGGTCAGGAGGCAAGTGTTCTTGCTCCTTGAAGCGAAGGTGGTGTGTTCGAGTTGAGGTCCATCCAGATGCCTCCACAGTGGAAACCCTAGCTACTTATATAAGCGGCCAGGGTCCTCTTCCCCCGAAATGTTAAGGCGGGAAGGGATCCCACAACGGCCATTTTGAGCGGGAACACAAGGACATTCCTATCCTGACAAAAGCGGTCTTCGCCTGCAAAGAGATCAGATGATGACGCGGTGGTGGGCTTGGTGGTGACATCCTCCCTGTCGTCCTTGCGGTCTTCGATTTTGTTGCACCGAAGGGGAAACCTTTGTCTCGCCCCTCGGGAACCTGCGCCTGCGTTGTCTCCTTTGCACCAAAATGGCAACTGCGTCGCTGGCATGCGCTGGCACCCGCTGGCGCGGTGTGTCACTGCTCGCGTTACTGCCTCCTCCCGAGGCGGGCTTGGCCTTGAGTTCTCCGCCCCTCCAGATCAGCCTAGCCGAGGCCGCTCCCGAGAGGGTCTTGGTGTCGTTCTCCTCGCGAGGCTTAGCCCCCTCACGAGGGTCTTGAGCAGCTGGTCGATCAGCTGGGCCATACTAGGTCGTAGTAGGAGCGCGTCGCGGGCCGCAGGCAGGCAAGTCTGGGTACCCTGGTTCCCAGGATTCCGACAGTAGCCCCGGGGCCCAAGGCACGCGCGGAGTTGGCCTCGGGGTGAAGCCTTAGTCGAGGACGAAGCGCTACGGGCACCAAAATACTGCGGGCCAGGCTGGCGCATGACGGTTGGATGGGACGTGGGCGACTCCACTCCTCACGCAATCTTGTGACCGTGCGACTTGACAAAAAGGGACTGTCTTCGCTGCAGAGGGGTTATCGCTTCCTTTCCTTCCTGCTTAGATCCTCTTCTCCTTCGCCCCCAGCCTTCCCAAATCACCTGCATCCTCCAGCGCCTCCTGCAATGGTGAAGAAAGGCAAGGGTGCCGCGCAGGCGTCCGGATCTGCTTCCTCCCCCGAGGCGGCGCTCGAGGAGTCCACCATCACCGAGGAGGGGGCTACGCGGAGGTCCAGTCTTTCTTGTCGAGCGACCATAACGAGCATGGCCCGACAACGATTTCGGTTGGGCCCACCGCAGTGCAGACCTTCCCGAAGTGTTGCTACCCCTTCTTCCTCCACAACATCTCCGTCGGGCTCGTGTCGCCCTTCTCGGAGTTCTTCTACGCCATCCGGAATCACTACCAGGTGCACGCCCTCCACATCCAGCCTCGCTCCATCTTCGTCCTGTCGCTCTTCGCCTTTTACTACGAGGCATGTGTGGGGTTGAAACCGACTGTCGCCCTCTTCCGCCACTTCTTCTCCATGCGGCGGTATGACAAGGGTCCATGCTCGGGTTGCGTCTCCTTCGTATTCCAGCGCCAGGGCTGTAGGCTGATGACAACCGGGAAAAAGATAGACACCCACCGGAAGAGGTGGGTCTATCTGGATGCCCAGCGTACTCACCCGCTGCTGACGCTGCCTACCGCCCGTCCGGAGAAACACGCCTGCTGGTGCTATGTGAAGCTCAACGACCCCCTTGTCGAGTCTGTCTTGGCAAGGATCGAGGCCGACCTGGGCTCGAGGCTTGAAGGGGCCCATATTGTGAAGGAGTTCCTGAGGCAGCGGTTGGCGCCGCTCCAGGCACACTCACGCCCCATGTGGGAGCTGATGGGAGACGATGACAGGCTTCGGTTGCGCTCGGGGACGTTGGCCGAGGTCGAGTTGGGCCTCGTCTCGAACGCTCCCCTAGGGAAGGTTCCTGAGGACCTCTTGGGGGCTCATCTGCCACTGTACCGCTGTCCTGACAAGGCCGAACTGCTGAAGGCCGTGTTAGGCTCCGGGGTGCCCGTGCCTGCTTTGCCCACGGTCGACGTGTCCTCCGATGTCAAGGAGGGGAGCGACGATGAGGAGGACTCGGAGGAGACCCTGGGCGACGGGGACCGGGTTGACGAGGAGGACGCCTCCGAGGCGTCTACTGGGGAAGTGGCGTCGGGCGCAGACGCTACTGGGCGGCCCCAGGCAACCAATCCACGTCGATCCGGGCGCGCTGCGTCCGGAGGGAGCGATGCGGCGACCCCACCGAGGAGCACCGCGCCAACGAAGCCAGTGGCCACAGCCGCGCCCAAGTCCGTGGCCTCGCGCCTTGCCAGCATCCGGACTGCTGGCGTGCCCGTGGCACTGGCAGCCGTGGCCGGCCTGCTGATGAAGAGGAGGGTGCGCCTCACCTCTGATGAGAAAGTGTGCAATCTCCCGTCATTCCTTGGTCCCTGTGTTCCTGACGTATTTCTCTTGGCGCAGCAGCCTGGGTGGCGTGATGAAGAAGGCGAAGGGGGAGACCATGTCGCGGTGCCCCGCTCCACCTGCTGCTGTTGCCGCCGCGGAGAAGGGTGACGCAGCCTTGCGCGCCTCGGCCAGCCAGGCTGCCAAGCACGCGGTGGCGGTGTCGCCTGAGGGCGTCATCGCTGCTTGCGAGGCCGCGGTGGCTCCTGATCCCTCCGCTCCAGTGAGGGGAGCCGGAGCCCCCGAGCCCCTGGTCGAGCAATCGATCGTGGTGGCACCCATCCGCCAGCCGGTGCAGCCTGCCCTGGGGCCTTGGAGGCCGCTTCCGCTATGCTGGGTCGGCTCCACGCCGATCTCCTAGGTGGTGATGGCCGCGCGATGGAAGGACGCTTGGGCCTGATCTTTGGGTGGCTCCTGGCAGACGAGTCTGCGTGGGCCTCCTGGAGCCAGGCCTGAGCGGCCGTCGCCAAGGGTCAGGAGGAGGCCGCGGCAGCCGCGCGAGCACGCGACGTCGCGTGAGCCGACACAGCATCCTCCGAGAAGCGCTGCCATGAGTTGTAGAGCGAGCTGAAGGCCCTTCGCGAGGAAGGCACCAGGCGCGCCCTGGAGCTCGAAAGGTTGGAGAAGCAGCTCGAGGCCCAGAAGGCTGAGACGTCTCGGCTGTAGCAGGAGCAACTCGTTGATCGCGCGAGCCTGGAGAAGCTAAAGGATGAGGCCAAGCAGGCCAAGGCGACCCAAGCTGCGCACCACTCCGAGCTGAGGGCCAAGGAAGACGCCTTCGCGGCCTCGGCAGTAGTGGGTCGCGAGGCCCTTGCCACCTTCGAGCTCGAGGCCCGCACGGCGCTACAAATTGCCTAAGGGGAAGGGTTCGAGGAGCCGCTGGCCACACCGGAGGATGGCTCCGCCGGACTCCTTGCCGCGCTCGTGAAGGCCCTGCGTGAGGTTGCGGCCGTGATCGGCCAATTAGCAGACATCGAGAGTCACGCGCTCCTTACCTTGGCCCTGATGTGGGTGTGCGGCCACCTCTGTCTCCGTGACCCCAACCTTGACCTGGCCTCACTGTCCGAGCCCATGACCGCGAGCATAGAGGGCGCGGCTGCCAAGTCCCTGGAGGAGAAGGTCAAGGGGTTGGTTGATAACCCAGAAGTGTAGGGGATCAGTTGTAGCCTCTTTCGATAAGTAAGAGTGTCGAACCTAACGAGGAGCTAAAGGCAGAACAAATATTCCCTCAAGTTCTATCGACCACCGATACAACTCTACGCACACTTGACGTTTACTTTACCTAGAACAAGTATGAAACTAGAAGTACTTTGTAGTTTTTGTGGGATAGGTTTGCAAGAATATAAAGAGCACGTAAATATAAACTAGGGACTGTTAAGATAAAGAAACAATAAAGTTAATATAGCGAGTGTGGAAAAGTGGTGGTAGGTGTTGCGAAATTGCCCCTAAGCAATTGACTACGTTACTAGACCGATAGCAAGTTTTATGTGGGAGAGGCCACTGCTAGCATGTCATCCCTTACTTGGAATTCTATGCACTTGTGATTGGAACTATTAGCAAGCATCTGCAACTACTAACTTTCATTAAGGTAAAACCCAACCATAACATTAAGATATATTAGTCCCCCTTCAATCCCGTATGCATCAATTTCTACTCTAGGTTGAAGCTTCTGTCACTCTTGCCCTACAATACATAGTCCTATCAACATACAACTAACCCTATGGTGTGATCCACGCGCGTGCTCATATGATGGGCACCACAGGACATCAACATAACCACAAGCAATTTAAACCAATCATAGCAATTCACCAATCACCGATAGGACAACGAAAATCTACTGAGACATCATAGGATGGCAACACATCATTGGATAATAATATGAAGCATAAAGCACCATGTTCAAGTAGAGGGTATAGCGGGTTGCGGGAGAGTGGACTGTTGTAGATAGATTGGGGGAAGGTGATGGATATGTTGGTGAAGATGACAGAGGTGTTGGTGTAGATCGCCGTCACACGATGATGGCCCCGGTGGCACTCTGGTGCCACCGGAAGAGAAGGGGAGAGAGCCCCCCTCCTTCTTATTCTTCCTTGACCTTCTCCCTAGATGGGAGAAGGGTTTCCCCTCGGGTACATGGCCTCCATGGCGGCAGAGGGGCGAGAGCCCCTCCGAGATTGGATCTGTCTCTCTCTGTTTCTGCGTTCTCAGATTTTGTCCCTTCACCGCTTCTTATATTCCCGAAGATTTCTAACTCCGATTGGGCTGATTTTTTTACACGATTTTTATCCGGATATTAACTTTCTTGTGGCGAAGGAAGGGCATCAACTGCCTTACGGAGTGGCCATGAGGGCCCAGGGTGCGCCTGCCCCTGGTGGGGGCGCCCCCCTGTCTCGTGGCCCACTCGGGCATCGTCTCATGTTAGTTTCGCTTCCCAAAATTCACATATATTCCAAAAAAATCTCCATCCGTTTTTATTCTGTTTAGACTCTGTTTTATATGGATATTCTGTGAAACAAAAAACATGCAACAAACAGGAACTGGCACTGGGCACTGGATCAATATGTTAGTCCCAAAAATAGTATAAAAAGTTGCCAAAAGTATATGAAAGTTGTAGAATATTGGCATGGAACAATAAAAAATTATAGATATGACGGAGACGTATTAGCATCCCCAAGATTAATTCCTGCTCGTCCTCGAGTAGGTAAATTATAAAAAAGATAATTATTGATGTGGAATGCTACCTAGCATAATCTTGATCATGTAATCTAATCATGGCATGAATATTAAGACACGAGTGATTCAAAGAAATAGTCTATCAATTGACATAAAACAATTTAATACCCGGGCATCCCAACAAACAATCAAGTCTTTCAAGATATCAATGCTAAAGAATGTTATCCCTACAAAATCATATAGTCTTTTATGCTCCCTTTTTTTAACACAAGGTACCCCTCATGCCCATCCCGGTGTCAGCCAAGCAATTGTTTTCATACTTTACTTTTTCGAACTTTTTCAACTCTTCACGCAATATATGAGCGTGAGGCATGGATATAGCACTATGGGTGGAATAGAAGGTGGTAGTAGACAAAAGTAGGGAGAAAGTCTCACATCGACTAGGCGTATCAATGGGCTATGGAGATGCCCATCAATAGATATCAATGTGAGTGAGTAGGGATTGCCATGTAACGGATGCACTAGAGCTATAAGTGTATGAAAGCTCAAAAGAAAACTAGTGGGTGTTCATCAACTTGCTTGCTCATGAATACCTAGGGCATTTGAGGAAGCCCATCATTGGAATATACAAGCCAAGTTCTATAACGAAAAATTCCCACTAGTATATGGAAGTGACAAAACAAGAGACTCTCTATTATGAAGATCATGGTGCTACTTTGAAGCACAAGTGTGGAAAAGGATAGTAGCATTGTCCCTTCTCTCTTTTCTCTCATTTTTTGTTTTTTTAGGGGCTTTTCTTTTTCTTTTTTTTAGCCCCTCCCTATTTTTTAGGCCAGTTTTTTAATTTGGCCTTTCCTCACATGGGACAATGCTCTAATAATGAAGATCATCACACGTTTATTTACTTACAACTCAAAGATTACAACTCGAAGCTAAAACAAAATATGACTCTAGGTAAATGCCTTCGGTGGTGTACCGGGATGTGCAATGATCTAGCATAGCAATGACATCAAAAAAAGGACAAGCCATGGAAACGTCATGCCAGCTATCTTACGATCATGCAAGGCAATATGACAATGATGGTGCATGTCATAATAAATAGAACGGTGGAGTTACATGGCAATATATCTCAGAATGGCTATGGAAATGCCATAATAGGTAGGTATGGTGGCTGTTTTGAGGAAGTTACATGGTGGGTGTATGGTACCGACGAAAGTTGCGTGGTACAAGAGAGGCTAGCAATGGTGGAAGGGTGAGAGTGCGTATAATCCATGGACTAAATATTAGTCATAAAGAACTCACATACTTATTGCGAAAAATCTATTAGCCCTCGAAGCAAAAATACTACGATGCATGCTCCTAGGGGGGAGGTTGGTAGGAGTTAACCATCGCGCGCCCCTGACCTTCACCCAAAGATAAACAATCAAAATACAATGCGCGCCAATTTGGTTACATAGTTAGGAGACCATACATGCATGCTTCGGGAATCACAAACCTTAACACCAATATTTTTACTAGACCACAATCATTCACTAGTACCTCCCACATATTAGCATCTCTATATCGCAAAACTATTGCAAGGAATCAAACATATCATATTCAGCGATCTGAAAGTTTATGTAGGATTTTATGACTAACCATGTGAATGACCAATTCCTGTCAACTCTCTAAATAGATATAAGTGAAGCAAGAGAGTTTTAATTCTTTCTACAAAAGTTATTGTCAGATTCAGGGCTCCGCAAAACCCGTTAAGTTCGAACACAGGGGCGTGAATGAAGATCTCTCCCACTCACGTCTACCTAGCGCCTCGCTCTCGTCTCGATGGAAGGATTCAAACAAACAACGAACAAGCACAAGAGTTTATCCATGTTCGGGCCACTGTGTGGTGTAAGACCCTACTTCCTGCTTTGGTGGATTGGCTCCGGGCGAGCTAGAATATGAGCTAGTACAACATGGTTCCTGGGCTCAGGAGGCGAGCTCAGGAGGATCAGGAGGCTAGTGTTCTTGCTCCTTGTGCGGTGGCCAAGTGTGTTCGTCCACTCCCCTTTGCAGTGGGAGTCCTAGCTACTTATATAGGTGGCCACGGTCCTCTTCCCCCGAAATTTTTAGGCAGGAAGGGATCCCACAACGGCCATTTTTGAGCGGGAACACAAGGACGTTCTTATCCTCACAAAAGCGGTCTTGCCTGCAAAAGGATCAGGCAGTGACACGGTGGTGGGCTCGACGGTGACATCCTCCTTATCGTCCTTGCAGTCTTCGGTCTTGTTGCACCAAAGAGGAAACCTTTGCCCCGCTCCTTGGGAACCAACGGCTGCGCCGTCTCCTTTGCACCGAAATGGCAACTATGCCACTGGCGGATGCTGGCACCTGCTGGCGCGGTGCGTCACTGCTGACATCATTGCCTCCTATTGAGGCAGGCTCGTCCTTGGGTTGTCCACCCCTCTGGAACGCCTTGCTGAGGCCGCTCCTGAGGAGGTCTTGACGTCGTTCTCCTCGCGAGGCTTAGCCCCCTCGTGAGGATCTTGAGCAGCTGGTTAATCAGCTGGGCCGTACTAGGCCGCTTGTAGGAGCGCATTGCGGCCCGCAGACAGGCATGTCTGGGTACCCTGGTTCCCAGGACGCCAACAGTAGCCCCCGGGCCCAAGGCGCGCGCGGAGTTGGCTTCAGGGCAAAGCCTTAGTCGAGGACGAAGCACCGTGGGGCCCCAAAAGGCTGCGGGCCAGGCTGGCGTGTGACGGTTGGATGGGACGCGAGCGACCCCGCTCCCCACGCCGTCTCGATAACCGTGCGTCTTGACAAAAAGGGGCCTTCTCTGCTGGGGGAGTTATCGCCCTCTTTCCTTCTTGCTCTGGTTTCTTCCCTTTACGCCTCATGCCTCTCTGCATCCTTCGGTTCCCTTGACCATGGCGAAGAAGAACAAGGGTACCGCGCCGGCGTCTGGATCTGCTTCTTCTCTTGATGCGGCGCTTGAGGAGTCCTCCATTATCAGAGAGGAGGACTACTCAGAGGTCCAGGCGTTCCTGTCGAGCTCCCACAATGAGCACGGCCCGACGCGGATCTGGGCTGGATCCACCATGGCGCGGACCTTGTCAAAGTCATGATACCCCTCCTTCCTCCATAGCATCTCTGTGGGGCTCATGCCCGCCTTCTCCGAGTTCTTCTACGCCATCCTGGAACATTACCAGGTGCACGCTCTCCATATCCAACTTCGCTCCATCTTCGTCTTGTCGCTCTTCGCCTTCTACTGTGAGGCATTCATGGGGGTGAGGCCGACCGTCGCCCTCTTCCGCCACTTCTTCTCCATGTGTCAGTACAACGATGGCCCGTGCTCGGGCTGCGTTTCCTTCGTCTTCCAATGCCAGGGCTGTCGCCTGATGACGGCTGGGAAGAAGATAGAGTCCCACCGGAAGAGGTGGGTCTATCTAGACGCCCAGCGCACCCATCCTCTGCTGGAGCTGCCTACTGCCCGTCCGGAGAAGCTTGCCGGCTGGTGCCATGCGAAGCTCACCGGCCCTCTTGCCGGGCCCGTCTTGGCGAAGATTGAGGCCGACCTGAGCTCGAGGCTCGAAGGGGGCAGATCGTGAAGGAGTTCTTGAGGCAGCGTCTGGCTCCGCTGCAGGCTCACTCACTCCCCATGTGGGAGCTGATGGGCGACGACGACGGGCTCTGGCTGCACCCAGGGATGCTGGCCAAAGACGATCTGGACTTCACCTTGAGAGCTCTCCTGGATATGGTTCCGGAGGATCTTCCTGGGGCCTACCTACCGCTGTACAGCCGCCCAGACAAGGCCGAACTGCTGATGGCCATGCCGGACCTTGGTGCGCCCGTGGGCGCTCCGCCCACGTTCGATGTGTCTTCTGGTGATGACGACGAGAGCGACGAGGGGGGTTCCGAGGATACCTTGGACGACGAAGGGGACTCCTCCGAGGTGTTCACCGGAGCAATGACGCGAGGCGCAGGTGCCGCTGGACGGTCCCAGGCGACCACTCCACGTCGATCCGGACGCACTGCGTCCGGGGGAAGCAAGGTGGCGACTCCGCCAAAGAGTACTATGCTAGCGAACCTAGCGACCGCGGCCGTGCCCAGGACCGTGGCCTCACGCCTCGCCAAGGCCCGGGCTATCGGCACGCACAGTGCGCCAGGAGCTGCTGTTGACCTGCTGGTGAAGAGAAGGGCGCGCCTCGCCTCCGACGAGTAAGTGGCAATTTCTCACTCATTCTTATTTGTCGTGCCCCTGATGCGCTCCCCCTGATGCAGCAGCCTGGGTGTGTGATGAAAAAGGTGAAGGGGGAGCTCACGCTGCGGTGCCCTGCTCCTCCGGCTGCTGATGCGACCTCGGGGAAGGATGCCGCGGCGCTGGGTGCCCCGGTCGGCCGGGCCACCGCGCGTGCGGCGATGGTGTCGCCTGAAGACATCCCCATCTCCGGCAAGGTTGTGGAGTTGGCTTCTGCTCCGGCTGCTCTGGCGAGGGAGGCCGGAGCCCCCGAGCCCCTGGTCGAGCAGTCGGTTTTGTTGGTGCCCGTGTGCCAGCCGGCGCAGCCTAGTCCTGAGGCTTTGGACGCTGCCTCCGCCATGCTGGGTTGTCTTCGCGCTGCTCTGCAAAATGGTGATGGCCGCCTGACAGAAGGGCGCCTGGGGCTGATCCGGGTGTGGCTCCTAGCAGACGAGTCTGCATGGACCTCCTGGGATCAGGCCTCGGCGGCCGCTGCCAAGGGTCGAGAGAAAGCTGCAGCGGCCACGCTGGCCCGTGACGTCGCACGAGCTGACGCCGCGTCCTTCGAGAAGCGCTGCCTCAAGGCGGAGAGCGAGCTGGGGGCCGTCCGCGAGGAAGACACTAGGCGCGCCCTAGAGCTCAAAGGGTTGGAGAAGGAGCTCGAGGCACAGAAGACCGCGATGTCCCGGCTGCAACAGGAGCAGCTTGCTGACCGCGCAGCCCTGGAGAAGCTGAAGGTTGAAGTTGAGCAGGCTAGGGTGGCCCAAGCAGCTCGCGTCCAGGAGGAATCTCTTGCGGCCTTGGCGACGGTGAGTCCCGAGGCCCTTGCCGCCTTTGACCTTGAGGCCCGCAAGGCGTTGCATGCCGCCTACGGGGAAGGGTTCAAGGAGCCACTGGCCGCCCCGGAGGGAGGCCCCGCCGGGCTCCTTGCTGCGCTCGTGGAGTCCCTGCATGGTGTTACGGCCGCGATTGCTCAGTTAGCCGACGTTGAGAGACGTACGCTGCTTACCTTGGTCCTGACGCAGGTGTGCGGCCACCTAAGTCTTCGCGACCCCACCCTTGACCTGGCCCTGATGTCCGAACCTGTGACCGTAGTCATGGAGAACACGGCTGCCGATGCCCTAAAGGTGAAAGGTCACGTCGCTGGTGGAGGCGTTCCTCCAGGCTACCGCTACCGCGGCCGAAGGGGAGACGACCGGTACTGCTGCGCCCGGCGATGCCTAGTCCGTTTTGTTAAGTGAGAGAAGCGCGAGTGCCTCGGGGAGGCGTAAGAACTTTGTTTGAATTTGAAAAAACTTGGCATTATTGTAATAGCTAAATGATTCCATGCTTGCTTCCTTTCATGTTTGCTTTAGGTGCTCTGCGTCGGCAGGGCCCAACCCCGCGCATACCTCGACCGCCGTTGAGCCCTCTGGATGACCAGGGTTACCGTAGTAACTAGACTCGCAATTGAGCCCTCCGGATGACCAGGGTTACTGCATTAACTAGACTCAAGGGATGAGGGGCTACGTGGCCAGTGAGGCCCTTGGGTTGCGATGCCCAAGGGTCCCCCTTGACGTTCAAGCAATCCCGTTTTCATTCTGTGTCGGCAAGGCCCAACCCCGCGCATACCTCGATCGCCATTGAGCCCTCCGGAGGACCAGGGTTATCGCCATAACTAGACTCAAGGGATGAGGGGCTACGTGGCCGGTTAGGCCCCTGGGTCGTGATGCCCAGGGGTGCCCCTTGACGTACGAACGGCTCTCATGAAGGAGAACGAGCACCATACCTTGCCCACGAGCCATCTCCTGGGATGGGGGCATGAGAAGGCCAGGTGTCTGGGCACCTGGTAGGGTGGCGTTTGCCAGGTGTGACCTGAGCATAGCCCCCGTGCCTAGCCCCCCTCGTGACACCCATCCAAGAAGAAGTTGTGAGTGTCGTGAGCTGAAAAGCTCCCTGAGGTTGGTGCGACAACTAGGGGGCACCCTCACTTGTTTATAACTAGTGCGGAGCATAGAGCTACCACACTTGCATGGAGTGTGGGCATAACCGCGCCTCGGTCGTATCGGCCAGCGCGGAGCTTGGTGCTTCCACTGGTTCGTGGGCATAACCGCTCCTCGGTTGGATCTGCTAGCGCGGAGCTTGGTATTTCCACTGGACCGTGGGAGGGAGCCTCCCACAGGGAGAGACTCCGGGGCGTGTACAGCCCCGTCCTGACACGTGGCTTGCACGGTAGGACAGCCAAGGTGTATATGGGCCCTCCTCAGGATGAGCTGAACGACTCTGAGGAAGTTCTCGTGAGCTTACGCATCACCCACGAGACCCTACCCTGAGGCGGGTTGTGCCTGAGTCTTCTTCTGCAAAATGTGAAAAGAGAGGTTTTGTGTCGACCTGCGCCGAGTGCATCTCCAATGGATATTGCATGAGAAGGCCGCAGCACCAGTGACCCCAGGAGATGACGTCACGGGGTTAACCCGCGAGACAGAGCTCAGCCACTTTATTTGTCGACGCTGCAGGGACGGACCCGAGCACAGACGTCGTGCCCAGTCTTCTCATGCCGCGATCCAAAAGAAAAACAGCCGACGTGCGGTTCCCGCATGAGCGAGGCACCTGCCACGGGCCCCTACTTACCCATCCACGATTATCCCATGCGAGAACAAGGCACCAAGGACATTGGGAGGTGCCGTCACGGAAATGGCTCGCTAGGCAGAGCTCAGCCCTTGGGTTTATCGACGCTGCAGGGCCGGACCCGAGCACAGACGTCATGCCAGTCCTTAATCATGGGGCGGTCGCGAGTGGGCTCACAAGGGCTCATGACCTTAGTGGCGGTGAGGACGCCGAGCATATAGATAATGCGAATGGGAAGAAATATCTGGCCTTGATCATGCAAAAAGAGAGATAACCGCGGGGAAACAGCCCCCAGCGGCCCGAGGATGATGCAGCCCGAGAGGCGCCCTCGTTTGGATACCTGAAGTGTCACCTGATACTTGCCGAAGGAGAGTTAGGGTACCTGAAGAGGCGAGATGTGCGGGTCGCTCCCGAGGATCGTCGGGCTCCTGAGGCCCAGCGGCTCCGGAGGCTCTCAGTGGTCGCGCGGGCCCGGCTCCCGCTCCATCCGGACCGCCTGCCATTGAGCCTCGCGAGCCCCCAAGGACCGCTGCGCGAGGTGCTAGAACGTGGCAGTTGTGTTGCGGAAGCCAAAGAGTGTGCGGACGTAGCTGTAGGGGAGGGCCCTCCTCCAGCCGATCGCCGTCGGCCAGAAGGGCTCCTGAGAAGCGGCTCGATTGTGACCCGCGATGTCGACGCAGACGCGGAAGCAGTCGCTTGGGCTGCGAGCAGGTGAACCTGGGGTTGTGCGGTTACGCCCACCGCGGATGAGTCTTGCGTACTGAAGTTCCTCTATAACTTGGTCGATGAAGTCCTCAGCCCCCAGCGCTGAACGGCTCACGCTGGGCTCACAAAAACACGCATCAAGATACGCTTGTAGTTGGTGCTCGAACACTCCAGAGGAGAGCCCCCGATCCCGTCACGAGAGGGGCGTCGAGCGCGCCTCCCTATGCGAGGGTGGAGGGCGCCTCGTCAGCAGGCGCGAGTCCTGAAGCCAGGCCGTCAGGGGCCCCCGCGTCCTGAGGTCCGTCGATGGGTAGGTTCTTCTTCTTCTTGGGGGCGGTCTGCAGGTCGAGGACGGCTCCATCCTCATCGAAGCACTCGACCGCCACGGTTTGGTAGGCATGCTCCAGAGAACGCACCGCTTCCTTCTCGTCGGAGGCGATCGTGATGACTCCGCCGCTCCCGGTCATCTTGAGGAAGTTGTAGCCGTGATGGGTCGCCGCCACGAACTTGGCGAGGGCAGGATACCCCAGGATGGCGTTGTACGAAGTCGATGAGCTCTGTATGGTAGTCGTCGCGGTCGCAAAAGGTCACGGGGAGGCGGACCTGCCCCATCGGGAGTGTGGAGCCATTCGTGACTCCGTATAATGGCTTGGTGGGGTGGAGCTGATGGTAGGGAACCTGGAGTGTCTCGAAGGTCTGGACGG
Organism: Secale cereale; assembly: GCA_902687465.1. Classification (NCBI taxonomy): domain Eukaryota; kingdom Viridiplantae; phylum Streptophyta; class Magnoliopsida; order Poales; family Poaceae; genus Secale; species Secale cereale. The sequence goes on from LR738714.1 coordinate 128,358,382, forward strand.
AAAGGACGTTGAGCCCTGCCCCGCCATTGATGAGGGTCTTGGTCACGAGGACGTTGCTGATGGTCAGGGTGCAGAGCATCGGGAGGGTGCCTGGGGCCGCAGTGCACTTGAGCTGGTCCTTGGGGTCGAAAGTGATGGCTTGCTTGGTCCACCTGAGGTTGCGCGCGACGTCAGGCCTGGGAAGCGCCACATTCACCTCACGGGCAAACTGCTTGAAGATGCGGTGAGAAGCCGGGCCACTGGCTCCTCCCAGAATGCATGCAACTACGCACGGTTCCTGGAAGCCCCCTGCCCCATCTGCCTGGCGGTCGTCGTCGTTCCTCCTTGGCGGTGGTGGCAGCGGAGGCAGGCCTCCGTTGCCCTGAGGGCGACCCTCACGAGGCTGGTCGCGCCAGGGGGCGTCACGAGGCTGCTCCTGCCAGTGGTCTTCACGAGACTGCTCACGCCACCCTTGGTGCGAGTTCCTGCCGTCCCAACGTTCTCCTCCTCGGCCTCCTCCACGGCCGTAGCCACGGTTGTCGCGCTCAGGGCGCTGCCCGACGCCCGCCGCGCATCGCCCTGAGCTCATGGCAATCGTTGGTGTTGTGGTTGTGGACGTTGTGGAAGATGCAGTATGGTCGGTTGACTCTCGGGAGGTCATCGTACCTGCAGCCACGCTTCACTTCTGGCTCTGCAGCCAGCATGGCGGGTCCCTTGCGCTTCGACTCCTTGGCCTTGGTTTTCTTGTCGTCCGCCTCCGCCTCGGGCAGCTCCTGAAGGGAGAGGCGGCCTTCCTCCGCTCTAGCGCACTTTGCCGCGAGCTTGAACATCTCGAGGGTTGTGCACAGGTCTTCGTGAATGGCGAGATCTTCCCTCATCTTGACGTCGCGGATGCCATCGGAGAACGCGGAGATGATGGCCTCGTCCGAGACCCTGGGGATACGGAGGTGCATGGTGTTGAAGCGTTGGATGTACTTTTGCAGGGTTTCTCCCGGCTGCTGCCTCACGCGACGCAGGTCAACTGCCGGGGCTCGGTCGCGAGTGCCTTGGAAGTTACCGACGAAACGCTCGCGAAGCTCTTCCCAGGAGGAGATGGATACCACGGGGAGGTTCAGGAGCCAGGAGCGTGCGCCGTCCTTCAGAGCCATGGGGAACCAGTTCGCCATGACCTGCTCGGTGCTGTTGGACGCCTCGATGCTCAGCTCGTAGAGTTGGAGGAACTCCGTGGAGTCGGTGGTGCCGTCATAGCATGGAGGCAGGTCCGGCTTGAACTTGTTGGGCTAGACGAGGCGCCGTAGCTCAGGGTCTAGGGCGCAACATCCAGCCACGCTCACGATCGCAAGCGCCCCCTGCGCTTGCGATGCTGGTTCCTGAGGTGCTGGCGCAACCACCTCCTGTGGCACGCGGTCTGGGCGCTGTCTGCCAGGGGGCCCACGAGCCCCTGCATGTGGGTGCAGAATCACCTGACAGCTCTCCTCATCGCGGGCGTGGGCTCTGTGGGGTTGCTCACGTCAAGGGGCCTCGCGCCGGCCCTCCTGGCCGGCGTGGTGGAGGGGAGGCGGAGCCAGGACCCCACGTTCCTCATTCACCGCCGGGGGCGACGGAGGACGTGAGGAGTGCGTTGGTGCAGGCACTTCTCCAGCGGCGTTGACGAGCTCTGTGATGCCGTGGAGCCACTCGTTGTAGAGGTCATCTTCTGGGCGGTAGCGCAAGAGCTCCCGCGCCATCAATAGCGCGGGCTGCTGGTAGACTGGCCCGCGGCGGACCCGTGAGCACGACGCTGCGGCCGGCGAGGGCGAAGGTGTTGCCGTGCGGCCATCCCGCCGCACGGACAGCGGCAGCGAGGAGTCCTGCTGCTCGTGGACAGCCGGGTCGGTGGCAGCGTTGGTGACCGGCGAGTTGGGGCGGAGTGGTGCGCCGTTGCCCGCGGGCGCCGTCTGAGCGACGTTCGCAGCGCGGCGGGCGGCGTGAGCTTGGCGTGTGTCCACCATGGCTGTGGAGCAGGGTCGGTGATGAGAACGCGACGAGGTCATCGGAGAGGCGAGATTTTGACACGCCCCCTACCTGGCGCGCCAAATGTCGGATTCAGGGCTCCGCAAAACCCGTTAAGTTCGAAGACACGGGCGTGAACGAAGATCTCTCCCACTCATGTCTACCAAGCGCCTCGCTCTCGTCTTGGTGGAAGGAGTCAAACAAACAACGAACAAGCACACAAGAGTTTATCCAGGTTCGGGCCACCGTGTTGTGTAAGACCCTACTTCCTGCTTTGGTGCATTGGCTCCGGGCGAGCTAGAATATGAGCTAGTACAATGGTTCCTGGGCTCAGGAGGCGAGCTCAGGAGGATCAGGAGGCTAGTGTTCTTGCTCCTTGTGCGGTGGCCAAGTGTGTTCGTCTCCTCCCCTTTGCAGTGGGAGTCCTAGCTAGTTATATAGGCGGCCACGGTCCTCTTCCCCCGAAATGTTTAGGCGGGAAGGGATCCCACAATGGCCATTTTTTAGCGGGAACACAAGGACGTTCTTATCCTGACAAAAGCGGTCTTCGCCTGCAAAGGATCAGGCAGTGACACGGTGGTGGGCTCGACGGTGACATCCTCCTTATCGTCCTTGCGGTCTTCGATCCTGTTGCACCAAACAGGAAACCTTTGCCCCACTCCTTGGGAACCAACGGCTGCGCTGTCTCCTTTGCACCGAAATGGCAACGGCGCCGCTGGCAGACGCTGGCACTCGCTGGCATGATGCATCACTGCTGACATCACTACCTCCTCCCGAGGCAGGCTCGGCTTTGGGTTCTCCGCCCCTCTGGAACGCCTTGCTGAGGCCGCTCCCGAGGAGGTCTTGACGTCGTTCTCCTCGCAAGGCTTAGCCCCCTCGCGAGGGTCTTGTGCAGCTGGTCGATCAGCTAGGCCGTACCAGGCCGCTTGTAGGAGTGCGTCGCGGCCCGCAGACAGGCAAGTCTGGGTACCCTGGTTCCCAGGACACCGACAGTTATGCCCACGCTCTAACAATTATAAGTGAAGCAAAAGAGCATTCTACAAATGGCGGTTTTCTATGTGAAGAGAAACAGGCAATCCAAACTTCAAATGATATTAGTGAAGCACATGAAGCATTCTATAAAGCCGTACTCAAAAGATATAAGTGAAGTGCAAAGAGTATTCTATAAATAAACCAAGGACTATCTCATACCAGCATGGTGCATTTATTAAAAGAAAAAGAAAAATCACACGACGCTCCAAGAGTTTACGCATATCATGTGAACGAAACGAATCCGAAAACATAAAGATACTTGTTGAAGTAAGATGGGATGCCTTCCTGGGCATCCCCAAGCTTAGACGCTTGAGTCTCATTGAACATTTACTTGGGGTGCCTTGGGCATCCCCAAGCTTGAGCTCTTGCCTCTCCTCCTTCTCCTCGCATCTAGACCTCCTCGATCATCGAACACTTCATCCACACAAAACTTAACCGAACTTTTAGTGGCGGCGTTAGTGCATATGATCAATAAAATGCCATCATGTACTGCTCTAACATTATTGTATAATTATTAACAAACATTACCTATTGTATGTTATCACAATTCTATGGCCCCAGGTCAAGGAGGCATCAACTAGAATTCAAACATATGCAAATAATGAAGCTATAACAGCAATCTGTGAAAACAGGACATTTTGTAGTAATCTGAACATTAGTCGTACTTGTGTAGCCCTAAAACATATGGAAAATTCAACAATTTGTATAGCAAGACTTTGCGAAAAGTTTCAGATCCTTTCGGCGTTCCAGTAAAAAAATGTAAAATCGCGCACTATAGCCAAAGTTTCTGTTTTTTCACCTCACAAACCAATAAGCAGTTTAATCATCCTAAAGGAAACTCTTGGCACATTGTTTTTATAATACAATGGAATTGTACAAATGATAATTATTTTTGTTGAAAAGTTTCTGTAATCAAGGTTCACAATGTTTCCATGGGCATGAACAAAGTTCAAGGCTAGCTCCCACTTTAACAATGCTCGTCTTTCTCACTTTCGTTTTTCTTTTTGAAAAAAAGTTTTAGGTTCCCCTCTTTATTTTTTTTATTTTAAAACTTTATAAAAGCACACAATAGAAATAAATGACTCTCTGAAACTTTCGGGTTGTCTCCCTAGCAGCGCTTTCTTTAAAGCCATTAAGCTAGGCATATAGTGCTCAAGTAATGGATCCACCCGGATCCCAAGGTATATCAAAGCCAATTTTAATTAACAATGATTTGGCATTTAGTAGTGAGCACAAAGTGATATGTGTCATGCAAAAACAAAGTCTAACTCTCTTCCTATGCATAGGCATGTCATACAAGAGCAATTCATGCACATCAAGTAAAGGCCAATGCATAGTATAAGCAGTTTCTTGCAATTTTATCATGTTGGAAACATAGAGAGGCGGAGATGCAGTTCCTCTCTCATAATAATTGCAAGTAGGAGCAGCAAGCACATGCATATTATATTCATCACAATCATCATGTGTAACGGAAAAAGGTAACCCATCAATATGATCCTTAATAAGTGCAAACTTCTCCAATATAGTGTAGTTTGGAGAATTCAAAAAGATAATAGGACTATCATATGTGGGTGCAATAGCAACTATCTCATGTTTAACATAAGGAACTATAGCAAGTTCATCTCCATAAGCATAATTCATATTGGCATCTTGGCCACAAGCATAGCAAGCCACATCAAAAAGGGATGATTCAAAAGAATCAACGGGATCATAACGATCATCATACCATTCATCCTTCGATAAGCACGAAGGGAAATTAAACATTGTATGAGTTGAAGAGTTACTCTCATTAGAAGGTGGGCATGGGTAGCTAATCCGCTCTTCCTCCTTTTGTTCTTTGCTCTCCTCCTCGTCTTTTTCATCCAGTGAGCTCACAGTGTCATCAATTTCCTCTTCCATAGACTCCTGCAAAATATTAGTCTCTTCTTGGACATCGGAGGAGTCCTAAATATATGGTTTAACATAGGCATTAGAAGCATAATTATCATAACAATATTTAAATATGGAAAAAATTTCAGATTTGTAAAGAGTAGAATCATACTTTTCAATCAAAGAAGCAATTTCATAAGCACCCTTAAAAGCAACAAATTCTTCAATTTTTTGAACATCATAGTAACTATAAACACCCTTAGCATACGAAGATATGATTCCATTATCACTGAACTCACATTGGTAGGGAAGTTGTTTCTTAGGGTCTTCAGAACAACAAGTAAAATCATATATTTCACATAAATTCCAATCATAACATTGCAAATGATGAATTTGATCTAGTAAAAGTTTCCCTTCTTGAGATAAGCGGTGTCGCACATAACAAGCATGCTCATCTAAAGATTTTCCGTCAACTAAGCTAGTTGGGGTTTCAGCACGAGCACAAAGGAATCAAAGATGATCCAAGTAAAAAGCTTCAGGAGTGTGATAGATTTTGAGTTGTTCTTCAACCATTGGTTCAGCAGGTACCACAATTTTTTTTGGTATTTTGCGTTTCCTACCCATAACAAAAGATAGAAAACAACTTAGAACAACAAATAAAATCTACTTAGTGATAAAGCAAACAAGCACACACAAGAATATTCACCCCACGCTATTGCTCCCCGGCACCGGCGCCAGAAAAAGGTCTTGATAACCCACAAGTGTAGGGGATCAGTTGTAGCCTCTTTCGATAAGTAAGAGTGTCGAACCCAACGAGGAGCTAAAGGCAGAAAAAATATTCCCTCAAGTTCTATCGACCACCGATACAACTCTACGCACGCTTGACGTTTACTTTACCTAGAACAAGTATGAAAGTAGAAGTACTTTGTAGTTTTTGTGGGATAGGTTTGCAAGAATATAAAGAGCACGTAAATATAAACTAGGAGATGTTAAGATAAAGAAACAATAAAGTTAATATAGCGAGTGTGGAAAAGTGGTGGTAGGTGTTGCGAAATTGCCTCTAAGCAATTGACTACGCTACTAGACCGATATCAAGTTTTATGTGGGAGAGGCTACTACTAGCATGTCATCCCTTACTTGGAATTCTATGCACTTATGATTGGAACTATTAGCAATCATCCGTAACTACTAACGTTCATTAAAGTAAAATCCAACCATAGCATTAAGATATATTGGTCCCCCTTCAATCCCGTATGCATCAATTTCTACGCTAGGTTGAAGCTTCGATCGCTCTTACCCTCCAATACGTAGTCCTATCAACATACAACTAACCCTATGGTGTAATCTACGCGCGCGCTCATATGATGTGCACCAAAGGACAGCAACATAACCAGAAGCAATTTAAACCAATCATAGAAATTTACCAATCACCGACAAGACAACGAAAATCTACTCAGACATTATAGGATGGCAACACATCATTGGATAATAATATGAAGCATAAAGCACCATGTTCAAGTAGAGGGTACAGCGGGTTGTGGGAGACTGAACCGCTGTAGATAGATGGGGGAAGGTGATGGATATGTTGGTGAAGATGACGGAGGTGTTGGTGTAGATCGCCGTCACACGATGATGGCCTCGGTGGCTCTCCAGTGCCACCGGAAGAGAGGGGGAGAGAGCCCCCCTCCTTCTTCTTCTTCCTTGATCTTCTCCCTAGATGGGAGAAGGGTTTCCCCTCTGGGCCATGGCCTCCATGGCGGCGGAGGGGCGAGAGCCCCTCCGAGATTGGACTTGTCTCTCTATCTCTCTCTATTTCTACGTTCTCAGATTCTGTCCCTTCACCGTTTATTATATTCCCGGAGATCCGTAACTCCGATTGGGCTGTTGACACGATTTTTATCCGGATATTAGCTTTCTTGCGGTGAAAGAAGGGCATCAACCGCCTTACGGAGTGGCCACGAGGGCCCAGGGCGCACCTACCCTTGGTGGTCGTGCCCCCTGCCTCGTGGCCCACTCGGGCATAGTCTCATGTTGGTTTCGCTTCCCAAAATTCACATATATTCCAAAAAAAAATCTTCGTCCGTTTTTATTCTGTTTGGACTCCGTTTGATATAGATATTCTGTGAAACAAAAAACATGCAACAAACTGGAACTCGCACTGGGCACTGGATCAATATGTTAGTCCCAAAAATAGTATAAAAAGTTGCCAAAAGTATATGAAAGTTGTAGAATATTGGCATGGAACAATAAAAAATTATAGATACGACAGAGACGTATCACTGGTGGATGCGTTCCTCCGGGTCGCTGCTGCCGCGGCCGAGGAGGCGGAGGCTGGTGATGGCGCGCTCGGCGATGCCTGACCTGTCCCTGTCAAGATGAGAGAAATGCAAGTGCCTCGGGGAGGCATAAGGACTCGCTTGAATTTGGAGAACTTGATGTTATTGTAATAACTAGGCTTGAACTTGCTGATTTCCGTGCTTGCTTCCCTTCATGTTTGCTTAGGTGCTCTGCGTCGGCAGGGCCCAACCCCGCGCATACCTTGATCACCATTGAGCCCTCCGGGTCACCGGGTCAGGCTCAAGGAATGAGGGGCTACGTGGCTAGTGAGGCCCCTGGGTCGCGATGCCCAGGGGTCCCCCTTAACGCTCAAGCGATCCCGTTTGCATTTTGCGTCGGCAGGTCCCAGCCCCGCGCATACCTCGACCGCCGTTGAGCACCGGGCTCAAGGAGTGAGGGGCTACATGACTAGTGAGGCCCCTGGGTCGCAATGTTGAGGGGTCCCCCTTGACGTGCGAACGGCTCTCATAAGGGTGAACGAGCACCATACCTTTCTCACGAGCCTTCGTCTAAGATAGGGGTGCGAGAAAGCCATGTATCTGGGCACCTGGTAGGGTGGCGTCTGCCAGGCGTGACCTGAGCATAGCCCCGTGCCTAGCCCCCCTCGCGACACCCTTCCAAGGAGAAGTTGTGAGCGTCATGAGCTGAAAAGCTCCCCGAGGTTGGTGCGACCGCTGGGGGATGCCCTTAGTTGTTTAAAACTAGCTCGGACCATAGAGCTACCACACTTTCACGGAGTGTGGGCATAATTAAGCCTTAGTCGTAGCGGCCAGCGTGGAGCTTGGTGCTTCCACTGGTTCGTGGGCAAAACTGCTCCTCGATTGGTTTTTTTAGCGCAGAGCATGGTACTTCCACCGGACCATGGGAGGGAACCTCCCATCAGGAGAGACTCCGGGGTGTGTACAGTCCCGTCCTGATGTGTGGCTTGCTTGGCAGGACTGCCAAGGTGTATATGGGCCCTCCTCAGGACGAGCTGAATGACTCTGAGGAAATTCTCGTGAGCTTACGCGTCACCCACGAGACCCTACCCTGAGGCGGGTTGCGCCTGAGTCTTCTTCTGCAAAATGTGAAAAGAGATGTGTTGTGTCGACCTGCGCCGAGTGCATCTCTAGAGGGCATCGCATGAGAAGGCCACAGCACCAACAACCCCAGGAGGTGACGTTAGCGGGACCGGCCCGTAAGGCAAAGCTCAACCGCTGGATTTATTGACACTGCAGGGACGAACCTGAGAACAGACACCGTGCCCAGTCTTCTCATGCAACAGTCCAAAAGAAAGACAACCGGCGTGCGTTTCCCACGTGAGCGAGGCACCTGCCACGGGCCCCCACTTACCCATCCACGATTAGCCCATGCGAGAAGAAGGCACCAAGGACCACGGGAGGTGACGTCACGGGAATGGCTCACGAGACACAGCTTAGCCCTTGGATTTAGCGACGCTGCAGGGACGGACCCGAGCACAAACGTCGTGCCAGTCCTTAATCATGGGGCGGTCGCAGGCGGGCTCACAAGGGCTCATGACCTTAGTGGCAGTGAGTACGCCAAGCATAATCGATAATGCAAGTAGGGAGAAACAGCTAGCCTTGATTTATGTGCAAAAGATACAGCTGTGGGGGGGATCCCCCAACAGCTCGAGGACTGCTGTGGGGGCGAACCCCCGACAGCTCGAGGATGATGCATCTCGGGGGGTGCCCTCGATTGAATACCTGAGACATCACCTGATACTTGTCATCGAATAATAGTTGGGGTAGCTGAAGACGCGAGTCGTGCGGGTCTCTACTGAGGATCGCCGGGCTCCTGAGGCCCAGGGGCTCCGGAGGCCCTCGGTGATCACGGGGGTCCGGCTCCTGCTCCGTCAGGACCTCCTGCCACTGAGCCTCCTGAGACCCCAAAGCCTGCCGCGTGAGGTACTGGAACGTGGTAGCTGCGTTGCAGAAGCCGAAGAGCGTGCGAATGTAGCTGCATGGGAGAGTCCTCCTCCAGCCGACAGCCGTCGGCCAGAAGCGGCTCGATTGTAACACTCCAAATTTTTGGATTTGAATTATTCCAAATTTTGGTCTTTTGGAACGGGGATATTTGATCTTCTCTTGAAAACCCTTTCAAAAAAATCTTTTCTGCCCAAAGTTTGTGTGTTCTCCTCAAGCTTGGTTCTGGTCTTGAAGTTTTTCTTCTTGTGTTAAGCTCAACACAAGTTGTTTTTCTCTTTAAGGTTTGATTGATTCTTTTCCCTCCATGAATATCCATCATATGATTAATCTTGGACTTGTCTTCCCCTTTCAAACCTTCTTGCCTTGGCACCCAATGAAAATATTTCTCTCCAAGACCTCCTCTTCACCTTGAGACAAGTCTCTCATCAATTCCAGCAAGTTTCAACCTTATTGGAATTTTTCTTCTAATTATTTTGCACCAAAATCAATTTCTGTCCTATGAAATGAGCCATGGTGATTTACAAAGGAACCACCATGTTCACTTTGATGTTTGATTCCAAACCAACTTCCCTGGATAGTCCTTAGTACCCACAACCCAGATCCATCTTCTTTCACTGGTCCACAGTTCAAAATTTTCAAATTTCACCTGCTGCAAGTTTGGACCAGATTTGCAAATTTTGGTGAAATTCATATTTTTCTTCTTCCTAAAAATCTGTGAAAATTCAGGCAGCCTCTAGATGCATCAAGAGACCACTCCACCAATTATCAGCTCCAGCAAGATTTTCCACATGCCAAAATCATTTCGCCAAACACCTGGCGTGCACTGTTTCTGTCAGTTTCACAAAAGTTAACTGAAGAATAACACGCGACAGTGCAGCTTCGTCAGTTTTGTCCCAGAACGTTCGTCAATCTCACCAGTGCCTCTTTGGCCTGATGCTGCACTGCACCTCGCTCTTATCCAGAGCGCCGCACGCGTGCTTGGCTGGTTCTTGGCGTCGGTGGCACCCTGGCCCGCCCACGCCGGCATCTTCCGCGGCGGCAGACCCACCCGTGGCGGCCGACAGGGGGCACCCTGTGGCACAACGCCGTTTGGCACCGCCCAAGTCGCCTGGGAGCTCCGCGTGGCCTTCTCCATCGCCAGCGCACGCCTGCAGCACCGTCGTCGTGGCCTGGCGCGCATAGGGCGCACTCTCTGCCGCCGACAGGCCGCACGGCCGTTCCGTTGGGGATAGGCCATTACCGCCCCTACCTTGCTGAGTTAGGCACCGAAATGGGATCAGTGCACCTCCTGGTCGATGCCCAAGATCCTAAACCAACCGTCCAGCCACAGCACCGTCGTAATCGACCGCCGGACTTATCCCGTTCACGGCAACCGCCTTGGGCCGGCTATAAATAGCGCCTTCGAGCTCGCTCTCGACCTCACACATCTCCACCACCTCACTAGACCCCGCCCAGCCACTGGAAGAGCCTCGAGAGGCCCTTCTTCCTCAACTCCGGCCACCTCCGCCCGCCTCGGGTTCCAGCAACGTTCTCTCTGGTGAGAACTCCTCCATTGCCCTAGACTCGTTCGTAGCCTCCTGACACCTCTAGGAGACTAACCCCCACTTCAATTTGACCCCAGCGACTCTCTCCGACGAGGCCCACGACCACCCGAGCCGCCGTCCGTCGGAGATAGGGTCGCCGTCGACGTGGGGCTCGCCGACGCTCAACTCCACCACCCACCAACGCGGAAGAACACCAGGAACCCATAGGTACCACTCCCTCCCTCTACCTCGTCGTGGATCGGCGCCGCCGACCATCGCAGCCTTCTGGCGCCGGCGGGACTCTGTTTCAGTTTTTAAACCTGACGAGTGGGACCCCCTCGTCAGCCTCTCTTTTCCTTCTGAAGCATTTTTCCGGATGGCGCCTTCGGGAAAAGTATGTCTTCCTATTCGGCTGGCGTACTGCGTACCGATTCGTTTCCTGTTTTTATATTCTAGCCCCTAGAAACTTTCTGTTTCATTACAGACAAGTCCCTAGACAGAAACTTGAATAACTTTTAAGCAAAAGATGATTTTGAGTTGATTATTTTGCTGCCCTCTTTATTTTTCTATCTAGTTTTTTTGTCATATTTATTTGAAAAATATTTGGGTCAGCTTTTATGCACGTGCGGTATTTATGTTAGTATTTGTTTGTTTGGATACGTAGATACCCAAGGACGTGACGGAGCCGCGAACTTCACCGAGTTAGACTCCGAGTACTCTGAACCAGGGAAGCATATTTGAACCTTTGATATGATGAGTGTGTTGAATGTTTTCTCGAGTAGTTCTTCTTCATAGCATGGTCATATAAGCATTTGTGGATGATTATATTTCATGCAAGCAAGCTTCGGGTGAACCCGAATGATAATGGTTGAACCACCCCGATCATGTGGTGACATGATGGGTTGTGTACTGGTATTGTTGGAGCATGCCAGTAAATGGTTAACTTTAGTATCAACATGGATCAAGTCATGATTCTGTTCGTCTCCTTTTGGTACTGTCATATACCGTCTGCTAAGATTGCGGTTTAGTCAGTTGCAAACCACTTTCCGTGTACACACCAAGTAGAGGGGCCGGGATGAGGGTTCCATGGCCCTGGATTAAAGCCCGTCATCCGGTCAGGGGGCATGGGTGTTTCCGGTTGGGACCGAGAGGGGAGCACCCCTTAGAGCGCGCATATATAAATTTGATCCCATGCTATTCGAGGTTGTAGCCTCCCTGTCTTAAAGTTTTTCGTGAATGTTGTCACGGGTGATTCCGGATAGCATGATGTGAAATGGGTGTGTGCTGGTCAGTTGTGTTTCTACTAAAATACCGTAGACGGAACTAGTCCCAGTGGCTAGTGGAATCCGTTGGCTGTGATTTAAGAGTACGAGCTCTGCAGAGTCAAATCTTCCGAGTAGCCATGTTTATGGCCTAGAGTCAATCTTCGTGTCAACCCCGGTGACCGTCTCTAGTAATTTATGATAGTAGCAAGAGTGGTGATTTTTGTCAAGTTCATTTTGGGTAGATGAACTAACCGGTTATCTCTACACTAATTTATCTCTTGAAGTATTTTACCGTTATACCATTATTTATATAAGCCCTTTATGTGATGTTGCTCAGACGTCCGACTGTGGCATACTTGTTATTTATTTTCATTATAAGCCCTTTATGTGATGTCGCTCAGACGTCCGACTGTGGCATTCCTGTTATTTACTTTTGTTATAAGCCCTTTATGTGATGTCGCTCAGACGTCCGACTGTGGCATTCATGTTGTTTATTTTGTTATAAGCCCTTTATGTGATGTCTCTCAGACGTCCGACTGTGGCATTCTTGTTATGTATTTTCATTATAAGCCCTTTATGTGATGTCGCTCAGACGTCCGACTGTGGCATTCTTGTTATTTACTTTCATTATAAGCCCTTTATGTGATGTCGCTCAGACGTCCGACTGTGGCATGTTTTTATTCATTTTTCCTCACGAGGCGTCGCTCAGACACTCGTTTGGTTTTCTTTTATTTATCTTATGGATTTCGGGAGGACAACCGCCCGACTCCCATTTTTACATGCAGTGTAGAAATTATATTATTCGGATACATATTGCTAGAATACTCACATGCTTCATGTTTGCATTTATTATATCTTATGTCCGAACTGTCTTGCGAGTACATTCAAAGTACTCACCTGGCTTGTTGATTTGGCCAGATGTTGATGAAGGCGATCTCCTGGATGAAGAGTTCGACAACGAGTCCGACGTCTAGTGGAGTCCCAATCAGTCTCTTGCGATCCTAGAGTTGATCACTGTTAACCGCTTCCGCCACCCACCAAATAAATTCATCGGGTCTTACTCCGACACTCGATGAACTGTAAGATATTGGAGTCATGTCACCCACTACACTGTGACATATCCACCACCTCTTTTTATTACGAGTTAGTAGTTATGCCAGCCCACCATTGTGACATATCCGCCCTTATGTACTATATCGGTGTACTTGTAATAAATTGTTGAGCAACCTCAGCTCAACCATGTATAATATTCAGTACTCTGGAATTCTGTATCAAGGATTTGTCTACCAGCAAGAAGTATTCTTCTGTGTCGGTTCGATAAAAGGTCGGTCTCTCAGTAATTATTTTACTGGAAAACCGGTCCTGATATCGGTTGAGGCCTGTGATGTTGACGCAGATGCGGAATTGGTTGCTTGGGTTGTGGGTATGTGAGCTTGGTGTCGTGCGGTTGCGCCCACCGCGTATGAGCCTTGCGTACTAAAGTTCCTCTGTAGCTTGGTCGATGAAGTCCTGAGCCCCCAGTGATGTATGGCTCACGCTGGGCTCACAAAAATGCGCGTCGAGACACGCCTGCAGGTGGTGCTCGAACACCTCCCTCGTGACGCTGGTCAGACCAGAGGCACTCCAGAGGAGAGCCCCCGAGCCCGTCCAGAGAGGGGCACCGGGCGCGCCTCCATATGCGAGGGTGGAGGGCGCCTCGTCAGTAGGCGCGGGACCCGAGGTGGTGCCGTCAGGAGCCCCTGCGTCCTGAGGTCCATTTGCATGCAGGTGCTTCTTCTTCTTGGGGCAGTCTGCTGGGCGAAGGCGGCTCCATCTCCGTCGGAGCTCTCGATCGCTGCAGTCTGGTAGGCGCGCTCTAGGGAACACACTGCTTCCTTCTCGTCGCAGGCGATCGTGATGACTCCGCCACTCCCAGGTATCTTGAGGACGTTGTAGCCGTGATGGGTCGCCGCCATGAACTTGGCGAGGGCCGGATACCCTAGGATGGCGTTGTACGGGAGGTGAATGTTGGCGACGTCGAAGTCGATGACCCCAGCGTGATAGTTGTCGCGATCGCCGAAGGTGACGGGGAGGCAGACCTGTCCCATCGGGAGTGTGGAGCCATCTGTGACTCCGTAGAATAGCTTGGTTGGGTGCAGCTGATCGTAGGGGACTTGGAGCGTCTCGAAGGTCTGGACGGAGAGGACGTTGAGCCTGTTGGGGAACATAGCAGAATTCAAAAAAATTCTACGCTTTCACCAAGATCAATCTAAGGAGTCATCTAACAACGAGCATAAAGGAGTGCATCTACATACCCTTTGTAGATCGTGAGCGGAAGCGTTCGAAGGAACGTGGATGATGGAGTCGTACTCGTCGTAATCCTCGTCACCGATGATCCCAGCGCCGAACGGACGGCACCTCCGCGTTCAACACACGTACGGTATAGCGACGTCTCCTCCTTCTTTATCCAGCAAGGGGGAGGAGAGGTTGACGGAGATCCAGCAGCACGACGGCGTGGTGGTGGATGCAATGGGAAAAGCTACAGGGCTTCGTCGAGACCCTGCGGGAGGAGTAGGAGGTCTAACGGGGGGAGAGGAGCCAGGGGCTAAGGTGCGGCTGCCCTCTCTCCCCCACTATATATAGGGGGCTAGGGGGGCTCCGGCCCTAGGAGATCCAATCTCCTGGGGGGCGGCGGCCAAGGGGGGTGGCTTGCCCCCCAAGCCTATGGGGCGCCCCCACCCCTAGGGTTTTAACCCTAGGCGCATGGGGGGTGGCCCATGTGTGGTGCGCCAGCCCACCAGGGGCTGGTCCCCTTCCCCCTACGGCCCACGGGGCCCTCCGGGATGGGTGGCCCCACCCGGTGGACCCCCGAGACCCTTCCGGTGGTCCCGGTACACTACCGGTGACCCCCGGAACTCTCCCGATGGCCGAAACTAGACTTCCTATATATCATTCTTTACCTCCGGACCATTCTGGAACTCCTCGTGACATCCGGGATCTCATCCGGGACTCTGAACAAAATTCGGGTTTCCGTGTGCATATATCTCTACAACCCTAGCACCGCCAAACCTTAAGTGTGTAGACCTTACGGGTTCGGGAGACACGTAGACATGACCAAGACGACTCTCCGGTCAATAACCAGCAGCGGGATCTGGATACCCATGTTGGTTCCCACGTGTTCCTCGATGATCTTCATCGGATGAACCACTGTGTCAAGGATTCACTTAATCTCGAATGTAATTCCTTTTGTCTATCGGTATGGTACTTGCCCGAGATTCGATCGTCGGTATACCGATACCTTGTTCAATCTCGTCATGGCAAGTCTCTTTACTCGTTCCGTAATCCATCATCCCATGACTAACTCCTTAGTCACTTTGAGCTCATGATGATGATGTCTTACCGAGTGGACCCAAAGATACCTCTCCGTCATACGGAGTGACAAATCCCAGTCTCGATTCGTACCAACTCAACAAACGCTTTCGGAGATACCCGTTGCGTACCTTTATAGTCACCCAGTTACGTTGTGACGTTTGGCACACCCAAAGTATTCCTACGGTATCCGGGAGTTGCACAACCTCTGGTCTAAGGAAGAGATACTTGACACTGGAAAAGCTTAAGCATTACGAACTACACGATCTCGTGCTAGGCTTAGGTTTGGGTCTTTTCCATCATATCATTCTCCTAATGATGTGATCCCTTTATCAATGACATCCAATGTCCATGGTCAGGAAACCGTGACCATCTGTTGATCAACGAGCTAGTAACTAGAGGCTTACCAGGGACACGTTGTGGTCTATGTATTCACACATGTATTGTTGTTTCCGTACAATACAATTCAAGCATGAATAACAGACAATTATCATGAACAAGGAAATATAATAATAATCCTTTTATTATTGCCTCTAGGGCATATTTCCAACAGTCTCCCACTTGCACTAGAGTCAATAATCTAGTTACATTGTGATGAATCGAACACCCATAGAGTTCTGGTGTTGATCATGTTTTGCCCGTGGAAGAGGTTTAGTCAACGGATCTGTGACATTCAGATCTGTATGCACTTTACAAATATCTATGTCTCCATCTCGAACATAATTCCGGATGGAGTTGAAACGGCGCTTGATGTGCTTGGTCTTCTTGTGAAACCTGGGCTCCTTGGCAATGGCAATACCCCCAATGTTGTCACAGAAGAGAGTCATTAGGCTTGACGCGCTAGGAATGACTCCTAGGTCGGTGATGAACTCCTTCATCCAGACTCCTTCCTGGGCTGCTTCGCAAGCAGCTATGTACTCCGCTTCACATGTAGAATGCGCCACGATGCTCTGCTTGCAAAACTGCACCAGCTGACTGCTCCTCCATTCAAAATATACACGTATCCGGCTTGTGACATGGAGTCATCTAGATCTGTGTCGAATCTAGAATCGACGTAACCTTTTACGACGAGCTCTTCGTCACCTCCATAAACGAGAAACATATCCTTAGTCCTTTTCAGGTACTTCAGGATGTTCTTGACTGTTGTCCAGTGTTCCATGCCGGGATCACTTTGGAACCTCCCTACCAAACTTATCGCAAGGTTCACATCAGGTCTGGTACACAGCATGTCATACATGATAGAACCTATGGCTGAGGCATAGGGGATGAAACTCTGATGTCTACACACGCTTCTACTCTTGTAGACTATGTTGGGCCTCCAAGCGCAGAGGTTTGTAGGACAGCAGCAATTTCCCTCAAGTGGATGACCTAAGGTTTATCGAACTCAGGGAAGTAGAGGTTGAAGATGGTCTCTCTGAAGCAACCCTGCAACTAAGATACAAGAAGTATCTTGTGTCCCCAACACACCTAATACACTTGTTAGATGTATAGGTGCACTAGTTCGGCGAAGAGATGTTAAATGGCAAGTGATATGGATGGCAAAACAAAGTAATATAAATCTGTAATAAAAAGTGCAGCAAGCAAACAAGTGGTAAACGTGAGCACAAATGGTATTGCAATGATGGAAACAAGGCCTAGGGATCATACTTTCACTAGTGGCAACTCCCAACAACATTAACATAATCGAATCACATGATATTTCCCATAAAACATGCAATGGAGACGCACCCGGAGGTCATTCCTTCGTGGTCAAGAGAGGACGAGAATTATGTAGGGCTACAAAAGCACACCTCAAAGTTCGTAGTTCTCAATCTAAGGATTTCCCAATGTCACCGCGGCCATCCAAAGAGAGTCCCACAATCACCACAACATATCTAAAGGATAGTCAAAGACAAGCACCAAGAGACTCTCAATCTTCAATCAACACACAAGAGAGGAAATCACTCATGAAAATATTTTTCTAATCCATGTCCAATAGACCGCTGTCACCTTGGTCTCGGGGATTATACTAGATAAAGACAAGTGAGTACATCAATCCAATACATAGAGGAAGGGGAAATATCATGGGATCACCCTAGATTAACATAGCCTATGATCACAACGAATATCACATCATGGGAGAGAGAGATAACCACATAGCTACACGTACAAGCCCTCAGCCCCGGAGGAGACTACTCACACATGGACATGGTGAGGAGGATCTTGATGGTGGTGTTGATGGAGAGGTGGAGCCCCGCGAGGAGGCGGCGGCCGGCGGCGGCCACGGAGGCGGCGGCGGCTGGGAGGAGACGGCGGCGGCCCTGGGGGCGGCGGCGGCCCTAGGGGCGGCGGCGGCCCTAGGGGGCAGCGGCTCCTTGTACCCCCTTCTTCCTTGTGGATGGTGCTGCAATGGTGCTGGTCCTCCCCTCCAAGACGGCGGCTCGGGAGGAGGAAAATTCGTGGCCCTTGGTGACCTAGGTTTCCTCTCTTTATATAGACTCTCGGATTCCCGTCATCAGATTTTGGGCCTCAGTAAAACGGGCTGTACTCGGCCGTCTGGACACCGATTTGGACAAATTTTATATCCAGAAGCATCGCCTCGAAATTCCCCACAACTTTCGCAACTAGACTTTTTCCGTTTGACGTCGTCTTCGAGCTGGAACGTGACCATCTTTAAAAAAACGTTCTCAGACAGATTTCAGGAAAGTCAGAGTCCTACTCCAATACGACTCCTTTTGCGTTTTTGTCAATTTCCAAGTAATTCCTACACAATAAAGTGTAAAACAAGAACATTGTGCACTTTTGCAACCATTAGTATGTTAGTCCAAATATGATCAAGAGTGTATGGAAGTACATAAATATCATAGCAATATCACACAAAAAAGGCATGGAGCAAGCAGAAATTATAGATACGTTTTGGACGTATCAACATCCCCAAGCTTAATTCCTGCTCGTCCTCGAGTAGGTAAATGATAACAAGCATAATTTCTGTGGTGACATGCTATTAACCATATAAGAACTTTTCATAGTCACATGACAAATGCTTACTGAGACAATGAATCTGTCGTAATTAAGTTGCCTCATGAGAAAATCACAAAGAACTGAAAGTTTTACAATATGATACTGAAATACTCAATAGATTTGTAATGAGCATGGTGTGCAAACATGATAAAGTGATATCTCGCTTGCCCCCTTTAGTGAAGCAAAACATAAATGCAGGGGCACCTCTAAAGTTTAAGTGACGACTAGATACAATGATTTCAGAATAAACGATATCATAATCATGCAAAAGACAATGGTACTTTGGGACAATGCACATTACACTCAGAATGACAATCATGCTCTCAATAGTTGGTGCTTTAAAGAAGGTGGAGACTCTCGAACCGTGGCTTTTGTTGGCAAGGTTGAAAACCCGTGGTCGGAAACAAAAACTAAACATGTACCAGAGCTCTTGGTTTTAAAAACAGAGGTAATAATTATTTTTTATAATATGCATATTTCATCAACGAATGCTAGCAGATAACTCAATTACTTCTCGAGCTGGACAAGTTTCGAGGAACGGCTCCCGCATTAGGACGATCGCATCCTCTTAATCTCCTTTGTTTATCACTGCCAAAGTTTTCTGATTTCTCATGAACAAAGCGTGAAGGAGGGTTTGTTTGTTGTATAATTTTTTAATGAGCCGGGCGCACTCTATGCCAGTTCCTTCTCGTATTATGGGTTTGCACATTAGACATGCAATCCTGGGGTGAAGCTTGTCCAACTTAAAAAGATCATGAATTAACTACTACTTCCTCATGAGCTAAAATAGAGGCACAAAAGAGAAATGCTTTTTTGAATAATTTCGAGATGGTACATGAAAGTCTTCGTTAGGAATGGCAGGTAAATACCATGTATAGGAAGGTATGGTGGACTCATATGGCATAACTGGTTTAAAGGATTTTGGATGCACAAGCAGTCAGTCCGCTTAGTACAGGCGAAGGTTAGCAAAAGACTGGGAGCGACCAACTAAGAGAGCAATGACGGTCATAATCATGCAGAGCGACAAAGCAGCATTGAATCGGGCATGGAGGTTATATCGCTACTCAGAAATTAAAGATCATCAAGGCTTGATAGACTTTCTTTACAGTCTTAAATATGCGTGAGCATATGCCAAGTCAATCAAAATAAATTCTTGAAGGAAGATATCACTAGACCATACCACATCATAGGCAAACAAATCATGTTGGTACTCCATTAACACATTGAGAAACCCCCAGCTATTTGAGACTATTCAGAAGAAAACATGAACTACTAAGCACCATTATGCACTAGCATTTTTATCATAGACATATCAACCAATGCAACAGAAGCCAACTCTCTTAACAAGATAAGCATGATAACCAAAGAGAGTTCCAGGGACCAACTAAACAAAAGCTCTTTAAAAAGATAAGCATGAAAACTAAGAGCTGAACATGACAGTTGCTATTGAAAGACAAAGAACATACACAGCAAAGATAGACATGAAAATTCTATGTTATGTTCTAGGTTGAAGTGGAGCGTGTTTCTCTCCCACACAAAGAAGGCTGAGTTCCAACTTGTTATGAACAGCAAGCAAAGCTAAAGAAAACTAAAAAGGAAACTAAAAGCAAGACGCTCCAAGCATAGCACATAACACATGAAGTGATAAAAATATAGTGGAACGAAAGACGAACTGATAATGTTGATGGAGAAGGGGATGCACGGGGGCATCCCCAAGCTTAGACGCTTGAGTCTTCTTGAATATTTCTTGGGGGTGCATGGGGGCATCCCCAAGCTTGAGCGTTTGACACTCCTGAATCTTTTTATCATCTTCCCTCGCACACTTGAAAACTCCCTTCATACATAACTCATCATAATCTGATTAGCGAGGTTAGTACCCATAATAAAATAATTTTTCCTTGCTGGAAATAAGGATATTCTTGAAGATCTACTGTTTCTCAAGATTGCCAAAAGGTTTTTGCAAAGAAAAGGCAAGCTCAAGGTTTGCAAAATGATGGAAAGGCAAAACAGGACAGAATCAGTGAAAAACAGACCAGCAGGTAGTAAATAATTTTTTCGGGGCACTTCTGCAACTCAAATCAAAAAACTCAGAACAGACACCCGAAATCCAATTGTATAGAGCACGCTGTCGAAAAAATTTAGACCAAAAACATGATCTGGTGATTTTATACGAATTTTTCTATCCAATGATAGAATCTGTTTTCTGGACAGCACGTCACAACATTTGAACTTTCTTGCAATCAGAGGCTACACTTGGCACAAAGCTGAAAAGTAAAGATACAATGGTGTTGCTACAGTAGTAACAAACATCAAGACCACTAAAAACTGAAAGAACAAACTGAAAGCAAAGATAACAAGGGTTGTCTCCCTAGAGCTCTTTCTTTATAGCCATAAAGATAGGCTTAAGACTTTAATGATGCTCTCGTAGGAATAAGAGTTGAAGAACAAAAGATAGCATCAAAAAGCAAATACCAAATACATTTAATCCTAACATGCTTCCTATGCATAGGAATATTGCAATAGAATAATTCATTGAAGCACAAAGCAATAAGCATAGGAAGACAAAACAAGTGCAGCTTCAAAACCTTCAACATAAAGAGAGGGAACTTGATATTATTGAAATATCTATAAGCATATGTTCCCTTCTCATAATAATTTTCAGTGGGATCACGAATAAACTCAACAATATAAGCATCACATAAAGCATTGTTACCATGATCCACATGCAAAAAGGTACTCTTACTCTCCACATAAGCATCTTTGGGGAGCTCGTGGTTAGGACTTTTTAGCATTAATGTTTTCAGTCTCCCCCAAGCTTGAGCTACGCTCTCTCCGTCACGAGACCTAAAGTTATAGATATAGTTCCAATCTGAAGCTTTATCTATAAGTGATACGGCGAACAATTTCCTCATGACAAACTCCCTTGATACACCTGCAAGCTTAAATAATGAACATAGTTGTGACAGATATAGCAAGTGTTCACCGGGATGTCTGTCTCCTGCATAACGATTAGCCAAAATATAATCGATAATACCAGCCGGTATTTTATAGGGCACAATTTCAGTAGGAGGAGGAGCAACCACCACAGGTGTGGGGCGTCTTCCCACAAGCAACGAACTAAGAATGCAGTTTTCCATAAACATAACTAGTGAAATAAAAACAAGAAACAAAAAGATTTAATTGCAAGATCTAAAGATATACCTTCAAGCACTCACTTCCCCGGCAACGGCGCCAGAAATAGCTTGATGTCTACACACGCTTCTACTCTTGTAGACCATGTTGGGCTTCCAAGCGCAGAGGTTTGTAGGACAGCAACAATTTTTCTCAAGTGGATGACCTAAGGTTTATCGAACTTAGGGAAGTAGAGGTTGAAGATGGTCTCTCTCAAGCAACCCTGCAACTAAGATACAAGAAGTCTCTTGTGTCCCCAACACACCTAATACACTTGTTAGATGTATAGGTGCACTAGTTCGGCGAAGAGATGTTAAATGGCAAGTGATATGGATGGCAAAACAAAGTAATATAAATCTGTAATAAAAAGTGCAGCAAGCAAACAAGTGGTAAACGTGAGCACAAATGGTATTGCAATGGTGGAAACAAGGCCTAGGGATCATACTTTCACTAGTGGCAACTCCCAACAACATTGACATAATCGAATCACATGATATTTCCCATAAAACATGCATTGGAGACGCACCCGGAGGTCATTCCTTCGTGGTCAAGAGAGGACGAGAATTATGTAGGGCTACAAAATCACACCTCAAAGTTCGTAGTTCTCAATCTAAGGATTTCCCAATGTCACCGCGGCCATCCAAAAAGAGTCCCACAATCACCACAACATATCTAAAGGATAGTCAAAGACAAGCACCAAGAGACTCTCAATCTTCAATCAACACACAAGGGAGGAAATCACTCATGAAAATATTTTTCTAATCCATGTCCAATAGACCGCTGTCACCTTGGTCTCGGGGATTATACTAGATAAAGACAAGTGAGTACATCAATCCAATACATAGAGGAAGGGGAAATATCATGGGATCACCCTAGATTAACAAAGCCTATGATCACAACGAAGATCACATCATGGGAGAGAGAGATGACCACATAGCTACACGTACAAGCCCTCAGCCCCGGAGGAGACTACTCACACATGGACATGGGGAGGAGGATCTTGATGGTGGTGTTGATGGAGAGGTGCAGCCCCGCGAGGAGGCGGCGGCCGGCGGCGGCCACGGAGGCGGCGACGGCTGGGAGGAGACGGCGGCGGCCCTGGGGGCGGCGGCGGCCCTAGGGGCGGCGGCGGCCCTAAGGGGCAGCGGCTCCTTGGCCCCCCTTCTTCCTTGTGGATGGTGCTGCAATGGTGCTGGTCCTCCCCTCCAAGACGGCGCCTCGGGAGGAGGAAAATTCGTGGCCCTTGGTGACCTAGGTTTCCTCTCTTTATAAAGATTCTCGGATTCCCGTCATCAGATTTTGGGCCTCAGTAAAACGGGCTTTACTCGGCCGTCCGGACTCCGATTTGGACGAATTTTATATCCAGAAGCATCGCCTCGAAATTCCCCACAACTTTTGCAACTAGAATTTTTCCGTTTGACGTCGTCTTAGGGCCGGAACGTGACCGTCTTTAAAAAACCGTTCTCAGAGAGATTTCAGGGAAGTCAGAGTCCTACTCTAATACGACTCCTTTTGCGTTTTTGTCAATTTCCAAGTAATTTCTACACAATAAAGTATAAAACAAGAACATTGTGCACTTTTGCAACCATTAGTAGGTTAGTCCAAATATGATCAAGAGTTTATGGAAGTACATAAATATCATAGCAATATCACACAAAAAAGGCATGGAGCAAGCAGAAATTATAGATACGTTTTGGACGTATCACACTCATCTTTTCTCTATCTTCTACCGTGGTCGGGGACTGAGCCGTGCTCAATCTCATACCTTGTAAAACAGGCGAGAACCCCTTCTTGGACAGATCCATATTGAACTTCTTCAATATCTTGTCAAGGTATGTGCTTTGTGAAAGACCAATGAGGCGTCTCGATCTATCTCTATAGATCTTGATGCCTAATATATAAGCAGCTTCTCCAAGGTCCTTCGTTGAAAAATTCTTATTCAAGTAGGCCTTTATGCTCTCCAAGAATTCTATATCATTTCCCATCAGCAGTATGTCATCCACATATAATATGAGAAATGCTACAGAGCTCCCACTCACTTTCTTATAAATACAGGCTTCTCCCCAAGTCTGTATAAGGCCAAACGCTTTGATCACATCATTAAAGCGAATATTCCAACTCCGAGATGCTTGCACCAGCCCGTAGATCGAGCGCTGGAGCTTGCACACCTTGTCAGCATTCTCTAGATCGACAAAACCTGCCGGCTGCATCATATACAGTTCTTCCTTGAGGAAGCCATTAAGGAATGTTGTTTTGACGTCCATTTGCCATATCTCATAATCATAGAATGCGGCAATTGCTAAATGATTCAGACGGACTTTAGCATCGCTACGGGAGAGAAAGTCTCGTCGTAGTCATTCCCTTGAACTTTTCGATAACCTTTAGCGACAAGTCGAGCCTTATAGATGGTCACATTACCATCCGCGTCTGTCTTCTTCTTGAATATCCATTTATTTTCTATGGCGTGCCTATCATCGGGCAAGTCCACCAAAGTCCATACTTTGTTTTCATACATGGATTCTATCTCGGATTTCATGGCTCCAAGCCATTTATTGGAATCCGGGCCCGCCATCGCTTCTTCATAGTTCGAAGGTTCACCATTGTCTAACAACATGATTTCCAAGACAGGGTTGCCGTACCACTCTGGTGCGGAACGTGTCCTTGTGGACCTTCGAAGTTTAGTAGTAACTTGATATGTATCTTCATGATCATCATCATTAACCTCCTCCCTTGTCGGTGCAGGCACCTCGGGAACAATTTCCCGCGCTGCGTTACTTTCCGGTTTGGGAAGGGTGACTGTCACCTCATCAAGTTCTACTTTCCTCCCACTCACTTCTTTCGAGAGAAACTCTTTCTCCAGAAAGGATCCATTCTTGGCAACAAAAATCTTGCCTTCAGATCTTAGGTAGAAGGTGTACCCAATTGTTTCCTTTGGGTATCCTATGAAGACGCATTTTTCCGATTTGGGTTCGAGCTTTTCAGGTTGAAATTTCTTGACATAAGCATCGCAACCCCAAACTTTCAGAAACGACAACTTAGGTTTCTTGCCAAACCAAAGTTCATACGGTGTCGTCTCAACGGATTTTGATGGAGCCCTATTTAAAGTGAATGCGGCATTCTCTAAAGCAAATCCCCAAAAAGATAGCGGTAAGTCGGTGAGAGACATCATAGATCGCACCATGTCCAACAAAGTACGATTTTGACGTTCGGACACACCATTACGCTGAGGTGTTCCTGGCGGTGTCAGTTTTGAAACAATTCCATAGGTCCTTAGGTGCGTGTCAAATTCATGACTCAAATATTCACCCCCACGATCTGATCGTAAGAACTTTATTTTTCTGTCACGTTGATTCTCAACCTCATTCTGAAATTCCTTAAACTTTTCAAAGGTCTCGGACTTGTGCTTCATCAAGTAGACATACCCATATCTACTCAAGTCATCTGTGAGGGTGAGAACATAACGATAGCCTCTGCGAGCTTCAACACTCATTGGACCGCACACATCGGTATGTATGATTTCCAAGAAGTTGGTTGCTCGCTCCATTGTTCCGGAGAACGGAGTCTTGGTCATCTTGCCCAAAAGACATGTTTCGCACGTGTCAAATGATTCATAATCAAGAGAATCTAGAAGCCCATCTGCATGGAGCTTCTTCATACGCTTGACACCAATATGACCATGGCGGCAATGCCACAAGTATGTGGGACTATCATTATCAACTTTACATCTTTTGGCATCCACATTATGAATATGTGTAACATCACGTTCGAGATTCATCAAAAATAAACCATTGACCAGCGGGGCATGACCATAAAACATATCTCTCAAATAAATAGAACAATCATTATTCTCGGATTTAAATGAGTAGCCATCTCGTATCAAACGAGATCCAGATACAATGTTCATGCTCAAAGCTGGTACTAAATAACAATTATTAAGGTTTAAAACTAATCCCGAGGGTAGATGTAGAGGCAGCGTGCCGACGGCGATCACATCGACCTTGGAACCATTCCCGACGCGCATTGTCACCTCGTCGTTCACCAGTCTCCGCTTATTCCGCAGCTCCTGTTTTGAGTTACAAATGTGAGCAACTGCACCGGTATCAAATACCCAGGAGCTACTACGAGCGCTGGTAAGGTACACATCAATAACATGTATATAATATATAACTTTGACGTTGCCGGCCTTCTTATCTGCTAAGTATTTGGGGCAGTTCCGACCCATTCCCTTGCAATGAAAACACTCAGTTTCAGGCTTGGGTCCATTCTTTGGCTTCTTCCCGGCAACTGGCTTACCGGGTGCGACAACTCCTTTGCCGTCCTTCTTGAAGTTCTTCTTACCCTTGACTTTCTTGAACTTAGTGGTTTTATTGACCATCAACACTGGATGTTCTTTCTTGATATCATCCTCCGCTGATTTCAGCATTGAATACACCTCGGGAATGGACCTCTCCATCCCCTGCATATTGAAATTTAACACGAAGCTCTTGTAGCTAGGTGGGAGCGACTGAAGGATTCTGTCAACGACCGCTTCGTCTGGGAGATTCATTCCCAACTGAGACAAGCGGTTGTGCAACCCAGACAACTTGAGTATGTGCTCGCTGACAGAACTATTCTCCTCCATCTTACAACTGTAGAATGCGTCGGAGACGTCATATCTCTCGACTCGGGCATGAGCTTGGAAAACCATTTTCAGCTCTTGGAACATCTCATATGCTCCGTGGTGCTCAAAACGCTTTTGGAGCCCCGACTCTAAGCTGTAAAGCATGCCGCGCTGAACCAGGGAGTAATCATCACAACGCGACTGCCAGGCGTTCATAACGTCTTGGGTCGCCGGGAGAACGGGTGCATCACCTAGCGGTGCTTCAAGGACATATGATCTCTTGGCAGCTATGAGGATAATCCTCAGGTTACGGACCCAATCCGTATAGTTGCTACCATTGTCTTTCAGCTTGGTTTTCTCTAGGAACGCGTTGAAGTTGAGGGCAACCTGAGCGTGGGCCATTTGATCTACAAGACATATTGTAAAGATTTTAGACTAAGTCCATGATAATTAAGTTCATCTAATCAAATTTTATGAACTCCCACTCAGATTGACATATCTCTAGTCATCTAAGTGATACATGATCCGAATCAACTAGCCCGTGTCCGATCATCACGTGAGACGGACTAGTCATCAACGATGAACATCTTCATGTTGATCGTATCTTCTATACGACTCATGTTCGACCTTTCGGTCTTCCGTGTTCCGAGGCCATGTCTGTACATGCTAGGCTCGTCAAGTGAACCCTAAGTGTATTGCGTGTGTAAATCTGGCTTACACCCGTCGTATGCGAACGCTAGAACCTATCACACCCGATCATCACGTGGTGCTTCAGAATAATGATCCTTAGCAACGGTGCACAATTAGGGGGAACACAATTCTTAAAATTTTATTGAGAGATCATCTTATTTACTACCGTCGATCTAAGTAAACAAGATGCATAAACATGATAAACATCACATGCAATCAAATAGAGTGACATGATATGGCCAATATCATTTTGCTCCTTGATCTCCATCTTCGGGGCACCATGATCATCTTTGTCACCGGCATGACACCATGATCTCCATCATCATGATCTCCATCATCGTGTCTTCATGAAGTCGTCTCGCCAACTATTACTTCTACCACTATGGCTAACGTTTAGCAATAAAGTAAAGTAATTACATGGCGTTATTCAGTGACACGCAGGTCATACAATAAATAAGAAAACTCCTATGGCTCCTGCCGGTTGTCATTTTCATCGACATGCAAGTCGTGATTACCTATTACAAGAACATGATCAATCTCATACATCACATATATCATTCATCACGTCTTCTTGGCCATATCACATCACATAGCACATGCTGCAAGAACAAGTTAGATGTCCTCTAATTGTTGTTGCAAGTTTTTACGTGGCTTCTATAGGTTTCTAGCAAGAACGTTTCTTACCTACGCCAAAACCACAACGTGATATGTCAATTTCTATTTATCCTTCATAAGGACCCTTTTCATCGAATCTGATCCGACTAAAGTGGGAGAGACAGACACCCGCCAGCCACCTTATGCAACTAGTGCATGTCAGTCGGTGGAACCAGTCTCACGTAAGTGTACGTGTAAGGTCGGTCCGGGCCGCTTCATCCCACGATGCCGCTGAATCAAGATTGTACTAGTGGCGGCAAGAGAATTGAACAAAATCAACGTCCACAACTTGTTTGTGTTCTACTCATGCAAGATGCTACGCAAAGACCTAGCTCAGATGCCACTTTTGGGGAACGTAGCAGAATTCAAAAAATTTCTACGCTTTCACCAAGATCAATCTAAGGAGTCATCTAGCAACGAGCATAAAGGAGTGCATATACATACCCTTTGTAGATCGCGAGCGGAAGCGTTCGAAGGAACGTGGATGA
Source organism: Secale cereale (assembly GCA_902687465.1). NCBI lineage: Eukaryota > Viridiplantae > Streptophyta > Magnoliopsida > Poales > Poaceae > Secale > Secale cereale. The sequence goes on from LR738714.1 coordinate 128,386,255, forward strand.
TGGAGTCGTACTCGTCGTAATCCTCGTCACCGATGATCCCAGCGCCGAACGGACGGCACCTCCGCGTTCAACACACATACGGTACAGTGACGTATCCTCCTTCTTGATCCAGCAAGGGGGGAGGAGAGGTTGACGGAGATCCAGCAGCACGACGGCGTGGTGGTGGATGCAACGGGAAAAGCTGCAGGTCTTCGCCGAGACCCTGCGGGAGGAGTAGGAGGTGTAACGGGGGGAGAGGCGCCAGGGGCTGAGGTGCGGCTGCCCTCTCTCCCCCCCCCACTATATATAGGGGGCCAGGGGGGCGCCGACCCTAGGAGATCAATCTCCTAGGGGGGCGGCGGCCAAGGGGGTGGCTTGCCCCCCAAGCCTATGGGGCGCCCCTACCAATAGGATTTCAACCCTAGGCGCATGGGGGGTGGCCCATGTGTGGTGCGCCATCCCACCAGGGCCTGGTCCCCTTCCCCCTACGGCCCACGGGGCCCTTCGGGATGGGTGGCCCCACCCGGTGGACCCCCGGGACCCTTCCGGTGGTCCCGGTACACTACCGGTGAACCCCGGAACTCTCCCGATGGCCGAAAATGGACTTCCTATATATCATTCTTTACCTCCGGACCATTCCGGAACTCCTCGTGACGTTCGGGATCTCATCCGGGACTCTGAACAAAATTCGGGTTTTCGTATGCATATATCTCTACAACCCTAGCGTCACCGAACCTTAAGTGTGTAGACCCTACGGGTTCGGGAGACACGTAGACATGACCAAGACGACTCTCCGGTCAATAACCAGCAGAGGGATCTGGATACCCATGTTGGTTCCCACGTGTTCCTCGATGATCTTCATCGGATGAACCACTGTGTCAAGGATTCACTTAATCCTATATGTAATTCCTTTTGTCTATTGGTATGGTACTTGCCTGAGTTTCGATCGTCGGTATACCGATACCTTGTTCAATCTCGTCATGGCAAGTCTCTTTACTCATTCCGTAATCCATCATCCAGGGACTAACTCCTTAGTCACTTTGAGCTCGTGATGATGATGTCTTACCGAGTGGGCCCAGAGATACCTCTCCGTCATACGGAGTGACAAATCCCAGTCTCGATTCGTACCAACTCAACAAACACTTTCGGAGATACCCGTTGCGTACCTTTATATTCACCCAGTTACGTTGTGACGTTTGGCACACCCAAAGTATTCCTATGGTATCCGGGAGTTGCATAACCTCATGGTCTAAGAACAGATACTTGACACTTGAAAAGCTTAAGCATTACGAACTACACGATCTCGTGCTAGGCTTAGGTTTGGGTCTTGTCCATCACATCATTCTCCTAATGATGTGATCCCGTTATCAATGACATCCAATGTCCATGGTCAGGAAACCGTGACCATCTGTTGATCAACGAGCTAGTAACTAGAGGCTTGCCAGGGACACGTTGTGGTCTATGTATTCACACATGTATCATTGTTTCCGTACAATACAATTCAAGCATGAATAACAGACAATTATCATGAACAAGGAAATATAATAATAATCCTTTTATTATTGCCTCTAGGGCATATTTCCAACAGAGCCCTCCTCCACCGTCGATGAGGTTCTTGGTCACGAGGACGTTGCTGATGATCGAAGTGCAGAGCATCGGGAGAATGCGTGGGCCTGCGGTGTACTTGAGCTGGTCCTTGGGGTCGAAGGTGATGACCTGCTTGGTCCACCTGAGGTTGCGCGCGGCGTCAGGCCTGGGGAGCACCGCGTTCACCTCACGAGCAAACTGCTTGAAGATATGGTGGGAAGCCGGAGTGTGGGCTCCTCCCAGGATGCATGCAACCACGCGTGGCTCCTAAAATCCCCCTACTTCGTCTCCCTGGCGGTCATCGTCGTCACTTCTTGGCGGTGGTGGCAGCGGAGGTAGGCCCGCGTTGCCTTGAGGGCGACCCTCACGAGGCTGGTCGCGCCAGGGGGTATCACGAGGCCGCTCCTGCCAGGGGTCTTCACGAGGTTGGTCACGCCATCCTTGGCGCGAGTTCCTGCCATCCGAGCGTCCTCCACCACGGCCCCCTCCGCGGCCGTAGCCGCGGTTGTCGCGCTCAAGACGCTGCCCAACGCGCCCGTCACGCATCGCCCTGAGTTCTTGGCAGTCGTTGGTGTTGTGGCTGTGAACATCATGGAAGACGCAGTACGGACGGTTGTCTCTGGGGG